>CM053593.1:243623309-243642633 GCA_028646575.1 Pseudocheirus occidentalis | reverse complement strand
CAATAGCAGGTCTAGAAAACATCCTCTGAAAATCTGATCTGAATCCAAAGTTCATTTTTCAGGTAAATCATTCATTTATGATCCCATGTGTATGGATGCAGAGAATGACGTAGTTTTTTATTCCCTTCCTTTTTGTTTATCTCCTTTAATATCAATGAAATGCCTTTGCTATTGTTTTTATGTGTCTCTGGTATGGTTTAGCAATGAAGTAATCAATTAGATGGGGGCTTGAACCATAAGTTGAATAGTTAATATCCCCCAGACTGTCATCCTGAAGCTGTGGGGGTAACTAAGGGGCAGCATTGCTATATACGTATACACACATATGTGTATATATGTATATGTACATATCCATATATATCATACATATATGTTATATATACAAGAGAAGAGAAAATGCTATGTGAAGTTTCAGAGGTAAGTTTTCTGGAAGAGATATCCTTTGAGTTGGGCTTTAAAAAACAGGTAGGATTTCAATAAGCAGAGAAAATGGGGGAAAAGCTATCCAGAGTCTAGTATGATTTGAATAATCTGACAGCAGTGATATCAGGAAGACTTGTGGGAATGTAAATGATTAGGGGAAATCAGGATGTTGTATAAAGTTCCCAGAGTAAGAGTGAGTATTTGCTTGCCAGAAACATCTCAACCCAAATGCTTGAAGAGAGACTATCAGATTCTGGAATCACTTTATCTGACCCTGACATTGTAGGTTGAGACCTGCTTGGAAATGAAAGGGGTAAGATGTATTAAAGGACTCTAGAAAGAAAGACAAAGGGGAACAATGTCAATGTGATCTATGGGGAACTGAGCAGAACTACAGGAGAAGACACCTCTTGAACCCTTTGAAGAGGTGACCCTTGGTTGGGAGCCCTGCCTCGAGAGTGATTCTAAGTGACTCAGGTTTTAGATAGGTCTCTAAAGAGAGAGTTGCTCATTTTCTTTGGGCACGATGGTAAATTATACTTAATTTTCTTTGTAGGTGGCATAATGGCTAGAATGCTGGGCCTGAAGTCAGGAAAACCTGAGTTCGAATTCAACCTCAGATACTTACTGACTGTGACCCTGGGCAGGTCACTTAACCTCTGTCTCCCCCTTATTCCTCACCTGTAAAATGGGAATAATAATCTCACCTACCTCTCAGATTGTTGGTCATTATAAGGATTATATGTATGTATGGCCTCCTTCTCAGTTCTACTTCACACCTTCCTGTTGTCTTTTGGGTGACCCTCTGTTTCATTTCTTTGGAGGCACTTGTGTTTCCATAACATGAATGTAAGTTAGAGGAAAATAGGCTATTTTCTTAAATTGAGAAAGCAACAGGAAAAAAAAAAAGAAAAAACCCAACCTCACATGATTAAAAAACAAACTATATCTTGATCAGTCTGATGAAGCAAGTTTTTCTGAGTGAACCATGCTTGTGTTAGTCAGAATGACTGGTCTAAGAGCAGCTATCAGTTCAAGTTCCATTATAATTTTTGGTTTAATAGTTCTATGATGGACTTTGCTGAGCATTAACAAATTCATTAAGGCTTCTCTCACTAGTAAGGTGGTCTGGTCCATTGGGCAGCTAATAGAAGTTCCGTTTCACTTACACCTCTTAGAGTAAGCAGTGTGACAGAATTTAATTAGAATTTTTATGAGGATGGCCCATTGAATGAATCAGAGCTGCCTAGAGGCAATTACCAGGACATAGTCTCTTTCAGTCTGGCAGGGCTGTTACTTTTAAGAGCTATAAGAAATGAAAGGAAATACAGTAGATCCAAGCAAGAAGTTAGGGTATTTAAATGTAGAGTAGAAGTTGACTTGACCTTTCAAGAAAATGCCCTATATTATTCTGGCCCACTAAATTTCCTAGATTTTTTTTACTGGCTTAAGCTTTCAAAGTTATGAAGTTGAGATGATAAAAAGATATTTTCTACCCACCTACCTTACCCAAAAATAAGAAGATGAATAAGGGATAAGACAAGACAGGGAGGAAAGGGAATAAAGAGGAAGGCAGGCACAAAGGGGAACCCTGAGATTTTAATAACATGATCTCTCACATAGGACTTTCCTACCTGTAGAACCAAGTAAAGAGAAGAAAGTTCTTGAGAGATTGTAAACTTTTGAGGACAGAGGATATTTTATTTTTAACTTTGTATCTTCAGAACCTAGCTGACAGTATGCTAGACTTGAATAAGGTCTAATAGTAGGCCTTAATAAATACTTGTGGGTTAATTAATTGGTATTTATGATTAATTATAAAATTAAATTTTATAAGCAGTTTTTTGAGGGGGATTAGGAAGTGCATCTCAGCTAAGGGATTTGTCTTCCCTATGAATTTGGATGGGACTGGCTAGTTCCTTAGGTGGAAATCTGGAGCTCTTCCACACCAGAATAATTTTCTTTCTTTCACTGATACAGTCTAGGGGTGCTGGGAACCCCAAAATGCAAGGGTATAGGGTGAGGGTCTGCCTTGAAAGAATTCAACCTCTCAGGCCTTCTTTCACTCCAAAGGGTAAGGTTCCTAGTGAGTCTGTGCATTTTCTAAGGATAAGACCTATACTTTTATAGGGAAAAGACTGCAGGAAGATCTGGATGTGATCTGGATATGATGTGAGGTAACAGATAATGAAGGACTGGGCTGGGTCAGGGCCACAGTGAAAGCATGGTTGAAAGGATTATACTAGGATGAGCCTGGTGCTTCAGGTTAATGCCAGGGGTCTGGGTTTAGGGGCTAGATTCCTGAAATTTGTGAGAAAGTTCAAAGACCCTTCTTAGAAGTTCAGGTTCCATACCTCATTACCATGACTAAGTTCCTTCCTTGAAATGGAGCAGAGTTCCTGGCAGTGGTGACCTTAACACCATTAATCTTCCTCTCTGAGTATACTATGCTATGTGACTGAGGACTCGTCCAAATGAACCAGAAGTCAGGGCATAGGCTGAGGGTATTTCAAAGATTTTATGACATAGGAAAGATTGTTTAAAAATGGAGACTTTCTTATTAAGAAGTTTCCATTTCTGAAGAATTATTGAATTTTAGAGTTCAGAAAGAGTTGCTATTGAATTTGTTATTTGATAACAGTGCATGAATATAGTCATCTAGTGTCCTAGAGGGATGTTTGGAGTTATGAAGGCAATAAGTGGAAGGCCAGAACTGATCTTCCACCTCTAAAGTCTGTCCTAGAGTCTTATTTACTGATCTGTCCCTTGTAGATTTTTTTTAAAAAAGCTTTTACAAGGAAATATTTACTCAAAATATAATCACAAATATACAAACTTACTCTTCCACATAATTCCCTCCCCTCCCTACCAACTCTACTACCTCCTCAGTCTCTGCAGAGAGGAAGGGAATTAGGTTCATGGCTTAACCCAGTCTCTATGGAGTGCATGTTTCTAGTTCCAAGTCTAAAACCCTACTTTTGATGGGATGTTGGGGTGCCTATGTTTGTAATATCCAGTTGTAACTTCAATTTGTAAAAATCACATTTGTGTTAGGGTACCTATGTTTGTAATATCAGCCTGTGAAATCAAGTTTTAAAATCATACTTCCCCAGCCTAAAAACATTAACTCTGCCTCTTCCCTAGGCCAGCACTCTGCCTAGCTACAATTCGGTACAATAACAAGCTATACCTATGAATCCTTCACTAAACCATCTAAACAATCACTTTAGCTTAGAGAAATGTATAGCTCCATTGTTCTAGTGTCCAGCTGCGCCTATGAATCCTTCAATGCACTATTAGTAAGCTAACTCCTCTCCAATTAGGCACATCCTGAATCCCCAATTAGTCTAGCTTCCCAACATCCATCTTTTCAAACAGGACATTGATGAGTAACAGACAGGGCACTATCTTTGACTGGCATTGACCTTTAGCTGACCGAGTGATGTTTCAAGCCTAAAACAACACTTCCATGCAGCCACATATACCCGGGGGCCATTTCCCAGTGAATTATGGGCAATATGCCTGTGCAGTAGATATGAAAAGTACATGTCCCTTTAAGCCCCTTAACTCCTTCCTAATCCCACCCTTACTCACCCAGTTTGCATAACTGATACCTGATTTATGATTTTATTACTTTATAATCTGTACTCCTGACTCCTGCAGGTTTGCAGGTGTCCTAAGACCTCCTGCCTGCTGTAAAGCATAACAATAAACTGTTACAATCTTGACTCACAAGATTGCTTGAGTCTTGCAAAATTCTTTCTAGACCATAACCCTCAAGGGATTCATTGGGGTCCCTCAGACACCCAGCTTTTCTCACCCTCTTCACTTTGACTCACCCTGACTCTTGAGGGCTTCCATGTTTGTCAGCAGGCTGAAGAACTCTGCAGTCCTGACCCCATGGTCATCATAGTTCAGACTCGTGAGTCTTTGAGGATCACCTCTGGCACCTGAAACTAAAGAGGACAAAAAACATGGGAACAGAAACAAATACCTCCAGGCCCATTTCTTGGCACCAGAGCAAGGGAAGAAAGTCTTTCCCCTCTCTCTAGTTCAGCTCATAATTCCCTTGCTATGGGTAACCTGTGATCTTCATTTTCTTAAAGAACCCAGGAAAAAAGCAGAAAGAAGAAAAGAGAGCAACTGGCTCAGTCTTACTAGTTTTAAGGCTGAAGGCAGCCAATCAAAGGAGGCTGCCCTCATCCACAGAGTAAGGGTCACCATGTTAGGCAATCTGACTGTGCTCCAAAGCCTCCTTAATGGTGCCGCCATGTTAGGTAAACTGGCCATGTCTAAATAAGCCTGGGCTACATATATCTCCCTGTTTGAAAGTTGATATCCCCTACAAATAAGCAGGGGTAGATTTTTTAAAAACATAAATTATTCCAAATTCAGAACAATTCTCTGTGGTCTCTGAGGAAGTATAAGTAATGTCCTTTCACCTGCTTTCCCAGTACTATACAGTAAAATCTCAAATCTCAGATGCAACCCTGCATATACAGATGAAAATTCTTTTAGTTATGGGTTAAGAAAGACCCTATAAGGCTAAACAAGCTGTGATATTTGGATAAACTTTGTAAAATGCTTCTTATTTTACTGGCTTATTTGGAGGGCTTCGTGTAATATTCCTTGTTCTGTGCATCTGCAAAACTTTGCATTTGGAAATAATTATAGGTATCTTCAGTGCAAAGAGATTTGGAGACTGACCTAGATGATTAGGAGGCATGCCAAGATAAGCATGCCAAGCAGGGATGGAGATGAGGGAAATAGAGAAGTTGCTTGGATGGTAAATATTACTATGGAAGAATGTGCTTGTGTGGTATAGTTTCTTCCAGGAGGTGTTTGGAGAGACTTGGGCCCCAGATGGAGGAGGTAGAAAGGCAAAAACTGAACTCCAAAAAACTGGCAGTAAGGAGCTTTGGTATACCAGAGCCTTCTAACATTGCTAACTCCCAAAGACAATTCTTAGTCCCCACAGACTTCCACACCAGTCTTCATGTTTACTTTTACTCATGGACTGCAGGAATTGATCCACCCTCTCCCATTCCTGCTGATTTTGGGGGCTGGGCCTGACTCAGGTCAATAGTTAAAGTCTGATATTGAAATAAAACAAGACATTTGTAGATAACAAAAGGAGATTTACTTAATTATAGCAAAAGGAGTGGGCAGCTAGATGGCACAGTGAAAAGAGCACTGGCCCTAGAGTCAGGAGGACCTGAGTTCAAATCCAGCCTCAGACACTTAACACAAAAACTAGCTGTGTGACCTTGGGCAAGTCACGTAACCCCAACTGCCCTCCAAAAAGCAAAATAATAATAATAATTATTATTATTTTATTTAATTTGATTATTATTATTATTATTATAGCAGAAGGATACTCAACAAGGATTTGTATTAAGGATAAGATGATTTAGATGAACCAAATTCCGCTGTCTCTAAGCTGCCTTTGGTGACTAAGGAGTCAAAAATCTCAGTGAGGCTGGAGTTATTTGTACTGAGATGATCAAGAAGTGATATGGATAACTTCAGCTGTCAGTCCTCTGAACCAATCAAGTCCTGAGAATGATCTCAGACCTTTTTAAAGAAAAATTAACTTATTTTCCATGGAAGTAGGAGGTTAGGATTTTGTCCTCATTATAACTATTACCACTTATTTCTTATGACTAGGTTTCTTTTCCTTCTGTCACCCAAATAAATAATAAACTTGATTTTGAAAATCTCCTCTATGCATATGACCCCCGATTTGTATTTCCAGCCCCAACCTCTCTCTTATGCTACAGAACATTTCCAATTCTCCTTAGGTCATCTCCATCTGGAGGTACTTTGACACCTTGAATTCAGAAGCATGGTATAGTGCAAAGAATGATCAACTTAGAATCAGAAGACCTGACTCTATCATTGATTACTCTTGTGACTTTGGACAACTCTTCTCACCCTTCTGGGCCTCAGTATGCTCATCTGTAAAATGAGGGAGATAGACTAGATGGTCTTTAAGGTCTCTTCCTCCTCTAAATCACGTGATCTTATGTCAAAAACTGAATTTATCTTTCCCCAATCAAGTTCTTCCTTCTGACTTTATACATTCTTTTTCTATTTTTAAAAGGTTGGGTTCATGTTTGATTCTCTCTTCACCCACTTCACACCCCATATCTAATGACTTACTGTTCTGCGTCACCTTGCCTGTATATCCCCTGTGGCAGTGGGGTGAGATGCTCACACTGGCTCATGTGCTGCTTTCCTTAAGTGCATAAATTACCATTTGCTTAATTAACCAGCAAGGGGATAGATATAATATATAATTTTCCCGCCAGGTGGCAGTGTACTCAAGCCACCCTGGTCAAAGTCTCTCTAATGCATACCCAAGAAATTCCCCTACCCCAATACTGAGTTGCATAGCTGAGCAGTTCTTAAACAAAACAAAACAAAACACACACACACCACAACATACTGTCTGAATTCAAAATCTTGACTAGGAGATGACCAAATATGACTCTGAATCATTAGACAATTTTAGGAAAATCTAAGGCTTCGCCCCAACATTGGGAATTTTCCTTCTCAGTCCATAACTCCCATGATCTCATGGGGTATAATAACTCAATTCCCTATTTCTCCATAGTTTATAAGATGCAGCAATATGAAAAGAAGCTGGTTAACTGTGCCTCCATGGAATGCCTGACCCAATCACGTCTTCATCTCCCAAAACACCTCCTGACTGAGCTCCTTATTTTCCACATTCAAGACTCTGAGAAAGGCTGCTAAATGCCTGATTCAGCTATTCTTAGAATAGGAATAATAGGGAAAAGGTGTGTGCGTGTGTGTGTGTGTGTGTGTGCGTGTATGTTTGTGCACACGTGACCACACACACATGGCTGCACATCTGTGTGTCTGTCTGTCATTCTGTGATTTTCACTCTAGATTTTGCAGTTTACAAAGGAAAGCAAGGGTAAGACTTCAGGGATTTGAAATAAGTCCCTTGGGGGAAAAATCCCTTTTGATATGGTCAAATTTATTTTGGGATATTTGTGTTAGTAATGCCAATTTAGCAGGTTTGTTGAGAATAGATCTGGGAGGGGAGAGACTGGCAATCAGGAGATTGTTATAGTCTAGTTCAGAAGTTATTAAGGACCTGAATCAGAGTGGAAGAGTTGCTCAGATGCAAAAGATGTGAAGATAGAAAAGACAAGACTTGACAATTGATTTTATGGTGAGAATAGTCAAGGATTACTCCAAGTCTGCCAACTTAAGGGAACTGGAAAAGATAACTACATACTGGGAGATGTGTGGATCACACTGGGAAAAGAAAGCATGGAGGCAGAGAATCACAATAATCCAGGTATGAATTAATGAAGGGTCAGATAAAGATGGTGACCATTAGGCTAAGAAGGAAAGGACTGATATGAGAGATGTCACCAAAGCTGAAATCACCGGTCTTTAGTGAATGATTGGGTGTGAGTGAATAATCCACCTTTGCTCTGTTTTCTTATTCTCCCTGCCCTAAAGAGAAGCAATATGTCTTGTCTAATGGACTGCAGTTTACGTTACATTAGTTGGAACTTTTATTAACCAACGGAATGACAGTCTCCTATCCTACCCCATCCATTTGGCAGCAATTTATAAATCAAATGAGAGAAGGCCAGGCGGCTGTTTCACACCACTGCTTTAATTTCTTGTTTGTCAATTTGTATAGATTTCTAGCACCCCAGAAATGGATGACTGATGCGCCAAAGAATGCCATGGATTCAGTGAGTCCCTTCAGGCTTGGCCAAAGAACATTTTGCAGCAGCATGGTGAACTAATTTTCTTCACTTACCAAATTGATTGAAATGGGACACAAATTTTGAGATATTAATTATTGCTTAATCCTCTCCTCCATGGCTTTTTCCCTGGTGTACTCATCAGAAAAAGCAACCATGTCTGAGGTGGGAATTACTGTTCTCTGCCAGAAAAAAAAATAAATGCATTTTAATTTGCCCTGGCATGATTTCAAGCGTTGTAGTTCTGTGTAAGAAGTGAGAATTGCTTATGAATTCTTTAGCACCAATCAAATTATTTGATAAAGTAAATTAAGGAAGCCAGGAATATATTCTATTCTTCTCATCCCCCTAAATTTTGAAAATTAAATGTGCAAAAGCACTTAGGGAAAATGTTATAGCTACTTCCTAAGGGAAAGGTAAATGACCTTCTCTCTCTATCCACTAATGCTTCTTTTTTGTTCTTAATAGCAAATAGCATACTAGATCCTCCAAATGGACAGTTGTACAAGGCTATCATTTAATAAAGAATAAAAACCTGTACATTTGGGTGATAATTTAAGGGCCTTAATGTTCACCCTGGTATTGAATTGTTTCAGGGAAGCCATCACAGGCTTGTCAATTACCTAAATGCATTAGGTTTGATGTTGGTTTTTATTATAGTGCCTTCCTATTGGTGAAAGCTAAATCATTCTGATATTTCCTGTGACAAAGATTTCCTAGATAAATTCCCAGAGGAAAGTTAAGTATTTACTAACTGTGTTTTAGCTGTCATCAGCTAAGGGAAGGCAGATCCCATAATGGCTAGTACCCATTCTGTAAGGCACCAAAAGGTGGAAAGTTTTCATGATATCCAAGTGGCTAATGACAGCAAGGGACCCCAGCATGAGGCTTCCGCATCCATCCTCTCCATGCCTTCTGGGATGAGAGAAAGTGGTGTTTCTCCATTTTTAGAGTATCTAATTAGACTGAGAGATGCAGTTTAGTACAGTGGAACAAACATTGGCTTTAGAGGAAATTAGGGTATGTGAAGAACCCTGAAGAGAGAGAGGCCTTGCAGTGAGGACCCAATCAGCTAGGAGAGTTTTGGTCAGAAGAGTGAACCCAGAAGTGGGCTATATAAGCAATTTGCACGCAAAGATAATGACAGTAGGACATATTATTTGTTTTTTTTCCCCCACAGGAGCAGTGATCATAGGATCATATATATCTATATCTATATATATGTATATATGTATATATATGTATATGTATATATGTATAAAGAGAGAGTGAGAGAGAGAGAGTTAAAAGGAACCTTAGACATCAAGTTTGAGTCATTGCTCCAAAGCTTACTGTCTTACTGACTATGGGCAAGTCATCTGGATTGGGATCCTAGCTCTACCTCCAACTACCTATGTGATCTTGGAAAAGTCACTCAACCTGTGTGTCTATCAATCAATCAATCAATGAAACTATCAACATTTAGAAAATTCCTCCTGCTGTGCTTGGCACTATACTAAGCCTTAGGGATACAAAAAGAGGCAAAGGACAGGCCCTGCCCTCAAATAGCTTACCTCTAAAGAAGGTCATGTAAAATGACAGGATTGGAGAGTGGATTAGTGATTCTCTGAAGTACTTTGCAACTCTAATATTCAGTAATTTTACTATGGTCATTGCTTTGTCCCTCTTAGGACAAATTTACTCAGACAAACTGAATGAGGCTAACTGGATCACAGAATCAGAGATCAAAGTGAACTTAGAGATCATGTAATTCAACCCTCTTATTTCAAAGATGAAAACACTGAAGCACAGAGAGAGTAAATGACTGGCCCAAGCTAATATACTCTTCCCCAGACACCTTGTGTATTCCTGACTGTGTGCCTTTGTACACAGCAAACCCTGTCTTTGAAAAAACTTTCTTTCCCTTTTCCCAGGCAGAGACGTAAAAGCCAAGGGCAATGCCATGTTGAGAGTAGACATTCACTTGGAAGACGCCATGTAGGACAATGGCAGATGATTCTGAGAAGTGTGGCTTCATATGAAAGTGAAAAGAAGTAGGGGAGAAATAAGACTGAGAAAAGCTTGCCATGAGACTCAGTTAAACACATGGTAAGAGCCTACTATTTGTCCGACCGTCTGCTAGGTGCTGGTAATACAAAGACAGAAACAAAACCACCCTCACTTCCAAGGAAATCACATTCTAATGGAGAACCCTCCTCTGGTACTCTATAGTTACTCAATGTCTTTGTTAAAATGTACTCTGAGCTTACTATAGTGTTCTAGAGGTAGTCTGACCAGGGCAAAGTACGGTGGGACTATCATTTCTCCAGTCCTAGTCCCCATGCCTCTCAATGCAGCTTAAGACCTCATTAATGGTTTTTGGTTGCCGTATAATTCAACTTATCTTGTGCTTAAAAATCCACTAAAATTCCTGTAGTCTAGTCTTGCCAATTCCACTCTGAATTTGTGCAATTGATTTTTCAAACCTGAGTGGAAGATTCTATTAAATTTCACCTCTCCATAACTATGACAACAACAGCAACAGCAATAACAACTCACTGACCTTTGTCACCGTCTGGACTTGGACTCAGAAAAACTGGGTTCAAGTCCCACCTCTAACCCTTACTAGTTGTGTGATTCTAATAAAATAATTTCATATCTCTGGGCCTCAGTTTCCTCATCTGTAATAAGGGCATGACAATATATTTACTACATTACCAATACTGGTTGTTGGAAGAAACATGTTTTGAATATCTTAAAGCATTAGATTATGTTAATATATAATTATTTACTTCATGGTTGTTAATGAGGATTGAATGATAGAATACTTCTGAAGCATTTTTCTTTCAATTCAAGAAGTATTTATTATGTGTCAACTTTATGGCCGGCACTTTGCTTGGTCTTGAGGACACAAAGACAAAGTTTTCATTTGTTTCCATAACTGCCCTCAAGGAGATTGTAGATATAGGGAACAACATATATACAGTTAAGTAAATTAAAAATTAAAAATATACATACATCTATGCACATCTGTATGTATGTGTGTGTATATACATATACATGCACAATACAAACACACACACATATATATGTATATATGAAATTTCAGAATAGTATGTTGGGGAAGCGTGCATTCTTAATAATAACTCAATAACCAAGTGCTCTAAATAAAAGAACAGATGTAAAGTACTTGGGAAACCTTCAAAGACTATAGAAATGTTAGCTGTTATTTTTGTCTGTATCTTCAAAATTTTGTCTGTATCTTCAAAATATTTTTCTCCCATAACGTGGTTCACATTTTGAGCATGTCTCTTCCTCCCACATCACCTCTTGTCTGCCCCTTAATTCCTCCTTTCCCCATGTTACTTCTGTATTTGGGAACTGGGCAGGGAGAGAAGATTTCACAGGAAGTTCTCTCATCACTCCCTAGGGCAGTGGTTCTCAACCTGTGAGTTGCGACTCTTTTGAGGGTCACCTAAGACCATTGGAAAACATATATTTCCAATGGTCTTAGGGACCAAGACTGCTCCTCTATCCATCTCTGGGCGAATCCACCCACATGCAGATATGCCCACATGAGTCTTAAAGGGTCACCGCATTAGGAAGGTTGAGAACCACTGCCCTAGGGGGACATCAGGGATGTGAAAAGCTGACAATGGCTGGCTGTTTCAGCTCTTGCTTCTTTCCCAGGGCCACCGCTGGAAACAGGACTTCAGCTGGGCACTCTTCTTGTCTGGTGCCCTTTTCACTGGAACCTCACTGGCTGATCTCTTTGCTCTGCTCTGAACATACCACGCTGGTTTCCACCTCTGTGCCTTTGCTTATGCTGGGGCTGCCCGGCTAGGCTTTCAGACCTTCTTCTCTCTGCCTGAGTGATACATTGAGATAGAAAGAAAATAGGATTTGAAGAAAAAGACTTGACTTTCAATCCAGTCTCTGCCATATCTTCCCTGTGTGATCTTGGACAAATCACATAACCTTTATAAACATCAGTTTCTTCATCAGTAAAATGACAAGGAATAGGTGTTCTCTGATGTCCTTTCCAGCTTTCACATTTTGTGATTCTATAATTGTCATTGGTTTTCCCTTCCTTTGTATTTTAGGGCAAATTTCCATATGACAATAGAGGATCTATTCTCAGGCATCCAGCTGCCCTTTGGTTCCAGTTGGACTTGAATCAGAAGACTGGAGTTTCTGTCTTGCTTCCATCACCTACTAAATTCATGAATCAGGTCAACTAACAACCTGTTATGGGAATCTGAAGATCTTCCCTGCCCCTAGGCCCTTTGATAGGCTTAAGTGACTCTGAGAACCTTCCCTGATTTGAAAATATACTCTTCCCCCTAACAGGCTGAATGTGGTCACATGGAGCCTATGGAAGGAAGCTTGTTTTTCAGGAATGCTCATACCTTATTACCTTGTGATTGGGCAGTGGTTCAAGATGGTTGTAACATTCTTTGATCCAGGAGAAGGCTATATGTACCTTGATGTTAGTTTTTGCTTTGGGCTCACTTTGGAAAGAGTTGTGTGATTTGGCCAGATGAGACTCTGGGTAGCCATTGAGCCCACTGACTTTGAAAACCCAGATGTCAGTGCTTCCCTCTCTGGTACCTAACTAGGTATGGATGTAATGGTCAGACAGCTGGAAGCCCTGTCTGCTGATTTGTTTCTCCTTTTGCCTATAACTTCTACTTGAAACTTCTGTTTGTATTCTCTGAAGTTCAGGGTGTTGACTTTTTCCCCTGAACTAGGTAAATTATATATGTTTGATTGAGTAAGATTGTTAACCCATTTTGAATTGCTTTCCTTTAAAAAACAGATCTAAGAACCTGTGCTAGCAGCCATCCTAAGTATGCTAGGATGATTGCTGATACACAACCTCTCATCCACATCTATAAAATTAGAAGAATACTACCTGTACTACTTCTACCACAGAGTTTGTTGTAATGATTAAAAATGAATTTGTTAGTAGCAAAGAAGTATATAAATGTCGGGTAATAAAAATTTAAGAGGAGATTGGCCAATAGAAACCTAGGCACATGCAGTCTTCTCTGCTCAGTGCCAAGAAGACTAGGAGGCTTAAGGAGCCTGATTCTGAAAATGTACGATGATATATAATAGAGGGTCCTTCTCTCCACTTCAAAGCAAGAGGAGATATTTTGTGACTCTTTCCTGTTTACTTACTGTGTGATAAAGAAAAGTTTTTTAGTTGGTTGCTGAGTCCAGGACTGAGTGGACATAAAAAAAGGTTGCAAGAGAGGAACTTAAACTGTCTCTTTTCCCTTGTGGTGAATAAAAAAGAATTGTTATAAGCACCTTGGTTGGGAGGGGTGATTTGTTTCACTGTCATCTCTCTTTTGGACTAGCCATGTAGCCCTTGGGTGCATATCCCTGCTCTTTCTTTCTTATTTATTCTTTCTTAATCCTAGTTGAAGGAGAATTGGAGACAGAATCACCTTGTAAACTTCAAGAGGTCCAAAAAGTCATCAGAAGTCCAGTGACAGGAGTCTGCAGCATAGCCAAGATGTATGTAGAAGCAATGCAGCCTCTAGGACATTTGACCCAGCCCACCAATGAACCAATCTGGCAGTCAAGTCAACAGCACCATGTCTTGCAATCATCATCTATGCTAAATTAGAAATTAACTTGGTGAGAAGAACGTTTATAGCAACCAATAAATTTGAGCCCATTCTTTCCAAGGCCTGAAGTGGTAGAGAGGAAGATGTTACACCAGGCTTCAGGGGTTATACTTCTGTTCTTGTTATATATCCCTTTGTAAAAGCTAGTAGGATAATTGCTTATCAATAGTATTGAGGAGATGTTAATTGGTTAATGATACTGGGGAGATATAAACTGATACTGGCAAATGATATCAGGGTGCTAATCACTGGTGATTTTATGGGTCCTGGGGAGAATACACTGGAATGGAAAATTCAGATTAATATCAGTAGAGCATCCTTCAGTGATATCCCTAGGACCTTGAAGAGAGACAGAGCAGTATCCTTGCTCTGGAGTCCCAACTTGTCAGTGGAATTTTGGTTGGGAGAGTGAGCCTAGAGGCTATATATGGATGACATAAGCAATTTGGCCACAAAGATGTTGCTAGTAAGCCTGTATTTTGAGTTTTTTTTTTTCTGGGAGCTATGATCATGGGATCATATATTTAGAGCTTAAAGAGGCTTTAGAGGCCACCGAGTTCAACTCCCTCATTTTATAGATGAGAAAACAAGGTATAGAGGGGTTAAATGACTTGTCTGAACTCACACTGCTTGTGGCCATGGAGAAATTTGGACCCAGATCTTCCTGACTACAAGAACAATCCCCTGTCTCTTACACCTTCCTGTTTTATACTAAACCATACCCTTTTCTTATTTATCTTATGGTGAAGGAATAGGCATTTTTTTTCTTAAGTCAGCTTTGGTTATTTTAATTGGCACTTTATTAAATATTTTAAACAATTACCATAAAAATATCCAGTTTCCTATTTTGAAGCACAATTGTTATTTATTCATGTATCAATATATTAATACAAACAAAAATGTTTACAGTCCCATCCAGCTTTGCATAAAATTACCAATAAAGTATTTTTATGACTATCTCTGCTAACTTCTTTCCCTGATTAAATTGTGGACTGTCTTTTGTCTCTTTTTGTATCCCTCATGCTTAGCCCAGTGCCTGATACATAGCAAGTGATTAAGAAGTATTTATTCACTGACTTATCAGTCTTCCTGACCTTTAAAAAAATTTTTTATTTCATTTGTTTATTAACTTTTGGTTTACAACATTCAGTTCCACAGTCCCTTGAGTTTCAAATTTGCTCCCGCTCCCTCCCTTCTGCCCCCCTTCCATGGTAGCATGCAGTCAAATACAGGATCTACAAGTACTTTCACATTAAACATTAGTCAGGTTGTAAAGACGGAATATAACCAGTGGAATGAACAATGGGAAAGAGGAAATAAAATAAAACAAGAAAAAGAAAGAGAGCATGTAGTTTGCTTCAATCTGCATTCAGACTCTGTAGTTCTTTCTCTGGATATGGATATTTTTCTATCATGGATATCTTTTCATCACATCTTTCCATCTTTTGGAGTTGTCTTATAATCTTACATTGCTGAGAGGAGTCCAATCTATTAAGGTTGGTTGTCACACATACGTTGTGTCTGTAATCATGTACAAATTTCTCCTGTTTCTTCTCTTTTCACTCAACATCAGTTTATATAAGTCTCTCCAGGTTATTATGAGGTCTTTCTGCTCTTTATTTCTTATAGCACAATAGTAGAATAGGCATTTTTTGAACAACTGGTCAGGTTTTGGCGGCTGCAATGGATCCTCATGAAGTAAAGCCTTTCTCCGCATGAAACTCACTATTCCTTACTTAGGGACTAAACTATGACACTTGTCTCAGTACCTTTTTCTAACTGATTGAGTACTAAGTTGTTTCTCCTTTGTTCTTGAAGACGACCGGTGACATCACAGGTGATGTCCGGACTCAATTGTTAATTGGATTTAAGCGCGATAGAGTTGCACAAAGTCATCAGCCTCACTCTCTCTTCTAGAGTCATCAAAGTCCAATGGCAAGACAAAAGTCAAAATAACTGCTGATGACCTGGGATGCAGTGAATGACCTTGGTGTCTGCAGTGTCTGACCAGGTTCTAAGTATTCCATGGTGCCTGCTTCAGCTGCCTTCATGGTGGTTGGAACAAATTATTCTCATTTGCCCATTCTGCCTGGTTAAGGCTTCATATACTTGGGGGTCAACATCCCCCTAACTCACTTACCGGTTTGAAGCCTTTCAGTTTCCCTCAACCTGGTTTCGCCTGTCTGCCAAAACAATTTGCTGGGGAGTGGCTGCTGAGCATGCTATAGCTTCTTACTGTCACAGGTAATAGTTGATTGACAGGTGGACACTAAAGGTAGATGATCAGCCCTGAAAAAAGCTCAGCAAGGCCTCACACCAGAGATAACAGTCCTCCTTGAGCACCCTATATACCCTGAGTACTAAGTACAGATAAACAACGAATAAAAAATCTGACATACAATTATAACATGTTAAAAGGATGCCTTAGGAAATCCTTTCCAAGGAAGTCCTTCAAAATGAAAAAATGGTAGCAGTCTTAGGATGAGATGATCATTAAAACACATCCCTTGGTGAGTACTGTCACAGAACACTGATTGGTATGTCTGATTTTCTCTGGAAAGTGCTAACAATACAAAGTGTTGTATTTTGACAGACTCTTTAGTCCCAGGGAGGGGACTTTAATAGTGTGCTCAGAGCACAGATGAGCGTTATTTAAATATTGTACCTTTTGAGTACTTGAAGTCATAACACCCTTAGTTTGGCAGAAGAAGGCACACACATATGATTTATCATACATCATAATATTCAATAGATTGCCCAGTCATACTTGTCATCACACACACTATCACCTGCTGGGATAGCTTTTACTTTTCTCACAATATGTGCTTGGGTTGGACAAAAAAAAATTATTTTTCTATGACTCACTAGAGCATATGCTTCTGTGGTTGAAATTAATTATTCACTGACACTCTTAGTGTTTTATATAAGAAGGGAAGGAATACATTTACTTTTGCAACAGAAAATAGCAAACTCAACCTTCCCTTCTCCCTAAAAAAACCATTTTAGAGGTATGAGAGCATGGAATAGGCATATTCAACATAGCAAGTATTATGTAGACATGTATCTAGAGCACTTAAATTTCTTTCCCCTTTATAGTCCTTATTTTGAAAAAGCTTTTATAAAGGGCTATTTACTAGAAAAAATACAGCAACAACAGAAGTATAAACATTCTCTCCCAACACCTACAGGCAGATTCTCTATTATACCATCTTGGTCCTGGGGGAGACTGGGCTCAAACTTAAAGCAGTTTATACATAGCAGTGGGGGCAAGTTCACTTTCACAGTTGCTGAATGGGTCCATACTCTCAGCTACCACTGGACAGAGTGAGAAAAGTCGCTCAGTTCTTTGCTCTTCAGATCTGTTTCCAGCAGATCCCAATATGGACTTTAGCTCCAAGACCGGGCTGTTTTGACTTTCCAAAGCTCACAAGGTCATCATAGTCCTTCATTTAAGAGAAAGAAAGAAGAGTAGGTTATAAAAGTTATTAAAAAAAAAAGTAAGACCATGAACCCTTTGCTTTATGTTGGCTCAGGGTGAGAGGGAGCCCACGGCCTTTCCACACCTAGAAGCCTATAGCAGCTATACAGTATCAGCCCAAAAGATTTCCCCTTCTACTCTCCTTTGATGGAGTGTAAATTCTGTAGTCTATGTATGAATACTATTAGTCCTGGCTCTTCATCACTCTCCCTATCTGCTTCTATTTGGACAGAAATAATAGCTGAAGATCACTGAGCTGATACCATATTAATGATAGAGTCCATCTTCTTGGATTGGTCCTTGGACACAGCCTCTAAAAGGAGAGGAAAACTAAATGAAGCTAGATCAAGGAGAAGAAGATAATACTAAAAGCTTCAGAGAGAGCCTTCTCAAGGAAAGAAGTCAGAGAAAGCAGAGAGGTACTTCTAAGAAAGCCCAAAAAGAAAGGAACTCTCTACGAGCTAGAAAAAGAAACGAAATCAATCTTGAGAAGTCCTTCCTCTCAGAAGCCTTTCTCAAGGCTGTCAGAAAGACAGACATTCAGGGAGAAGCAAGGCTGTACATTGCCTCGGAAAGAGTTTTGTGCATCTCTGCGGCTTCTACAAGGTATCATTTTTTCCTAGGTATAGTTATCAGATGGAGACACAGAAAGGGAGCTGAGAGAGACAAATGAAGAGATGATGAAAGATGAAATGAAAGAGAAAGAGAAAAGGGATTTGGAGCCATGGCAAGAAGTGAGAGTAGAAGAAAAGCTTCTCTTGGACTGTACCTAAGTAAAGGCCTACAGGTCGCACCTGCCTGAGCGGACTAGAGGAATAAGCTACATACAAAAAGAACTACCTCTACCAAGACAATATCTGGACCTGTCTCTTCACTGGTACTCCAAGTTATATTGGCTTTATTGAACCAGAGAAGATGAGATTCAACAGACAGAGAGGTTATGTTCTCTGAAAAGATTCTGTTATGTGGCTTGGATAGGAATTCATTCTGCATTATTTGTTGGGATGAATAAATCCTAGTGAGAGAATGACTGTTAATAACGAATGATTTGGGGAAATCCAGAATTTTCTTTTTCTATAGTTTTCATTTCAAAGTTCAGTTTCTTGAAGGACATTACTGATAATGAGATTGAGTTAACTGTCCTCAATCTTGAACAGACCCCACCCAACTTTATAAGGAATTTAATCCCATTGTGTTCTACTCAGGTTTGAGTGGGGAAAATTCTTTCTCAACCTTCCTAATGACCCTTTAATACTCGTATGTGGGTATGTGGGCATATCTGCATGTGGGCAGACCCACCTGGAGACAGATAGAGGAGCAGTGTCTTGGTTCCTAAAACCATCAGAAATATGTGTTTTCCAATGGTCTTAGGTGACCCCTGTGAAAGGGTGGTTAGCCCCCAAAGGGGTCGCGACCCACAGGTTGAGAACCACTGGCATTAGATTGTTCTAGGCTGGAAATAATTTAGAATTAAATGACAAAATCAAAGTTCATTAGAATAAGCTCAGCCCCTCATTGCAGTATTAATTCTTCCCATTACTTATTAACCAATCAGAGTTGATTTGCCTCACTCTGGAATACCCACCTCCTTACCCTTAGCCTTCTTATCTCCCAACTGTCTCCGCCCTCTAAGTCTCCATTCTGACCATATCTATCTCAACCTGGAGATACATTTTTCCCTGTGGCTTTCTCTTCTGATTGGCAAAGTCTCTGTCCCAGACTTCCCTTTTATGAAATTCCCAGACTGTGTTCACTTCACTCCAGGCTCTACTCCTCTAGCTTTTATTGCCTCCTCACTAGATGTTGTACGCTTTGCTCCCAGATAACCTCCATGCTGTCTAGCTCCTTTTAGAATACAATTTCCTTGAGGGCAGGGGTGCTGTCTTTTTTCCTTTCTTTATGTCAGTTGTGCTTAGCACAGCGACCCCCATAGTAAGCACTTAACAAATGATTTTTCTGTTCGTCTGTATAACTATCTTTCTGTCCATCTATTTGTCTATCTCTCTGTTTAGCTATGAGTGTCGGTTTATCTATCTATCTATCTATCTATC
>CM053593.1:243584173-243622809 GCA_028646575.1 Pseudocheirus occidentalis | reverse complement strand
CATGCCTGGAAAGATCTTCCTTTTCACCTCTGCCTCTAACCTCCTTCAAAGCTCAGATCAAGTGCCTCCTTTTATAGAAGGAAGGCCTTTCCTATTATTAGTGCTCCACCCCCACCCCTGCTGAAATAACTTTTTATTGACTTGCTTCTGTACATATTATATCCTGTAAGCTCCTTGAGGACAGGGATCATTTTATTTTGTCGTCTTTGTAGCCATAGCGCTTGGCATTAAGCTTACACCTAATAGGTGGTGAATAAATGCAAGTTAGTTTCTGTCTCTTACCATTTCTCAACCATTTAGACAAATTCTGTCTTCTGTGAGTAAGCAGAACAAGATTTACTGAGAAGACTCATTGGGCAGATATAGTATTTCTTGCTTTCTTAATAATTGGGGAAAGGGTAGAGGGAGGGAGAGAATATGGAAATGAAAATAAAAATTAAATTTAACTCAATGATAACTTTATTATATATTTAAAAGGAACAGCATGTTGTATATAATAGATTTGTAGTCTCACATGCAATTATTTTTTTATTATACTATGTTATGGAAACGCTTGTTTTATGCCATAAATTAAAAATAAAATGAACAAAAATTTTTAATTAAGTTAAATTAATTTTTTTAAGAGAAGACTCATTGAGCAGCTAGCAGAATAATATGTTCTCAGTCTCCAAAGATATTATGCTGGCCTTGAGGAATGAAGTTCGACATGTAAAATGCACAAGGTAGAATTTTGAACTCCATTTTGCCCCTCATTAAGCAAAAGACAGAGAATGATTTAGAATGAGTGTGCACTGCCTTCATTGGCTTGCTTTATTTCTTCCCTTCTAATCTACTTCTAGAGGGTAAATTTCTAGCACCTAATCCCCCTGCACAAGGGAGCAGAGTGGGGGGCAGTGGTATTATGGGAGGGAGGGAGCAACTTGTAATTGATAGAAACTGCTACTATTCATATTAAGAGCTCATTCACATAGTGATTTCACACTTTAAAAACACTTTTTACCTATTATTTCATTTTGATCCTCACAGCAGCCCTATAAAATACATAATTCAAGCATGATCATCCTCAGTTTTCATATGAGGGAACAGGTACAGAGAGGGTGACTAAGGTACCTTTCGCATCACAGCTACTTAGTGGAGGAATCGGGATTTGATCTCACACCTCCAAGTGAAAGACAAAACATAGCATTGCCTGTGTATGATCTAGACCAGAACTGCACAACTTGGCAATAGGTAGGGGCCAAAATTAAAACAGGCTAAACTTCTTCCAGCTGCAGATAGGTTTTTAGCAACTCACTTTTTAAGTAAAGGCATAATTAATGAGTAAGCTATTTTGCAAATAAACTCTATTTAAAACAGGGAAATGTCAATTAATTACACTTACTATGAAATCACATTAACATTTAAAAAATTACTTTGCTAAGCAGTACAAGTTTTAATACATTTTTCAGGTTTTCTGACTGTTTATATTTAGTAACCAAAAACACAGCAAAGAGATACAGCTCCTACTCCTCTCAGACTACAGACCGACTGACAAGGACCACATGATGCAGGAGAGAATATGCAGCGGCAACCCACCTGCCAAGCTACATACTGGCACAATACGACTAGCAGAAGGCGGGGTAAGCAGGGCACAGACAGAGCACTCTTTATTTTCTTTTACACCCTCTACATTTTCCTCAGTCCTCCAAAGATCCTTTGGCTGGCTGCAAGTGGTCCACAGGCTGTGTGTTGTACAGGCCTGATTTAGATACAGGGGTGTGGAACCTGCAGGTCCTCAAGTGCGGCCCTTTGACTGAACTTCAGTTGAGGACTCAAGTTCCTCACGCCTGAAAGGATATACGATTTCCTTTTCTCTCAACTCACCAAGCTCAGTCAAAGACATACCCATTGTGGATCATACAGACCACAGGTGTCACTTAGTACTTGGACCCTTTGGGGTAATGAGCTTCCTGACTGCTTTCCACCATGTGATAACTAAGCACTGAAAGTATTTGCCACTTTAATGTAATGCAGAAAATCTTTTTAAAAAATTAAAAATACAATCTCAATTGGCCCCTCGATCCTCTTCACTCTCAGCCCCATGACAATGACAAGGGACACACTAAATTGATTAAAAGGAAAGAGAGCTTCCCAGTTGTAGTCTTCTTAGACCCCGCAGGTAACATCACATTAACTCTGATACTTCCGGCAAAAGGTGGGGAATATTTGCAGTATTAAGTACAAGGCTGATAGCTGAGCAGCTAGGTAGCACAGTAGATAGAAGACTGGGCCTAGAAGATTTGAATTCAAATCTGGCTTCAGACACTTACTAACTGTGTGACCCTGGACAAGTCACACAACCCTGTTTCCCTCAATTTCTTCATCTGTTAAATGAGTTTGAGAAGGAAATGGCAAATTGCTCCAGTATCCTTGCCAAGAAAATTCCAAATGGTGTCAGGAAGAGTCAGGACACTACTCAAACAACTGAACAATACTTGTGGTGCCTCTCTCAATGGGCTGCTGGGAAGCTCACACAAATTGCATGTGTGTAAAGTCCTTTGCAAACTTAAAATGCTTTATAAATAATAATAATAATTATTATTATTATATCACTGCTATTCACCTTTTAAAGACCACCTCAAATGCAACCTCCTCCATGAAGCCACCCTGGATCCCCCTACTTGACAGTGATCTTTCTTATGGATCTCACATAGCACATTGCTTGCAACTTTCATGCACTTACCTTTAATTATTTTGAACTCTAGCCTTTTGTGTATGTGACATATTCCTAATTAGACAATATGATCTATTAGGGTAGGGTTAGTATCTTCTCTAAGCTTTCTATCTCCTTTTCCTCTTCCAAACCAAATAATTTTGTTGTTGCTGTGTCATTTCAGTCATGTCTGACTCTTCATGAGCCCTATTTGGGGTTTTCTTGGCAAAGATAGTTGAGCGTTTTGCCATTTCTTTTTCCAGCTCATTTTACAGATGAGGAAACTGAGGCAAATAGGGTTAAGTGACTTAGCTAGAGTCACAGAAGTTGGATTTGAACTCTGAAAAACGAGTCTTCCTGACTTCAGGTTCAGCATTCTATCCACCAAGTAATAGATGGCTAATAAATATTTGTCATGAGATGGATCTGGCCTTCTGGTGATTTCATCAAGTCAAGGACTTCTGCCATATTCAATTGTAATTAGTAATTCAATTAGTAAGATGAGTCCTGAGTCTCAGCCTCAAAGAAATTACATGACTTACCCAAAGTCACGCAGCTAGTGTCAGAGGGGATTTGAACCCCCACTCTCCTGACTCTGAGCCCAGCACTATATATACCAAATACATGAGGCTGCCTCTTACCCACATGTTATGAAATAGAAATAATTCATGTCTTAAAAACAAACGCATCTTCTAGTCTGGTATTTTAAGATCTGTGGGCTGCTGCCATATGGTTTACAGAACCAGACTTGTTTTTGTGGATCACTAAACAGGACTGAAAAAGGGGGTGTTTTTATAGTTTGTGATGAAAATGACCTTTACCCATCTCTGGCATTGGTTGATGAGCATTTCTGCATCTTGAACTAAGTCTTTAATTTATTTTGCAAACGTATACTATGAAAGAAAACATTAGAGAAACAGTGAGTATGGTTAAAAATGTACTAGATTACATAGTCAAGACCTTAAGGATGTATCTGGGCTCCAACAGTGACTAGCAATGTGACCCTGAGCAAGTCATTCAACCTCTCTAAAGCCTCAGTTATTTCACGTGTCATAGGGGAATATTGATACCTACTCTACCCAGCAGAAGTATTCATAAGATCATGAATTTAGAGTTGGAAAGGCTTTTAGGGAATATTTAGACTAACTTCCTAGGTGGTACAGTGAATAGAGTGCCAGGTTTGGTGTCAGGAAAACCTGAGTTCAAATCCAACCTCAGATACTTATTAGCTTTATGACCCTGGGAAAGTTACTCAACCCTGTTTGCTTCAGTTTTCTCTTCTGTAAAATGAGCTGGAGAAGGCAATGGAAAAGGGGTCACAAAAGAATCAGAAACAACACAAACAATTTTACAGATAAGAAAAATGAGGTGTAGAGGTTGAGACCCAAATTCTCTGGCTCCTAATCTGGTTCACAGGATTATTATGAGAAAAGTGCTGTGTAAACCTTAAAGTGTTATATAAATACAAATTATCAAGCCACTTTTCTTTTTTTTCCAGTTAGAATTTTATTTGGAAACATCACTGTGAGCTCTGGCCCCATGCTACACAGCACCACTGGAAACACATGTTCAACATGTTCCCAAATCATACAATTCTTACTAATACCGGGACCCTACAGCAATCTTGAATTTCAAATGATCACATCCAAGGAATTCTCAGCACTTGACATTTAACCCCATAGTGCAACAATCTACCTATATTTAAGATTAATATATAGCATAGGAAATGGAAACTTCTTGCTCCATAAACGTTATGAACATGTCAAATCTTTATAAATAAACATCCAGTGAAGAGAAAAATGACAGTCTAATTCATCTTTATACACAGAGTACTAACGGCAAAGGGGCAGGGAGATTGCACGGCTGCCTGGCCGATCCCAGGAGGCCTCAGCCCCGGCCGGCCCAGTTCAGGCACCATCCAGTCTGGTGCGGTGCAACACAGACAGAAGAGTCACTAAGACATTGCTCATTTACAAGACCAACAACTGACTGGACAACTGCACCAGGTGTCAGGCCATTCGTTCTGGAGCAAATTGGGAGGGACGGGGTGGTTCGAGAGGGGCCTTTACATCATACTCTGTGGCTGAAGGGGTGAGTGGAGGGAGGGGCGGGGGTGGGGGGAATGGGAAGGAAGGGAAAAGAGGGTCTACTTTGTAGAGAGAATGAGGGTCACAATCAGGCCATACAGCCCAAGCACCTCAGCGAAGATCAGAATCAGGATCATCCCCAGGAACAGTCCGGGCTGCTGCGCTGTGCCCCGAACACCGGCATCACCTACGATGCCAGTGACAAAGCCAGCTGCCAGCCCGCTCAGGCCTGCTCCCGGACGAAGGAAGATCTTGAACAGGAGGATTCCCGGTGTCACAGAGCTGGCAAGGAGAACGGCCACCACCAGACCATAAATAGCCATGCTAGCAGCCATGACGACGGGAATCATTGACTTCATGATCATCGCAGGTCGGGTGACTGACATGGCTGCAATACCAGTGCCACTTCTTGCTGTGTCATAAGCCGCACCAAGAGAGCTGAAGACCACGGCGGCCGAGGCGCCCATGACGGCGAAGAAGAAGGACGCGGATTCAGGACTCTCGGACATGTCTGCGCCGGGAGAGAGGCAAGGGCACGGGGCTGGGTAGTGGGTAAAGGACTGGAGGGCGGGTAGGCGGGTGGGACATGTGAATTCGGGAGACCTCAAGCCACTTTTCTATACAGTTCAATTTAATTTCAAACTCTTTCGAGGAGATGTTAGCCTAGATGCTAATTTATCCAATGACTAATTGTATGGCATTTATTTGTAGGAACAAAAAGATTTTGTCTTCTCTATTGGTAGTAAACCATTAAAGTTTTAACTGAAAATATGGTATGAAATGGCAAAGAATGTGTTAACCACAACGACAAAGTAGTAAAAACATTTTGTTTATTTTATTTTAAAAGACTCTCTAGTTATTTGAAAAGGTTTAAACAATTGTTACTTCCCTTCAGTTTTTAAGTAGAAGAGTTCAAGCCAGATTTTCCCCAAATTGTCATTTTAATTACCCATAATACCACTTCATCCCTTTATGCATGACATGAAACAAAATTCAGTATTTAACAAAAATTCAATAGTCTGCATCAATTATTTGCATGTTTGCAGAAAATACACAATGTAGTTTTCCTAAGTTCTTTCCTTAGAAAATGAACAAAATGCTTTCAGATTTATTGGGGGAAGTGAGAAACAATGAATTAAATTGGCATTTCAAGATTTAATTATTTTACTGACGTTTGTTTGAAATACAACTAAATAAAGAACCCAAATCTATGCAGTTCACAAAGTTCCCATCAAGGAAAATTATAGTATGAGCTTAATTATCTTATGCCCTGGATTACTCAAGGTGAAAAAACTCTGAGTAAAAGAAAAGCAGAAATGTCTTATTCCATCCCTGTGGTATCTCCTTCAGACTCAATTATATTTATGTACCTAAGTATAATTTAGGCAGCAGATCTCAAAGAATCACAAAAATCACAGAATGTTAGCAATCATCCTGTCCAAACTCCTCATCTCACAGATGAGGAAAGCTCAAAAAAAGTAAAAACTTTAAGCTGGAAGGGACTTTAGAGGCCATCAACTCTTAACTCCCTCATTTTTCAGATGAAGAGGCTGAGGCCCAGAAGCTGAGGTCATGCAGCCAATAAGTACCTGAGTCAGGCTTTAAATTCAGGCCTTTCTGACTCAAAGTCCAGCACTCTCTATATACCACCCAGCTGCCTAAGATCACTTAGCTAGCTAGTGTCAAAATCCAGGGGGAAAATAAGTAAACTCCATTTTCTAATTATTTTTGGTCAGATTTAGTCCTGATTTTTGATCATGAGGAAACTCCGGAAGCCCTGGTTAGAAACATATATGCTTATTTTCCATAAGTCTAATATCGGAAACAGTCAGATATATTATGGTACATGGTCAAAAGAGTTCTAGGCTTTGATAGACAGACCTAAGCTTTAGTCCCAACTCTACCACTAGTTCTCTGGCCTATGACATGTGGTATAGTTTTCCTATATCTCAGTTTTCTCACATGTAAAATGAAGAGCTAGATTAAGATGAGATCTAACATTCTGAAATTCTATGGCTAGGTCCATCCATTTAGCTGAATTAGTCAGAGCTTGATACTGCTGAGGTGCTAGTCCCATGTCCCTCCGCAAGGGCCTGTTAACATAATTTTATTCAGGAGCTACAGATTGCACTCTTAATTTTGACAAGTTGTCTTGGAAATATGTGTCACATAAATAGTCATAAGAGGGCCAGGTGAGGGTGGATGGATGGATCACACCTATGAGTCTATGAAATTCATCAAAATCATGGTGTCCTGGAAAGACCGCCAGACTCAGAGTCAGAAATTTTGATGCAAGAGTGAAATTAAACTTAATTTACCTCCCAAGGGAAGAGCTAAAGGCAAGCTGAATTCTGATTTTCCCAAAGAAATCCTGACTAAAAGCACAAGCTGAGAGAAGTATGCATTACGGCTAAGTCTTGAAGGTTCAACCTGGGTTCTTATCATTCCAGACCTCTTGTTCTAGGTCACAGGTCACATATCAGAACCCTATCCAGAATGCATTGATGTGCTTGAGGCTCAGATGCCTACACTAGTAGCAAATGAGACAGAATACATTAAAGCAGGCAGTCCGTCAACTAACATTTATTAAACATTCATCGTGTTCCAGACACCAACTACATGAAGAAGGAAGGTAAAACTTCATTCCCTGCTGTCAAAGGAGGTCACATTTTAATGGAGAAGATAACTCACAGATAACCACATAAACACAAAATACATACAATGAAAATGGAAGGTGATCTCAAAGGGAAGGCGTTAGGATCTGGAGGAAGTGGTGTAAGATGCCTACAGAAGGTGATATTTGAGCTGTCTTGAAAGACATCACAGAACACAAAAGGCAGAGTTCTCTAGGCCTGGGGGACAGCCAGCACAGATGCCCAGAGCTGGGATAGTGTAAAGAAGAACACGCAGGCTCCGGGAGCCAAATTGTAGAATACTCAGGGTGATCTCAGTGTGAATCTTTACCTATAGATCTTTTTCTTTCTCTGAAACAGAAATTTTATGGCCGACTTCCCTGAGAGGTAGGGATAGAAGATGAGATCCTCACCAAAGTTATCACAGGACAAAACTTGGAGCTATACAAAAAACAAGCAAATAAAATAGCCAGAAATCTCACTGCTCGATATATACATCAAGGAAATCAAAGGTACAAAGGTTCTCCATATACCAAAATATTTATAGCAACATTATCTTGGTAGCCAAGACCAGGAAACCAAATGGCACCCATTTTAGGGGGAATAGCTACGCAAACTGTGCAGTAAGTAATGGCAGAAATAAGGAATTCAGAGAAACATGCGAAGACTGATATAAAGGGATGCAGAATGGAGTAAAAAGAATCAGGAAAACAATATGCACAATGATTACAAAAATATAAATAGAAAGAACAATAAAATGAAACTGTGTAATTATAATGAACAAGCCTTGCCCTGGAGAAGAGATAAGGGGGACTGTGGCTGTGGGATGCTGTGTAAGCTATCTTGTGAGGCTGATGAGTCACTTGTTCTTGCAGAACTGTGGGGTGTTTGGGTTTTTTTAATCTTTGTTATAAGGGATGGTGAAAAGGTAGATTCAAAAACAAATGTGAGGTAAAAATAATGCATCGATTTTTTTTTAAACTACCACTGTGTAAAATGGACAATCTGGCAGTGTCCTAATCTGAAAATGAGGGGGTTGGATCAAATAATCATGAAGGCCTTGTCCAGCTCCAATTCTACACTGTAATTACAGTATGATATCATCTGTCATGGTCTTGTAATACTTTTTCTCACTTTTAGCTAAATTGATTACTCTCCTTTGTTTTAACAAAACTACGCAATACCTTCTCATTTTTTCCAAACCTTATTTGTTACAAGAACATATTATTCCGTGTGTACAGTTCTAGCAACACTCATTTTGCCTTCTCTTGTAAGGCTCATAAGCTTAAAAATAAAGTTTGTGACATGAGAAAAATCCACAAAGAATGCATGAATAATCTTCTAAAAAAATCAACATAAAACTATCTTCCCCAAGGATTATATACAGTATTCAAGTGGACTTAAAAATTTTTTAATTGATACTTTTAGTTTATATATCTTTTTTTTATTTCTGAATATATCCTTCTCTCTACTCCTCAGAAATCTATCCCTTGTAACAAAGAATAAACAAAAAAGGGGGGGGCTTTCAGTGAAGCTTGTTAAATGAGTTGATATTATATGCATTGTTCAACACCCATAGTTTTCCACCTCCGCAAAGAAGGGAGAGAGATTGATATACTCTTTTCCTCTTAGGAGCTGTACTGGTGGCTCCTACTTCCAGGTAAATACATCAATCCCCATACAACATACTTCAATCCTGTGTATTAAAAACATAAACTTTACTGAATACCAATCATGGAAAACCCAGAGACATGGTCAGTGTCATCTCACTACACATCAAAAATCTTCTCAAAAAAAAATCTTCTCAAAGATATCAACTACAAAAATAGTTGACTTCTAACTTCTGGGAACCTCTTGTGGTTTCTATTAGAATAAATCATTTAAGTGAGCCAAAACAAGCCCTTTCATTCTGATACCAGCTGATAGAGAATGCTCCTCAACCTCCCACCTCCCTCTCCTTAGCTACTACATTTTATCTCAATCTGATATGAAGAATGAGTGACTGAACTCATTATCCTCAGAAAGGCAATAGATAATGAAAAACTGACACAGAAGACTGAATCAGCAAAGTCACTATTTATTTCCACATTGCTTATGGGACAAATGACTTGAGAAATCTCCCTCTGGAACCTCTGGCATCTTAGCCTGGTCCCTTGTATATAGTAGTCACTTAAATATTTGTTGTGGATGAAAAGAAATATAATTCATTATAATCCATATCAGGAATGATTGTGAATACAAACAAGTTGTACCAACTTCCCTCCACCTTAGTCTTGGTTTGTAACATTTTCAAGTTAAATCATTTACCATCAATGCAGACTTTGATACACAGTGTTCATTCTCATTGAAGGTGTCTGACAACATTGCGGAAAATATAATTTTCCATAAACCCTCATGAATAACAGTATTAAAGGCCTTGGCCAGTTTGACAAGAAAGATAATCCCTGCCCTCAAAAAGTTTGCAATTTAATAGGGGACTACACACAAAAAGAAGCTAAAAAATTATCAGGAGGAGATGGATATGGTGGAGAAGTCAGTTAGAGAAGTCTTAACCAAAATACTGTAACCAGGCGAGAAATAAGGTAAGGTAAGAGGTAAGGTAAGGTACATAGGTCTGATACAAACATTCGTCAAATGGACCATGGTCTTTATCACTACTTTTATTACTATTCAATTTTATTAAGCACCTTTAAACTAGTTGTGTCCTCTGTCTGATTAATAAAGGCAAATTCATCATTTGGTTATGAGTGGATTTAGATCCGTAGAATACCTTAAACCTTACATAGCCTTATCTAGGCAACCTACTATGTGAGTGGGATGATGTTTCTCATATATGGTTATCATTATCTCATTATATGGGAAACAAGTTGCCTATTCAGCAACCCCAAAATGTGTTTGCCTTCAGGGATGGGGGATCTAAACCACAGGAACTATGAGTAAGACCTTGTGGAAGAGATGCGACCAGAATATTGGAATATTGCCCCAGTGACAACTCTGAGTAAGTCTCTTCTGAGGGTAACTGTGAGGACATTATGTGTTTTCTATTATCTATGGCCTTACAGCATTACTTTGACCTAGTGAATTGATTCACTCTGCACTTCCTCCTCCTTACCTAAGAAACCAAGTTGTTGTTGTTCATCCTTCCTTTTAGAAGAGCACCAAAGACATCATGGAGTGATGTCTTGACTTGTGCATGAATTGGATTTAAGTGAGGCAAAGTAGTCAGCCTCACTCTCTCTTCCAGAGTCATTGAAATCCAGTGGCAAGGCAAAAGTCAGGATGACTGGCGATGGCCCAGGATGCAGTAGACAACCTTGGTGTCTTTGATGTCTAACTAAGCTCTAAGCACTCCATAGCACCTGCTTCAGCTGACTGTTAGAACAAATTGTTCTCATCTGACTGTTCTGCCTGGGTGGGGGAGGAGGGGAGGAAGAGGAGGCAGAGGGGAGGGAGTTGGGAGGGTAGGTGTCTTCACATGCTTAGGGTACATCTTCTTCTAATGCACTGAGGATTTGAGGCTTGTCCAAATGAGCAACCTGGTTTAACCCATCTGCCAAGATGGCTTATCAGGGTGTGGCCGCTGTGCATGCCACAGCTTTTTGGAGCCAAGTTAGTTAAGACAGTAGTTTAAGAGCTATCATCTTTCTCCTCCCCTCCCTCTCTCCTCCTTCCATTTAAGCAGAGCTAAAACATGTCTTATTATTCTATCCCTAATGGCCTCTGATAGCTTGAAAACCTGATTCTCTTTTATAAATGAGCTTGTTCCCTTTGTCTATGGAAATATAATTACTTGAGATCAGAATGTGCATGGGGGACTTCCCTAAGAAATTTAATTTTTGTGTTTTACAGACTAGCTACACCAAGAGCTACCTGTGGTTCTGGCGAAGGAGGTTAAAAGATCTCCCTGGGGGCTCTCCAGTGCTGTTCAATTTTATGAATAACTCTATAACTCTCCTAAGCAGAACCCTAAAACTTTACCTCCGATTTCCCCTGGTAGAACGAGGGCATAAGTGCTGGTTTGGGAGGCTAAATTCCACCCTATTTCTCAGCCAAAGGGAGGGCTGGTTAGGAAGGAACAAGCCTCTCATCTTCCACAGCAACTTGTATTGTTAAGAGTACATTATTTCTCTTTTTGTGTCTCTGTCATGAACTCTGTCTTTCTGTCTCTGTCTTTCTTTGTTTCTCTGTAGTGTGTGTATAATTATGCTCACCTTTGTACTTAAATGTATTATCACTACAACAAAATTACCAACCAAGCAAGGTTATGTCTGTCCCTCAAGGAGAAATCATGTTTGCCAGTGAATTAGTATGGTACAGCAGAAAAGAATGCCGGATCTGGAGTCACAAGACCCAAGTTCTGATCAGGATTATGCCAATTGCTACCAACTGGTCCTGAACAAGTCACTTCATCTTTGTGGACCTCAGATTCATAGGATGAAGAGAAGGAGGAGGGGGAGAGAGAGAGAGAGAGAGAGCAAAAAAATAGTCCTTGCCCTAAAAAAAACATTAAAAATATTTTTTAAAAGCTTGTATTCTAATTGAGAGAAGAAAACAAATAAAGAAAGTGGTGAGATGGAAAGGAAGGGAGAGAAGGTTACCTGCACAATTAGTAGATGGAGATGGCCAAGAAGTAGAATGGAGGTTTGGCCTGAGGAAGGTAAGGTAAAGTTCATCTATCAGAGTTCAGAGTCCTTGTCCTTGGACTTGGGCCAAGCTCAAGATTCTGGGAGGAAGAAGATGAGGATGTTGTCAGAGTGCAGGCAACACAGTGTGGAGACGCCATTTGGGCTAGAAAAGGCTTTAGAAGACATCTAGTCCAACCCTTTGATTTTACAAATGAGGAAACCAAGACCTAGAGAGGTAAAGTAATTTGTCCAAGATCCTGCGGGATATAAATGGCAGATTCAGAATTTGAGCTACTCTAAATCCTCTGTTCTTCCTACTGCCCAGCCTGAACTGAGAGGGTATATAGGCCTTTCTAGTTCTAAGTGCTTCCATAGGAATCCTGAATATTTCTCCTTAAATGGTTCAAATTCTCTTAATAAGAAAATAAAAGTCACTAATTAGGTAGGTAGAAGTAAAATCCAATTCATTACATATTATCTAACAGCAGTGAGCTCTGTTCCAGGGTGAGTGAATCAATCCTGCTCAGGAAACTAATGAGCCTTAGGCTACTCATTAAGCCAGCCCCCTGTCATTTACAATTGTATGTCTGTGTACAAACAGTACATACATACTCATATGTTTCTACCTATGTGTATGTGTATACATAATCCCAGGCCTGCTGTAAGGTGGAAAGAACAATGCATTTGGAATCAGATAATTTTTGTTCAAATTCTACCTCTGCCTACCTGTGTGTTCTTGGATAAGCCTTTCTGGAACTCACTTTCCTCATCTTTAAAATTAGAGGTTTGAAACAGAAAGTCTCTTCCAGGTCTAAAACGAAAATAAATAGATATATAAATATGTAGGTAGACAGGTAAATACATAGATATATACATACACATGGATATATAGATAGACCCTGTAGATGATTGGTAGATATGGAAAATTAAGTATATAAGCAAATAGGTTGATGATAATGATAGTAATGATGATGAAAGGAAGGCAAATGGGTGGATGGATGGAGAGATGGAGAGACAAATAAAGACATGATATAGAGAATAAGTAGATAAGCAAGTAAATTGATGATGATGATGATGATAGATAGATGGATAAATAGATAGATGATAGATGATAGATAGATAGATACATAGATAGATAGATAGATAGATAGATAGATAGAAAGAAAGAAAAATACAATGTATACTTGAAACAAATACCAGTTCATTTTCCACAGACCTCCAGATATATTTTCTTCTGTTTTATATCATATATCATCACAGAAATAGACATTGGACTTCAAGGTATTTCTTTTCCACCTTCTTAAATAGTTAACAAAGCCTTGGAATACCATGTAATAAAAAATGACATAATGTTATATTAAATCACTTTAACTCTTGAGACCACAAACTAGTTCCAAATTAAAAAAAAAAAACCTGTCACCGGGTTAACAACAAGAAAGAGGCATTCTAAATGCAGTCTTTCTTTTCTTCTTCCTGTTCATCACGGAACACATGAAGTTTCCATTATAGCTAATGAGAGTTATTGTACACAGGCATATTAAGGGATAAAAAGGCTCCCAGGAGGTCTGTGTAAACTGAAAGCATAAATAAGGCAAAATAAACTACACAGGCACATCTGAAGAATGGAGAAAGACAGGAGGCAAAGAAACGGCTTACACCCAAAGCTGGCAGGCTCTCTACAGGAAAAACTAGCTTCCCCTGTCCAGAGAACGATATCGCAATGGAGAACAGAACTCCCAAATCTGATACTCATGGACTGAGTCATTTCTATTCCAGTTGACTTTAAAAAAAAACCGTTCTTATGGCAATAGAATACCATCTATAAATTTTAAAAGAAAGCAGAAAACCCTTAGCCTGCAGCTCCTTTTGGGCTTCTCAAGAACATGGCCATCAATCCCTACCTAGGTTTTATGGGCACATCCATGTGAATTGCCTTCCTCAAATGCTGAATTCTCAACCCAAACACTGTCAGTTCCATGTTTATTCCAACACTTCATAATGAAGTGTAGCTGCTTGAAAATGAAAGACAATGAAATAAAATATTTAATCTAGTGTCTCTAAATATAGGCCCAGTAGAATCATCCTGTGGGAACTGCTAGTAGGTTGTTTAGGAAAAACGTGCATTGTCTCTCATCGTTTTCATACCCAGGAGCAACTGATCCTCCCCATTAATTATAGCAGATGTTTCTGCTTTCATTTCTTTAAAGCTTGGAATAAAGACTTGATCATTAAAGTTAAAACAGAAATTTAACTAGAGGCAAGAGAAGACTATGAGAAACTTTAGAATCAGGTAAACTTAATCTCAATTAATCAGCCTCCTTTTTTGTAATCTCTACCCCTGAAGAATCTCCACCTGGTCCTCATGTTTAGAAGCATAGGTACATTCTTCCTCATTAAAATGTGGCCTCTGGAAATTCTCTTATATATAAACTGATTCACGCTAAAGTATAAATGACTGATATGGATTGCCTTCTTATCTCTCTGCAGAGTAAAATGCACATTTTTAACAGGGACCAAGACTTTAAGTCAAAACAGTAAAGCTGTGTTAGCTAGGTGGTGAAGTGAATAGAGCACAGGCCCTGAAGCAAGAGGACCTCAGCTCAAATCAGGCCTCAGACATACTAACTGTGTGACCTTGGCAAGTCACTTGACCCCAATTGCCTTGCCTTCCCCCACCAAAAACAAAACAATAAAGCCCTAAGGACACTATTTCAGCCAAATGAAATAAACAAGGATATGCTAAATGGATGGAATTTCTTTTCTTTTTTTTTTTTTTTTTTTGGCTTTTTGGAGGGTGGAAGGTAGGGCAATTGGGCAAATGTGACTTGCCCAATGTCACATGGCTAGTTTCGTGTTAAGTGTCTGAGGCTGGATTTGAACTCAGGTCCTCCTGACTCCAGGGCTGGTGCTCTGTTCATTGCACCACCTAGCCACACCCAGGATTTTCTTTTTAAAGAGGGAAAACCTGGTAGATTTTTCTGTCTTTTGTCCAAATTACATCCATATCCTATTTCTTTACTTGGAGTGACTTAACTGGAATCTATGTTTCTAATAACCAAATGAAAGATTTTTTTTAACACTAGTCATTCTAAAATCCATACCAATGTTGAGCCCAGTCATAATGAAATACTCAATATCAAACCTTCCTCTTGAAAAATTTCTGTGAATGATGAGGAGCCCTACAAAAGGGTTAGAAAAAGATGTGATATATGAGTGTCTGAGAATGCTACAAGGAAAGCAGGAAATACCAGGGCAGGGTGTGATAATCGAGTGAGGATTTTTCATGCCCCCGTAACCTTTTCAGGCAAGGTTGCTTCAGCCCTGAATTTGTACCTCATCTAAGCCTTCTACCGTCTCCCATCCTCCACTCCCATCTCAGCTTCTTCTCTGGGGCTTTCCTTCCCCATTAGATAAGCTCCTTAAAGGCAGAGTGTCTTTTGCCATACTTTATTTCCCTTGTGCTTAGCACATTGCCTGGCACATAGGAGGTGCTTAATAAATGTTTGTTAACTGACTGACAGGGTGTATCAGCAAGCACCCTGGCATAACTAGGATGGCTGCTAGCACTTCTTAGATCTGCTTTTCTAAAAGGAAAGCAACTCAAAATTGGTTAACAGTCTCACTTTAATCAATCAAATACATATCATTTACCCAGTTCAGGGGGAAAAGTCAGCACCCGAACTTCAGAAAATACAAATACAAGTTACAAGCAAACCAAGAAACAGATCAGCAACCATCTGACCATCACATCCATACCTATTCAGTTACCAGAGAGGGAAGCAGCAACATCTGGGTTTTCAAAGCCGGGGGGCTCAACAGCTTCCCAGAGTCTTGTCTCGCCAAATCACATAACTCTTCTCAAAGTGAGCCCCAAAGCAAAACCTCACATCAGGGCATATATATATAGCCTTCTCCTGGGTCAGAGAATGTCACAGCCCTCTTGACCCACTGCCCAATCACAAAGTAATAAGGCATGGGCATTCCCATAAAACAAGTCTCCCACCACAGGCTCCGTGTGACCACATGCAGCCGATTAGGAGGCAGAGTATATTTTCAAATCAGGGACAGTTCTCACTCAGAGCCACTTAAGCAAAGGGTCTAGGGGCAGGGAAGATTTTCAGATTCTCTTTACACTTGATAAGGCCACAAATCCTTTAACAACTGTAAACCATCATTGTGCCTTTTAGCAGTGGACAATAGGACAACTGGTTAACTGACTCTAGGGAAGAAGGAAAGGGAGACAATGAGTTATCTTAGGAGGGACATTTGATGTGGGTTACAGAGCCCGGGTTTGTATTTACTACCCTAGTGACCCTGGAAAAACAACTTGTCTTCACTGAGTCACAGTTTCCTTATCTAAAAACAAGGGAGTTGAGATAGATGATCTCCAAGGTCTCATCCTACTTTAAATGCTTACAGGACAAATTTGTTTGAGAGAATGGGAGGGATATCTGATGAGAACTAAAATAACAACAACAAACATTTATATAGCATTTGTTGCATGCCAGGAATTGTGTTAAGTGCTTTACAATTATTATCTCATTTGATACTCACAACAACCCTGGGAGGTGGGTGCTATTATTTTCCTCATGACAGATGAAGAAAATGAGGCAAACAGAAGTTAAGTGACTTTCACAGGGTCACACAGCTATTAAGTACCTGAGGTCACATTTGAACTCGTCTTCCTGAGTTTAAGTCTAGCACTCTATCCACTGTAACACCTAACTGACCAAGGAAATGAACTTTTGAGATTAAATCTGACAGAGACATTAGAAGTCACATAGTCCAAATACTTCATTTATAGACTAGGAAACTGAGGCCCAGGGAGATTAAATGATCAGGGTCACACAGGTAAGTGAAAGAAGTAGGATTTGCACCCAGGTCCTAGCTCCCAAGGAGTGCTCTTTCCAACACACCACCTCGCCTTTTATACTTTTAGGTCATTACAAACATTGAAATCCCTAAACAATTTCTAAAAACTGAGACTCTCTTTTTTTTACATGAAAACTTTTTACTATGACAAAGACATAATACAATTTTTATGATTTTGGTCTTTCCTTCTTGCCTTTGTACAAGGCCAGAAGAGAAATATTTGCAACTTTTACAACCTTGAATCAGACTCCAGGAATATCACCAACAGCATGACCTTTCCAAACAAATCCAGCAACCAAAACTTCATAATTTTCCTCGATAAAGTTCCATCAGCCATCATTGGGAACAAAGGCAATGATTTTTTTGCCGTTCTTAATCAGTTGAACTCTCACACACTTCCTGATGGCAGAATTGGGCTGCTTGGCTTCCACGTCAACTTTTTCCAAGACAATCCCTTTTGCATGTGATGCTTCTCCAAATGGGTTGGCCTTCAAGGCAGTGCCCAAATTAGCTTTCATGTATTGTTTGTCATGCCACTTTTGGTCTCTCTTGTGGCTTTGGAGTTTTCTAGCAGTATGAAGACCATGGCACTTACCCATGCTGCTGCAGTCCAGGCAGAGAGAAAAGAGAGAAGTGAGACTCTAATTCTTAACAGTAACTCTAAAGATGCAGTCAGAGAACCATATCTGCAGAAGATGGAACTAGATTTAAAATCATTCCTTTATTCCCATGGAACCACCAGAGAAAAGCTAAAAGGGAGGAAAGTTCAGTTTTCCCCAAGAAAAGAACATCTGCCTGCTGGTGCTCTTACCTACCAGGGAAGAGAAGCAAAGAGAGAGAATGCTCAGAAACTTCTTAGATCTTTCCTACTGTCTCCTGTCCACTTAGTCAGATCATTTGTTCTTGCTAGAACTTTTCTAACCTGATCTTCAGAATTTCCTGATGATTGCGAGCAATACTATACCACCAATGCCCCAAGTTCTACGGCAGAGCTCAGGGCTATTTGCAAGAGAGTACCTACCACCCCTTTCTAAATATGCCTTTGTGGTTCAAACTGTAGCATTGAACTCACATGGACTTAACTTCTCACCAAGTAATTCTTTGGCTCATGCTTCCACTTACGTTGTCCCATGGGAACATTTGAATCTGGCTCATGTCTAGTTCCTAGTTCTCCACCAAAAAAATCAAAAAGAAAGAGTTGTCAGCTTCCATGCAAGCATTCAGGCTAATAGGACATTGTGTAATGCAGATCACTGCTTTCAAGGAGTTTACATCTGTCTTAAAATTGTGTCTTGTTCTGGTCCCCCTGACCACCACCCTCTTTCTAGTCAGTATAGTAAGTTAGTTTATAAGTAGTCAATATAAAGGGGAAATAGCAGGAAACGGGAGAGCAGATGCTAAGTAAGGAAGACTCCTCTTCCTGAGTTCAAACATGGCCTCATACTTACTAGCTGAATGATCCTGGACAAGTCATTTAGCCCTCTTTGCCTCAGTTTCCTTATCTGTAAAATGAGCTGGAGAAGAAAATAGCAAACCATTCCAGTATCTTTGTCAAGAAAACCCCAAATGGAGTCATAGAGAGTTGAACAAGACTGAAACAACCGAACAACAAGAAGCAGAAAATAAGACTGCAAAGGGGAACCTTGGACCAAACCATGCCAAAGATCAAAGGAGCATAATTTACAAATTGTATCATATATTAACCAAAATTCACATCTTGATAATATATGATACATCGGGAGAAGCCCATTATTTATGAAGCAGTGTATCAATTAGCTGGCCCTACCTATTCCAAAGCTGACTTGCAAAGCCAACCCTGATCCCAAGGGATTCTCTGTCATAGCCTTATAGCACTTGCACTTTGCTTGGTCAAATCTTGATCTCCTGTGGGGATTCAGGAAGGAATAGAAGGCTGGACAATCAAGGAACCTCTAAAAGTCCTTTGCAAACCCTGTAAATGCTTCAAGGCTGGAGAGGAATAGGTGCAGGCTGAAATTACCAACCTCCCTCTATCACATGCTTTCTATAATGACAAACTTCAGAACACAGTGCATCACAAAGACTTGGAGGGGAAAGCTGTGATAAAAGGGTTCCCAGTTAAGAACAGCCATGGGACTATTTGACTGTCATTAATGTTTAATCACTGTGATTCTTATTATACAATTAGATCACAATGTACCCCAGGGTGAAGCATTTTTGCAATGGAAAGGCTATTTAAAACACACACACACACATATACACAAAGAGAAAAGGAGCATTTTGGTAGCCTAATAAAATTGTTTCCAAAGATTTTTCAAATCTCTCATATGTGAAAAGAATTATGTATATTACACAAACTTTGCAGAATATAGTCATTACTGAAACAAAGAATTTAGAATAAGGTAGTGGTTTAGAAAAGGCTGGATTTAAATAAATCTTTGGTGTTAACCTTGGTTGGAATGAGCAACCTTCTCACTGAAAGCCTCCCAGCTCTGAACTCTCAAGGAACTCAGATTCAGTTTTGGGAACAGGGCCCCTAATGTTGAGGATATCGGCTTATTCTTACACTCTCTTGCTTATTTTGCCCTGATCCTAGAGTCCCAGGGAAATGTTCTCAAATAAATTTTAGGTATGGTTTATGTCTAAGGTTTCTCTAAAAGGGGATTGTATCCTTTCTAGAAATATACTCAATATATAAAGTAGTAGATAGCAAGTATAAAACAATTATTATTTCATCTACTATAGAAAATATAGTTAAAGCACAAGAGACTCATGAATACATATTATTAGATATTTAAAATATAAAGCAATAACCCCCCCAGTCCTATTTTGCTCCCCTTGGAGTAAAGATCTCCAGTAGATTTAAGGGACCACTGAATAGATATTATACCTTTACCTGTCTGTACTGTTTGGCAAATTACAAAATCCAGGGCTCCTAGAAAGCCAGGAAATCACTTGGACTTTAGTCCTTCAGTTATAAATTCCTCTTGACAGTGATGCTCTTCAAGAAGCTGCAGTTGCAGAAATAATCTCTCAATGGCAGTCAGAACTCTCAGTTTCTGAACTCAAGTTTATAAGCTAGTTGTGAAAGCTAAAAAAAAAAAGTCATTTCAGGATTGCTGTTCATGTACTGTGCTCAGGGGGAAAATACAAGGCAGCAGAAGCAGCCAGAGACTTGAGATCGATCCAGCCTCAGACTCATCTAAGCACATATACTTGTGGCCATATGCACACCATACCTGGTGGGAAGAAGGGTTGGTGGGGAAGAAATCCTATTTTCCTCCCCTCTTTTTGAGAAGTCCAGGGGAGATCTGACAGATTTCCAAGCAATGCATTAAAAAGACAGCAAGAGAGATAAAGCTATATCAGAGTCTCTTCTGGACTATTAATTGGGTGCCTCTGTGGTCATGTTGTCAATCATCTCTGACAGCGTGATAGTCATGGGGACTCAGAAAGGATCACTGAATCATCCCAAAGTGTGAGACCTTCAACAAAGCACCAGGGCATGCAAGGTCCACTGGGAAGGAACCCGTTCTTTTGTATGCTCCATAAGTTGGCTCCAGCTACATTCAGATGGGGTAAGCATTCTGGCAACCAAGAAAAGTCTGGGGCAGGAGTTCCAGTTGGAATGAGAAATGCAGAAAAGAATACTTCCCTGGGCTTCAGTTTCTCCAATCGCAAAATGAAGGGGCTGGACTAAATGATATATCTAATGTCTCAGCCTGCTCTGACATTCTATGACTCTCTCATTAAAAACTTCCAATATGGAAATGAAGCAGAATAAAGAAAAGGAGACCATAAAGCAATGTAGAAGGAGTAATTGCTGAGACGTATTCAATAACCCAGTGGTATTTGAAGGAAATTCTAAAATTGTTCTCTTTCTCTTTTGTTCAAACTCATCCCTTTCCCAAAAGTCTCTTGAATAGCCAGATTTCTCTGGCAATCCTAGGAATAAAGGCAGTGCACTCTTATGGTCATTGCCAAAAGAAATAGAATCCCTAGGGGAACTGCAGGCTGAGCCATTTCTGACCCAAACCAGAGAACTTAGCCAGATCTGGACTGCCCCTGCAGAAGAAGCAAGTCATTGGATTATAGACCCCTGGAAGGAGCCTCAGAGAACATCCACCCCACAGTTGAGGAGACTGAGGCCTAGAGAGCTAAAGGAATGGCCCAATGTTACATGGGTAGTAAGTGGCAGAGGTGAGATTCAAAGCCCTGTTCTCTGACTCTATATTCCGCTCATTTTTCCCTGAACCATGCTGCTTCCTGAAGCCAGAGACTACAAAATCTAGTACAGTTAGAGAAACACCATCAACTGTCAGGGTTCACGTCCGACAGCAGGGATGTGATGGATGGATGCACTAACGCAGCTTGAGTCAAATGGAGTTAGACCATCTTATAACAGTGATCGAGGAGCTGGAATTGCTTCCAGTCCCAAACCTCATTGGATCAGACTGGAATAATTTAATATGAACCAGTGAATTTAGTTTAATGGGGCAGTCTAGGGACTCTCCCTAACAGAAGTTGTATCTTTAAGCGTACGGCTTCATCTAAATCTCTGTATTAAAATAGAACAGGAATGCAAAGGGAAAGAAAAACCACAAAGTTGTAAGGTTATAAAGAACAAGCATGGTCCCAAAGAAGAAATATGAGAAAATAGCCCCCACCCACCTCATTGGCAAAGGTGGAGGAGAGTAGTCCATGAGTACAGAACACTGCATGTATTTTTTAGACTTTTTTCAAGACATTGATCAGTTTTGCTGATTTTTTCTCCTCTTCCTTTATTATTTTTTTTTAAAAAGCATTTGTCATAATAAGGGAAAGATTTCTGGGATGGGGGAAAGAGGACTATGGGGGAAATTAGGTGATATAAAAATACAAGTTATCAAAAATATTTTATTTAAAGCATAAAATAGAGAAATTTTCAAAATCCTATAATAAATTTTTTTGTTCCCTAAGAAAGAAACCAAAATGTGAAAATGGGCTAACAACTGAATTCTTTGAGCTATCTCAAAGCTGCATTTTTGTCAATGACAGGAAGAGTTATCAATTTCCATTTGAAATGGAGAGGAATGACTTAAATGCATATGTTGTTATCTCATTGCAAAGCAGACAGACATATATTGACCTGTGTTTAATAACTCAAAACTATTTCACACTAAACGCTTTTGACATTGGTCAAATTCACTCTCAGGAAAGTCATACTCAAATTTCTTTATGTGTCTCTGCTTCTCTGGGCAGAATGACAGCAGTTAGTACATTAAATGGTGTCATCCTGGGTTATGCAAGGAAAATTATTGAATTGTTCCATACTCATGGAGCCAACATCACAATCTAGAAGATCATTGACAGGAAAAATCCTACCATCGCCACAACTACCACTCTCCCCTCCACACACACACAAATATTCATGGCTGTATTATTATGTGTGGTGGTTTAAAAAAATTTTTTAAAGCAACTCCAAATTTTGGAAACATGTTTCCAAACACATTAGAATAAAATGCAAATGTATTAGAATACCACTATGCCATTAGGGATGATGACTATGAAGAATTTAGAAAAACACAGGAAGACCTCTATTCATTGTTATGATGTGAAGAAGCAGAGGCAGAAGGACTATACACTCAATGACAACAATAATGCTAACAAAATAAACAAAATTCTAACTAATTGCAATGTTCAATAGTAATGCCCTCCTGCCACAGTTAAGGACACATCTCTTCTTTCTATTAACAACTGATTATATAATTGGTTGGAATTTTTATTTTTGGAGGGCAGAATATAATTTTTTTTTTGCTTTTTGGAAGGGGGAAGGCAGGGCAATTGGGGTTAAATGACTTGCCCAGGATCGCACAGCTAGAAAGTGTTAAGTGTCTGAGATCAGATTTGAACTCAGGTCCTCCTGACTTCAGGGCTAGTGCTATATTCACTGAGCCACATAGCAGCCCCCAGAATATAATTTCTAAAGAGCCTTCTCTGGTTGTTGAAAAATATCTATTGTATCAACACAAAATGTAACAACAAATTAAAATTTTAAATAAATAAATAAATAATCTTAATGAGTTAATGCAACTCTTTAGATTTGCATTATCTTTAAGCATATTTCACAGACTAAAGTCTCCAGGAATAACCTTCACCAGGAATAACCTTCACCAGGAATATCATGCTCCTGGTATATACCAATGAACTTAAAACCAATATTGACCTTATTTCCTCTTGTCTCTTCTCAAAATAAGTAAACAATTTAAGAAATTAATTCAAATGTTACTTTGGTTTTCTTCTCGGATGGTTGACCTATGAAATGTGAAATATCTGTGAATACCACAGAATGAGAAGTTACTAGAGAAAACTGAAGCTGGACCTCAGGAATTTCTGTTTGATGTCAGAGAGGAAAGTCTATTTTATTTATAACAATTCCAGAATTACACGTGTCTTTGAAAAAAAAGAAACTTTTAAAAGACAAAAACACACTTCATGTGAACTTGTTCCACACTATTTCCTGTAATAGAAACATTGGTTCTGGTCCACTGACACTGAGGAATGAACTTTAGTAAGTAAGCTGACTATAGTCATAATGATTGATGGTTTTTCTCCAAAAAGCTTCAGAAAAAAGCCCTCTTTTAATAAGGTGATAGAAGAAGTCTGACTAAAGAAGATAGACAGCATGATAAGGAGATCCTAAAGATGTGTAAAGACTGGTAACTTGAGACAAAAAAAAAAATCACAATCAAAAAAGCGCAGAAGGTCATGTCCCAAAGACCAGCTTTTTCTTTTCTCCTTTTAATTTTAACTTCAGTACCTAACTCCTCTTCAGCAATGTTCTTTTAGATGTCAACAGGTAAGCAGAAGAGAGCAGATACTTGCTACAATAACTTCACCTTTATGGTACTGATAGATGGGGCTTTTTCTTCCCTGGAAGTACACCTCCTTGTCCCCTCCTCATGAATTATTGTCTACTCCACTGGCCACTAGCTCTCCAGCCCCCAGGCTGGTACCTTCAGGGTTCCATGGTCTATGGTTCTCTCATAGACCTACCTGTCCACTGTGGATGACTGCCTAATTGTGTCTCCCCATCTGGGGACATCAGCCAATAGGATGCCAAGAATTAACAAGGGATCAGCAAAGGGAATTAGGAGTGAGAAGAAAGGGAAAGATCATAGAGAGTTGCAAACAGCTCCTCTCCTATTAATTCTCACACCCCATCAAATAGTAAATTCAGACCCAACACTTCCTAGTTCCCATCCTCCTCTGTTCTCCCTTTCCAACGGGCCTCCTCTATTGTCAACAAACTTCCTCTTACCCTAGATCTCTTCCTCTAATATTCTTTTAACGTTTTAATGCTTTGCTGAAAGCCAGTTCTCCTGAAATCACATTTCTTGCCCTGCACCCAAGAATGGCTGCTTCTTCTCTCATCTTCTCTGACATAAAGAGACAGAAGGAAGAGTTGGCATCATCCTTGTACCTCCCTCTCTACCCTACTTTCAGACCCTTCCTGTGCCCCATCACTCCTCCTTTTAATTTTACCCTCGCTTGACCTGATCCTTGATCATATCATCTATGGTCTTCATCCATGGTCTTCTATCCCAATGGTTTCCAAAGGGCATGTTGCCCTCAAGGAAGAATGTAAAGAAAGTAGTAAAGAAAGACAAAAAATGACTTTTGCCCTAGATTAGTTATATTCTAAAATGGAAGACAGCATGTAAATAAATCAACTCATACAAGAGCTATACAAGTAGATGAAAGGCAATTTTCCAGGGGACGGCAACAAGACGGGGAGAATGAGAGGGTTTGGGAGAGGCCATCTGAAGGAAGTAAGACTTCAGCTGAGGAAGCCAAGTGTTCTTAAAACCAGATATAAGGAGAGTTAGCATTACAGGCACGAGGGACAGCCATGCAAAGTCCTGGAGGCAGGCGATGAGTGTCAAATGCTGCAATTCCAGATGCTAGAATTCCTAGTTATAGATTTATCTCAGGGAATATTTTTATTGTTGCCATTCAGTCATTTCTCAGTCATGTCTCTTTGTGACCCTATTTGGGGTTTTCTTGACAAAAATACTGGAGTAGTTTGCCATTTCCTTCTCCAGCTCGTTTTACAGATAAGGAAATTGAAGCAAACAGGGTTAAGTGACTTGCCCATAGTCACAGAACTAGTAAGTGTCTGAGGCTAAATCTAAACTCAAGAAGACCAGTCTTCCTGACTGCAGGCTATCCATTGTGCCATCAAGCTGATATTAATTTCATGCTACCTGTGTAGCAGGAAAATCAAAGACTGACTCCTGAAATTTTCCATGTGATTTGATAAACTTTTAGGACTTCTTTGAAAAGCCTATGTGCCATCTGCTCCCATGAAACTTTTTTTGATCTTTGAAAGTGTTCATCCCTCTTTTAGCAAAAAGGATCTCTCTGTCTGTCTGTCTCTGCCTCTCTGTCTCTCCTCTCTCTGTCTGTCTGTCTCTTTGTCTCTCTCCTTATCCTCTTGCTTTCTACTTATTCATATGCATGTCATGTTCCCCTGTTAAACTGTAAACCTGAAAAGCACAGGAGTCCTTTTTGCTTTTCATCTTTCATCTCTGTGTAGTGCTTACATACAAATGGTAATTCTGTTGGATAAATTGAATTCTTGTTGTTTGCCCTTGATACCTCACAGTAGTCTATTTCCTCTAGGGCACATTTAAAAACAATGTTTATTAATTATACTTGCAACTAAAGAAGTCAACACTCTCTTTTAAAAAAGTTGTTAATACCTTCGGTTTTCATATCACTTACGTCTCTACCCCTTCCAAAGAGTCATTTCATAAATAAAGGAATTGCTTTTTATTGTCTTCTACAAACAGACATATCAAAGAGGTGTTGGTAAGAAGGAATGATTTCCATAAAGACATGCCCTACATTATGTGGCTACTTGAGTTCCTTCAGGAGGTCTGATAATTCAGACATTGCACATTCAAGGCTATACTGACTTTCCAAAGCTAAAGACTTGGTTTTGAGTCAAAAAGAAGCAGAAATACACCAGAGGAAGTTAGCACACAGTAGGTTCTTAATAAATGTTTGCTTGACTGATTTTAGAGGCAGGTAGGCGGCACAGTGGACAAAGTGCTGGTCTGAAAGACCTGAGTTCAAATTCTGATTCAGACATTTACTAGCTATGTGACCCTGGGCAAGTCACTTGACCTCTGATCTGCTCCAATTTCCTTACCTCAAAATGAAAATAATGATAGTACCTGTCTCCCAAGGTTGATGAGAGGATCAAATAATATAATATTTTAAAAGTGATTTGCAAACCTTAAAGAGCTAATGATTGTTTTTGCTGTTGTTATTTACAAACAGACCCTATGGTTTTCTCTGTCACTGGTTCTTCGTTGCATTTTAGAACTTCATGGCCTAATTCTCTCCCAACCACACTGAGAGCAGGCATTTACACAGGTGCTTTGGAGGATTCAAGGTATTAGACTTAGTTAACCCAAAGGAGGGCAGGTAGGTGGCAGAGTGGACAACGCCTGGACAAAGAAAGACTCATCTTTGTGCGTTCAAATCTGGCATCAGACACTTAACAAGCTATTTGACATTGAACACGTCACTTAACCCTGTTTGCCTGTTTCCTCATCTGTAAATGATCTGAAGAAGCAAATGGAAAACCACTCCAGTATCTTTGCCAAGAAAACCCCAAATGGTGTCATGAGAAATCAGACATGGCTGAAACATCTGAACAACAAGCTTCTTGTAGCACCAGGAAGTTAGGTCAGCAGTGTGGTGTGATAGAAACAGCACTGAACTGGCCTCGGGGGCCCAGATTCTAAGCCTAGCTCTATCACTAACTAGCTTGTGAGCTAGCTCCTATGGACTTCAGTGTCTTCATCATCAGAATGAGGAGGTTGGATTTAACAGCCCTTCAGCTCTACTATTCTTCTCATCAGTTCACGGGCACTTAAGAATTGACTATAACCAACAACTTCTATGAGCAAAACCTGGGCAGAGAAGAGGATTGGTCTCACTAATCTCTTTGATACAATGGAGAAAAATTCTGAATTTGGAGCTAGAAGGTGAGGGACTGAACCTTGACTATGTCACTCTCTTCCTGTGTGACTTTGGACTCAGTTTCCTTTTTTGTAAAATAAGAGTATTCCATCCATATCTAAGGGGCTATATCATTCTAAAGTTGCCAGTTGAGATTAGGAGGAAGGCAAATAGTAGGGTTCCCCTTTTAAAATAAGGCATACTATCTCTCTAGTTAGAACAGTGGTTCTCAACCTTCCTACTGCCCCAACCCTTTAGTACTTGTATGTGGGTGTATCTGCATGTGAGCAAACCCGCCTGGAGACGGACAAAGGAGTGGTGTCTCAGTTCCTAAGACCATCAGAAATACGTTTTCAGATGGTCTTAGGCAACCCTGTTTGACTCCCAAAGGGGTCACGATCCACAGGTTGAGAACCTCTGAGTTAGAAGAAAAGCTGGATTTGATTTGATTGTTTCTCAGGTTTCAGTAGGTCAGGACCCAAAACTCAAGTCATTACTATTTAAGCATCATAGCTCCTTACCTAACAGCTCAATCTTACCTTTTTAGCTGTTTATATTTATCTGTTTCGTACAGCTGAGTTTAAGATCAAAGACAATGTAAAAATCTAATCAATGGAATTGACTAGATCACCCTCACATTCAGTCTGCCATCACCATTCATATTAATAATTATGGTAATTATTCTCATATTTAACAGCAGCTGTCCCCAAACTCTTAATACCAATTTAAGCTTCACTGGCTTTAATAGCTTAAAACAGCACCAAGACTTTTGGAACAGTCTGTATTTGTTGCATCAAATAACAAAATTTACAAAGTGCTGTACAAACACACAGCAAGACCCAGTCACAATCTAGAAATAATGAAGTACTTCCAGATATTTAGCTCAGCTCTTTTCTACCTTTCTCAGTTCTCTGCTAAAAAGATTAAATAATACAATGCCTCTGGGCTTGAAAGATGGTAATTATGACTCGGTCTCTACATTATTAAAGAACACGATTTCAAATGCATGGGCAATTTGCTTAGCCAGTTCCTGTAGCCCCAGTGCAGTCATATAAATATACAAACACAGGCTTATAGTGAGTGCAAAGTCAAATGTTTCAGACTGTGGATGGAAAAGCAAAATGAGAAGGTATGACCAGGTACCAGGTGCCACCTGAGAAATTTACATTATTACTTCTGACCTGGAAAAAATAAAATCAACATGGAATACAACAGCAGAAAGATAAATATAACCACTTCAGTAAGCATCTTGTATGTATTTACTCCAAAGGTAAGTGAAACAAATGGGATTTATTGTGAATTGTGTCTTTGATGAAGTTGACCAGAGCCCTGTACACTGTCATATTCTGAATGAAAAATTAGTGGAGCTGTAATGAGTTATTCTTCTAGATGTAATATTAGCAGGCAAGAAAATGTTCCTTAGCTCAAAGAATTTACTACACACACAAAATTTCAGCCAAATCAGGCAGAAAATAATAAGGCAGAAAAAATAATAAGAACAACACTGAGAAGGCCCAGCAGAGTGGTCAGTGATGATATAGATTTCTTACAGTTATGTTTTAAAATATGGCAGCAGCTAGGTCTTAAAAAACCCTAGGGAAGGAGCAACTCAAGTCAGGCTTTCTATTAAAATTTAAAAGCCAGGCTTTGGGAATGGGTGTGGGGTTGTGGAGGGAGAGAGCAGGAAGCAACAACAGTGATCCCTTATTAATTTAGTAAGGGAACAGGAAACAAGCATTTGGCAGACAGAGCAGAGAATGATATGCAAATATTCAGGAAATGGAAAATATTAAAACCTTGTGCTGAGGAAAGATCCTTCCCCACATTTGGCCCAATTTCAATTTCATACATCTCCACAGAAAGAACATAGGAGAGGGTCAGCTGGCTACTGTCAGAGAGATGATCATTTACCCTGGAGGATGTTTAATGGTTCATACATCTATTCATCCATCCATAAAATTTGTACTGAATTATCTACTACATGCAAGGTACTGTGCTAGGCATAATAATAACAATGTATTTTATATAGTGCTTACTATATGCCAGGCAATGTGGAAAGAGCTTTTAAATTATTATTAATTTTTATAATAATTTATTTTTATAAATTAAATATTAACTATAATTTAAATTTATAATCATTTATTTTTATAATTATTCATTACTTTACTTAATTTATAATAATAAGTATTAAAATCAATCAATCTTCACAACAATTGTGGTACTGGTGATATTACTATCTCCACTTTACAGATGAGGAAACTGAGGCAAATTAAGGTTAAAGGACTTGCCCAGAGTCATATAATTGGTAAGTATCTGAGGCTCGATTTGAACTCAGGTCTTCCTAACTTCAGACCCAGCACTGTCTAATCTAGATGTACTATGGGGAAAACGAAGAGTAAGATGATTTTTGCTTTGTTATTTCTAAGATGAAAGGAACTTCCAGCACAGACAATAAAGGGCCACTGGAATTTTTTGAGTAGGGAAAGGACATGGTAAGGCTTGTTCTTTAGGAAAATCACTCTGGCAGATATGTGGAGGAAAGATTGGAAAGAAGAGAGACTTTTGGAAAGGAAACCAATTAGAAAACTACTGAAACAGTTCAAGTGAGATGTGATGAAGGCCTGAATAAGTGTACAGAGAGAAAAGGACAGATAAATGCAAGAGATGTTCACAGATACACACAGGACATTTCATTTGGCTATGCACTCGGTAAATTTTAAAAAATTAGGTAGACACATTGATTATTCATGATCATAAGGATGTGATTTTAATCATCAAACTCAAGAAACTAAAGCTTAATTTTTTTAAAATTATAACTAAACATTAAAAATACAAATTTAAAATGAGACACAAAACACCAATTATTTTTATAGACATTAGCACATGTTGTAGGCATACCTGTAGTTACATTGTGGCCATAGCATCCACAAGACTTAAGAACTGGTTGGATCTGGGGAATAAGGGAAAGTAAGGAGTTGGGAGTGACTCCAACACTGGCAATCTTTGAAACTAGAAGGATGGTGGTTCCGCGGGAAAGAAAAAGGGAAATTCAGAATAGGGGTGGGGTTTAGGGAAGAGATAATAAATTCTGTTTTGGATCTATTGAGCTTTGAAATGACCACAAGATAGCTAAGTGGAGACATCCAACAGGTGAAAATGGGGTCCAGGGTTACAATGTTCATTATGGAATTTCAGTATTTCTAATACTATATCTCCTCAAGCAGGAACTGGGTTAAACCTGATATATTCGATTTCCTACAATAGTCTTAAAAATGCTTTAGTCACATTATCATTTTGGGAAGAGTGAGGAAGCTTGACTACCTTATATCTTTAAATGAAACAATTTCCTCCTTCCTCAGGCTTTTTTTTCTGCCCAGTCTCCATCCTAGGCAGTATAGAAACCTCTGTTTACCATGCCTGTTAAAACAGCCCTTTACTGCCATCACTGCAGAAGACCTGTATGTTTTTCTCCACTGTGTCCTTCCTGGCCTCCGCTGAAGTCAGGCCTGGTCATAAGCCCATAGAGGCCCATTGGCTCTTTGTTGGCCTCTGAAAATCAAGCAGCAGTCCTAACGAAGCTGAACGTGCATCTGCCTCCCCTCTGAATAACAGCAGTTATGTGTTAGCTGTGAGCAATTTCGTGTTGTCACCTAAATTATTGATGTGGGAATGAGAAAAGTGGGTTGGAGCTTTATGATCTCGTGATTTTCAGAAACTTCTTGCAGAGCTGTGCTAAACATCCCTTCCCAACCTCACAGACCAGAAGCTAGAGTTGAAGTCAGAAGATCTGGGTTCAAATCCTGGCTCTGATGTTTACTACCTGAGTGTCCCTAAGAAAGCCCTGAAATGTCTCTGACCCTGTTTCCTCATATGCAAAACAAAACAAAGGAGAGCTGGACTAGGTGGCCTTTGCAATCCTTTACTCTCTAAATTACCATCCTATGATTTTCTCTTTGGTAGCTTTTTGCCTTCAGAAAATGAGACAGGAAACTGAGACTTAGAGAGATTGCATGATTTGTATATGGTCCCACCGACTGTGTCAGAGTTAGTTCTCTGATCCTAAATCTACATAAGTCCAAAGATGATTATTTGCTTTACAGAATTTATTTTTCACTGTAGTATTCATTTAAGTAAAAACTTCCCCTAGTTCATTCTTCTAAAATAAAAAAAAAAGAATCTGCTTATATGAAGCACGGCATACCTGTATATTAATTAAGAGTTAGCATTATTTTCTACTTGCCAATAGGTCCTTCATCCATCTCCATTTCATATTAAATATAACCCAGTGTAATTTTCTTTTTTAAAATACATTTTTATTAGGACAGCTAGGAGGCATAGTGATTAGAGCACCGGCCCTAGAGTCAGGAGGACCTGAGTTCAAATACCACCTCAGACACTGAACACTTACTAGCCGTATGATCTTGGGCAAATGACTTAATCCCAATTGCCCTCCCCTCCCCACTCCAAAAAAGCAAAATAAAATAAAATATATTTTTATTTATTTCATTATTTCAAAATTACATGTAAAATTTTTAATGCTCATTTTAAAAAAATTTCAGTTCTACAGTTCCCTCCTTCACCCTGGTCCTTCCTCCCTTCCTTGAGAAGGCAAGCAATTTGTTATCAATTATGTAAGTAAAGTCATGCAAAATATATCTTCATATTGGCCATGTTGCAAAAGAAAACACAATAAATAAAATAAGAAAGATAAAGTAAAATGTGTACTTCAATCTGCATTCAGAGTTCATTAGTTTTCTCTCTGGAGGTGGATAGCATTTTTCATCATAGGTCCTTTGTAATTCTGTAAGTCTTTCACAGTTGGTCATCCTTACAATGTTTCTGTTATTGTGTACAATGTTTTTCTGATTCTGATATTCCCCAGTTGGTGGCCATCCCCTCATTTTCCAATTCTTTACCATCACAAAAAGAGCTGCTATATTTTTGTACATTTAGATCCTTGTTCCCTGCCCCCCCCCACATCCTTTTTTAATCTCTTTGGGATATGGACTTAGTAGTGGTATTCCTGGTGACATTTCAAAGGGTATGTAGAGTTTTATAACACTTTGGCATAGTTCCAAATTGTTCTCCAGAGTAGTTGAACCAGTCCATAACTCCATGGATGATACATTAGTGTCCTAAGTTTTCCACCTCCCCTTGACATTTCTCATTTACCTTGTCTAGAATATTAGCCAATCAGATAGGTGTGAGGTGGTATCTGAGAGCTATTTTTATTTGCATTTCTCTAATTAGTAGTGATTTAGAGCATTTTTCATATGACTATAGATAGCTGTGATTTCTTCTTCTGAAAACTGCTTGTTCATGTTCTTTGACCATTTATCAACTGAAGAACGGCTCTTATTTTTATAAATTTGCTATATAGGCAGTATTTGAGAAATGAAGTCTTTTTCAGAGTAACTTGCTATAAATTTTTCTTAGTTTCCTGTTTTCCTTCTAATTTTGGCTGCATTAGTTTGTGCAAAACCTTTTTAATTTCATATAATCAAAAGTATCCATTTTATTTCCCACGTTCCTCTCTATCTCATTTGGTCCTAAATTCTTCCCTTATCCAAAGATCTGATAGGTATATTTTTCCATGCTCCCCTAATTTACTTTATGTCTAAAACACCTATCCATTTTTACCATATCTGGGTATACAATGTGAGATACTGATCTGTGTTTTTGCCAACTATTTTCCAGTTTTTCCAGCAGTTTTTGTGAAATGGTGAAGTCTTACCCCCAAAGCTTAAGTCTTTGGGTTTATCAAACACTAGATTACTGAGTTAATTTATTCTTGCGAATTGCATACCTAATTCATTCCACTGATCCACCACTCTATTTCTTAGCCAGTAAAAGATTATTCTGATGATTGCTGCTTTGTAATATAATTTGAAATCTGGTATTGCTAAACTACACTATCTTCACATTTTTTTCATTGATTCCCTTGATATTCTTGACTTTATATTCTTCCAGATGAATTTAGTTATTTTTTCTAACTATATAAAATAATTCTTTGAATTATCATTTTTGATATGTGAGTTCAGTCTACCCATGAACAATTAATATTTCTTCAATTATTCAGTTCAATCTTTATTTGTGTGAAAAGTGTTTTGTAATTGTTTTTATATAGTCTCTGGGTTTGTCTTGGCAGGTAGATTCCCAGGTATTGGTATTTTCTGCAGTTATTTTAAATGGAAGTTCTCATTTTATCTCTTTCTTCTGTGTTTTATTGGTAATATATAGAAAGGCTGATGATTTATGTACATTTATTTCATGTCCTGCAATTTTGCTATAATTGTTCATTTTTTCAACAAGATTTTTAGTTGATTCTCTAAGGTTCTCTAAGTATACCATCATATCATTTGCAGAGAAAGTTAGTTTTGTTTCCTTAATGACTATTTCTTTTCCTTCAATATTTTCTTGTCTTGTTGCTATAGCTAGCATTTCTTTCTTTCTTTTTCTTTTTTTCTTTTTGGAGGGGGAAGACAGAGGAATTGGGGTTAAGTGACTTGCCCAAGGTCACATGGCTGGTAAGTGTTAAGTGTCTGAGGCCAGATTTGAACTCAGGTCCTCCTGAGTCCAGGACTGGTGCTCTATTTACTGCACCACCTAGCTGCCCCTATAACTAGCATTTCTAATACAACACTGAATTTTGCCAAAGATTTTTTTCTGCATCTATTGCATTATATGCTTGTTGTTTTTGTTACTGATATGATGAACTATGCTGATTAGTTGTTATGCTAATATTTATTACTAGTATTAATTATGACAACATTAATAATGATTAAGCTAATAGTTTTTCTGTTATTGAACCAGTCTTGCATTCCTGGTATAAATACCACATGGTCATAGTGTATGAACTGTGACATATGGCTACAGTCCCCTTTGTTGTTATTGTTTGGTCTTTTTTCAGTAGTATCTGACCCTTTGCCATTCCTTTTAGAGCTTTCATGAAAAAGATACTGAAATATTTTGCCATTTCTTTCTATAACCTATTTTACAGAAAAAGAACTGAGGCAAACAGGGTTAAGTGACTTGTCCAGGGTCACACAACTAGAAAGTATCTGAGGTCTGGTCTTACTAACTCCAGGCCCAGTGCTCTATCCACTGTGCCACCTAGTTTTTGCTTAAATGTATAATACTACAGTGAAAAATAAATTCTATAAAGCAAATAACCATTTTTGGACTTATCTAGACTTAGGAGCCAATCTCAGCTCTGACACAATCTGTGGACCACATATAAATCATGCAATCTTTCTGAATTTTCGTTTCCTGATCTGTAAAATGGAAGTAATAATATTTGCACCATCAACCTCAAAAGGTTATTGTTGGCAAAATTCTTTTTAAGTATGAAAGCACAGGATAGGAGCATAGTGCCCTGCATGTGTTTTGCCTGTATAGGTTACATGAGTCTGCCCAACTAAGTCTGGATGTATCTTACAGTGAGGCAAGGATACATATCTCTCAAGTCTCCTCCTTTCACTTTCTCCAAGGAAGATTTTTATTCCTGCCAAGAGGGTAGGCAGGGGGTTGGAGCCAGAGGCTGACTGCATTGCTCTCCTCAAAGAGAGGTGGTACCAGGCTAAAATTATATCCATCTGTTCCTTAAATATTGCAATAACTTTTAGGCTCAAGCCACATTCCTGATTGCTGTCCCCAAGGAAGGAATGCCCCAAGCAACATATCCAAGACTTGATTCCCTTCCCACTAAATATCAATTCTGCAATGAAAATATGTAGTAAGTGGCAAAAAAAATTCATTTATACAAGTTGGTATAAAGACAGAAATCAGAGAAGGTGTTCATATGAGAATATTCCTCACAATTCAGAGTGTATGAGTCATGTCCTTTGGGAGCAAGATAATTTAGCTCCACCAAGAGTAAAAGTCTCAGCTCTCTCTCACACTGAATTTCCCTGAAAAGTCTCTACCATAGTTAGGCCCATGACTGAGATGCCTGCTTCTCTATATATTGGCTTCTTCCTAGAACCTCTCTTCCTTTAGGGATCTAAAGAGAATCTGGAGCCATGTGTCTTCTCTGGAATTTGAGATCTGGAAAACCAGCATCTCTCTTCTCTCAAGCTGTAATCAACTTAAGGAACATTGAATGCAATCAGTCTCCACCAATGAGGAGAGTCTTGTGCAGATGAGCTCTGAGCCACAAGTTACAACTGTTAGGAGGATGATGATTATTTTCTGTTTGGCAACAGGTCCTTTAACTATCTCCATTTCATATCAAATGAAACATTCATTTTTCAGAAAGCAAAATAAACATCTACTTCCAGCTACTAATTTTATTCTACCTACCACCATGTTTCCATGGGTAAATCTCAGTGTTGGAATAGAGCACTTTCTGTCATTAATTTTACTTCTTTCTTATGTCTTCTTACCAGGAGATCATTTATTCTTTTCAAGCCCACATCATACAAAGAATTAGTGACCATGAAGGGTTAAAGGACAAAGTCCTAGAAATGCCATGGGGTCAACAACCACCACATGACAAACATCACTCCTCTGATATTGCAGCCTGTTTCATGTGTAGTCCACTATTTTATTAATCTGCTTGCTAAATGCTTGCAAAGTGATTAATTTACAGATTGGTGGCAAAGAACCAGGAGCATTTTGAGAGCACTGGACCTGGAGTCAGGAATTCAAAGCCAATCTCAGACACTTACCAGCTATATAACCCTGGTCAGGTTACTTAACAGGGATCTGCCTCAGTTTCCTCAACTGTGAAATGGGGATGATAAAAATAACACCTACTTCCCAGGGTTGTTGTAAGGATCAAATGAGGTAATATTTGTAAAAGCACTTAGTATGGTTCCTATTCCATAGTAGGTGCTTAAGAAATTCTTGTTTGTGTCCTTCCTGTGTTAGGAACTTGGTATACATAATTTTTCTTAAAATGGGGCTTTTCTGTATTTTCTCCTCTTGACACAGGAAGGGTTAACATCTGTCTCTGTAATCACCTGTAAGTCTAGTAAGCAGAAAATTCAGAGTAAAAGAAAATCTATCCTATGTCTGTACACTGTTGCCCATGCTTAGATTCTTCTGAGGTTTTTTATTAAGTCAAAGGAGTTTTCTGGAGAAAGAGTGCAATGCAAGGGGTGGGATTAGCAATTCCCAGTCACTACTGCTGATTGATGTTTCTGGTATTCTTAATGGAAAGTGGGAGGCCATTCAGTGCAGTAGAATGAATTCTAAGTTTGAAATCCATGTTAGACTTACCTTTATGGAACACAGAGTAATTTGGACACTTTATGATGGACTAATAGACATGGAGAGAATGCAGTTGCTCACACTCCACACTCAGCTCAACTTTATTGATCCTTTCATCTTTGAACACTTGTTTGCCCCCTCCCAACAAGCTCATGCTAGTACTCCCTTGATAATTTCTTCTTTCTAATACTCCAATTCCTGCCATTATTTAAACTGAAAAATACACAATTACATTATTGTATTATATTTTGTTTTTCCCCAATTACATGTTAAAACAAATTTTAAACATTTTTTAAAAGTGGTAAATAATAGTTCCAACTTCTATCCCTCCCTCTCATCCTTTCCCCTTCCCTGAGAGGGTAAGCAGTCTGATAAAGTTTATATATGTGCAATCATGTAAAACATTTCCATATTAGTCATTTTATACAAAATGATGTAATTTTTTAAAAGAATAAAAGAAAGAAAATGAAAAATAGCATGCTTCAATCTGCATTCAGAAAGCATTAGCTCTTTCTCAGGAGGCAGATAACATGCTTCATCATGAGTCCTTTGGAATTGTCTTGGATCATTGCATTGCTGAGAATAGCTAATTCAATCACAATCCTTTATCATCCATTATATCTGTTACTGTGTACAATGTTCTCCTGGTTCTGTTCACTTCACTTTTGTATCAGTTCATGTAAGTCCAGGTTTTTCTGAAATCATTCCACTTGTCATTTCTTATAACACAATAATACTCCATCACAATCATATACCACAGCTTATTTAGTCATTCCCCAATTGATGGGCATCCTCTCAATCTCCAATTCTTAGTCATCACAAAAAGAGCTGTTATAAACATTTTTGTACAAATAGGTCTTTCCCCCCTTTTTTTTGTTTGATGTTTGGGGACTATAAACCTAGAAGAGGTCACTATTAACATGTCTTTAAACATGGAAAATTAGAATCAAAGGATCATAGATTTAGAACACAGGAAGAAACTTAGTCCCAAAGAACTAAAGTGACTTGACCAAGGTCACATATGCAGAGTGTCTCAAAAGTTGGGACAAGCATCACAACTGTGATTCAAACTTTAATCTTTATGGAGCCATTTGTCTTAAATATTGATTTAATTGATACTTCTGATTCCAAATCTGACTACTTTTTTCCAGTGGACCATAGCTTCTCCAATCCTCCATATTGGAAGGACTTTCTCCCTTCCTCCTTATTACGCATATGTAAGAATAATAGCTAGACTTTAGATAACATTTTATAAATATTCTCATTTTATTTTCACACTCCCTCTAGAGCAGGGATTCTTAACCTTTTTTACATCTGAAGGACCACTTTAGCAATCAGCATCTATTATGTTCTAAGTGTTGGTACTCTGGTGAAACTTCTGGATGCCTTCTTAGAATATTTATTTTTAAGTCATAAATGGAAGAAATATAAAATTTTTACTTAGAGGCTAATAAAAGTAAAGATGACTTTTGTTCCCATCCAAAATCACAAACCTCCTGAAATCTACCTATGGAACTTTTATTTTTTGAGGGGGGAAGGGAAGGAAGATGGGGAGTTCTGCAGTGAAGAACCAGGACAACAGGTTAAGAACCCGTACTCCATATGATCCTTAAGAATAACCTTCCTTGGGGTGGAGCCAAGATGGCGGCGTAGAAGCAGCAAGGTCCCGCAGCTCCCACACCGCCACCCTAAACACCCATAAAATATGAACCCAGATAAAGCCTAGGACTCTCAGACTCACACAAAAATACAGAGAACCCATCTCTCGCTGAAGGCAGCTCAGCAGCAGGGATTCAGCGAGGCAGCCGAGAATGGAGGCTGGAATAGCCTGAAGCTGAGACCATGGCTAGGCCCCGGGTGGTGGGAAGTAGCCTGGCCGAGCTGAGCAGAGCCGGCACCCGAGCCAGTCTGCAGGAGAGATCTACAGCCTCCAGCACCTCCACATCTGCCAAGGCGTGAGGAATGGGATGGGAGAGGGGCAGCTTGCACCACAGTGGAGAAGAGATCCGGCCAGCCCAAAACCACAGCAGCTGCCATGCTAGGCCCCAGGGTAGCCATGAGGAGGAGCTAAGCCTCCCAAGTCTCTACTTCAAAGAAAATCTAAAGCACCTGCCTAAGGGAATCTTAAAATCCTCAGAGACTGGTTAGTGAAAAGTGAAACTTTGAAATTTAATTTGGGGTTGGTAAAGCAGTTCAGCCAATCTGCCCCTAGGGCAAGGTAGCAGTGGGGGAAGGGAACTGCTGGAACCAGCAGCAGCCCCCACCAGACTGCTTCAGAGACCCTGGCCTGCTGACTCCCGCAGGGGGGCTGAATCGATTGATCAGGGCCAAGTGCTCTTGAGTTGAGTGGCCTGGACTCCGATTGTGGTCTTGGGTGGTAGTCCTGGGGTGCACTTTCAGCAAGCCAAAGCTGGGGGGTCTTGCAACACCCCCCTAATAGCTCCGACAGCTGGGAAAACCCCAGCGATTTGGAACAGAGCTTCCCGCCTTGGGAGCAGAGTTTCACAGACCAAAAAAAAAA
>CM053593.1:243556268-243583673 GCA_028646575.1 Pseudocheirus occidentalis | reverse complement strand
ATTTGTAATTCAAAAATGTAATGAAAATGAATAATGTAAACAAGAAAACAAATAAAAATAAAGTAGTACAGCTAGGTGACACAGTGAATAGAGCACTGGCCCTGGAGTCAGGAGGACCTGAGTTCAAATCAGGTTTCAGACACTTGACACACTTACTAGCTGTATGACTTTGGGCAAGTCACTTAACCCCAATTCACTTGCCTTCCCCCCTCAAAAAAAAAAGAACAACCTCCCTTGAGAACAGGCAGCTACGGGCAGCTAGGTAGCACAGTGGATAGCACATTGATCCTGGAGTCAAGAGGACCTGAGTTCAAAATTTTCCTTAGACACTTAGCTAGCTATATGGGCAAATCATTTAACCCTATTACCTCCCAAAAGAAAAACAAAAAAGTTCATTTTACAAATGAGGAAACTGAAGCCAAGGGAAGTTAAGTGATTTGTCCAAGTCACACAAGTAGTAAGTAGTAGAGAAAGGAACTGAATCCTAGGTCATGTGACTCTAAATATAGCCATCTGCATTATACAAGTCTCTACTTTAATGGATTAGCCCAAAAGAGAACTATTGGGTTGGCCTTAACACTTCAGATAACTTTTGTGGTACCTGCAGTCTTCCGAAACTTCTCTTCCATTCCATGATCACATCTTAACTGAACATTCATAACCTTTATATGTATTCAAGTTCCATGTTGTAGTTTTTCCATGTTGTTATTTGCTTACATATCTTATTCATTCTGCTAGAATGGAAACTCCCTGAAGATAGAGGCCATTTCACTTATTATTATTGTCTCCCTCAGAGCATGGTACAGAGATCTGCATATAGCCAGGACTCAATAGATGTGTATTGATTCGAACTGAATAATTATCAGCACCTCCTATCTGAGGACAGAATTTTGTAGGTTCAAAAACCCTTATTCTCTCAATTAGTGCAAATTAATTAACTGATGTTTTCATTATTTTAGTTACTCACATGAACTAGTGGGAGAGACAGGATGTACCCAAGGAGACACTAAGTTTGTGAGCGTTTGCCCCCTGCTGTGACAGTTAGGCTATTAAGTATTTGTGGGAAGGTTAAAGGTATGACTTCATTCTGTGCTATGGTATATTAACTTCTTTGCTACTATGATGGATTTGACTTTCTGGTGTTGGGATTTGGTTTTCTGGTGTCTGAACAAATGTTTTGCTTATATCTTTTATATGGAGAATCTGTTATATTTTGCCATTGAGAACTATGTCGGCATATTTACAGTTACTGTCAGTGCTGTGGATATTGCATTGGCACTATACCACCAGAATAAGAAGAGTAGCAACTGGGAAAGAAAACTTTTCCACTTACTCTTCCCATTATTCCACAATGAATCAATGGAGATATTATTATTGAACACTGACCTACTCCAAAGCAGTCTCATAATGCAAATGATCTCTGAACAGTCAAGTTGATGAAGCTAAGTCAAGAAGCTTTTCATGTTCTAAACTGTGCAGAACTCTTCAGGGACAATCTTTTTTTTTTCTTTTAAACCTGAATTTCTATAAAGAACTTATTGCTTAGTCCTTTTCTGATCTGACCTTACACAACCACAGGTAATATCAGAGTAAAAAGAACTGAAGATATAAATACTTCCTTCTTTCCAATAGAATCTCACAAGCCATGAAAGTCAATGTAACTCTCCAATTTCTACATTTTCTTTTGAAGATACGGAGGTAGGTTGTGTTCTGCAATCTAGAAGTATTACCCTATGAGAAAATATACCTATAATAGCATTGTCTCCCCAATAAATACTCAATAAATAGGAATTCATGAGAAAGATTTATGACTCTTGAGGCACTCCTTCTCATATGTGGCTCTCTAGGGAAGCTATGTTGCTTTAGAGCAGCGGTTCTCAACGTGTAGGTCGCGATCCCTTTGGGGGTCAAACGACCCTTTCACAGGGGTCACAGGGGTCACCTAAGACCATCAGAAAACACATATTCCCAATGGTCTTAGGAACAGAGATGAGGCTCCTTTATCTGTCTCCAGGCAGGTCCGCCCACATGCAGAAACATCCACATAAGTGTATTAAAGAGTAGGAGCATTAGGAAGGTTGAGAACCACTGCTTTGGAGTCTTGAGAATGGCTCAGGAGAAATAAGAATTAAGTCAGCAATTTAGTTCATGGACAGACTTAATAATAGCTCTATCTTTTTTGTTGTTACTCTTTGCTACCCTCAGCTCTGGGAACAGACATATAAGAAATGTTTCATAGACCCTAGTTCAAGGCCATGAGAGCAGGACTTCACCTCTATGTGCTGAGCAATAAATCTGTAGTCTCCCATAGAGTAAGCCTGACTCTTTCCATGCCCTTCTATTCCTGTTCCCCCTTCTTCATCCCATAAATCAACTGTCATGCTCAAAGATTTCAAAAAATATATTTAGGAACAGAGGCATAAACTATGCTTCTCCAGCAATCACTGTCCTAAAATTTCTGGGAAATGAGGAAATCAGTGAAGTATAACCAACATAGCTCAAAGGTGGAACTCACTGCGTCTGTCTACAAAGGAAAAGCTAGGAAGCAAACTGATTTGTGGATACATGGTGTGAATGCATGAGACTCTATCTATAGACCTGAAGCATAATATACTCTCCTTAGAAGAACTGAAAGAATTATAGTCTCTGATCTTACGGCCCCAGTTGGCTGTAAAAAAATATCCTTCAATTAATTTCACTAGGATATACAATTTAAGTTGTACGTGAAGGTATCTTTTTTTCCTCTGGCATGACACAAACTTGTCACATAAGCATCCGTTTAAGGAGCATTTGCTACTAAATGTTAATGGATGGACAAGGAAGATTGATTGTCTAACTTCTAAAAATAAACCCCTCCCACACCCACTTCAGGACCTTAATTGACTGGTCTTATGATCACTGAACTTGTCCTTGTTGCCAAGGAGTTAGGTGTCAAACTGGATAGATGCTAGACCTGGAGTCAGGAAAACCTGATTTCAAATCCTTAGACACTTAGTAGCTGTCTGATCCTAGGCGAGTCATTGAACTTCTGCCTGCCTACAGTTTCCTTAACTGTAAAATGGGGGTAATAATAGCTTCTACCTCACAGAGTTGTTGTAAGGCTCAAATGAAATAATATGTATACAACACTAAGCATAGTGTCTGGCACAGAGTAGATGCTTAATAAATGTTGTTTCCTTTCTCCCTTCTCTTTCCTCACCATCTTATGGGTTTCAGCTCTTCAGGGATATCTGCTAGGCTTCCAACTTTTATCTGCTCAGTTTCGATGCCCCAAAAGCATCTTTCTTACAAGGGAAAATCGACATCTCTTTAGCCTGTAAGTAAAGCTAGACATTGCCACATCACTCCTTCCCCCCCTACCCACTATGCTTCTAACAGCAAGGCTGCAGTAGTCAGCCTGATCCACCTGCTCACAACAAAATGCAGCCTCCTCTCTTCTTTCCAATGCCATAACTCCAAACTGCAGAAACGTCCTGAGGCCCACAGCCAGTCCTCTAGTTACTCTCTGTGCTATAAAAGATCTCTACAGGAGAGCAGAGACACAGAGGAAAAGGAGCAAACTATGTCTAGACTTGAAATAGAGTTTAACCTTACACCTCAGCCTCTCTCCCCTCTTCCCAGAATCTTGGAGACTCAAATCCAAACAACAGAAATCAACCTTGAATGCAATAGCACCAAGGTGGCAATGTTTTTTATTTATGGAGTAGAGAACTGAGGAACAGAGGAAACACAAAAATGTTCTGCGGGAGAACAGGAGAAGAGGACAATTTGTGATTTTGTGGCACTCCACTAAGCCTGAGGGAAGGAACTCAGCATCCAGATGGGACCAGTTGTGTTCCCTTAAAAATCACCTGGGAGAGAGGCACTTGGAGCTGGTGAACCATGAAATGCCCAGTGTGGGAAGTCTGAGAATCTTTGAGATCCAGCCCAAGGGAAACTATTGTCAAAGAGGAGGGAATCAGAAAGTGAGTAATAGGGGAGAATAAGGAGAGGGAGGAGACTTAAATTACCAAGGATCTAGGGAAATAGAAAACTCAAAGACTTGCACATAAGCAGTTAAATCAATAGGGCAAACTTACAGAAGAAGGAAAGATGGTCACCTGATCTAATAAACAAGTTTACTTTAAATGTAAATGGATTAAACAATCCAACAAAACAAAAAAGGGCAAAAGATAGGAAAACAAAACCTTGCATAAATGCAGTAGTACCATTTATGAATAAACATTGCAAAACAAAGGAAAATGACTTGATGAGACAGAGGGCCCTGTGGGATTTGAGGAGAAAATGGAACTGCAACATACTATTCTCAAATGGTTTAAAAGAGAATTAGAATTATCAGAGCAGAATTTGTGGCTTGCTGTAGTGCCAACACAATCTTCACAGCACTGCAGATGACTACAAATATGCTGGCATAGTTCTCAATCACAAAATATAACAAACTCTCCAATATACTATAGCCCAATAACTCTTAAATTATCTCTCCTGGATCTATTTTCCAGATCAGTTGTTTTCCCAGTGAGATATTTCACATTTTCTTTTTTTTCATTCTTTTGATTTTGTTTTATTGCTTCTTGATGTCTTGTTAGCTTCCACTTGCCCAGTTCTAATTTTTAAGGAATTATTTTCTTCGTTGAGTTTATATACTTCTTCTTACATTTGGCCAGTTCTGGTTTTTAAAGTGTTCTCTTCATTGGATTGTAGTGCCCCTTTTACCATTTTGCCTATTCTGCTTTTTAAGGTATTTTCTTTGGCATTTTTTGTGCCTCCTTTACTAAACTGTTGATTCTTTTTTCATGGTTTTCTTGCATCATTGTCATTTCTTTTCACAATTTTTCTTCTGCCTCTCTCATTTGATTCTTCCTCTTTTTTCTTTTGATCTGTTTCTTCTTTCACAATTGTGACTAATATGGAAATATGTATAAACTACATCAAACTGCCTACCATTTTCAGAAGAGGGGAGGGGTTGGAAGGAGAGTGAAAAATTTGGGATTCAAAATTCTGTAAAAATGAATGCAAAAATGTTTCTTGTCATATAACTCAGGAAAAATACTATTTAAAAATAAAATAAAATTTCTATATCCTTTAAATGAGAAACTCAGTTACTGGGGCTTATACACCAAAAAAGCCACTGATAAGAAGAAAGTCATTGTATGACCCAAAATACTTATTGTAGTACTTTCTCTAACAGCAAAGAATCAGAAACAAAGTGGATGCCCACCAGTTTGAGAATGACTGAAGAAACTGTCATCCATTAATATAACTGAATATTATTGGGCTGTAAGAAATGATATATGTGATGAATATATGTGAAGTAAGCAAAGCCCATAAAACAATATAAACAGTGACTATAAAAATGGAAATTGATAGAACAATAACATACCAAAAATCCAAAGTAAATGAACAAAATTATAAAGATCACACAAGAGTCAAAAGAATAGGTATGAGAAAACACCCCCAACTTGCCACTTGGGGGAGGTGGGAGGTTAATATGTGTTGCACATTGCACATGTTTTCAGACATGTTTAATGCATCATTAAGCTGTGGTTACTTTTCTTCCTCTTAAGAAATAAAATTTAGGGGCAGCTAGGTGGCACAGTGAATAGAGCACCAGCCCTCGAGTCCTAAGGACCCTCAGGTCATTTTGGGAGTAGGGGGTGGGATGGGAAGAGCATGCAAAAGATCTGTGATTCCTTTAGTATGGGGAATTTCCTAATGAGTTAACTCCTTACAGATTGGCACTTGCTTTTAAATTTACAGTTTTAATGAGTTACCCAGAATTACTGAGAAGTAAAATTAGCTGACCAGAATCAAGTCCAGCCTCAGACACTTAACACACTTACTAGCTGTGTGACCTTGGGCAAGTCACTTAACCCAATAGCTTTGTCTTTCCCACCCACCCCCCAAATAAGGAAAATAAATAAAATTTAGTATATAGAATGACTCTCTGTGAGGGGAATACTTAGGATAAGCAGATGATGTAAGAAATAGAAAATATTGATAAAAACATTTAAAAAAACAAGGATATATCTGTTACTTAGAATTTTTTAAATGGTAAATGGTACCTTCTTGAAAGATTTAATATTACATGTTCAAAAATGTATGCATACATTTGGGAGTAGGGGTGGGATGGGAAAAGCATGGAAAAGATCTGTGATTCCTTTAGTATGGGGACTTTCCTAATGAGTTAATTCCTTATAGATTGACACTTGCAGTTTTAATGAGTTACCCAGAATTACTGAGGTAAAGTCACATGACCAGAATCAAACAACAAATATGGAGAACAGAATGGAATAAGCTTTATTAAGCACCTACTATGTATGAGCCGTGTTCATTGCTTTATTTGATTCTCACAGTAATCCTGTGAGGTAGGTGCTGTTATCTGCATTTTAGGGTTGAAGAAACTGAAGCAAACAGAAGATAAGTGATTTTTCCAGGGTCATAGAGTTAATAAGGATCTGAAGCTAGATTTGAACTTAGGTCTTCCTAACTTCAGGCCCAGCACTTTATTCATTTTACCACCCAGCTACCCTAATGAGGCTAGACTACAGTCTAGGACTTCTAAACTCAGAGGCCTGCTCTCTCTATTCACTATACCAGATTTATATGAATAAGGTGAATCCTTTTCCCTCAATGCACCTCCTTAAGTTTTCCTTTCCTACAACTATTAGGCTAACCTTCAAAGTTAGAATCTCAAAGGAAAGCTTTCACTCCTAAAAGCCAAGGATCTGTAGCCTTCCCAGAACATGCATCGAGGCCATTTTCCCTGAAGGTCATCAAGGGGATTTAGAGATTAACAAAGGAATGATTAGGACCCTGTATTGGGAGTTCAGTAACTTCTAATATTCTCCTGCTTACCTGTGCCATTTTATAGCCTGTCACTACTTTGCCTCAAAGTTCTAAAATATAGAGAAGCTCTTTCCCTATTTCCAAAAATCACAGTAATATTCATGTCAGTCCAAGTGAAGCTACTCTGTAGCATACTAGGTCCAGGGATTATAGATGACAGATTTCCAACTCCTTTAAAATAATTTTAAAAAATATTCAATGAACAAAAATCTATTTTCTCTCCCCTTCCACCCACCTCCACATTAAAAGCAAGCAAACAAACAAAAATTCTGGTAAAAAATATGCATGGTTAAGCAAAATAAATTCCCAAATTGGCAACGTCCAATATGTGTATGTATATGTATATGTATGTGTATATACATATGCATATGTATATACATGTGTATATGTATGTGTATATGACTGTGAGTATGAATATGTATATATCTCATTCTGCATCTTGAGTTCATCACTTCTCTGTCTGGAGGTAGGTAGTACCCACCATCACATGCCTTGTCACAGCCTTGATCAAAGTTTGTATGGGGTTATTTTGTTGTTGTTTTTGCTTTATTTTCCAGATTTCCATTTCCCAAGAGTGTTTTAATACTATGCTTACTATCCCTGGCAATCTCTCCTCACTTGGGAGCTGTAAAACTGATTTACCCTTGATACACACTAGAGACGAAACCATTCCGGTATATTTTTCAAAAGGAAAATTGTTCAGCCGTCTTTGTTGCTGACATCCTCACCTGGCAGGCATTGTGATCCAGTCTTTGGCACTGTAAACCCAGTGAACCATCTGGAAGTTGCCTCTCCAACAATAAAAAATAATAGTCTTTCAATATTTGCAAAGTGCTTTACAAATATGATCTCATCTGATTCTTGCAACAATCCTACAAGTTAAGTATTGTTATTGTCTTCATTTTGTACATGAAGACACTGAAGCAGATATAGGTTAAATGACTTGTCCAGGGACACACAACTAGTACATGTCTGAGGTGGGAATTGAATTAAGGTATTCTAGACTTCAGGCCAAGTGTTCTATCCACTATCCCAGGCTTACATGAATAAGGTGAATCCTTTTCCCTCAATGTACCCTCCTGAAGTGTTCCTCTCCTTTGACTATCAGCCTAACTTTCAAAGAATCTCAAAAGAAAGCTATAACTCCTAAAAGCCAAGGAACTGTAGCCTTCCCAGTGCTGCCTACCAGCTATGATCTGTTCTGAAGTTCTAGCACCTTCCAAATTGCTTGTGGAGAACCATCTTTGGCACTATACCATTCTTATGGTACTGCAGTCCTCCACTTACCATTTGGAAAGTTACTTCTGTACTACTATCCAGAAAGGTGGTGTAGACCAGACTCTAAAGGTAGACCCATGGGAACCACAGCAGTCTTTTCCTGCCTCCAATACCTCTGAGATCTCTACTGGCTGCAAAGAATATCTTCCAATACACCTCATTAGGTCACATGAGCTCTGTGTATGTCTAGTGTTCCCTTTTTATGTCATAAACTAATATCTGGTAAAGCCTAATGGACCTTCTCTCAGAACAATGTTTTTAAATGTATATCATAAAATATGTAGGATTATTAAAGAAATAAATTCTATTGAAATAGTTATCAAAATATTGAGGGAAAAATAAATTGACAAATGCCAGGTTAAGAACCCCTGTCGGAAATCACATGATATCAGACCTGGAAAAGAGTTTAGAGGTCATTTCATACAATCCCCTCATTTCTAAGATGTGGAAGCTAAAGACCAGAGAGATGAAATATCTTGCCCAGAGTCACATAGGTAGTTAGGAAGCTCCTAATTCCCAATCTAGGGCCCATTACCCTATAGCCTGCATTAGGTTAACCTTGCTTGTTCTTCTGCATGTTCATATTCCTCCTACTACAGTGTGGACTGGAGTATAAGGCCATAAATTGCCATAGTACTGCTTCTGGACCACATTCTGTGTGTGTGTGCATACATGCATATATATGTATTTATATGTATGTATACACACATAAATATTTCAATTAAATGCTAAAGGACCATGCAAAATTACACTGAAGAGACATGAAGGAAAAGAAAGATTGAAGACCCAGGAGGGGATAGGTTGATTTGTACATATAGTTTGGTATTGTCAAAGGAGTCCTGTTTTGGGACTCAAGACCTATGTTTCGATCTCAGCTCTACCACTTGATAGCTCTGAAATTTAATCCTGTACAATTGCAATGGGGGGAAAAAAGGCAAAAAGTATAATAATCCTTTCAAGAATTTTAATTTCTACTGAAGAGGAAATGGCATGTACACTGATAAATAAAAATATTGTGGCAAGGGGGTATTCAAGGAGGAGAGAAGCTTGATACAGAAAGACCAGTTAAAAGACCAGTGTGATAGACCAAATGATAGATGATGAGGACCTAAATTGTGGTAGCTTTGAGAAAGGGGCAGTTTCAAAAGATGCTTTGGAGATAGAATCAATAAGACTTGGTAACTGATTGGATATGGGGGATGAGTGATGGTGATAGATGATTGTAGATTTCCAAATCCTCCCAAGGACATTGTAATGTGAATACTACTTACACAATACTAAAACATTAGTGTGAACTTTGCACTCTCTTGCTCACAGTGGAAACCAGTAGGCTGAAACATATTCCTAATAATCACCTTGGAAAGATGAGGCATAAGGCTACCTAATTCAAGAAATACAGGAAGTCAGAGCAAGAGATGACAGATGCTCAGCCAGAATACTGCACCAATACCTATGAAATCTAACATTGGAAAAATCCTTTATGGAAGCTCTATGGAAAATATTAATAAGAATCACACAGTGATGGGGTACCAATGGACCAGTGAGGGAATGCTAACTTCAAAGAGATAGCAGACTAATAGTGAAATATAAGCTAGGAAAGATGAAAGATGAGCTATTATTTTTAGAGATACAAATGTACTAACTTTAGGATTAGGGGATTAGTGAATTAGAATCATATTATGTTCTATGGAAAACATTTCATGTCTTATCCCCCTTCAGTATATTTTGTAAATGGTTTGTGAAATAAGCTTAGAGTCATTTTAAAAAGAAAAATGTTTGCTCCTCATGTCATGCAAACACTTTTCTATGACACATTTTTCTCAGTCAGCAAAGTTGTATTTGTGCATTCTCTTACCTTGGCTTATCAACTGAGGACAAGTGACTTGTGTCGTTATACCTCACTGAAAATTCAATTATTTGTTCTTTATCAACTTCTGGTCGCATTGACCAGAAGTTCAAATGAAATTTGAAGAAGAAAAAGATTAGGATGAAGAAAACACTGTACATCACTCTGCATGAATTTTAAGAAGAGCACTTTTTTTCCTTCAACCAAAGAATTTACATACAAGCAAAATACAATGAATTACACTAGGACTATGGGAATTATGTAGTGAGTGGATAGCCAAGTAGGAAAAGTACTGAAGAGTAAGGAGATGGAAGCAAAAGCAAAGAGTATTAAGGAAATGAGACTGGCCAGTCACTAAATAAGCTTTTATTAGACCCTTTCTGTCACTGTGTTAAGGGTTAGAGACACAAAAAGAGGTAAAAAAAAAAAAGTCCTTGTTCTCAAGGAGCTCACAGTCTAATGAAGGAAGCAAATAAGTGAGTACAAATGATCTACATACAGAATAAATAGGGTATAATGAAGAGACACTAGAATTAAGAGGGGTTGTGAAAGGCTTCCTATATAAAATGGAATTTTAGTTGGGACTTTAAGGAAGTCAAGAAGGAAAAGCATTCCAGGCACTCCTAGAGCTGAGAGAGATGGAGCATCTTCTTCATGAAACAGCAAAGAGGCTAATGTCACTGGATCAAAGAATATCAGGAAGTGAAGCATAGGAGGACAAAAAGAGGGTGTCACATAGGTTAGGAAGGGTTTTGAATGCCAAACAGAGAATTTTGTACATGATCCTTAGGTAATGTGGAGCCACTGGAAATTACTGAATATAGGAATGACATGCTTAGACATGTGTTTTAGGAAAATAATTTTGGAGGCTGAATCGGGAATGTATTTTAATGGAAAGAGATGTAAAGCAAGCAGACCTACCACCATGCTACAGCAATAGTATAGGGATAAGGTGATGAAGGCCTGAACTTGGGTGGTGGCAGTGTCAGAGAAAAGAAGGCATATTTAAGAAATATTGTAAAGATGGAATTGACAGGCCTTGGCAACGGTAGGATATGGGATATGAGAGCTAATGAGGAACTGAGAATGACACTGAGGTTGTAAGCCTGAGAAATGGGGGGGATAGTGGTGTCTTCTATAATATAAAGAAGTGAAAAGAAGAAAGAGGGAAAGATAATGAGTTCAATTTGGGACATATTGAGTTTAAAATTCCACTGGATATACAATTTGAGATGTCTGAAAAGTAGATGGAGATATGAAACTGAAAGACAGAAGAGAGGTCAGGGCAGGATTAGGTATATTTGAGAAGTATCAGCCTAAAGATGGTAGCTTTATCCATGGGAGCTGATGAGGTCACCAAGTAGGATAGAGGAAAAAGATAAAAGGGTATTAGATAGACCCCCGTGGGACACCTATTATTAGAGGGTACTACTCAGGTGACTATCCAGCAGAGGAGATTGAAAAGGAGCAGTTTGATAGGGAGGAAGAAAGCAGGAGACAGTGGTGTCCCAAAAACCTGGGCAGAAGAGAGCATCAGGGAAAAGAGTGATCAGCTGTGGCAAAAGACTCAAAGAAATTGAGAATGAAGACTGAGAAAAGGCTATTGGTTTTGCCTATTAAGAGATCATTGATAACATCGAAGAGAGCAGTTTTAGTGGAATAATGAGGTTGTAAACTGGATTATGAAGGGTTAAGAAGAGAAAGAGGGGAAGAAAAGTGGAGGCATCTCTTGTAGACCAGCATTTTTAAGGAATTTAGCCACAAAGAGCAGAAGATATATAAAATAATAATGGGGATGGATTGAGGGAGAGGTTTTTTTGAGGGTAGGAGAAAGATGAGCATATTTGTAGGCAACAGGGAAAGAGTTCCTTGGGTAAGGATGCTGGTGAAAAACTGTTTTTAGCCTTGGTGTGACTAACAGAACCAGCAATGAATCACTAAAATCGATTGATTGCCAAGTAGCAATTTAAAAGGCATCATGCATGACTAATGTTTTTATTCCCCACAGAATTCTGTAAAATATAAATAATAAACTTTATTCTAAGGCATAGATTTTTATTCCTGAGGGCAGTAATTAAGGGTCTATGGTAGAACAATTTACTCCTGGGACTTTCAAATAATTTGCCTGGCTCAGCTCTCTTCCAGCTCTCTTACATCTGTAGACAGTCTCTTGTTTACCACTGGTACCTCCTCAATGAAAGGTATTGTGTCTGAATAGTAGAGCAAATTTTAAAATCTCCCGTTGCAGCAGAACTCATGGTATTCCCTTTAAAAAATCCCTCTCAAGCCCCTTGGATACATACTTGGCACAAGATCTAGCCTATTTAGGTTATGACTGAATTAACATTTGGAAACAGTATTTGAAATTTGCTAAATCCCAGTATCAGAGGAATTCAGCGATGGAAGGGATCTTTAGCCACTATTTAATCCATTCTATACCTAACAAAATGCTATCTACAACACACTCTATAAATGGTTATCTAGCCTTTGCCTGAAAGTTTTCAGTAAGGAGTGACCCACCATATCTCATTTCAACCCTTTCCACTTTGGGATGGTTCTCATTATAGAAATGTTTTCAAGTTTAAATTTGCTTTGCAACTTTCACAATTAACTTTTCCTATTTCTACCTTCTCTGGCCAAACAGAACAAGTCTCCAAAATGTCCTAGAGCCCACTGGTTAGGACTCTTGAGAATCAATAGTTAAATTTTTAGTGAGAGTACTTACGTCAGAAATGAGCAAATACTACAAATCAGGATTTGAATGATTGCTTTGTGGATTGCCTAGAGACTTAATCAAATGATGGAGAAAATGTCAATAGTGCAGATTAAATTTAAAAGTATGTCCTACATATATATTTTTGGAGAGTCTCTTGTTAAACACTTACCAGCACATCCCTGAGTCTAATAACCTTTCCACATAAAATTCTTTCAAGTACTTGAAGATAGCTATCATATCCCTGTTTTTTTCTCTTCCCTAGGTTGCATACTCCAAGTTCTTTTGAATAGTCTGGATATAGCATGGACTAAATGGCTTTCACCGTCTTGGTTGCCTTCCTTTGAATGCTTATGTTCTAACGAGGGCTGAGTACAACAGGACTATTATTTCTTTGTTCTTAAAAATTCATTTAATCAAAGATTACATTTGAGTCCTTCGCTGCCATTGCTGGATGGAGTTTGTTGTCCGTAAACCCCTAAGTTTCTTCCAGAGAAGCTTCTGCCTCATTAGTTGATTCCTGAATTGTTAGATGTTATAATTATTCAAAATAAATTCATAGTATTCAATTCAGCCTAGTGTTTAAGCCATCAAGTATATATATACACATACATATATATATGTATGTATGTATTTTGAATCCTGACTCAGTCACCTAGTGTGTTAGCTATCCTTCTTAGTTTTGTGTCATCTATAAATCTATAATACAAGTTGCCTACATCTTTCTCTAAGTCATTGATAAAAATGTTAAAGAGAACAGTTCTAAGCAGAGATCTTTAGAACATGCAACTGAAGACCTCCTGCCAAACTGACACTGAACCATTAGTGACAACTCTTTGGGTCTGTCCATATGATCAGCTTTGAATCCCTCTATACATACTCTCATCTTGTAGCCTGTATCATGTCATCTTTTCTATAAGAATAACATGAAATGTATTATTAAATTTTTTGCTAAAATGTAAACCAACTATAGCTACATTTCCCTTATCTGCCAATTTAGTAATCTATCCAAAACAAAAGATATAAGATTAGTCTTATATCTCTTGTTGATGAAACCATGCTGGTTCTCTATGATGATGAGCTTTTACTTTCTACATGTTCATTAACAATCATTTTTATAAAGGCTTCTAGAATTGTTCCAGAAATCAAAGTGAAACATTCCAGACTCTTATAGAATCACTCCACTTTCATGTTCATTTCCCATCTTCTGTACCTATCTTGTTCTTTTTAAAAAATCAAAGTTGATTTGTGAGGTCTCTGTGAAGTTTTATTGCACTCTTCAGATAAATCTCATTCTTTCTCCCTCATCTAAAGTGTTTCCTTTTGCAGCTTCATCTTTTAACCCTTGAGAGCTTTTCATCATTCTTCATCTGACTTCCCTGGTAGAATTTTAGTCTATGTAGAATTTAATCCATTTAGATACCATCTATTCTTTTCCTGAACCCTTTGAAATCTACATTCCCCACGTTGAATGTACATGCCAAATTGCCCAGCTCCCCTCACCTTCTCTAAGACAAATTCCATAAAGGCATAGGCACTTCCCTCTAAAAATGCTATTATTTCTATTCTAGCAACACATTCTTCCTTGTTGGTAAGAACGGGATCCAAAATAAGTTTTCTCCAAGACATAGAAGTTTTTATTAAGTCTGGAAGACATTTTCATTTACAATTGCTGTTGATGTTGGGGTTATAGTAAGTAGTTTTCTCCTTGTTTCTCAGGAAACTTGCCCACCTTTACTATACCAGATGAGTTACAGCTGTGGACAGGCTTCTGTTCTTCCCTGCTGCCTCCTAATGGAGGTAGCTAGGAGTCAATTCAATTGGAAAAAATATGTCATTATTTATTATGAACTGTTCCTTTTCACTAATGAGATAGCTCAAGCAAAGAGACTTTATAACAAAGAAAAGATAGTGGATTAAAAATGTACCAATGTGGTTCAGGAGGACATTGGTGAAATATACTTCACTCATCTTGCTGGAGAGCTAAAGAGAGGAGTTTATATTTGATCTTAGAGTCAACAGGAAACCAGTGAGGTTTATTGAATAGAAGAATCACATGGTCAGATCTGCATTTAAGGAAAATTACTTTGGCAGCTGCATAGAGTGAAGAACTGCAGTGTGGAGAGACATAAGGTGGACAGACCAGTTAGGAGTCTGTTGCAATAATCTAGATGGGCAATTTGGCATGTACATTCAACGTGGGGAATAATAGATTTCAAAGGGCTCAGAAAAAGAATAGATGGTATCTAAATGGATTAAATTCTACATAGAATTTAAGAACCGGAACTAAGACAGTAACTGTATGAGTGGGGAGAAGGAAGAGTCAAAAGCTAGAAATTTTGTGGAGGCAGAAGTAGCAAGAACTGGCACTAAACGGACATTTGGGGTGACTGAAAGTGAAGAGTAGAGAACAGTGCTGAGGCTATGAAGTTGACAAGAGAAGTCAAAGTGACTTTGGCAGAGATGAGGAAGTTGGGAAGATGGAAGGGTTCAGGGGGCAAAATTAAGAGCTTGATTTTAGATGTGTTAGTTTGAAATGTTTCTGGGACATCCAGTTTAGAATGTCCACTAGTTAACTGGTGATGTAAGAAGAAGTTCAGGGTAGAGATTGGGACTGATATATACACCTGTAAATCGTCTGCATAACAATGATAGTTAAATCCATGGTAGCTAATGAAGTTACCAAAAAAGAGAGTATATAGAAGGAAGGCCCTTGGATATTATCTTGGATAGTGCTTTCACTTAAGAGGCATAATATAGAGCAGCCAAGAAAAGAAACTTAGGAGTGTTCTAGGAGAAGATCTAGGAGAGAATAGTGTAAAAAATAGTATAAAAAAAGTGTCCAGGATGAGTGATGGTTAGCAATGTGAAATGAAACAGTTCAAAAATGATGTAGGCTGAGAAAAAGCTATCAGATTTAGTGATTAAGAAATCATCAGGATCTTTAGATGTGGCATTTTCAATTGAATGATGAGGTCAGAAACCAGATTGCAAAGGGTTGAGGAAAGAATGAAATGAGGGAAAGTGGAGGTAGCAAGCATACAAAACTTTTTCAAGAACTTTGATTACCAAATGTCCAGTCTGCTAGTGATGAGCCCCTGTTTTTGCTGAGTTAGGCCAGACATGGACAATAGGCAAAGACTGTTGTTGGGCTCATATATGAAGGCTTTCCAGTTTCATAAAATCCTCTAGATTTTTAAAAATTCCATTAGCATTACCCTCAAGAACCTAGCATTACCTCCATACCACAAAGAGGAAACTGATAAGGACTTTTTTGGAGGACCAGATTCTATAAGAATAAAGTCTACTTAATCCCAAGACTTTCAAATTGTCCGTTTTCTTACTTGGACACTTCAGTGGGTTTATCTCACTGATGTGGGTATTCTTTCTAGTCATGAAGATCTCAACCCACTCATGCTTTCCTTTCCTCTCTGTGACTCTTGCCCATGTCCTCCCATAGATTCATCACAGGAATCCCATCCAATGTGCTCAGGACCTTCCTCTAGATCAGAAGTTCTTAACCTGGGGTCTATAGACCCTGAAAGGGATCAATGGATAGATTTCAGGGGGAGTCTACAAACTTGAATGGGGAAAAATAATTCTCTATTTGAATATAATTGGTTGCCTTTGCAACCTTCTGTATTTTATTTTATGAACTTAACATATTATTCTGATAAGGGACCCATAGACTTCACCAGAGAGCTAAAGGGGTCCATGACACAAAGTTAACAAACCTTAAGTGTTTCAGAATTGTGTGGCTACAAATATAGCATGAAGACTGCCCATTAGTTATCCCTTGCTCTTCTTATCTTGGCTTACATTTTTTCTGATAATATACTTCTACTATACAGAAAACATGTTTCATATTAATCAGGAATCTCTCACTTAAAGTCCTAACAAGACTCACTATGCTAGGCAAAATAATTAGAGCAATACACCTTATGTCTGATATTCCTGGGAAAGATGTTCACAACCTAATAATATCAAGATCTGTGATGTTCAATAAGTGTAACCTCAGTTAGACTGAAGATTACCAGGGAAGCTTTTGAGCAAAATAATTCTGAAAAGAGATAATGGAGAAGCAAAAATGAGGCCAAAAGGAATTAATTGTAATCATCGCAACAACACTCCAGCACACTGTTGAGTGTCAATCGGCAATTGTTACTGAGCTTGCCTTATACCCAAGATGTTGTCTTGGGAATCTGTAACATTTCAAAGATATTTCTGGGGCAATTGCTATATGCTGGAGTGATTCTACAACCATATATGTGCTAGCAAAGGACTGAGAACTTTGATACTTTGGCACATGGACAGATCCCATTAACTTGCTCAACTGATGCGGCCTGTCCAAAAGAAGTATGCTAAGGAGCTGAATTCTGAGAGAATCATGATGACTTGCAAGGTAAGTATGCCTTAGAGAGAATGTGTAACATGTGTGGATATTATATAACTGGTTCTGGTTGGTTTACTATGTGGTTAATAGGAGCCTTTTTCTATTGGCAGTGTAGCCATAACTGTCATTATCTTCAAAAAGGGCTGTCATCATCAGTCGCCTCTTCTTTACTTATTTGACTCTGAGCATGCTTGGTCATTCTCTTTGTTTATATCATCCAGTAAGAAAATATGCTGTCATAGGAAAAGGCTTCTTCTCTACTCTCAGGCCACATGGTCCCTGAGGTATTTTTGCTCACCCTTTTCCATTCTGGATAGGAATGGAAAAACCTTTCTTGGCATCCTGGTATTCCAGGAAAGATTTTGCAACCAGTTCAGCCCTGATACCTTGAGGAACAAGGAATGACCTTCTAGACGCACACTATGAAGGAGTGTACAAAATTCCCCCAGAATGCCTGAGGCAAAAGAGGAGATGGCTGATACTAAAAGACCTTTCTGAATGCCTCTGGAGTCAAAAAGACCTTCTTCTTCTCCACATGGTTAACCAACTACAACTAGATGCAGGCTATCTACATGAACTCTGTGGTCTTTCCAAGGCACTTGAGTTATTCATAACAATTCTCTAGCTTCTTCCATGTAAACAGGTCACATCAGGCAAGCAAATTATCGGTATCTGCTCATGGGCCAGACCATTATTAAATTAGAGGAAAAAAAGGTAGACGTATCACAGACTGATTTTCTTTTTCCAAATTCACTTTATCAAAATGGTTAAAGCCTAATATAAAAAGTTGCAGATTTATTTGAGGAAATCAATTTAAAATCCTTTGCTTGATAAAATGCTAGCTCCTTAAAAGCAGGAACTATTTCTTTTTTGTTTTTATCTCTATAACACCTAACGTAGTAGCTGGCAACAAATGCTTACTGAATAATTTCTTATTTTTATTTTATAAGTGATGGATCTCTGGGAAAACAGGGTGAGTACATTATGAAATACAGATCACGTGGAAACAAAAGAAATCAATATTTTTTTAAAATTTTTTAATTTTTTTGCTTTTTGGAGGGAGAAGGCAGGGCAATGGGGGTTAAGTGACTTGCCCAAGGTCAAAAGGCTAGTAAGTGTTAAGTGTCTGTGGTGTTAAGTGTCTGAGGCTGCATTTGAACTCAGGTCCTCCTGACTCCAAGGCCAGTGCTCTATTCACTACGCCACCTAGCCACCCCAATATTTTTTTTAATGCTAGCTGGACCAAGCTAAGTTTTTCACATAGAAAAAAGTCAAAATCATATTATAAGAACTTTTGGAGTCTACTTGGAAAGAAGAATAAAAACAAAGCCAAAAAACTCAACTTTAAAAGAAGATGAAAATTACTTGGTTGAATGTAATTATTTGTGTCCCCCACTACCTAGCAAAATTGAGTGAAAACTACATTTAAAATGTTGGTCACTTAAGAAAGCTAAAAAAACATGAAATTTTGGTTATATGCACCAAACTCAGGAGATGAACAGCAAAAGAAATGATAACTAGATATTCTAGTACATTGTGCGGAGCCAAAAAGGCCTGATCCAGGACTCAGATAAGAGACCTTTATGTACCCTAATTCCTCTCGAGGTGATGCGGCTTGCAAAGGCTGGCTCCCTTGAAGGAAACTCTGGGGTGCACTTGAAAGGACCTTTGTCTGATATCCTGACATCAAAACCTTTGCCCCCAACCTTCAGGCATCAGTAAGGACATGTTCCTTATCATATTATGCTACTTCCAAGTTATAACAGACTAAAGACTATTGTAAGTCAGATTACCTGATTCCAGGGGATTGGTCTGTATGCAAATGTCTTTGAGAAAGTGGCCTGCTCTCAGGAAGCATCCTTTGTACAGTAAGATACATTTTGATAAGGGGCAACTGACCTTCCCCATGACTTCCTGGATCCTTGATAACAAGCCTTGTCTTATCCAAGCTACTTCCCAGGTATGGCAGACTATTCTATTAGTAATAATATTCCAGGATATGATTGAGATAAGGATACTTGAATCTTTTGTCATTTGGATCTTTAAAAACTTTGTTCTAAGCATCAATAAACGGAGTTCATGGTTCTCCATTGAACGATCCACATGTCCTGGTCACTTCATTTATTCACATCTCTGGTCATGCTTAATGCTGGACATTAAGTAGGCTCCCAATAGTACATCAGTTTAATAATACAAAATATCCTAGAACTCATCTCATAAATTTAACAGGATGGAAATGTGCAAATAAAGGTATATGTTTACACATTTGCTGAGAATATTCACACTTCCTCAACCTTAATTAGCATGCAATGTATAAAATATTTTTTTCACTAGCCAGATCAGCCTATTTGAAATTGGGATAAGTCCAGGGAGTATAAAATCAAATGGAAAAGAAAGCATACTTTGGATAATGCTGATTTCTGCTTATTAAGTGCATCTCTCTTGCCTGCATAAAATTGGATTATGCTGAGGGAGATGTGAGCCTTAAAAATTGAAAGTAAGAAAAAAAAATGAAGGCAGCTACACCAAAATTAATATTTTGTTCTGGAGAAAGAACATGCTGTATATGGAATTTAAAGAAAACATGAATCATCTATATAGTGAACCAAGAAGTTGGCTCTTTGCTTGAAAATCTAACCAAACCAAAATCTCTTTTGCAATCTTAAGCACTACTACTGTCAAAAAAGTACCTCCTCTTTGTTAACTAAGCAATAGATAGAACCATATGTACAACTCACGTTAATGCTACTTAAGCCCCTTAAGGAGGCTTCCTGGAGACAGGTACATTTCTATGACAACCAAGAAAAGTCTGGTGTTGTGTTCAACACAATCCCAATCGACTCTCCTTCACAAAACTTTGCAAAAAGCCTCCCTCCCACATCCAGTCCCATGATGGAGTCCTCTTACCCCATATGGCCTCTAAAACAATTTTGGCTTTGAGAGAAAGCTATCCTCTGAACCAGGGAATCAATTCTGTTAACAACAATTTCATGTTCTCAAAATACTGTTGTTCTGAGAGAATAGACTGTTTGGACTAGATGTGATCAGGAGACTGGGTGTTACTGCTTTAAATTAGGATTTCATTGGTTTCATCAAGGTATTCTTCTAGCATTGAAGAGAGAAATTCTTACACACTATGATTTGGTCACTTTGGAAACTTGATACAGTTCAATAAAGACTAAACTACAGTAACTACAGAAAGCGTAGGAAATTGTCTAAGGCATTCTTAGTCAACCCCATCTTTGGACTTCTGACATTTTTTCACAAAGAGGTCTGTTCGAATTTTTTCTTTTTTGCCCCAAGGTATTGTTTACTCTTTTGCTGTGCCCTATGTAAGGAGAGCAGACAACAAATCTGTCAGTGTCTTTTACCTATTATTTTGTTTTTCTTTTCTGGTAAGCATTTTATTCAATGAATATAACAAAATTCAGGGTTAAAGGCTCTCCTTGCATGTTAAAAATCATGCAAGATTCTTTAATAGCTGTGACAACAAATAATTGATCCTCTCATTCAAAGATTCTTAAACTTTTTTATGTGCCATTAACCCCTTTGGGAGTCTGAGGAAGCCTAGGAATCCTTTTTCAGAAAAATCTTCTTAAATGCATAAAATAAAATACATAGGATCACAAAAAAGGGAAGGTTAGTTAAAACAATTTATTCCCGTTCAATCTATAGACCTCTTGAAATCAGTCAATGGATTCTTTGGGAGCTCTGTGGACTCCAGGTTAAGAAATTCATACTTCAATTACTGAAATTAAGCATGGCATAAAACAGGGAGATCTAAATTCCTCAGGAATCTTTCCTGTTTCCAGGTAAATATCCATTTATAGAGTCTAAGTTCTCTCAAGACAGCTTCCTCATGGATAGTGATGGTCTCTAGAAGTTTCTGTTTGCAGATGGAATTGTGCTGATCAAATCAGACCCAGGAACACTGAATAAATGAGATCTACAATCATTCAGAAGAGGTCAGTGAAATAATAATAAGAATATTTATTGTCTAGGCTAAGATATACCAATGAGTAGATAGTCAAGAGATTGTATTTGAAAATGAGCTGTGTGCTGAATTAAGTAGGAAAAAAAAGTATGAGCTGGATTACATTGGAGATACTGTATTTTTGACAACTCTCACTTCTCCATACAACTAAAAGCCACCTTAATAATATCATTTTTCTTCTGGTGATTCTAGATGAATTATGGAATACTATAATTTCCAGAAAACCCAAACATGTCACCCAAAATAGAAATGAAGATATACATGTGTGTATGTGCATGATTAATAAGTGTTTATTGACTTGCTGAAAAAAATAAATTAAGGTTCTTTTAAATTCTAGGATTCTATGAATATCTGTTGTTGGAGTACAGATAGCTGGACATTGAAGGAGGAATGTTGTTTTTAGAATCAGAACACCTGGGAAGGAATCCTATATTTGTCACATTAGTTGGATAACCTGGAGAAGTCATATTGACTTAAAAAGCTCCAGTTCCCTCATTACGAAAGCTAAAAATACTTACACCTGTCTTATATCAGGGTGTGGTGAAGAAAGCACTTTGTAAATTCTAAAGCTCTAGAGCAGAAGTGAGAAATCTGTGGCCTTCTAGATCCTTAAGTACAGCCTTTTGATTGAATCCAAATTTTATAGAACAAATCCTTTAATTAGAAGGATCATTTGAATTTTTTAATTTATTAAATCCTTTTATTAAAAGGATGATTTACTTTTTTTTGGAGGGGGGAAGGCAGGGCAATTGGGGTTAAATGACTTGCCCAAGATCACACTATTAGTAAGTGTTAAATGTAGGAGGGCGGATTTGAACTCAGGTCCTCCTGACTCCACAGCTGGTGCTCTATTCACTATGCCACCTACCTGCCCCTTAATTTATTTATTAAAAGGGTTTGTTCTGTCAAATTTGGATTTAATCAAAAAGGCGCACTTAAGGATCCAGAAAGCCATATGTGGCCTCAAGGCTACAGATTCCCCATTCCCGCTCTAGAAAATATAATTTACTATTCAGTAGTATCATAAGATCATATATTGAAGGCTAGAAGGTACCTTAGAGGTCACTGAGTCCAATCTGCTTATTTTACAAGTGAAGAAATTGAGGCTCAAAGAGATTAAGCGATTTGTCCAAAGTTCCACAAATTGTGAGTAGTAAACTGGAATACAAATCCAGGCCCTTTGACTCCAAAGTCAAGTCTCTTTTCTGCTGTAGCAGACAGAATACAGGCTAGGCTGGCTGTTCTTTTTTCCTGCCCTATTTCCCTTTGGCACCAATAATTACTGTCCTAGAGCAAAGCCAGCCTCTGAATCTGGTTGCTCTGCCACACCCCAGCTCACAGTGACCTCATCACATTCCAGGTTCCTTCTAAATCTTTGGCTCTACTTCTAAGCAACTTGGAAATCATCTCTAGCCCATCCATTGTTAGATTCTGTCCTACAGCAGTATAGGGGAGATCTGAATCAATTAAGCATTTATTGATAACCTGCTATGGACCAGGCATTGTGCTAGACTCTGGAAATGAAAAGATAAAAAATAAGGCATTATGGCATAGTGGGTAGATGACCGAACCTCTAGGCAGGAAGGCCTGACTTCATTCACACCTCAAATACTTATTAACAGCATGACCCTGGCCAAGTCCCTTAACTTCTCCAAGACTCAGTTTTTTCGTCTGTAAAATGAACTGAACTCAGTGACCTCTAGGATTTCTTTTAACTCTAAGTCTATGAAACAGTCCCTTCCTCAAGGGGCTGAATTTATAGCCTCTATGAGTATCAAATGATTATTATAACAGCTACAGTTACTTCTTTTTAAATTTTTTTACTTATTTCATTTTTAATTTATGGAATTAAACAAGCATTTCTGTAATATCATATAATAAAAAAATAAATGCACATAGAACTATTAATGATGTACAATTTACTATTCCTTTAAATTTTATAATAAAATTCTCATGTAACTTTTTTCTCCCCTCCCCCAATAGATTGCTATTATATACAAATATGTATATACAGTTATCCTTTCCATATCTTGGGGGTTAGGGGCATGATACCCCTCATGATCTGGAAAATCCGTGTAAAATGTTTTGCCCCTCCCTTGATACCAGAGAAGAAGTCTGAATTTTTTTCTTTTTCTTTTATGGGGTGTTTACAATACCTCATTGTAAAATTAGGTTTAAGTATCTGATCATAGGCTCTGTGTCATCTGCTGAATTTCACAAGTTGTCTGCAGCTTCTGCAAAACTCCCCCTCACCCCCCCAAATTCCCCCTTAATTTCTTATGTCAACCCATGACATATTGAAACAGCAAAGGGGAAAGTCACTGAAGGGATAACTGTATATGCTAAATCATTCTATACATCCTTCTATTTATCAGTTCTTTTTTTAGATGCGGAGAGTATCTTCCTTCATACGTTCTTTGTAGTTAATTTTTTATTTGTTATTTATTATTATAGTCAAAAAGTCTTATTCACTCAAAGTTGTTCTTAAAACAATATTGTTATTACTGTATACAATGTTCTCTTGGTTCTGTTCATTTCACTTTTTATTATATACTTTATAGATGCATTATGTACTTCTAATATGAACTCTTGAGTTATTTGGCGATTAAGGTTTCATGTAAAGACAAGAGGGATGTTGTAGCTTTCACCTGTTTTTGTAGTGGATGTCTTTCAGAGAAGATGCACATAATACACAGTCATATGAAGCCACCATGGTTGACCTTTTATACAATGAAAACAAAAAAGGAGTTGAGAATGTGGGGAAGTGGGGTAAGAAAGATTATTAAATAGGCTAATGATCAAGTAATCAGGTAATTAGGAAAATCACAGAATTTCCAGGAAATTAAGGCCCTTTTCATAAGAAAGATTTTCCTCAAGGTCTTCAAAAGACATGATGACATTAATCCTATTTTAGATTGAAACATCCATGTGACTATGGGATGATGACATCCTCTTGACTTACATTTTCTCCTCAAACCTCTACAACCTGACTGCTATCCCTGTGAACCTACTGAGATCATCTCCCTGTGAACCTACTGAGATCATCATTGGAGATCTCACTCTCTAATGTCTAATGGCCTCCTAGCTGCCAAATGCAAATGTTCTTCTCAGTTTTTATGCTACTTTATCTTTCTCCATCACTTAGAACTTTTTATGGGAAAAAAACTTCTTCTTCCTCCTAACTTCCCAGTTTCTGTGAATGGCATCACCACTACCGCCCACCACCACCAGGCACTCAAGCATGAAACCCTGGAATTATCTTTTATTTTCTCTGTATCTTTCCTCTCTGGGCTACACAAGTGACTCGTGTTCAAGGACTTTCTCTACCTTGCCACAGACAGCTGTTTATCCTGGAAGCTCATGCAACCTCTGGACCACTTCTCACTTTGGAATGACCATTCCATCCTAGGGGTCTCTCCCTCAGTTTGGCTGGTTCCTCTCTAGCAGTCATTTTAAGGAGCAGTCCCCTTAGGCCAGCCATGTCTTCATTCATTTCCAGGCTTTACTTCTGACTCTCCAGATTTTCTCTTCCATCCCCCACCTCAACTCCTGTACCTTCATCTCCACACCAAATTCCTGATCTGGTGCCTATAGTGTGTTGTCTTTCCCCATTAGAACATAAGCTCCATGTGGGGGCATGCTGTCTCTTTTTCTGTTTATATTTGTATTCCCAGAAATTCAGCACTATGCCTGGCTAAATAAACTAAGAAAGAGCTTAATAAATGCTTGTTGACTTGGCTCATTGACATGGCTAATAAATTACCAAATTCTGCCATTTATATATTTATTGCCTTTTAAAAAAATTCCCCTTCTTTTCACTATTGCAAAACTGAAGGGCTTATAGTCATTAGTCACCTGGGCTCCCTTCCCTCTCTTCTAGCTTCTTAAAGATGACTAACTCACATTTAATATGGGGAGGAGAAAAGCCAAATTATTTTTAATGAATGAATGACTTATGTTAACGTTTTCCCTTAAGGCAAACAAGTTCAGATTCAGGAACTGGCACCTAGCAGAGAATTAAATAAATCTGCCAATTTAGCTTCTTCTGCATATTAACTTTGGTTCAGAGAACATTTTAGATGATGTAAGGTGATATGGGGAGAAATACACACGCATACACACACAGAGGCTCCTACAAAGAGGGCAGTGTGGTTTTATTTTAATTTCAATTATTTTTTTTAAAATAAGGAATATGAAGATATTTGAGGAAATCTGTAAATCTTCAGTCCCAATTTCAGCAGTCACACCATATAACTGAATTTATCTAAATTTGGTCTCCCAAGTCCTAAGAGAGTTGCAATAGTCCATTTATTTGAAAAACCTTTGGGAAGGATTTGGTGACTTTGTAGAACCAATCGCCTGGAATATACACTGTTTAAATATGAGGAATATCTTCAATTTCAAGGAGCAGCTATGTAAGGTTGGAACAGACTCCATGTTTTCTCTGGACTACATCTCCCACAATGCTTTGGGGACCCACAGAGGTTTCCTGCATTTGGAACATATCCTGAAACTACAAGACTTAGATTATGAGGTGCATTTACTAAGTATCTAATGTTAAGGAGTCTCTCTGAGCACTGAAGGTTTTGAAATAGCTCAAGAAAGATCAGCTTTTGTCTGCTGCTTCTAATCACTATTAGTCTCAGTATGGGCAACAGAATCAGCAGAGTGGTGGCAAGATGCAGTGTTAGGTCCCCTTCCTAGGAAGCTTTCCTCTAAGGAAGGACCATGCCAGGGCTATGTCCCCAAAACTGAGGTCCTCAGCAGGAGGTCCTTCCCCTCAGCTGTGATTCCTATCAGTTTTTTACATTTGCATTACATGAGTTACAGCAAGCTTTCAGCCACCTCCTGTAACAGACTGTACTATTCCCTTTCTCGATGTGGGGGCAAGGCAGAAGTGAGCCAGGGAACTTGCCTGTAAAAACCACCTTGGTTCTTGTCTGGTTCAAAAAGGTAATGTGGGAGGAAACAGGCATAGGTCTCGAAATAGGGAATTAGGGAGGTGGTTTGCTGTAGGAACACCGTAGGTATATAACTGTGTCTATGGGGGAATTTCTTTTTCCATCTTTTTTGCTCTGTTATTAATTAAACATCTTTTATTTTGAACTAGTAATCTCTAGTCAAATCTGATTGTTTTTAAAAAGGACCATTTATGATTTTGAGCACATGCTACCCCTGAACCTGGGTTGATTTTCAAGGCCATCCATGAGTAAGTGGGGCCTGAGTTAAATAAACACATTCAGAAATGTGGGGGGGAGGGAAGGGGGAAAGGAAAATTCTTTTATCCTGGGATCTTGCTGCTAGGCATCTACTCCAAGGATGTCAAAGAAAGTTCCCAAGTTCACCAAGATATTCATAGCAGGTTTTTTTTTTTTTGTTGTAACTGTGTTGTTTAAAAAGGTTCAAGAAAAATAATTTTGGGGGTAATTTAATAATTTTGTTAATAATGCTAGTGTTTTAATAAAAGGATGGTCATTTGGCAGTCTCTCTCTTAGACCAAAGACAATCATGGAGGTGGGCTCACCAATTATATGCCCTTTTGGAAGAGCAGTGTTCCAGAGGGTTGACAATCAACTCCGATTGGTTGACAATTAATGAGAGGTAAACTTTAGAAAGAGAAGTAAGCTTACTCCAATGAGGGTCTGAGAGTGACAATCATGTCACTCTTAGACAGAGACTATCACTATACCCAGATCACGCGCAGCCTTGGGCAATCTAGACAAAGAATCTATATCTCCCTCCCAAGCCTCAGCTCTTTTGCCATATCCAGAAAGAGGAGAATGTCAATCCTATCTTCTATCAGCCCTGTCCTTGAGAGACTGGACAAGGAAATAGCACAGGAGGAAAAAAAAGCTTGGGTCTCCCTAGTTTTAATAATTGGCTATTAATATGAGAGATAAATAATAATTTCTTTCATAACCAAGAACAGGGAGCAAAGTAGATTCCTTTCAACTGAAAGATGGCCAAATAATGTACTACCATGTGCTCTGGAAAAAATGATAAGGATTTCAAAGAGACACAGGAAGTCAAATAAACCATGAAGAATGAAGTAAACAGAACAAGAAAAACAAAAACAACAATGACTAAAACAATTGAAAGAATAAAAAAATTGCAGCTACACATTGTGTGACTTTATTGACCAAAAGATTGGGCACTAGAGAAGATCTGAGAAAATGTATCTTTCTTCTTTCTTTCCTTCCTTCCTTCTTTCCTTCCTTCCTTCCTTCCTTCCTTCCTTTCTTCCTTCCTTTCTTTCCTTCCTTCCTTCTTTCCTTCCTTCCTTCTTTCCTTCCTTCTTTCCTTCCTTCCTTCTTTCCTTCCTTCCTTCCTTCCTT
>CM053593.1:243524880-243555768 GCA_028646575.1 Pseudocheirus occidentalis | reverse complement strand
TTCCTTCCTTCCTTCCTTCCTTCCTTTCTTCCTTCCTTCCTTCCTTCCTTCCAGAAGGGGGTGTATTATGGATGTGGAATATTACATACGCTATCAGACTTGGTGGATGTCTTGGGTGGTTTTCTTTGCTACCTTTTTTTTCCCCTTCACTTTAAATTTTTTGTTATAAATGTATTGGGAGCTGAACAATGGAGTTCTATTTGTGGAGTATGCAAAGGACCCTCTGCCTGCTGTGAGTCCACCCGAGAGCAGCTGGGGGGTCTGCTGCTTTCAGAAAGGAATGATCATGGGTAATAGAAGGGTTTTGCTTTCTGATTTTGAGCACACACAGACATTCTGTAACTGGTTTCTATCTTCTAACCATAGGGTGATGAGCCAACATTAATTGGTACCCTTGTGCCATGGAGGAGGGAAGGACTAATGCAATCCACCTGTGGGGAGAGGTGCCTCAGACCTTTATCTCCCCATCAGGACCATCTTCCCATGGGCTTACATAGTCTTTACCTCCTCACTTGAACACACCCAGAAGGAAAAAACAAGAGACTCCCTTTGGCAAGTTAGTACCATTTAAACGTACCCCAGTGGTGGCTGGGTGGCACAGTGAATAGAAGACTGGCCTTGGAGTCAGGAGGACCTGAGTTCAAATCCGTCCTCAGACACTTAACACAAAAAAACTAGTCGTGTGACCTTGGGCAAGTCACAACCCCAATTGCCCCGCTTTCAAAAAAAAGTAAGCTACCCCAGTTTTAGGTCAGCAGTCAATCAACAGACTTTCTCTTCACATAGTGGTTAGCAGACTGGAGCCAGTCATAGAATTTCTTGCATATGTTCTAAACTAGGAAGCTGAGGCCTTGTATTATATTTTGTCATGCCTTCCTGGAACCAGGTTTCCTAGGCTCTTGCACGTGGCTTGGCAGTGGGCAGAGAGCATGCTATTTACATTCTGAGGTTCTAGAGCTACATAGGCCAGGCCCCTATTTCTTAAGCGCTAGGTATCTCATTGGGTAGGGTTAGGGAAGCAATATATTTGGTAACAAAGTTGGTATAAAAACAAAGATAGTATCAAAAAAACTTAAAGAAATGATTCACTGGGGAAAAGCATAATTGTGCATTCAATGGTCTGTGTTAAATTAAAACAATGCCAGGAACAATTTCAGCTAACTTATGTACTGAAAAGTTTCATTTGAGAATATAACCCATAGAAGTTGCTGTATTGATCCACTCCTCCAAACATGTCACATTCCTAAAATGAGATCCTTCTGAAAGAAAAAAATGCACATAATGGTATACACTGAAAAACAATTACAGATAATTGAAAAATATTTTTTCCTATGAAAGTGAAAAATAAATGTTTTAATTCAAATAAAATTGAGTGTGACTAGAGACAATACTGAAGCTTTATTTATGCCAGATTTGAAGGTTATATTTGGACACATCCAATATGTATTACATAGAAGTGTTTCCAACATATCATGAAGTATAGACTGGGAAATACGAACCTCATAAAGATCTACACGTGCTTTTTGAACCAGATGTGTTATTTCACATGGAAAGTGCAAAGCCTGAAAGCTTTTGGGTGAGTACAGTGGAAAAATGGACAATCTTTTTCTTCCACTGCGTCCCTAAAGACCTTTCTTCTCTCTTTACTGGCAAAGACCTCCATAAGGTTTTAAATCATCTCTGATCTCCAATATGTTTTGTCTGGTCTCAAGTCTATTAAGGAGATTTTTGCAGACATTCTCTCTTTTATATTGTTTAACTGCTTCCGTGTCCCAGTCCCCAGGATGCTTTCTAGTTTCTTCCTAGGTAGAGCTCCACCTGTCCTGCCTAATTTTGATCTTTATCTGTTTTTCCATGCTTTCTTACTTCCATTCAAGACCTTCCTTCCTTCTTTTCCCCACTATCATCTTCCTCCTGTTCTGCTTTATTATCATCCTCACAGCTACTGACATTTGCAAAACTTTTGATCTCCGTACACAGAATGATACCTCTTGCCCAAAAGTACCCACTCTACTGTTTTCTTTATGAAAAACTCTTACTTAGAGGCATTCTTTAGACTACAGACAGAACCTACAAAGGATATAAGCTCCATGAGAGTGGGTTTCACTGCATCATAATATCATGGAATTCTTGATTTGGAGTTGGAAAGGAATTAGAGGCCATCTGGTTCAAGTCGCTCCAACGGAAGCCTAGAGATTAAATGACTTCCTCAGGATTATCCAAGGAGACAGAAATAGGATTTGAACCCAGATCATCTGAAAACTGAGTTCAAATCCTGCCCCAGATACTTCCTAGCTGTGTGACCCTGAGCTGTTTACTCGATTTGCCTTAGTTTCATCCCCTTGGCCTTCCTCAAATCCAGAAATGGTATTTGAACCCAGGTTCTCTGACTCCAAATCCATTGCTTTTCCCACTATAGTTGTATTTTCCCCAACACTTGATGTAGTGAGAGTTTGGGGGAATCTCAAACCCCCTCCATCTCCCACGCAGCTGTAGCTATGGTGAACCCAAGCAGCGATTCTCTTTCCCTAGATCCTCTTTCATTTAGCCCTACCTAGGGCTTTGTAACCCTGATGGTTTGAATTATAAAAATATTGGCCTGGGGGCAGGAAGGCAGTCAGAAATGTTTCCAGGTGCTTAAATTAACTGCCAGTAATTCTTCCTCCAGTTCTGACTTCCATAGGGGATTTGTGTTTTATATTCTTTCATCCTAGTATTATGTGCTTTTTAAAATGAATATTTAATTAATGTATTTTGTTTGTGTGGTTTTTTTTTATAGATTTTAAAGTAATGTATATTGGATGTTGAAATCTAAAGTTTAAACACACACATGGAAACAAAATATATCAAATTAAACTCATCAGAAAAAGCACCACATAATACTAGTAATGTATATTGGATTTTGGATGGCTAGGTGATGCAGTGGGTAGAGCACCAGGAAGACCTGAGTTCAAATCTAGCCTCAGACACTTAATAGCTGTGTGACCCTGGGCAAGTCAATTTTGTCTCAATTTCCTCATCTATAAAATGAGCTGGAGAAAGAAATGACGAACCACAAAATATCTTTGCCAAGAAAATCCCAAATGAGGTCATGAAGAGTTGGACATGACTGAACAACAAATATTGGATTATGAGGGTTCACAAGTACATATTGCATTTTAAACAAGAAACATTTTTTTTCGAGGGGGAAGGCAAGGTGACTTGGGGTTAAGTGACTTGCCCAAGGTCACACAGCTAGTTAAGTGTCAAGTGTTTGAGACAGGATTTGAACTCAGGGGCTCCTGACTTCAGGGTCCATGCTCTATTCACTGCTCCACCTAGCTCCCCCAAACAAGAAGCATTTTGACCCTGAATTTTCAGCTTAGCCCACAGCAAACTAGTTTGGTGCTCTGCACAAAGTAGACACTTTATATCAATTTTTGGTCCATACCTGTTGGTGAATAAAATAGTCAATGCAGCCCTTGATTTTACTAGCCACCCCCTTGCCAGTATTGCAGCCTCCAGGTAGTACAGTGGATAGAGGGCTAAACCAGGAAGGAGTCAAGACGACCTGAGTTCAAAGCTGACTCTATGCACTATCTAGTTGTGTGATCCCAAGAAGTTCATTTAACCTCTATTTGCTTTAGTCTCCTCACCTTAAAAATGGCCATAATAATATCACAAGATCCGAATTCAAATGTGGCCCTATATACTACCTAGCTGTGTGACCCTGGACAAGTCCTTTAACCTCTGTTTGCTGTAGTCTCGTCCCTTGGAAAAAATGGAGATAATAATAACGCCTTATTCCAAGGGTGTTGTGAGGATAAAAAGAAATAATATTTGTACAACCCCTTGTAAACTTTAAAGAACTCTCTATATACATGCTAGCCATCGCAATGTATTTGTTTTAATTTTCTAGTTTGTTTTTGTCTTTGTATGCCCAGGAGCCTCACAGAGTGCCTGGCTTATAGCAGGTGATTAATAACATGAAACAGAATGGAACTGAATAACGAATACAAAGGAACTGGGGGAAAAAAACAGACCTGTCTCGGAAAGTAAATGGCACCAAGTGCGTCCATATGGGAACAGTTTAATATCTCCAAGGTCAACCGTCAGGCTAGTCCAGCTCCTTTTTGTAAGGACTCACCCACAGACGCACACAAGCTATTCCGGCCCTCGTTCCTCCCTGTTTGGGGGGGGGTCTTCGGACGTCACCAAGCCAAAGGCTCCACTGCCCCAAGCTCAGTAAGCAAAGGGCGCAGCTTGAGAAGTGATGCATCCTCAGACCTCTAGATGTCAGCATCACACAAGATCTAGCCCAGTGAGCAATCGGGAGACATTCCTAAATATTTCATACCGTGTCACAAGAAGAGTCAGTCCCACAAGCTTTGCTCAGATCGATCGTTTTTTCAAAGATCATTTCGATATTCATAGGATCACAGATTCAGAGCTGAAAGGGCATCTAGTCTATGTTGTTTGTTTCTTTTAAAACTCACAAGATTCAAAGAAATTCTGACTTAATAAGAGGTACTATTTTTGTCTTTCTGAAAGAGACTGGATCTTATAAAAATCTTCTCACGTCACCAGTGTCCGAGCTGTGCCGAAATGAAAGGAAACAACCTTGCCTAACAGTGCCTGTCCCTCTGTCTGTCTGTCCTCCAGCGCTCTTGGGAGACAGTGAGATAGTGTATGCTTATACTTTGTAACAGTTGCAATCTTAAACTAATGTTATATATCTGTCCACAGTATCATAGATTGATGATAAAGATAAATAGGTAGATTACAGAAATATAGACATAGGTGAGTAGTTAAGAGATAGGCAGGTTATATATGTGTGCATGTATGTATTGTGTATGTGTATGTATGTGTATATGTTTTATGTGTGTATATGTATATGCATGTATATTAATATAGAAATAGGTGTATAATATAAAAGATATAAGGTGTATAATATAAAGATATAATATAAGGTGTATAATATAAAAGATATAATATAGACATATATTAATGTAGACCTATATGTATATATGTAGTATCTGAATATAGACAGAGGGATAGGTAAATTATATAGATACAGATTATTTAAAGTTAGGTAGATAGCTAGATGTATACACACACACACACATATATATATACACACACATATTTAAAAAAAATTTATTAAGTATTTGCTATGTGCCAGGCACTGTGGGAAGGGCTGAATATATAAGTATTTTGTATTTGAATTCTGAATATAAGTAAGACAAGCCTTTGTCCTCAAGGAGCTAACTTGCATTCTAATGGAGAAAATGGAGCTGGAAGGGTGGAGGGAAGGGAGTGTTCATGTGGAGATGGCTAAGGAGGGGCATGATGCCTTGGTACTGGGCAAGATGAAGTAAAAACTCACCACTCAAAGCTGGGCAGACCAAAGGTAGAGTCCAAGTTTCTGATGGGAGGGACATGAGCATGATGGCAGGTGTGTAAGCAGCATGGTGTAGAGATGGTTGATTTTCAAATCTAACTCTCTTATTTTACAGATGAGGAAACTGAGTCCCAGAGAGACAGGACTTTCCCAACATCACAAGGTGATAATTAGAATTTGAAGTCAGATCTTGCCTTTTAAAGTAGGACTTTTGGTCCTACTTCATAAGATGCCCTTTGGGCAGATGTGAAAATTCTGTCTCAAATCACAAACATCCTCTGTACTTAGATGTTGCTAGAACTGGAATCGGGGAAAGCCTCCACCTAATGGCAAGAAATGCCTGTTAAATATGTTCTATTCTAGAATAATTTTCTCTCTTCTGCAGTGGACACACCCACTGTACAAGCTGTTACAGCACATGGGCCTTTGAAAAAGTACATCCCAACCAGTCATTTTCTGATGCTTTTGAATAGGCTCAAGGATATAGTTAGACAAGAGAACATGCAGCTTTTATCACCCACCCCCTCAGTATGTCCAAGAAATGTGCTGTACAGTACAGTTAGCTCACTGAAGGCTATAGCTGGCAATGCAATTACCACCAACTTCTTACTTTCAACATAATTTCAATCCAGGAGCGCAACTCCTCTCCTTTGAATGGAGAAAGCACACAAATAGGGAGGAAGGGAAGGAAAGAAAAAAGGAGGAAGGAGAGAGAGAGGAAGGGAAGGAGAAAGGAGAAAGGAAGCAAAGGAAGAAGGGAGGGAGGAGGAGAAGGAAAGAAGAAATACTTAAGAAATGCTTACTATGTGCCAGGCATTGTGCTAAGCGCTCAAATATAAAATACAAGAGATACAAATAGAAGGGGGGAAAAAGAGTATTTGTCCTCAAGAAGCTTACATTCTAATGGGGAAAGAAAACATGCAAAGAGGAAGTGAAAGGCTGGGAGTATGTGGGAAGGAGTAGGTTGAAATCTGAGCATCAAGAACAAGGCTAGGAGGGAAATGAAGAATAGTCTGGGAACCTCCACAAAATGCAGGCTCCAGGAGGGACTCCCCAATGGGAGAAGAAGAAAGGCCTTCCAGAGGGATATTCCAGGTTGATAGCCTTACATGTTGCAGGGCGAGGAGGTCCCAGGCACTTAGGAAAATATTCCAGGACGAGACAGTGTGGTTTGGAAGTCTGGGAGCCAGGAACAGGGCTGGGAGGGGAACATGTGTTTGAGAAGGCAGGGAGGTGGTAGGAGATCTGGAATCAGGAGAACCTGAGTTCAAATCCCAATCAAACACTAACTATGGAGTCTAGACAAGTCACTTAATCTTAGTTTCAGTTTTCTTATGTGTCAAACAGGTGGTGTTGTAAGGATCACATGATAAATCAAATATATGGAAAGTACTTTGAAAACTTCAAGGTGCTACATGCATACTAGCTATTGTGATTAAATTAACTAAAAGTAAGGACATTAAATAGCAATCTTCTATTATATCAGTCAAAATGTAAACAACAGGTATTAACCTATATAAGAGAAAGGAAAAGTGGACATGAGATTCTTTTCGGCTTTCATCATGATACAAGAATTTTTGCGGATATGATCAATGGGGTCAAATGGTTAGGACTCGTTACTATGATTGCCATTATCATTTTTATCTTTGTTTATGTTTAGACCTGTTATTTTATCAGTCTGGGGAGCTCTCACACAGAACTGCCCAGCATCAATGCAGATGAGCAAATAACGGTGACTTGTACTAGTCTTAGAGAGCTGCTTTGGGTGCTAAGAGGTTCGATAATTTGCCCATGGTCAAATACAGCTAGAATGTTTAGAGGCAGACCTTCAGCAAGTGTCTTCTGTTATAGAGGCTGCCCTTTATCTATTATGCCACACAGCTTCTTTTTACTTAAGCACTAAGGAAAATTACTTAGGGGCTTTTAGGTTTATCTGTCCCATATATGGTTTTTCAAAGACTTACAGAAAGCACTGCTTGTCCCAATATAATTTCATCAATAAAGCCAAGGAGAAACCAGTTTTAGGCCCTGTAAGGCAGAACCAATGCTAACCTTGTTATATCTCAGATTCTGGGATATAATTTTCACCTAATGCCTAACAAAAGGATCTTAGAATCAATCAGAAGGAACTTCAAAGATCTTCTAGGCCAATCCCCACTCAGAGCAGGGAAGACATTTCAAAATGCTTTCCCAGCTTCTGTTTCAATGCCTCCAGTAATGGAGAACTACAGATTATATCCTCCTTTGGAAGGATAGATCATGTTTTATGCTATTTAACCTCAGCAGGGTCTAGAAATAGATAATCATAATCATAATAGCTAACATTTATATAGTACTTTAAGGTTTGCAAAGGGTTTACAAATAGCATCTCATCAGATGCTCACAATAGCCCTGGTAGGAAGGTGTCGCTATTAGCCCCATTTTTAGAGATGAGGAAACAGACATGAAGAAAGGTCAAATGACTTGCTCAAGGAAGCATCTGAGGAAGGAATTCAACTGAGGTCTTCTGACTCCAAATTTAACCTTCTCTCCACTATGGCAACCTAGCATTCAATAAGTATGTATGAGTCAATCAATTAAACACGACCATGGAACCTGCGATTACTGATACAAAAATAAAAGTGGAAAGTGACCATTTGTCAAGGGTAAAGCAGGAAGTAGAAGGATAGAGTCAGAGATCACCCTATGAAGGAAATAAAGTTAACTGTCAGTCTATCTTTCTTGTTTATTTGTATTAGAATATATCCTCCTAGTCAATGGTCAAGTTTGGCCTCCAAAGGAAAAAAAAGAATTCAGAAAATTATCCCCTCCCTTCTTTGCAGAGGTGAGAAATTATGGATATGAACATTGCATCGACTGTCAGAGACAGCTCATTCGTGAGTTTTACTGATCTGTTTTTTTATTTCTCTCTTTTAAAACCTTTGTTACAAGAAGGGAAGGAGAGGGATTTATCTGAAAATCAATGTGATATATAAACAAAAGGTATCAATAAAAGTAAGATATTTAGTTAAAAAAATTAAGTTGCCTAAGGGCAGATGTTATTTCATTTTATTTGTATTTTCAGAACCTAATGGTGCTATGCATAGACAATGCATTTTAAAGAAAAACAAATCTTATTGATTACTTTTGTACTAAGTCATTTCAATAACATCATCCTAGACCATACCCTTCCTTGTGAAAAACAAAAATCACTATCCAAAAAAATGTCATACAGTGAGTAACTGCATCTGACAGCACATGTAATACTCAATCCTTATAGTCACCGCACCATAATCCTTATGGTCACTCCACCATAATGGAAGAAGGACGTTTCATTATCTCCAGTTACTCAAAACTGCACTTCCCTTAAGTGACCTTTTGAAGTCACTGTACGTTTTGTTCTTAGTTCTGCCTAATTAACTCTGTATCAATACATATAAAACTTCCTATGGTTCTCAGAATTCTCTGATTTTATCATTTTTTTTTACTGTAAACTAATATTACATTCATCACAGCAAGATTTTTAAATATACATTTCCCAGTTGATGGATGCCTCCTTTGCTTCTAACAAGTTTCGAAGAGGCGGCTAATTGGTGCAGTGGATGAGAATGCTAGACTTTGGATGAAGGAAAGCCAAGTTCAAATACAGCCTCAGATACCTACTCGCTGTTTGGCCTTGGGAAGTCACTTAATCTCTGCCTCAGTTTCCACATATATAGCACCTATTTCTCAGAGATTTTGGGAAGATCAAATGAAATAATATTTGTAAATGTTTTGTAAATCTTAAAGTACTATGTAAGTGATGGCTATCATTACTAATTCTTTGCTTTCATAAAAGAGCAGGATAGTATTTTTTTTTGCCTAATTCAAAAATGATAACCAGAATAGCATAATATTGTGCCTGTTTTCCCACAGTTCCTCCCTTTGTGTGTGTGTGTGTGTGTGTGTATGTGCGTATGTGACCCTGGCCAAGTCACTTAACCCCATTTGCTTTAGTTTTCTCATCTGTAAAATGGGGCTAATAGTGACACCTTCTGACCAGGGCTATTGCGAGCATCTAATGAGATACTATTTGTAAACCCTTTGCAAATCTTAAAGTACTACGTAATCAAATTTGAATTTGATTCTTTGAGTATGGTCTCTTTCCTAGTAGGGCATGTGATAAACTTTATGGTAAAGAAATCTTTATTAATATGGTTAATTCAGCAGCAGTAATTGCTTTTAGGTCACATCCAACTCTTTGTGACTCCAGTTGAGGTTTTCTTGGCAAATTTTATAAAATTTCCTATTTTATCATCCTTGACCAGTGTCAGATGAAACTTCAGGATTGGTTTAATTTGAATTTCTCTCATTATTAGTGATTGGTAGCACACTGTGCCTTTGCCACTTTCAAATTGCAATTCTTTTTTGAAAACTATTAAAATTCTCTAATCACTTACGTATTGGGAAAGTTATTAGTGTTATATCTTTTAACCAATTTCCTATATATTTGGAATTTCAGCCTTTATCAATGATACATGATGGAAATAGTGTTAGTGCTACCATTTCTTTTCAAATTCTGTCTTCATTTATTATATTTGTGCAAAACCTTTTTAAACCTAGCTGAATGGTTAGATGGTTAGATGGTGCAGTGGATAGTGGCCTGGGCCTAAAGTAGTTCAGATCTGACCTCAGATACTTAATAACTGTATGGCATGAGGCAAGTTACTTCATTGCTATTTGCCTTGGCTTCTTTCTCTGTAAAATAGAGATAATGGTAGCATCTACCTCCCAGGGTTGTTGTGAAGATTATAAAGGATTTAGCACAGTGCCTAGTACATAGTAAATGCCATACATTAGCTGTTATTAATCAAATTTTATATGTTTATCTTTTGTGATCTCTATCCCTTGTTTAATTAAGAACTTTCCCTTTAGTAACAGTCATGGAGGGCACCTCAGCTTCTCTTCTAATTTTTATGGTGTGACCTTTTGTATTCAGGTCACAATCTTTTTTAATTTACTGGCTACATGCTATAAGGGGTTAGTCTGAACCTAATTTCTGCCAAACTGATTTGCAGTCTTCCTAAAAGAAGTCCTCCCCTAAAGGAGTCCTTGGAATTATCAGACCCTGGGTTGCTGTTGTAAATTGTTTCTGTTTCTTATCATCTGTTCCTGTCCTTTTCGGTGTTTTTCAAGATGTACCAAATAATTTTGAGGGTAGAGGAGGCATTTAGTAAATACCTGTTTTACTATTGAGTTGGCTATCAAGAAACAGCCTTTTAAAAATTCGACCCTGAAGTGTGTGAAAGAGGTTTACAAGAGGACATACTAAGTAGAGAAAGGTCTGTGGAATGCACATGTACAGAGGTCCCCAAAGCAGACAATGCCCCACTGGAACAATAGGCCAGTGGTGGTAGTACACTCGGGTACAACTGGGGGCTTTGAATAAAAATAAGAGAGTGGTGGAAGCATAAGGAAAGAAGAGAAGAAAATTCTGAAAACCCCTTTGTACATGTTTTATCTTCTGGGTAATAGAGTTAAAGCAGTAGTGATTACATTATTTCCCAAATAAACACACAAAACACAAATTATATCAGATCAGTGTCAAGTCCACCGACCAGGTCTTAACAAGCAAGTATTGTCTGGTGAGCATGTCACACATTGTTGGGAAGTCCTGCATGCACAGGCAGGAATACATGCCTGTAATGACTTGTAATGACATGCAATGGTGTATCACACCATCAAAATTTCAGTGCAGGAAAACCCACAAATTTACAACAAATTATTAAATTTAACATGTGTCATTTAAAATTATTTTACATACTTTTAAATGATGCAATTAAAAAAAACTTTTAAAGGGTTAAAGATTTCCAGGGTGGCACTGAGTATTTTTTTTAAAGGGGGAAGTAGGCCAAATAAATTTGGAAACTTATATGCGGGTGATTTGGTGCTAAGGTTACCTGGTTATGTTTTTGCCTTTGATTCTTTGAGTATGGTCTCTTTCCTAGTAGGGCATGCGATAAACTTTTATGTGAAAAAAATTTTTGTTAATGTGGTTAATTCAGCAGCAGTAATTGCTTTTCAGTCACATCCAACTCTTTGTGACTACATTTGAGGTTTTCTTGGCAAAGATACTAGTGTGGTTTGTCATTTCCTTTTCCAGCTCCTTTTACATATGAGAAAACTAAAGCAAAGGGGGTTAAGTGACTTGCCCAGGGTCACACAGCTAGTAAGTGTCTGAGGCCAGATTCAAACTCGGGAAGATGAGTCTTCTTGACATTAGGCCTAGTACTCTGTCCACTACACCAAGACAGCTGTCCAGAAGGGACCACAGAAGCTGTCAAATCCAACCACTTCATTTTCCAGATGAGGAAACCAGCGATAAAGAGAAGTTTTAAAAAAAAAAAAGTTATCTAAGGTGATTGACCTTGTAATTGTCTGTGGTAGGATTTGAACCTTGGTCTCCCTAACTCTAAATCCAGTTCCTTATCCACTGTTCCACACTGCCTTTCAAAGATGTTTACCTTCCTTCCAGATGGCAACTCTGATCCCAGTTCACAGAACCATCTTCTGATTCTCATTCAGTGTGTTCAGGTCCTTCTTGTTCCTTGTCTGTGTAACACCAACCTCCCACACACCCACACCCACAACCCAAGGTGGGGAGTGCATGCCCAGAATTTCGCAAAAGTCGGCCCCCTCTCTACTGCCTTTCCAAAGGGGGCAAGGAGCCAGAACAGGCATTTTTCACCAGATAACAACTACATCCTCCGTCCCCCTTCAGGAATAGGGGGAAGGGACCTATTTCTCTGCCTCTGCATTTCTTGGGAATCCTGGGCTCTGACTAGAAAGCTTCTTTGGCAAGTACTTCCTCTTCCAAGTGCGTGTGAGGGAGGCTATTTCAAATCAGCAACAGGAACATTAGTAACCACATTGTTACTAACCTAACGGAAGACCATGTGCATGTGAGTGACTAATAAACACTTTGAGATGATGATGAAAACATTAGAAAAAGCAGCTTTGAATCAAACTTAAAATATACACTCTGCTAAAATGATTTGTTTCAGGACGACAGCTGTCCCCTTGATTACCGTCTGCCTGACTACTACCCAATTCCACTTATCATCAACTTGTCACTTTGCCTGCATCTATCCAATTTCAGTTTAAAGAGATCTTCTGTCCTCACTGCAAATGTGGCTGTTTATTCATTTCCTTGTTCTGCCACAATCTATACCTGGGGAAATGAGTCCCCCTGGACGTGGCTTTCCTTAAAGGCAGCTTGTTGCTCTCAGGGCTCCATTTTTTCCATTTAGTCACTGTCCACAGTTTGGATTTTGTAGTCATTTTGTCTGCTAAATACATATCTTCAAAGCTTTTGTTTGCATGGCCTATCCAGGACTGGAATGGAAAACCTGTGTGTTCATTTTTTTTTCCTGTTTCTAACTGTAATGGGATAAGAATGATAAATATTTATTAGGTGCCTTGAAAAAATATAATAATGGGAATTGAAGTTCAAAACACAGTTTCTTGTGATTCCAAGACTGTCTTGAAAAGTGGAAAATAATGCCTTTAACATCATTTTAGCTGTTAGCTTTGGTCAGGATGCAGTGTCAAGGGGTAAGTGGTCCCTGGGTAGCTCGCCACTGAAGATGGATAGAAAGAAAGATAAGAAAAATGACAAGTTTGGTCTAGGATCACCCAGGTGGCCCCTAATTATATGGCATTTAGGCCTGAACTATAAAGAAGACAGTCCCTGGACTGGGCCGTGCTTGCTTCCAGACCTAGCTAAGCTAGTGCAGCTTGGTAATACAGGCACCTTGCTGATGTCACCGGCACACAATATGGAACAAGCTGACAGGAAGAAAAACAAGAGAGCTTGAAAATCTGAATCCACATGTTGAAGGCTGAAACAAATTAACATATACTGGGGGTTTGTATTTGACAGCTTTGAAACACGAGCTGGTGAAAAGGGGGAAAAGAAGTCAAAAAGTCAAGCACAGACCTGAAGATGGGATTGTTCACTGGCATCATAAAACTTAAATAATTCAACTAAATTCCATTCAACAAACATCCATGAAGCACCTACTCACTACCAGGCGCTGGGAATACAAAGACAAAAAACAAAATCCAGAGTTATTTGACTGTAGTTGGAAGAAGAGTTCAGGTGACAATTACAGTAGCTGCCCTATCTCTTACATTGCCAGGATCACAATAAACCTATCAATCTTTTGTTTTAGGGGAACTCTCATTTTAGGTGGAACCCTCAGAACAAAACATCACCAAGACATTCTGAACTATTCTAGCTTTCTATGCACTGTGATAAAAACAAAAATCAAAATAAAATTCCCCTCCCAATCTCCTCAGCACCCTTCTGATTATTTGACCAGAATGGGTAACAGTGATTAGTGACATGGCCTTTCCCCAGACACAAGGAGTCAATATCTTAGGAATTCCAGAGCAATTATTTTTAGGATTATATTCTTCTGTCCTGCATATTATTAATGGTGTCTGAAGTTGACCTATTATTAAACACATTTCTCTTCCTCCCACCCCCACCCCCCAAAAAAACAACTCCACTGTGATTAGGCCCATGAGCACTAAATGATTCATGACAAGGAACAAATGTTTTATAAAAAAATGTAAAAACCAGAGTACTTAGGTAGAATTCTAGGAAACAGGATATATAGACAGCTGTCACATGCTATAAAAACACACATGCACTACTTGTTTACACAGGAGAAAAGGTAGATCTTGATTCTCTCTTTAAAAAAAAAGAAAGAAAGCCTACTATAAGCAACTATGGCTAGAAAATCTAAAACCAGAGGGGCATTTTATCTTGGCAGTTGTACTAGAGAATTACAGTCCAGAAGATATTTCCCCACCTCTTCTACTGGAAACATTGATTGAAGAAGAAAAGATCCTGTCAAAACACATGGTACAGGCTTTTTAGAAGTATTTATCTTTCTATTGTAAATTCAATTTTAGAGGTTGGTATAGAACTTTCACTTATATTACCCAAGTGATGGATGTTTTTACCTTTTATGTACTGAAGTTTTCTTTGTGAAAAAAGGCTGCATGTGGAAGATTTTAGTTTTAATTCAGAACCAAATACTTCCATTTTTTTCCTGTTAGTGGTTTTTATACTATCCAAATCAATAATAATAATAATAGGACACTTTTAAGGTTTGTTAGATGTTATGTCATTTGAACCTCACAACAACCACAGGAGACAGATGCTATTATTATTCCCACTTTATTAATAAGGAAACTTAGGCAGAGAGAGGCTAAGTGCCTTGCCCAGGGTCATATAACTAGTAGGTGTCTGAAGCAAAATTTGAACTCATCTTCCTCACTCCCCTGTGCCCCTACATTTTTCAGGTACCTACCACATACAAGGCAATTCTGTAAGTTAGTAAGTGGTAGAGAAGATTCTGTAGAGTAACTCTCCTTATAGGAATTCCCTGTAAGCTACAAGCTAACAAGTGTATGAGTCTCAAAAAAATGCACAAGACACTCAGGATAAAAAGAAAAAACAGAAAATAGTCCAATAATAGTAATAATAATGAAAATGATAACTAAAGAAAATAACTAACATTTATATAGTGCTGTGAGGTCTGGAAATAGATAGTGAGATAGACAGACAGACAGACAGACAGATAGATAGATAGATAGATTGATATAAAGATATATCTACAATCTCATTTGATTCTCATAACAGCCTTGTTAGGTAATTGCAAATATAATCTCTATTTTATAAATGATGAATGATAAATGAGACTAATACAGGGTGATTCACTCAGGGTCACAAAACTGAGTATCTGCAGTAGAATTTGAACTTATCTTCCTGATTCCAAGTCCAGCATTCTATTACTCTGTAACAATATAAAAATAAAACATGTGTTCAATTTTATCACTGAAAAGTGTACATACATGTGTACATAGAATGTGTACATATATGTGTGCATACTTCCATTAGAAATAGTACTTCCCAAGATTTTAAAGCCAGTGAGCTTTCAAATACCAGTGTCTTGACTGTCCATTACAAACATTGACCCCTTGGGTCAATAAGTTCCACAGAAGATATGACTTCCGCCCAGTCTCATATCCCTAACATAAACTAACCAATGATTAACTAATACATTAAAACATGCAAAGTGCATGAGAGCCATTTGGTATAGTGTTTAAAGATTTTCAGTTGATTATTACTGAACTAAGTTACTATTTTTGTGTCCTGGACCCACCGGTTGTCTGGTAAAACTTATGGATCTTTTCTAAGAATCATATCTTAACATGCATAAATATACAGGAATACATACATAAAACATAAAGGAAACCGATTATATTGAAATAGAGATAGAAGTTTTTCCCCATCCAAGTTCATGGGCCTCCTGAAATCTACCCAGTGAACCCCAGGTTAAGAACTCCTGCTTTAAGCAAATAATTTTCTTCATGTTTTTTTAATGTAGAAGAAATAGATTTTGCCTGTTTGTGACTCTTCTTGCTGTTACATGCCCAGCATGCATGTGGGCATGTAGCAAAGGTGCACAGCCACACACTTCTAGTTTATACAGAGCTTTTCTTTCCCTGAAATTCAATAACAGCAAATCAATTTGTAATTCTAATGGCTTGGATTTCTAACAAAGAAATGAAAGCGTGAGCTAAGGCCCTGTTCTGTCTTTCAGATACGCTGACAACTTCCTAAGCACCTTTGTTTGCGCTTAGAGGACTGAAAATTAACATCATTTCCAAATACTACAAATTATGAGAAAGGTGGTATGATCGTAGATAGAGTGCTAGGCTTAGACTCACAGTGGGTTCTCAACTTGTGGGTCGTGACCCCTTTGTGGGTCAAACGACCCTTTCACAGGGGTTCCAGGGGTCGCCTAAGACCATCGGAAATCACTTCTCTATATCCATCTCCAGGCGGGTCTGCCCACATACGAGTATTAAAGGGTGGGTCAGGTCCTGGCATTAGGAAGGCTGAGAACCAGTGGCTTAGAGTCAAGAAGATCAGGATTGAAATTCTGCCTCTGAAATTTACTAGCCCTGTGAATGTACGTTTTTTACTTTCAGTGGGCAATAGGCATTGCTCCAAAACTTAAGCTATAGACCAATTAGAATCTGAGATGGGGAAACAAGTTCCTACACCAACATATCAGGCTCCTTGTTATATTGAAACATAACTATTTTTTTTAGTTAATAAAAGAAATTCATTTCCTTGGCGTACTTGCAGAAGTCATCTTAACACAGCATTTCTACTAAAAATGTTATTCTTATGACTTATAATTAGAAAAGAAAACGCTCAGTTCCTCATTTCAGAGTAGCAACACAAGTACTAAACTATCTCACCTTGGCTTGGATTTTATAGTCTGAATGCACTTGGAAAAACTGGGTCATGGTATTGATCACATTTGTCTTAGTGGTTTTGATGTCTTCTTGGATCATTAATAGTATTATGAGAATTTATTTCCTTTTATTAAATCTTATTATGCCATTCCTCCTGGAATATTTGGCTAACTGAAATGTTTCCTGTTCATATTAACCTAATGTGGCAAAGACTGACTCATGGGATGATAGTATGAAGGGAAGACTTTTTGCATTCCTAAGATAAGAAACCAAGAGAAGAAGAATAAAAGAATACACATCTACAAAAAATTTTAAACCCTGCCAAAGTGATTTAGCTAACTCAACTCATGGAATAATTTCTCTGATGCTGAACCTTTGGGTGTCTTCGTGACATGTAAATCTCTCCCCCTTGATTAGCCTATTATGACTTCTTCAGAATGTAGCCTTATAGTTTTGGAAGTATAGGATTTTGTAAACTCAATATTTAAATCTGTAACTTAATCTTTTTACTAATTTGTTCTTAGTTTGTTCAGTCTTAACTGAAGGAAGCATGAGATAATGAACATTTGACTAGGTCTGTGTGACCTTTATAGCCTATACTGTTATGTTAAAAAAAAAATCTCTCACTGACATAAAATTTCTTCATAAAATCTTTGTCAGAAACTCCATTCTTTGTTCACTGTTATTTTTTCTGAATCCTGAAACTATGCCTAAGCATAATAAAACCTAGACTTTTTACCTTTTGAGGTTTCTTTTTTGTCTTTTTTTTATTTTGGAGGGGTAGAAGGCAGAGCAATGGGGTTAAGTGACGTTCAAGGTCACAGAGTTAGTGTCAAGTGTCTGAGGTTAAATTTGAACTCAGGTTCTCCTGACTCCAGGGCTGGTGCTGTATTCACTGTACCAACCAGCTGCCCTGAAACTAGACTTTTACCTCTATAACTTCTGATTGTGACAGATTTATTTAGCAGCAGTTATGTATCACACAAATTGAATTGGGATATTTCTCCTGTAACAGTAGCCTTTTGGTTAGTTCCTTCCCTTGTCTGTGATTTTGAGGTAGTAAAGACATGACAAGTCTTACAACTTCCTTAATCTTCTCCCTCCCTGCCAAGATCCATTTCCAATAGAATTCATGGTCCTTGAGATTTTTTGGTCCTTGAGATTTTTTCATTTTTTGTCTTGTTTATCTCTAGCACTTTACACACAATAATTACTAGCATTTAACCTACTATTTACATGGTGCCTTGAAGGTGAACAGTTTATACACTAACTCATTTGAGCCTCAGAAGCACCCTGACAATAGATACTCCTGTTGTCACCATTTTACAGATGAGAAAAGTAAGGCAGAGATTGAGTGATTTGCATACAGCTAGTAAATCATACAGTTGGTTAAGTATCTAAGGCAGGATTCAAATACAAGTCATCCTGATTCCAAGTCAGCACTCACTCTACCGTTGTGCCTCTGAAGTTGCCTTCTTACATTTACTTGTTGACTGATGAGCTCTTAAGTTCATATAGAAGTGGAAGGGACCTTTAAAAGTTATCTAGTCCAATGTCATGTTACAATTGAGGAAACTGAGACCCAGGTTTTGCCCAAGGTTAAATGGAGCTGTTTCCATGATGCCACAAAGCAATGAGAGAACACAATTGACCAATTGTTATCGAGTGATGCAATGAATTTCAAGTATTGCTACCCTTAAAGCAATGTATTGAACGAAAGGTACTGCATCTCATACAAACTAAAATGTCCCTTGGTCTCTGCTATGTAAAGGATGTGTGATTTCATCAATGGAGGAAAGTCCTAAGTGTAGAAACTCTGCTTCTGCAGATCAAAATCCCCAATGACTCATGTGTCATTTACTTAAATAGTAGAGAAATCCTAGGAATTGCCTTAGGAATATATAGATTAGTAATATAACCAGTCTCACTTGGCTAGTGTAAGACCGAGGATTTGAACCAGTCTTCCCAACTCTAAGCCCAGAATTTTGTCCACTACTTTATATCGTTCTCTTAATAAAAAGAAAACAGTCAACAATCACACAGCATCTATGTGTTTAGGCAGCCAAGGAATCACTGATCTAAAAGCAAAGATGACACAGTTACTACTGCTTTGTGCTGTATTGATGTTTTTCTGAGATAAGCCAAACTTTTTTTTCCCAGAGCCCTATTCACTGACTTCTCCTTTCATTACACTGCTTATGTGACTGGGTCTTTAGCATTTAGGCTACTACATGCATGTTGCTGAGTCATTAGCATTTCGGTTAAATGCAGGTAGCTAGCTGAAATATGGCAGACAACTATTTTTAAATGGTGGAATGGGAATGGGAATCTGAAGATCTTTCCTCTTAATAAGCCTAAGGGAATCTGAAGACCTCTGCTTTAAAGATACGAATGTAATCACATGGATCCTGTGATGGGAGGAATTTGCTAAAGGTTGAAGAACCCACAAGAAGCTGGGAGTGAGAACAGCTAGACTGGAGGGAGGAGAGGACTGATCCGAGGGAGACAGGCTTGTGAGTAAATGTTGGTTTGTGGGAAGGCTAAAGGATGCTGTGACTCTCTGTGCCATTGTGGCTTATTAGCATCTTTGCTACTATAATGGAATCAGTTTACTGGTGTGGGGATTTGGTTTTCTGGTGTCTAAATAAATGTTTTGCTTCTGTCTTCTATATGAAGAGTTTGTTGTATTTTGTGATAGAGCACTATGATGACATACTTACAGTGGCTGTAGGAGTTATGAATACTGTGTTGGCACTACAAGTAGTTTTGCTTTCTACAGAAAACCATTCAAAAGTGGTATAGTGAGGAAAAATTGCTGGCAGGGGGCTGTAATGTTAATGGAATATGAAGATCTTCCCTGTCCATTAATAGGCCTATGTGATCACATGCATCCCCTTTTCCCTTGGAAAAGGAGCCACATTCCCAGGTCTAAAGGTACATAGGTATTTCAATCACGGATGTGTTGCTGCTTTCATAGCTGTGATACATTCCAAGTCACATAGAACCCATGGGGGTGGGGGAACCTGCCTAAAGAAGAGCTTGTATAGGGGAGTCTTGCTAGTAGGGAGCCTTTTACACCTCTTGGTACTAAGCTACTTAGGCACCGAGTCACAGGGTTGTGGTGTCTTCTGGCATTGAGCCTATTAGTTGAAAACCATATATGCTGGGAGATTGATATTTTACTTGGGGAGCTCATTCATGAGAAAGACCTTTTGATTCCTTGGAATGGACTCTGATTAGCCTTTTGGTAAGAGTTCCCCATCTACTCAGATGTTGGTGCTCTCCCAGTTCAGAGCTATGTGTAAGTGGTTGTATTACTTTGTTTAGATCAGTGGTTCTCAACCCTCCTAATGCCACGACCCTTTAATGAGAGCGCCATAGATTTTTCTAGCACAGATTTACTCTGTGTGAAAGCGCCTTGGAATAGCTTAGCACAGACTTACTCTGTGTGAGAGCCCTTAGAATGCCCTAGCACACAGACTTACTCTGTAAGTCTACCCCATATCTTTCAACAAACTTTGCTTTTTCCTTGGCTGAGAGGACTTGAGTGGAATTCTTTCCGCAGGACCCTGCATGTTGGTATTTTGGGGTCTCAGGCAGCCCTAACCCTCTTTGGGCACCCTCTTCATTTTTATGGGCCTGTGTAAGAGGGCCACGACCCTTTAATCCATGAGGGCAGATCTGCATATGGGCAAACCCGCCTGGAGATGGATAGAGGAGTGGTGTCTCGGTTCCTAAGACCATCGGAAATATGTTTTCCAATGGTCTTAGGGCGATCCTGTTTGACCCCCAAAGGGTTTGCGACCCAGAGGTTGAGAACCGCTGGTTTAAACACTTGGAGCCTTGTCAGATTCTTTCTTGGATACTCACTTCCTTCTACTTAGCTGTCCTTCCCTGTCTCTTAATTAAAGTAAAATTGTTAACCCCTTTAAAGTGGTCTTTCCTTTGGAAAAATAGATCAAAGAACCTGAGCTAGCAGCCATCCTAGAGCCTATTACTAGGGTGCTTGCTGCTATAGGGACACTCCCTATTTCAATGGACGTTTAAAACAGCTCACAAACATTCTTCTGCTGCTAGATTTACCACAGGGAATGCAACTTATTTTATGAGTAGACAAACAAAGTTAAAGACAGAAGCAGCAACAGGGGCTACAAAGGAGGATGGAGAGTGATAGCAAAATGAAAAACAAGTGTAAAGAGAAGTAAAAACAGAGCCTGTTGTCTTCTATAAAGGGTGTATGTAGTTAATTCACCTTGCTATGTTTTTAAATCATTATGAAGAAAATGTAAAACTATGAAGGTCAAATTGGAATTTTTTATTTAAAAAAAATCTGAACTCTGTTTTGGAGTCAAAGATAACTTTTCTTGTCTATTTTGATATCTGATAAAACACTTAAAACCTGTAAAAACAAAAATTCCCTTATCTAAACATTCTGGCAGCAACAGAAGACTTTAGGGCATCTGATTAAAAGCTACAAAATTTGATTTTTCTCCATCAAGCCTCTTTTGCCCTACAATTGTTTCCAACAGGAACTCAACTTGACAATTTTCCTTTAATGAAGGTCGTAACATTTGAAATTTGTAACTGCAGTTCCCATAATCATAATTCCTCCCCAACCTTGGGTTTTTTAAGACATTGGCCACCACACTCCCATGATAATCAAGTTCCATCTACCTCAGAGTTGTGACTGTTAAAATATTTCTCTTTCTTCAAGGGCCAGCTCAAGTGCCCCTTCTCCAATGAAGCCTTTTCGTTGATTTCTTCAATACAGCATGATTGTTTATCCCTCATATTTCTTATAGCATTTTGTCTAGCTTACCCCACTTCTGCCTTTATCAGATTTTACATTGTGACAAATATTCATAAATGTATTTTATTCCTATATTGGACTATAAACTCCCTGGGGACAAGGACGATGCTATTTTTAATTTTATTATCCCTCACATCTACAGCAGTACTTTGTACACAGTAGGTGCTTTAAAAAAAAAGTATCGAATTTAATTGAAAGTAAGAGGAAAGAAGGTCATTATGAGTATGTCATTTGGTGGTTTGGTAGATCCTAAATGAGATATTAATTAGCTATTGCACAGACACAAAATTTAAGTAACTTACAGTACCCTAAAATAGTGTGGCCATCCTTCAATGGTCCTAATATAATGTACTTCCAAAAATTAATTATTCGCTGGAACTAATGCACTGCCTGATCTACCTGCTTTTACTATTTAATGAACAAAACAAAGGAAGGACATTGAACATCAAATGAATTCAGAAAAAAACTTATTTAGTATGAAAATGCCAGATTTACTATGGGAAATTAAGAATTCATAGGGAAAACATCTAATCTGGGTCACTATTTTTTTCCAGGATACAAGCCATTGGTCCTGAAGCTCCAAGAATCCAACCTCACCGTTGTCCTTCAGCTTCACATTTACTGTTGTTGTCTGCATGGTTTAATGAAATGGGGTATGGAAACGAACTGGGGGAGGGCGTTCTGCTGCTCTTTCAATTTTGTATTAACTTATTGCTCACAGTCCCAACTGTGTCCATTCTCTGGAAGTGGGCCTAACAGCTCAGATAGTCCTGTACGTGTGTATGTATGTGTGTATCTGTATGCACCCCAAGGAGTTTTTCCAGAGTGCTCTAAGAAGATGCCCATATGCAAAGAACATGCCCCATGAAAGGAAGTTCCATGTTTAGCTACCATATACTATAAAAATACAAGTTGTTTACACGAAGAATATTAAGACCCAGAAAAGTAACCCTGCCCAAATGGGAGGATCACCTTATAAAGTTTATGAGCAGCTGCTCCAAGTGGGAGTGAAAGGATATTGCATACCATTAAGCAATTCTCTTGTAAATGCATAGTCTGCAAACTTATCCTTGAGATCAGGATTAGGAGACAAACTGTATTTATCTGCATTAAGTTGAAATGTTTAAATCTTAAAATAGGTTAAGGTTAGGGTAGGGCCCAGGAGAAGCAGGGTTAGATGAAAGGTTACATAGAAAGAAATATTCACTTATGTAGAGGTATTAGTATCATTTAATATGACTCATCAGTGGGTACACAAAATAGATCTAACCAAGAGCTCCCTTTTCAAAAAATATAATCCCTTTATAAGAGACAAGAAGTAACTACCGGAGGGGGTACACTAAAAATATATGTGGGGGTGTATATATATATAGATAGATAGATAGATAGATAGATAGATAAGATAGATCTTCATGTCTATATATAAATATGTGTATATATATCTATGTATATACACACACATATGCAATACATCTCTGTAGTCACAAAACTTTCAGATGTTAAGTCAAACAACTTTCTTATAAAGTTTCAATTAAATTAGTGCATGGCCTTCTTGATTTAAAACATCTCTGTTAAGCATCTCATGGAATTTAAGTGGAAAAGTTCTCTAAGGAAGAGGAAAAAAAAACCTCAAACTTTCCAAAATATCATTAGAGTTTTCAATACTGTAGCAAGATTTTCCTCAATTCAAGTCACTTGTATGTTTCACTGTGACAAGGAACTCAGAACCATTTTTTATAGTTTGAAGAACTACTATTACAGTAAGCAGGCTATAATATCAAAGGTTATATTTATGTGGTATTTACAAATAGCAGAGATATCACCATTCCTAGTTATGAGCCATTTTCCTTCATCCCCCTGCTTATTCAAAGCATCATTTTCTCTCCTTCTTGGCTCAAGAGATGCAAATATCCTAATAAACTAATTTCAAGAACATGATCTGGGCAGCATCAGCTTAAAGGAAAACGTGGCTAACTAAAGTGGGTATACACTGCAGTATCATAGGGTAGCTGCTACATTTATCATCTGGTGACTGCCATCCACTTATCTTTGAAACTATGAAGGAAAACTATCAGTACCCAGTAAAAGACTTCCCCAAGACATCTCATCAAATGGAGGTAAATAGGAAAATGAGGAACAATCCACCATATGGCCAATTTGATTTATAGGTTTTTGTAATGCTCAGTGGTCCCACATCTTTGGAAAGCACTTCTTCAGTGGCAAGCACAGTGCTGATGATGCACGCATGTGGCTTCTATCACAGTGATCCATTAGGTAAGCGGCTGTCTGCTGAACACCACACTTGCTCTTCCAAATGTGCTTCTGCCTTCTTAGTTTTCTTTCCACTCTTAGGGCTCTGCCTAGATGTGAAAAGAAAGCAAACATAGATAACCATGATTTGTCATATTCTATTGAAATGCAAAACAATCCTTTGCCATTTTTTCTCTGATATTGGCAGCAACTTTTCATGGCAGGAGAAGTTGTCTTGGATGAAAAAATGACAAAATTAATCAATAAGAATTTATTAACTGCTTAATGTATGCTAGGCAATGTGTTTACAGAGACAAAAATGAAACAGTCTCTGCCCTCAAGAAGCTAATATTTTATAAACTAATTCATGAGATGAAACCTGAGTTTCGTAACCACAAGGAAAAACAAAGTTGAAATGTAATTCAATTCAATTAAACAAACTTTATTTATTAGTTTAAATAATTAATTTAATTTTTAAAATAATTAATTTAATTTAATTTTTTAATTAATTTAATAATCTAAATAATTACTTATTATTTATTAAAACTCAGTAAGATAAAATTAACCTGTCTCCAAATGGCCTAATCCCAGTTCATGTTTCCTATTAATGGGTAAACAATTACAGTACAGAGAGGGAGAGCCTTAGATCAGGAATAACGACATACAGCAGCTGTGTGACCTTAGGCAAGTGGCTTAACTTCTCAGTGACTGGGGCAACTAGGGCTCCAAGTTATAGATGAGTCGCTGATCTGTATCAGCAGAGGAAGCTTCTAAACCACAGAGGTCTCCACATGAAAAGAATGAAATCACAAGTCCAGACCCAAAGGAAAAAAAGTGCCAAGAACTATGAATACAAAGCCAAAAACAATTCAACCCACTCCCTCAAAGAGCTTATGTATGCTATTAGGAACAACAGGAAAATGTTTGCCGGTGTAATATGTACCATCATGATGTTCCATGATACAATTCCTTTCCAGAGATTTTTCTTCATAGATGTTGATGCATCTCTAGGGCCTCAGACTGTAACAGGACCTCCTATAGTATCTTACTTTATGAACCATTTGTTAATCTGTTTGTTCTGATTAATGGTACCCAAAGCTGAAGCAGCTAATGGGTGAGACAAGGTTTTAAAGAGAGGGTAAATTTTGGAGAAGGAAGTGCTTTGCTTTTAGAACTTTTTCCTTATTTAAGTCTGGATGTCAAAGCCTACTGTCTCCTTAAATAAACAAAATTTGAGTGGGTTTTTTTTTCCTTTTCATTTGTCTTTCATTGGAAGTGTGAAAGTTTCTCTTCTATTCAGGGAACTGGAAAGTGAAAATTAGTACTTTTTGTGGTTTTAACACCTACTGACAGGGTTACACAGACTGCTGTGAAGGATGGGAGACATTTTTAGAACCACCTGGCAGGTATCCTAGCTTAATGGAATAAATACATTTCAGTACTGCTATAAAATGAATTCCCATTAAACCTCTTTTCTATTTGGCTTTCATAAAGAATTAGAAGGTAATGTTCTGGAAAAAGTTTGTTAGCTAATGATAATAAAAATCTTATATAAATCTACAACAAACAGGATTTTTAAAAGTAAAGTTAAATGGGACAGCTAGGTGATGCTGTGGATACTGCACTGGCCGTGAAGTCAGGAGGACCCAAGTTCAAATCCCAGCCTTGGACACTTGACACTTAGCTGTATGACCCTGGGTAAAGTCATTTAGCTCAAAGTCATTGCCTCAAAAAAAAAAAAAGCTAAAGGAAAAGAAATACATTTTCTATAATGTATCAATAATATTAAAACTATTAACAACTACACTGTACTAAATAGAAAAATAAAAATAAAAGTTTAGTACCCCAAACTGGCAGACTAGATGTGTTTTACTGTACATTGTTCCCAATATTACCAAACTTCAAATCACTTACTAATTCTAATTTTATATCCAAGTGAAATTATGTAATTTTTTTTACTTTGTACTTTTCTCACCATTTGAACTTACCACATATCTCAAAACATCTATATAGGTTGTTGTATTTATAGCTGCAATTCCTTAAGATGTCTTTTCTTAACCCAGTGGCCTCCCCACCCCCATTTCCCATTGGTGAATATTTTCTGCAACTTCCCTCTTGAAGAAGGGCCTCTATCTGCTATTCTTCAGCCTCTGGACTTGATCACCATTTACTACTTTGTCCCTGAGCAAATATGACCTACAACCTGCCTTTTCAGGTCCCTATTATATGCTGTCTCACCCATTAGAAGGGAAGGTCCTTGAAAGTAGTGACTTTCTATGTTTGTTTACAGTTTGTATCTACACAGGGCCTGCAACAGAGTAAATGCTTATTGATGTGACTTATTGAATCCTAGAACATCAGGGTTGGAAGAATCCTCTCTGCAATCACCCCATAAAACCTTTGTTTGAAGTGAGCATTCTCTCTAGAAAATTTTCAACAGGTTCTTAACCGGTTTATGTCTGAAAAAAAAACCATGAAGGAGAACTCAGGGCACATTTTACAACAGGACAATTCTAATTATTAGTAAGTTTTTTGTTGTGTCAGGTAAAAATATGCCTCTCTGCATCTTCTATCCTTTGCTCCTCCCTCTACCCTCTGTGACCAAGCAGGGTAAACCTTACCTCCCCTTCCATGACTGCCCTCAAACACCTGGAAGACATTTATAATGTCTTCCATTATAATCCCTTGGAAGACAGTATAATGACTGTTTTCCACACTGTAAGAGACAACAAAGTTTAAGTCTAAACTTTGCTTCAGACTGGAGCCTGCTGGGAAAAAAAATCTAATGTCTGACAATACAATACAATACATGGTGCCCAACCAAAAAAATCTGCCCACTTTCATATTCAGTTTGTTGGATTTATTTGGTGCTACTAGCTGATAACCTCATTATTCAATTTAACAAATATTGATCTCAGATCTACATGTACAAAGGCAGTATGAGGTTAGAATGTTTTGTGCCTCTGACATATTACAAAGGCAAGAGCTTAAGACAATGCTTCTAGCTCCTGGTAAGGTGCCACCATTGTTGGGAACTAGTAGTTGATTTGGGGTAATCAGAAACAAAGAGTTATGCCAAACTCTCCAGCTGGCAGTAGCAGCTGGTTCAGGCTAGGTAGATACTCTTCTGCAGAGTGAATTTTTGTCTTAATTTATGAAAGCTTAAACTTATAGATGAGTTTTTATTATGGAAAGGAAGTCTGTATTTGAAGGTACAAATAACTATACCCTTCAGAGAAGCTCTACTGTCATCATGGTATATGAAAATCACTGGGGAAGAGTTGCTGCTCTTACCATTCACCAAGCCATTTTGAGAGATGCAAGGTCTGGCTTAGGTCCCCATGGTCAAAATGGTCCAAAATGGATCACAGCACTCAAGTCAGAAGGGACTTCCGAGGCTATTTAGTCAACTCCCTCACTTAACAGTTGAGGAAATTAAGGCCTAGAGAGGTTAAATGACCTTGGATTATAGGACCATAGAGGTAGAGATAGAAGGGACCTCTAAGGTCATCTCTTTCATTTTACAGATGAGGGAACTGAGGCCCAGAGAAGTCACATCATTTCATTTCAGAGCCCCATCATTTCTTATCTCACTGGATCCTCACAACAATCCTAGAAGGAATCTCCTTTTTATAGCTGAGGAAACTGAAGCAGAGGGTAAATGATCTGCCCAGGGTCACACACTAGTTAGTGTCTGAGGCCAGATTTTAACTCAAATAATTCTAACTTCAGGCTCAGTGCTCTATCCACCGTACCACCTAGCCACCTCTGCTAAGGTGAAGAAAGACAGTGCAACTGGGGTTAATTTTCTGTGGTTTTTTTTTTTTTGCAGTTTCATACATGGATACTCAAGCAGATCTCAGAATGCAAAGTGAACTGGAGATTATATTTATATATGCATACACACATGTATATATAGGAATAGGTATACACACTTATATGCAGAACACACAAATGAAGTAGATTAAAATGTATTAGCAAAAGCACTTTCTTCTCCTCCACAATATCCATTCATTGATCTTCAGTAGCTTCCTCCCTTTCAGGAAAAAATAACCCATCAGCATCTAAAACCCTTCACAATTTGGCTCCATCTTCCCTTTGCGCACATTTCATTTCAGTCCATGCACCAGACAAACCTGCCTCACTGTTGCTTCCAAAGGCAGCATCTCCTCTCTCCCCTGTGTGCCTTCGTTGAGGCCATCTCCCAACACTGCCTCTTCTCAGCCTCTCAGCATCATGAGTGTCCTTCACCAGTCAGCTTAGCTGTCACCTTCTAAGGGCATCCTCTCTTGACCACCCCCGCCCCGGTAGTTACTGCTCTCACCTCAATTTATCTTTTTTATTTATATGCCTACACAGTACTCCCCCTAGTACAAAGGTCTCCCAACTCTTTTGGACCACACACCTCAGGAAAAAATTGAGTTTGCTCCATTAACACGTGTATATTTGTTTATATATTATATATGTGTACTACCGTACTAACATGTAGATTATAAAATGTAAACAAAACAGAAATTTTAAAAGAATGTGATAGAAATAAAAAATATTTTAGAATTTTAAACATTTGTTGCAGAGGATACTGGACATGGTGACTTCATTTGTGTAAGAAATTCCCAGATAAGCAAACTTCCTGTATCAATGGAGGTTGGCACCTTCTTTGTAACTTAAGAGTCTCAGATTCTAATGAAGGAATTTGATTTTTAGTCTTTGTTTTGTTTTTCCTGACTGGGGTGGGGGCAAGGTTGAGGGGCACAGGGAATTTTTTTTAACTATAAAAAATTTTATTTAAAAATGTTTATTTTTTTAGAGGCTTGCCTAGAGTACTGAGAGGTTAAGAGACTTGTCCAGGATCACAGAGTCAGTATATATCAGGGGAGGACTTGAATGGAGATTTTCCCAGCTCCCAGGTCAACTCTCTATCCACTACGTCATGCTGCCACTCTGCCTTGAACATAGTAGGTGGTTAATTTTACCAACTTGGACTGCTGAATTAAAGTTTTGATCTTCTTTTCTTAATGGTTTGTTTTGGATCCTACACACAAAATGTTAAAGGAACCAAAATGGCATGATTCTAAAACTCCGTAAGTAAATATATTTGAGGGTTGTAACTTTCAGACAGCTAGATTTCTCTCCATATATGAAAAGGGAAATCAGTGTCATTTTCAATTTGCATATCCTGCTACTTCATCTTCATTACCTTGCAATGGGCTTGATTAATGAGTCATACTAAAGTTTCCAAAGAAGCCAATTCTGTCAATTTTGTTGATTCATGGGATCCTTTTGATTCCATCTTGACTCAATGTATATTAGAAGTTAATACACTTATTCTAAAATACTATAATAATAATTGATCCTATTGTCTCTTTTTTCAAAACTGCCTAGAAATGACTACTATGAAACAATTTCCAAAATGGAGACAAAAGTCAAAATGAAAAATGAAAATCATTTAAAAACATAAAAATGAACAATTATATAGGGGGAAAAGATGATTTTTTAAGAGAAGATACACATTCTTCATGTAAGAATAAAGTATGATATAGTATTTATTAATCCCCAGGGCCATGAATAGATCACTCAGAAAATAATAAATGACCCATGCCATTATCAGACCAATTTCAAGTGCCAGATTATTGGAAAATGTCATAAAATAGGATGGCTTACATTCCAGAAGAATCGGATATTCACACTTCTTTTCCCTTTACCTACCCAGACAAATTTCTATTGGCCCAAAATAGTGTTCAATACTATGTTCATAAACCAAGAGAACAATATAAATTCCCAATTTCTTCTAATTTGCTAGACAATTTTTGACAGCAATGTATCTGAAAACGAATGAAAAAATTAGCCCTTGTATTTTATAAGGAATTACACATTCCTTTTATCTTTGGGGAAAATGAGAGCCAAGAATAATTAAGTTCTTGTGTCCTTTGATGGAACTTAATGAGCAATGAGGGTCATTGGGTCCATTTATCTTTGTGTTCTGTACATTCCTCCAAGGAAAAAGGGGTCGCTGACCTATAACCTTCGGGGCAAGTGAATACTCAGTCACAGAATTTGTGACAAAGAAGAAAATTGCAAATTCTCAGAAGAGCAATTTCTGGAGGGTTCAGAATAAGGACAGGTAGGATTCAATAGTCTAATATTCTGAAGGGAATTTAGCTCCAGAAAGATGAAAAACTCTCAATAACTAAATTTCATATCATTACAACTTAACTAATGACAAATAGGAAGAATTTCAAAAACCTTGGGGAGACTTGTATGAACTGATGCAGAATAAAATAAGCAGAACCAGAGGAACAGTTTATGTGGTGCTCACAATAACATAAAAGAAAATGACAAATAGACTTCCAAGAATTGTGTTGGGGCACTTTAACTACTGAGGACAATTTTTTTCTTTCATTTTTAGCTATGTTTAGGGCAAGAAAAAAAAATCAAAGGATTGTACTACTGCTAAAGGTGGACAGGAGGGTTAAAATGGATAACTTTGAGTAGGGCTAAACTATTCAAATATTATTTTGTTTCCATCTTTTTTTCTTCCAAGGATAATGATCTAGCAACTGGGAAGGAATGAACAAAATTGGTGAGTAAAAAAATGGAAGTCCAAAATAAATGAGTATGCTGTTTGACAGCACCAAACTGTCTTCAATAAATTCAAGTCATCAGGTCTGGATAAAGTACATTCTAGATTACTGAGCTGCCAAGAGTGGTTTCTGAAACTAAAGAATGGGAAAGATACCACAAGTCTAAAGCAGGACAAGTATTATTTTTTTAAGGAAAGGGTAAACGGGGGCGTGCAAACTATAAACCAGTGAGCTTGATCTTTATTCCCTGAAAAATTCTATAATACATTATTAAGAGGAAGGTTTGTGAGCACTTAGAATGAGAAGTGACTAAGAGGAACATGGCTTCATAAAGAATATGTTGTGCCAGACTAGCTTTTTCTCCCTTTTTGACAAAGTAGTTAAGAGAACACAAGTAGATTCGAGACCAAAAGTAGACCAGAGGATTTTATCAAAGCGTTTAATAAAGTCCCAGATACAAACCTAGTGGACAATATGGACTAGTAATAGGATAGTTAGTCAAAAAGGGGAGGGGGCTTCTTCTTGAGGCTGACTGAAAAATCTTACTTCCCTTTCTCCAGACTTGT
>CM053593.1:243501362-243524380 GCA_028646575.1 Pseudocheirus occidentalis | reverse complement strand
TAACATTTCTTTTCATTAGTTGCCTTGATATTCTGGACTTTTTGTTTTTCCAAATGAATTTCGTCACTATTTTTTCTAGTTCTGTAAAGTAATTTTTTGGTAGATTGATTGGTATGGCACTAAATATGTAATTTAATTTAGGTAAATTGCCTAATCCTTTAAGTGAAAAATTGCCTCCCAACTCTTGGAAGAAGGGGATTTTGAAGTCTTAAAATTAAGCTCATTCTTCCTTCAGGGTCTTTGGGCAGATTTTGAAAATAAATGCTTCTTTTTGAATCCGCACTTTATAGCACATAGTTAATCACATAAAGCTGTAGAATACTAGAACTGAAAGAACTTAGAGATCATCCAATCCAACACTCTCATTTTATTTGTTAACAAATAAAGGCAGCTAATAGGAAGATCTGATTTCAGATCCGACCTTGAACACATTTAGTAAATGAGCAAGTTCCTTAAATTTTGGCTGCCTCAGTTTCCTCAACTGTTAAATGGGGTTACGTAATAGCACCTACTTCCCAGAACTGTTACGAGGATCAAATGAGCTAATATTTGTAAATCACTTAGCATAGTGCCTGGTGCATAGTATGTCTTATTCCCTTCCCAAACAACAATAGTAATAATAGCTAATATTTATATAGCACTTTAAGGTTCTCATTTGTTTGGAAAGATGGCTTTATTACTTAGGCAGATTTACTGTCCCATGCCCCAATACACACAAGATAAGTGGGGCCAAGGCCCTCTCCAGGACAACCTCTTTCCTCCCTTTCTCTTACTCTAACTTTTGAATTTGCTTTATTGTACCTCATGAGGTTTTTGGTCAGGTGGAATATTTTGGAGGTTGTCACGTGAGGAACATACATTGAAATAACCTATGCCAGATATACAGAATCTGCTCTTATTGAGTAGCTTAGTCCCAGACTGCTGCTGTAGAGTGTGCTTGCCTGTCCTTTTTATCAGGTTTGGAAGGAATTCTGCAGAGAATATCTCTGCACGCCAAGGTCACTTACATTTTATTTTAGTAGAACTGCTAGGGAGTAAGTAGCCAGAGGGTTAAATTCCTTTAAAAAGGACTGAGGCTTCCTTTTTGGCTTTTGCCCTTTCCCTGTCTGCTACCTAGCTGGTAGAAGGGTTTGGATTTATCTTTTTGATCAGTGGATAGGAATAGGAGTGTAAGACTTCCCTCCTTCTCTTCCCCCTACCGAGATGGGGTGTGAAGATGAATTGGTCCAAGCAGCAAAAGAGCAAATGAATAGGCCAGTGAAAGGATCAGTGCTGCCCTTCTTTCCTGATCCCCTGATCTCTAAAGGAGAAAAAGAAAAACGTATGCCAATCATTATTCTTCCTTACCTTGGTATTCCTCACCTTACCTGGCAAATATGTTGTTGTGATGAAAGCACTTTGTAGATTGTAAAATATTATAGAAATGAGTGAATGGAGTGTAGCACTATGAAAACGAGGGACTGTGTTTCTTACTTCCTATACAACATAGTGCTTTGTACAGAGGTGCTTAAAAACATTCATTAAATTGTGTTGGATAAGGCCAAAAGTTGGTCTACAAATACACCTCATTTTATGCATGAGTTTTATTCCCGAAAAGTGTGAATAGATCAGACACCCAAAATTAAGTCATATTTTAAGTGTACTGAGGAATTTGCCATATAGAGGTAACTTTCCCTAATTTATAAGCTTTGCACATTTAGCTTTCACATATTGAATTTTCCTTAAACAGAGCTCACACATGTAAAAAGCTAGTCTGCGGCCAGTCCAGTTACAAGATGATGGTGGTGGCAAGAGAATATTAAGGCCCTGGGCTAGGATTGGTCATCAGCATTTATTATTAATTTCTTGATATATATGAAGTATTGTGTCAGGGCCTAGATCAGAAGAAGAAATCTTATGGAAGAACCTATTCCAGATTTATCTTTAGTTTCTTGGATCCTTCAGGTCAGAAAGTTACTTAGAAGTCTACTTTAGCTTCTTAGATTAGATGGGGGAAGATGCCATATTATTTGGATATTAAGGTCTGCAGTTTTAAAGTCCTGACCTTAATAATAATAACTAGCTTTTATATGGTGCTTAAAGTTTGCAAAGTGCTTTACAAATAACATCTCATTCATGTGCCCAGAAACCTGTAAGGCAAATGTTATTATTATCCCCACTTTATAGGTGAGAAAACTGAGGCTGAGTGGTTCAATGACTTGTCCAAGGCCATATGTCATTGAAGTGTCAAAGGGCAGGTCTAAAGTTTTAACTCAGGTCTTCCAGCAGTCTTGCTATTATACCACACTACCCAGCTGCATCATGAAGTACCTTCAGTAAATGTTGGGGGGTGGGGGAGAGTGCTGAGGAGGGGGTAAAAGTCCCCTAACTAGATAATATGTCCCAAAATTGTTCAAAGATTTAGCACAGTAGGTGGTAGGTAGTTCCAGTCTGCTATGGTCAGGCTTCCACCAACATTTGTAGCCTGATTTCATGGTCCTCCCAGTAGAAACTGCAGTCTCTGAGAGAAGATGGACCATTTCATTTTTGCCTTGGTTTCCTCAATGCCTTGTACATATTAGGCCTCTAATAGATACTTGTTAAATGTAATTGCATAGAATACTGCCCTGTCCCCCTTCGTCAGCTCTGTGTTCTAGCGAGTCTGGACCTCTGCTGCACCAAACGTGAACTTTATCTCCAGCTTTTGCATATTCACACAGACCATCTGTGAGACCTGGCATGTGCTCATCTTTTCCTCTCAGATTCTGTCTTCCTTCAAGGATCTATCTGTCACTTCTAGGAAGTTTTCCTGATTGCCCAGTTGTTAAGTGGTCTCTTCCTCTGTAACTAACTTTGTGCTATAGTCATTCGTGTGTATATTATATCCACCGTTTTATAGAATGTATGTTCCTCTAATGATAGGTCTGTTTCTTCAGTGTCTAGCATGGTACTTGGTACAAAGTAAGCAGTTAACCTATCTTTGGTTGAATTGCTATGCCAAGTCTTGACTTTATCCAGCTCTTAGAATAGTTCCACGCCACTATTGCACGTTCACTAGCAAAGGCCAATGGCAAACGTTTCAGGCTTTCAGTTCTAGTGAATCATAAGCTTTTCTAAAATTGTATTCAGTGGATCTTGTCCAGGATAGCACCTCAATTTAAAGCACCTTTGCCTTAAGTGCATTTTTTCTTTTCAAAGATTTCAGTCTTTGAGCTTTTCACAAACCTATATTCATAGTTCATAGGTTTAAAGCTGGAAGTGGCCTCTAGTACAACTCCATCATTTTATAAATGAGGAAACTCAGGCCAAGAATGTTTAAGCAATTATGGTAGCCTATCCAAAAGGCTATTGTTTCCTCCTACAGGGAAGGTGTCAGAGAGGTATTTTCATTAATCCTATTTCAGCATTCAGCTACCTACAGCATTGAGCCAGAAGCTTATAGGTGAATGGGACCTCAGTGGCCATCTAATCCAACCCATACCTGAACAAGAATATCCTCTATGGTGGACTCACCAAATAGTCATCCTGTCACCACTTGAAAACCTCCTGTGAGGAGGAACCCACTTCTTACTGAGGCAGCAATTCAATTTTGGGACATTTCAAATTGCTTCTTTCATCTGGTGCTGCTAGTTCTACCTTCTGGGACTGGTAGAACAAATCTGAACCCTCTTCTGAGCCCTCTTCCAATAACAGCCCTTCAGATCTTTGATGGTAACTCTCATGAATCCCTCATGTTTTCTGTTCTGCATGTTAAACAGCATCTCCTTCAGCCAGTGCATGGTCCTCAATCCACTCACCATCCTTACTGCCCGCTTTTGGATGTGCTCCATCTTGTTGGCAGGTGAGGCAGAGGTCAGCTCAGTTCCCAGTGCCATGTGAGGAAAAGGAATATTCTTAGTCCTGTAAATACCTCAAGGAGAGAGGAAGCTTTTAGCCCCAGAGCAGACTAGAAAAGGAAGAGTGTGTATTGGGGGAGGAAGTATGAATTTCTCATCTCCCAACAAATCTTGAATCTTGGATTTTATGCTCCAAAGCATAAAAATTTAATGATATCTTTTGCAATTTCATTTATTCTTTACAACACCAGTTTCTTTTCTACTGCTTCTAAATGTTTAATCTTACCCTTTTTTCACCTTACTGGGCTGTTTGCCTTAGTGTTCTGCAGTTATGAATTCCTATGATGTGATTGCATCTTGAAAATGATGATTTGTGCTGTGAATATTGAAACCCCTCAGCTAAACAGTTTTCAGGGCCACCCACGATTCCATATCCAACCATGAACTTAGCCTAAGCATTTAGCCCATGCCTTTTTTTTCCTTAATGCTCTAATTTTGTGTGTGCTTTCGTTCCTTAACAGTGGCTAGAGTCTTATGGAGATGCTTAATGAGAGCCAAATCTGAGAATAGGACACTAGAACTATTTTATTGTATGCTTAAGACCAAAGCTTGGGAGGAAAGATTTCACAATTCTGCACGTTACTGCTTGAGGATTACTTATTTCACCCTAATGGGCCATCAAGCTTTATGTCTTATCCTGCCAGTCAAAATACAGATTAATTATTAAAAGTTTCTCCTCCAGGAGATTAACTAAAGGAGAGGAAAAGAGAAGCATGTTTATCTTGAGCTAGTGCAAGTGAATATGAATAATTACGGTGTTGTAGTTTTCCATTTCAGTCTAATTCTTTGATAGGATAATGTTGTTGTTTTTTTCATCCTCCTCTGCAATTAAAACAGCTTTGACCAGAAACATGATATAATTCTTTTTTAATCTTCCTCTTTAAGATTTGCCTTTATTGTTAGGTGACCTATTCAAAGGTTTGAGTGGAACTACTTTATGTGACTATGTCTTCCATACCCTTTTAGGAGAATGTCAACTTCCCCCATCATAATTTCATGAGATGGACCGGAGCCTAAAGTAGCCCTTAGCCATTAAGTGAAGAAATTCTGCTTGCAGGATGCCCTCAGGCATGAAAGAAACAGCCCCTGCCCAGTTTAAGCCACTGGCAAAAGCTCTTGGAGTCTTTAAAAAAAAAAATCATGTTCATTTCCTTCTCTACGGCAATCTAGGTTAACTCATTTGGTAGTGATGGAGGTTGACCTTTTTCTTAGTGGCTCATCTTTGTTTTTATCCCATCCAGCCTCCTCTCCTGTTTGGCTGTGTCTTCCTTATTTGGGAGTACAACCGGTAATATCAGCTTGTCCCCTGATTGTCTCTGGTTTAGCACTGTGAAACAACACAGCTGTTCAAAGCAGCTGGAGGGGAGGGACCAGTCTCACATACACACACCCTTCAACTAACCCTTTTTTCTCTTTTGGGGAACACTGAAACATCCTAATACTGTAAAGTTCTCTGTCTCAAATGCTGTCTAATCTAAGATGGCTTAATCAGTTTGCCTTTAAGGTAAAGTGAGCGCAGTCAAGAATGTGAAGCCTGGCTCTGATGGCTCAGCTATCAGCTAGCTGCTTGTGTGACTTTGGACAGATCACTTAGTGTCCCTGGGCCTCAATGTCCTCATATGTAAAATGATGGGTATTAGACAAGATAGCCTCCGAGGTCTCCTCTAACTCTTGCTATATGATCACTTGTTCCTTCTGTCGTTAAATCTTCCTGATGCCAGTGATAAGATTCTATAGTATAAAGTATTTATATATTTGTAGAAAGTTTACTATAAAGATTTGACTTAAGGGTCATAGGACTAAATAGGAGTCTAGTTGATAAGAATTTTTAAACAGTTCTAAAGTTTTATAATTCTTAAATCTAGAATGGTCAGATGAGTGTTCTTCACGTAAATACAATTTTAAAAAGAAAATATGAAAACAGTATCCTGGGAATTTCTGTTTCTTTCTTAAATGACTCCCTTCACTATAAACGAAGTGGCTTTTTCATCTGTTTTCAGAAGTTCCATAAAAGGAACCAAGTTTCTGAAACTGGATGAGGGCGTGTTCAGACTTGCCCTTAATGATATTTGTGTTGTCCTCACCTTTCCCTAAAGGAGGTGCTGAACTAATTGTTGGATAGGATATCTATGGCTATTATTGAAGAAAAAAGTAATATATTTAACCAGAGTAGAAAAAAGGTTCAGTGTACTTTAATTGAAATATATACGTTAGGTGAAACAATTTTTGATGAGAAAGCAGATTTAAAAAATATAATTCCTTTAGTTATTTTCATGTAGAAAACACTTTTTTCCTTTCTAAAGCCATACAACTATTGAACTTCTTCCCCATCTTATAGTATAGAATGTAAATAGAGTGTAAGCCATATGAGGACAAGTACTGACTCACTTTTGACTCTGAATCCCTAGTACTTTGAAAGTACGTGGCATGAAATAGGCATAAATGCTCATTGGTTGTTTCATTTTTTTTTTCAATTTGAGGTAAATCACTTCAAGGTAAAGATAGAAAAATCACCTTTCAACAAGACCTGGCATATGAACTATTAGTTTCTATTCTTTAATCCAACAGTTTGAAAGAAAATGATTTAATGTCTTCTTTACTTCAGGATTTAACAGACCATCAGTAATGGACTAAATATCAGTAACTGAATGAAGAGTTATGTCGGATGAAAAAGATAACAACCAAGGAGGAGCAATACACTAGAACTCTTAATACAGTAAAGTTTGCATTAGTAATGTCACACTACTTGTAATGTGAAATATCTGCACATTAGTAAAGTAACAACCTTATTACTCATATTAAGTGTTATAAAATGTAAAAATATTTTCCTTAAATAAAGAGCTACTCAATAATTTGGGGGTTTATCGCAGTCTTTATCACTGAGTGAGAGCAGATTCCTACATTGAGGACTGTGAGAGCTTATAAGTTTATTTGTGAATGTCTGGAATCCAAATTTCATGTTAACATGTATGAAAAAGAACATGTTACATACTTGAAGATGCCAAAAAAATACATTTGAATGTGGTATAGGAGTGTGGCATAGTAGATATAGAGTCCTGGAATTACCTACTATAAAGCACTTTGAAAACATCAAAGTGCTATTTTTTTTTTTAATATTGGATGCTCTTGTGTATTTGACTTTTCTTTGTCACAGGCAAGGATTCAGTGAAGGTGGGTGGTGGTTTGAAACAACTGAATGTAAAAACAAGGCATCTATAAGATACAGTAAATGAGCAAAATTGCTCTTTAAACGTTGTAAAAGTTCAGTGGGGGGGAATAGTCTTGTCTTTTGAAAGTGCTAAGAAAATAAAGATCTTCAAGGAATAGAAACAGACAACTTTCTCAAGGTGGTGGTGTTCAATCATTTTTTCAGTCATGTCTGACCCTATGACTCCATTTGGAGTTTTCTTGGCAAAGATACAGGAGTGGTTTCTCTTTTCCTTCTCCATCTCATCTTACAGATGAGGAAAGTGAGGCAGACAGTGTTAAGTGACTTACTCAGGGTCACACATCTAATAAATGTCTGAGGACAGATTTGAACTTGCAATGATACATATTCTTGATTCTAAGACTAGTATTCTATCCACTGTGCCACCTAGCTGTCTCTCAGGCTTCTTAGTTTTCTGAAATAAGACCAGGTTGCCTAATAGAATATTTAGAAATTTGCCATACATGAAAAATAAGCGAATAGATTATATTTTTGTTTAAAGCCTGGCAAACCTTTAGTTTGGAAAAGATGATTAAAATGAAGCAGAAACTGCTGATAATTAGAAAAGAGTACTGGTTACATGTGGCAAGTCTTTCAGATGAATGAGTGTTTTCTGGTTTTGCTATGTTCCTGACCTTATGGAAGAACACCATGTTCAAAAAAAGCCCTTTGCTACAATATGAATTTGTCTATTTTTATCTGTTTAAGCTTTTGTTGCTTTTCAAACTAGAAAAAACTAAGATGGTAGATTCTTTAAGTTTCATTTTCAGTTTCTAATTTAAAAAATAATATTGCTCAAATATCTTCATTGAATCAATCTCACAGCTGGGATCTCAGGAGCCAGTAAGTACAAACAAATTGTACTTGGATATGGACTTTCTCTAATACAGACATTGAAACTGGTCATCTGCTCTTATTTTGAAGAACTCCATGTACTACCTCTGATTCATTGTTAGAATTTTTTTATATCAAGCCTAAATTTGCTTCTTTGAAATTTCCACTTACAGTTCCTAACTTTGCTTTCTGAAACTAAAGAGAATAAAACAAGTCTAGTGCCCCTTCCCTGTGACAGCTCTTTGAACTCTTAGAAGAAAAATATCATTTTCCTGTATGCCAAACTGATCTTAATATGGCATCAGCTCACTATTCAGTTTACTCTCTTCTGGAGACTTTCCATTTTTATCAGTGTCCTTTCTAAGTGTGGTGTCCATGACTAAACCCAACACTCCAGCCCAGGTGAGTAAAGCCTTCAACATTGCTGGTGTAGAGAATACTCTTCATACTGATTACCGTTTGCTTCTACTGATGTCTTAATAGTCAGAAATCCTGTTTCCAAAATCATAATAGGCTAATATCAAACCACATGCAAAGTTGATGAATCAAGGAAGCATCATGTGACAGAAAGAGTGCTAAATTTAAGAATGGAAGGAATTTGGTTCAAATATCGCCTCCACCACTAGGGGACCTTGTTCACATCAACTGATCTTCTTTGGGCTTCTCAGGGCTTAAAGGAGGACCAAGGCAAGGCTTGGGCCAACCAGCCTTGGGGTCCCAGTACCAGCTACTTCCCTGGTGTTCTATGGGCATCCTGCAGTAGTAAGGACCTAGATGGAATCCCAGGGGCAAGGAGCATTGTGTCACTATTCATATGGATATTATTTTTAGATTCATGATGGAAATGACTAAATCAGAGTTTGTTTTAATAATAAGAAAAGGAGAGGTTTTTATTATTATATGATTTCTATGATGCCCTCCAACTACAAAACTATGGTCCTATGATTTGAAAATTGTAAGAATAAGCATTTTAACATTTTCGGGTAGTTAGATTTCCTGAGAATAACTAATAATTCCCATATGAAAAGTACCTAGATAAGGATTCAAAAGGTGCATTTTAAGATTAAAGTTTTTGATAAACATTGAAACTTGAAATGTAGAAGTTGGGTTTCACTATAATTTGTAACATACTTATGCACAGGATGTGAGCATTACTGCATAGTTAGTCTTTTTGAGGCATAGTCAGATTCCAGTTACATAGATAGTATTTGAGAATTTCTCTATATCATTTCAGTAGTAAGAGGGATAAATATGGTGTAGTGCAGTAGTTCTCAAAGATTTTGGTCTCAGGACCTCTTTTTAACTCTTAAGCATTGTGGAAGACTCCCCAGAGAGCTTTTATGTGGGTTATATCTACTGATATTTGTCATTGGAAATTATTTGCATTATATATTAGAAATAAAAACATCTTAAGATTATTATGAAAATAGTTTGGTTTTTTTTTTACCTCATGCACCCCCTGAAAGAGTCTTGGGGACCATCAGAGACTCCAGACCATACTTTGAGAACTGCTGATAGCAGACAGAGAGCTAACCTCACAGTCTAGAAGACCTGGGTTCAGGTCATACCTCTAACACATTTGGGCTATGTGACTTAAAACTCTTAAGTTACAAAGCAGCTTTAGATTTGTGTTCGGAGAGAATCCTTCCTTATACCAATAAAATCACTGGCCCCAGCCTCTTCCAATTCAACAACAAATATAAAGTTTGTTTTTAATATGCAGATTGTCTAAATTTACTGTTTCTCAACCTGTTTTAATGAATTGGCGTCCTAACTGATTTTTAATACTTAACAATTCAAAATTCTTTCTGGAGGCCCTGCCTCCTGGATTCTTTACTTTTTTTTTTCTTGAAAAGGTAATTATCAGCCCATAATTTATCTGCCTGAACAGCTAGACTCACATTCTTTAGAGCTGCTCTTCTAGCACATCCCAGTAATTATGCTCATAGTAGAGTTTTCAGAGCTTGAGAAATAGTGACTGAAGGTGATGTAGTCAATCACACCTTGTACTGTTGGTGTATACCACCCCCAACCCCCTCTCCCACCTCCAACTCTTATATAATCTCCAGTGTCTCCTACCCTTGCTATTTGCTTCCTCCCTTTCCTGGGTCAGTCCCAGCTTTTATCTAGATCTGAGAAAGAATGAGCCAGGCATATTGTCATAGGAACCGAACTGCCCAGCCCTGCTCTGGTTATATATAAAAGTACGTTACAAACAACTCCCCGGGATACCCACATTGTTTGCCATGGTATAATTTAGTCACAACTGAACAAACACGAATGAATACATCGAATAGGTTGTTTGAAATCACATTCCTGGCCTGCAGGGATTGAAATTTAAACAAAGCCAAGAGCCAGAATTTCTGTAGTAAAACAGCCTGAGGAACATTGTATGAGGCAGCTTAGGTCTGTCGCTGTCCCCCATTTATTTCTCCTGGCTCTAGATGGGTCTTTTGGTGTTGTGTGATTGCCTTGGTTGGGGTAAAAGGCTGAGGAGTGATTTTTGGAGGGAATAGTTAAGAAATATGAAGAAGAGGAAAATGAAGAGAATTGAAGGGTAATTTTCCTCATATTAAATTGTTTGTTACTTGATGGTAGGATCCATATCTGTTTATCAATGTATCTATCCCCTTTGCATGTACTTTACCACACAGTAAAGGCAGTGTGGTCTAGTGGATAGACCTTGAAGCCAGAAAGTTCTAACAGATTTCAAGTTTAGTCCCTGATACATACTGACTATGTGGCTCTGACCAGGTCACTTGCCCTCTGGGTGCCTTAGTTGACTCTCTAAGTGTTTAAGTTGCAGAAAAGGTGCTGGAAGAGGGAAATTACTCATTGGGAGTTCTCTGTGCCAATGAAATAATAAGTCCATTCCTCACTCTATATTTACATACTGATGCTTCAAATATCGGTGTTTTATGCCTATCTCAATTTAGTGTAGGTAGTTTTCAGAAGTTGCTGTGACAGGGGAAAAAAAGTGTTATTACCCTGCACACTGGCAAAAGGTTACCAGATAGATATAGATTAGATAGATAGATAGATAGATAGATAGATAGATAGATAGATAGAAGAAACATTCATTAAATGTTTATTATATGCTAAGCACTGTGCTAAGCAGCCGGGGATACATAAAGAAAGTCTCCTTCCTCAAGGAACTTATATTCTAATGGGGGGAAACCATGAAGGGTAACCGGGAAAGGGAGGAAGGAGTGAGACTTCAGGAAATGGAGCGTTCATATTCCCAGCCAGATAAAGTAAAAGGCTCAGTTATCAGAGCTGGAGGGAGCCACCCTACAGAAAATAGATACAGTCCATCATTAAGCTCATATTCAAAGCCTTTCTGGGTTGCGAGAAACTGCCAAAGCTTACGCTCCCCTGCCATAACACTGGAGAATTCAAGGTCACCTTCATGCCCCATGAGACTTTATAATAGACCTAGTGGAGACCTTGCATTTAGGTCCCTAATGTTTATTGCGTTGAATTGCCATATGAAGGAGGACTAATGAAATAGTGGAGAACTCAGCTACATTTTAACTTTCTGTTTCTCACATTTAGTGTAAATGGCATTTGTAGAGCCATTATTATATAGCTAGGAAAGCATTTGTCATGGGATTCTGAAACCAGATTTTTAAAAAATGTTATTATTAAGGCCTAGCAACCTGGACATTCATTAAAACATAAAACAAATATTTATGCTAAGTTGCTTTAGGGCAGGAACTATGTATATGTAATTTTTTCATTTCCTTCCCTTTACCCCTCAGTTTTTAGCACAGTGCTTTGCATATAGTAGTCGTTAATTATTTTAAAAGATACTTAAAATAATAATAAAAATATTTTACAAAAATCTGTTATGCTCAAGGTCCTGGACAAGGTAGGTGGTGTAGGAGATGCGAAGAAAAGAATGAAGCATGGTCCCTTTCCTGATGGAGTTTATAGTCACCCAGGAGGATGTCCTAGGATTTAGATTGAGAAAAGTGTTGTAGAGACTATTTAGACAAGGGATTCTTAACCTTTTTTTGTGTCAAGAACCCAGTCTGGTGAAGTCTGTGGACTGTTTCTCAGAATAATGTTCTTAAAAGTATAAAATACATAGGGTTTCAGAGAAAACCAGTTATATTAAAATATAGTTTTTGAGGGCAGCGAGGTAGTAAAGTAGATAGAGTTCTAGGTCTAAACTCAGGAAGATTACTCTCTCTCTCTCTCTCTCTCTCTCTCTGAGTTCAAATATGGCCTCAGACACTTACTAGCTGTGTAACCCTGGGCAAGTCACCCAACCCCGATTGCCACAGTTTCCCGATCTGTAAAATGAGCTGAAGAAGGAAATGGCAAACCTCTTCAGTATCTTTGCCACAAAAATTTCAAATGGGATCTGAAGAGTCAGACATGAACAGCAACAAAAAGCAATTTTAAAAATACATTTTTTAAATGAATCTTACATTAAGAACCTCTGATCTCTTTACTTTAAAGATAAAGAAACTGAAGTTCATAGAGATTAAATGACTTGACCAAAGATCCCACAGTAAATAGCACAGTCAAGATTAAAAATCATGCCTTTGACCTCTAAATCCAGTGCTTTTTCCCTATACAGTGTTGCTTCCATGTATACAAGTTAATTGCAGTTCATGGTAGAATGCACATTCTATGCAAGCGATATGGAATGTTATCACTAGGAAGTTCAGAAGTAGGAGAGATTGTTTCCAGATAACAGTGAGGATGGACAAAGACAAAGGACAAAGAAGGATCATAGAATTAAAACCATGCCTTCAAGTGAGTTGGACAGGTGGAATTGTCAGGGATTAACATTCCAGGTGGGGAAACAGGATAAGCAGAGGCTTAGGGCAGGAAAGCTTGGAATACCAGGGAATGTTCAAGGGTCATCAAGGAGCTTCATTTGACTGTAGCAAAAGATATGTACAGAGAAGGGGTTAGTAGGAGGTAAAGATGAAAGGGTAAATTGAGTCCTAGTCATGGAGGGCCTTGAATGCCAGGTAAAGGAGATTGGAATTCCTTTTTTTAGGTAATGGGGAGAGAGACATTGAAGTCAGGGTTGGGGCACATGGCAATAGCTTTGTTGCATAGAAATGAATTTTGGGACTGGGTCTCTTTGTTTCATTTAGGCTGTAAGTATAGCCACCACCCACCAACCCAGTCTGACAACTGGATTTTCACAGAAGCTTTAACATATTTAGCTTTTTTGATTGGCTGGTTCATTCCTCCTTTGATAGCCTGCTAGCCTTTGAGGTATATCATGCAGCTGCCAGATTTAATGTGGCCCCTCACTGGACTTTAGCTCTCCTGTAGATCACAAGTCCAGAACTCAAGCCATCCACCAGTCTTAGCCTCCCCTAGTCACAAGGAATATAGTCAAGTGCTACCACACCTGGCTTAGAAATGGTTTTATAATACTATTTGCTGCCTTGAGATTTTACTAGTATTCACATTTGCTTAAATGATAGCCTTATTTATAATGCAAGTCATTTGAATTCAGTATTTTTGTACCGAGGGCTGCAAACCTACATGGGTGTAACACTTTATTAACTTATCCCTATAGTACAGGTGCTATAGTTTGAAAAGAACAGAGACGGTCATGACTAGGGCCCCAAAACAGCTGGCTTCCGGCTAGCTGCAGCTTGGAGATAAGCCGGCTCACACAGCAGAGTCACTGCTGTCACACAGTTCAAACATTTAGGAGTCAAATGCACTAGGAAGTTCCAAGAAATAAGGCTCTACCAAAAAAAATCATTGCTTTTCTTTTACAATTTCTGCACAGGGTTAAGTTTGTATTTCTGAAGCCACCAACTAGGAAATGTGTTATTCAAGGGCCAGTAATCCCTGGCATTCAAATCACACTAGTATCAATTGGTGCCAATAGCAGTAGCAGCAATAAGATGTTTATTGTCTAAAAAATCTCCAATGAAAACAGGATTTTTTTTCTGCTCTAAAAAACTGCAAATGCAAAGAAGCCTCATTGTTTTCTGTTCCAGATAGCCATTGATGTTAATAGTTGTTTATGTTTATTCTTTCTTGTTCATGACAAGAATGACATAGCATATAAATAACCATCCTTGAATCCAGGAAGATCTGGGTTCAAGACCCTGCTTCTAATACATATTGCTTGTGTGACCCTGGGCAAGTGACTTAAGCTCTCAGTGCTTCAGGCAACTCTCAAGAGTATAATACACAAATTGAAGAGAAGGTTTCCTTGGTGGAAAAAGTCTCTCACTGGGAGTTCCTTAGAGGAAGGAAATCAGATTTGAAGTCTCTGAGAAGAGGCTATATAAGAGTGAGCTGAACAAGCCAGCAGAATTTCTTTTCTAACTTTGTGTATGATTGTCTTTTCTGTGTCTGCTCTCCTTTATTCTTAGAGTCTTTTTCATCTGTTTGAGCTTGTAAGAAACAGTACAACTCTATTGCAGTCAAGAGTTTGTAACTGATTCTAGTAATAAGTAAGTGTAGTCATGGTTATAATCCCAGCCTCTTCTTCCAGCTTCATTGGGCATTACTCTCTGTCACACATGCTATGATCCAGCAGATCTGGCCTTCTCTCTCTCCTTCATTCGTGTCACTTCATCTCCCATCTCTCTGTACCTTTGTTCTAGTTGTTCTTCGGTCACACAGTAAATTTTTCAGTCACAGCAACCTACAGTGAATGTCCATGAAGGCTTAAAGGGACTGTGAACTGTAGCCACTGGACATGGCTTCGACTGATATATCATGGCCCTTAAAGTATGAAAATGGAGATATGCTTTAGGCAGATGAGGCATCAAAGATACACATTGAAATAGTAACAAAGAATGTTATTCTAGGCATTTCAGAATGTACAACTTTGAACATGGTGGTCTCTCCTTTAAACATTTTTTCATCAGTAGTATAGTCTAAATCTCCCTCTTATCTGTATGATGTGACAATAAGCAAGAGAACTTTTAAGTTCTCTGTGGAACTTGGGCAGTTCCTAAAGAAATGTCCCCTTTAATGTTCTTTTCATGATTCAGAATGGTAAGAATATCCTTGGAGAAGCTTTGCCTGATTTACAGGACATTTCATTTTGACACTTCAGTTTATCACTGTTGCAGAACATTGCTCCTTCATGCCTTCTCATCTTGTGTAAATATTGCCCCATGTTTTCCTGCAAATTATCCACAGAAAAGCCACACTGTATTCTAGAAGCCCTGTAGATCTTTTAGAAAAAAAGAATAAGCTGCTTTGTATCAACATAGAAACCAAAAAGTTTAAAGCTGAATAGTTTAAATGCAGGCTAGGAATTTTTTTTTTTAATATATGAACTGATGATGATGATGAACCAGTCAGTCAACAAGCATTTATTAAGATCCTGCTGCGTGTCAGGCATTGTGTTAGGTGCTGGTGAAATAAACACAAAAATAAAACATTCTTTTCCCTCAAGAAGCTTACATTCTTTTTTTAAAATTAAATTATTTATTTTTAGTTTTCAATATTCATTCCCATAAGTTTTAGATTTTCTCGCCCTCCCTCTCCAGTCCCTCCACAAGATGGCTTGCAATATGATATGGGCTCTATACATAAATTCCTATTAAACACATTTTCACATTAGTCATGTTGCATAGAAGAATTATAATGACTGGGAAAAACCACGAGAAGTAAAAAATAAAATAAAATAAAACAATAAAGAAAATAGTCTGCTTTGTTCTGCATTCCAGCTCCATAGTTCTTTCTCTGGATGTGACTGGCATTTTCCATCATGTGTTCTTTGGGATTGTTTTAGGTTCTTGCATTGCTGAGAAGGGCTAAGTCTATCAAAATCAGTCCTCATGTACTGTGACTGTTACTGTGTACAATGTTCTTCTGGTTCTTCTCCCCTCACTCAGCATCAGTTCATATAAGTCTTTCCAGGTTTCTCAGAAGCCTACCTGTTCATCATTTCTTATAGCACAGTAGTGTTCCATTACATTCATATCTACAGTTTGTTTAACTGTTCCCCAATTGATGAGCATCCCCTCGATTTCTACTTCTTGGCCACCACAAAAAGTGTTGCTATAAATATTTTTGTGCATGTGGGTCCTTTTCACATTTTAATAATCTCTTTGGGAAAAGCCCAAGAAGTGGTATTGTTGGGTCAAAGGGTATGCACAGTTTTATAGCCCTTTGGGCACAGTTCCAAATTGCTCTCCAGAATGTCAGGATCAGCTCACAGCTTCACCAACAATGAGTTAATGTTCCAACTTTCCCACATCTTTTCCAGTATTGTATCATTTTCCTGTTTTGCCATATTAGCCAATTTGATAGGTGTGATGTGGTACCTGAGAGTTGTTTTGATTCACATTTTTCCAGTCAATAGTGATTTAAAACATTTTTGTATGACTATAGATAGGTATAATTTTTTCCTCTTAAAACTGCCTGTTCATATCCTTTGACCATGTATCAATTGGTGAATGACTTGTATTCTTGTAAACTTGACTCAGTTCTCTATATATTTTAGAAACAAGAAGCTTATGTTCTAACAGAGGAGACAGCATGTAAGTAGGTACAAAGAAGATCCGTACAGAGTAGGTGGAAGGATAACCCTAGAGGGCAAATCAGTAGTAGGTGATATTGCTTTAAGGTTTGCTGAAATGCTTTTCATATATTGACTCATTTTTTATTTGAGTTCTTTGATGGCTCTTCCTGTAAATGAGAGGTAGTGTAGTACACCTGAAGGTATCCTATACTTAGGATGATAGGACCCGAATGAAGGCATATTCCAGCTCTGCTACTTCTAGCCATGTGACCTTGTGCTAATTACTTCTTCTATTTTAACCTCAGTTTTCTAAATCTGTAAAATGAAAACGTTTTACTAGATGATCTCTAAGTCTCCTTCCAACACTGGATTAAAATTTTTGTGATCCTCTGAATTCATCAAGAGAAATGGTTACTTACACAATGGTTATCTTTTGAAAACTATAGCTTTCCTGTTTAATAAATGACTCACATTTTTATAAAATTTTAATACAAAATAACAATAACAAAATGCTTTCTGCATTAACAGTCTTGTGAAGTAGGTAATATATGTATATAATTTCTACTTTGCCAGTGGAGGAAATCAAGTCTCAGACTAGGAGAATCACATTTTTAGACTGATTCTTAAAAAGAGTAGAAAGTGAGTGAAATTAAATTAATGAAAAAGACTTTACTAGTGTGTCAGGTACAAGGGATACCAGTAAAAAAGCAATAATAGTCCCTGCAATCTCTCAAGGAGCAAACATGCTAATAGGGGGAAACAGTACAAATTAGGGGAGTGGTTCCCAGGGAAGAGTGTTTTGATTTGGGAAGTCACAAGAACTATGAGTGAACCATAAGAAGAGTTGCTCAACTTACCCTTTCTAATATAGATGGCAGTTTTGATATAATTACAGTTCTCAGAGATAGAGTTGGTAAATGGGCTTTAGGGTAACATGTCAAGACAATGTGCAAGGTGGAATGTGAAACAGGACTGTGGCATTCTTTATCTAGTGAACCATGGGAGCTTGTGCTCTGTGCACTCACCAGTCATGACAGTATGAGCCTCAGGGCCAGTGTTCGGAAGCTTGAATGAGTTAAGTCACCCAGGGCACCATCTGAGGCCCTGTTGTATCGAAAGTACATATACTATTCCAGGAAAATCTGCAAGTCCTTAGCACTCAGAAGAGGTAAGGGGTAATTCTGAATTTGAGGTCCATGAACTTTTTTTAAAATTAGTAATTGTATTTCATTTGGTTTCCTTTATAATCTTATTATTTTATTTTGTGCATTTAAAAACATTCTGAGTTGTCAGTAGACTTCATTAGACTTCCAAAGGTGTCCATACAACAAAGAAAGGTTTAAGAACCCCTTTCTTAGAAAATTATTCATTCTTGTTTTCCCAGTTTCCCAAATTCTGACATTTTGAATTTCTTATCAACCTAATACCACAAGAGATTTGATTATATCCTTCTGTAGTTATAAATGGAAAAAATTGGATACAATTGAATCTTAATTGGTATCTATGGGGAAATAAATGAATTATTGGGGCAATTTTTCAATTTTATTTATGTGACTCTAGGTTTTACATTGCCACGAGAAGGGAAGATTTAAAAGGGAGGTAGAATAAAAGCAACAAATATTTCTCTAAAAGTAGATAGTTATATTTTGTTTTTGTTATATAGACATTAAGAGATCATGTGTCTAAGGCATCAAAGATACTGTTTGATTTTGTTTCTGTTCTCTTTCCCCCCACCTGCCCTTTTTTTTTTTTTTAGGATTATGACAGCTTTTTTGAATCAAAGGAAAGCAACACAGTCTTTTCATTCTTAGGCCTGAAAGCAAGATTGCCATCAAAGGTAAATAAATATCTTCTTAATCCCTGTTTGGAATTTATTCTTTTAAAATCCAGGTTAAGGGTGTGGACTCATTGATGCTATCCTATGTTTCAGTTTCCATTGTGTCAGCTGATTAGCTGATAAGAAATACATTCAAAACGAATCATGGAATTGTAGCTGTGGATGGGCACTCAGAAATGATCTAGCATTAACCCTTCCCAAAAGGCATTACTGTCAAAACCATTTCTGACAAGTGATCATCTAGTGGAAAACCTTCAGTAATAGGAATTCTCTCTGTTGAGGGCTGCCCTTTCCATTTTTGTTTAGTTCTGTTAGAAAGTTTCAGAAATTCTGAGCTTCATTAGGACTAAAATGGATTAGATGTCCAGTATGATGAATCTTCAGGATTAGAGGGAGGGAACAGCTGAACCAGGTCTGAAACAGTAGGAAAAAGCTTTGGGACTTGTCAGCAGTGGGGTCAGGTCCTTGAATGGCTGCTGCACAAGCCCAGGCAAGATAGGGGGAACTAGTCTCAAAAGTAACAACAACAGTATCCTTGACCATTCAAACCAAAAGCTCTTCTTGACTTTTATGACCTGAATTACTCTTCATTTATCAACATCAGGAAGTAGAATCCTGTATCAGCCTATAAGCTCTTTGAAGATGAGGACTGAGTCTTATCTTGTATCTCCAGTGCCTGGTGCCTAAATGCTTGTTAAATTGGAAATTGAATAAAATTTGATTTTGTTTTAGTATCTGAACAATGCCCAACAAGAGAACAGGGATTGGGGCGGCTAGGTGGCGCAGTGAATAGAGCACCGGCCCTGGAGTCAGGAGTACCTGAGTTCAAATCCGGCCTCAGACACTTAGCACAAAAATTAGCCATGTGACCTTGGGCAAGTCACTTAACCCCAACTGCCCTCCAAAAAAAAAAAAAGAAAAAAAAAGAACAGGGATTGAATGACTTGTGACGGTATGGTCAGTATTGATATGATGTTGTCAATCTATCTATTTAGTGTGATAGTGAAGTCATCTGATGTTAACATTGTCTCCTTTTGTAGTCTTTGTGCGGAATATGGAAGCTCTAGACCTGGTTCTCCTTTTTGTTGTCTCAATCCAGAAATAATTGGCATTATTGTTAGCCTTTCCATGTACTTGGGACCACTTGCCAATTAAGCTTTTTAATATTTGGAATTTGGCAGACATGAGTCCCAATTAGGAAAGACTGATTTCATTAATTCTAGTAAAAGATATTTATATTCCAGTATTAGTTTGAGAGCGCTGGATCCCAGAAACAAAGAACCTGGGCTTGAATCCTGGTTCTATTGTACTGGTTCTATTACTACATGTAAGAGGGTCAGAATGGTGTGGTAGATAGAGTGTTGGAAGTGGAGGCAAGAAGACCTGAATTCAAATGCAGCCTCTGGCATTTATTAGTTATATCTCCATGGATAAGTCATTTGACTTCTCTGACCTTTGGTTTCCTAATCTGTAAAATAGGAGTGGTAATTCCTATAGTACCTTCCTCAGAGAATTGTAGTGAGGTTCAAATGAGTTGAGATGTATAATACAATACAATACAATATAAATGTTGATCATCATCATCATTATTTACATGACTTTGTATGAGTTTTTAAATATTTCCTTATTTGTAAAACGAAGTGGTTGGTACACAGGACCTTTAATGTCTCTTGTAGCTCCACATCCAATGATCCCTTGACTTAATGTCAGTGGATTCTGGGAATATTACATTAAACCAGCAAATACTTGGAGAAGAAACTATTTCTGGCTTAAGGAAGTTTTGCTTTGATTTCATCTGTCCTTAAAAGCAGTAGATAATCAATAAACTTTAAATTGTTGTGTTTGTTGTTGTTGTTGTTTTGGATGTTAGATACCAGTAGTTCGTCATCATTCATGGTAGCAGGAGATTAGGGTAATGAGAGAAGACTCAGTTTTAGATTATTCTCCTTCCAAACTGTCTCCTAGAACACTGGAAGGAAAAAAATCACTCATTTGTATTCTACGTTTTTTTCCATTTGTGGTGTCAACCTTCCACCCTCCAGAAACTATGACTAGAACGACTAACAAATGAAAAACCTAAGCAGTTTTGGATATCACCTCTTATTTTCATTGCTTATCTTCCATATATCATTGTAAGAAGTAAAATGATGAGAGAGAAGATACATATGAATAAATCTGAATGTTTTCATTTTGAGCCTTGATTTCAAGGTTTCCAGTTTTATCCAATAAATGGAAATAAATGCGAACTATTTAGAATGTTTATGTTTTGAGAGAAATAGGTTATTCTAAAGTTCCACAGGATTTCAGTGTTTTCTGCAAACCTCGTGAAAGGAAGGGCTCAATCAACAGTTAGTTGGCTGAGCATGGTGACTTATACCTGTGGTTGGTACTTCTGAGGAGACTGAAGCTAGTAGATGACTTTAGTTTGGGAGTTCTGTGCTGCAGTAGGGCTAAAGACAGTCAGGTGTCTGCCCTAAACCTAATATGGTGAGTCCCTGGAAAGCAGAGGTTCACCAGGATGGCTATAGAGGGATGAGCTAGCCAAGATCAGAGCAAGTTAAAGCTTCTGTGCCAGTCAGCTGTGGGGCTGGGCCCATTAATAACCAGTATTCTTCTAGCCTGGGTGAAGTTAGAAGACCTAGACTCAAAAAAACAGAAACAAAGAACACAGGTTAAAAATAGGCCTCATCAGTATACTTCTGGTGTAAAATGTTGTTTTGTTTTTCATCATTTGAGCCTCCAGATGGTTGTGGGTGTTTTCCCTGCACATGTGTTAAGCAAAAACAAAGCCTACACATAGACATTTTAAAGGCTTTTGGAAGTGTTCTAGTGTTCTTAATATAGAACAATTGCATGCTTGTTAAAATTTTAGTATCTATATAAAATTTCTCACAAAAGGATCTCAGGAATGTAAATTTATCTGCAAAGAACTAAAAATGTGTATTGTGCAATCATAAAAACTGGAAGGAACCTTAGCTATTATTTGAACAAAACATTTCTTCTACCACATCATCAACAAGTGATCATTCAGTCTAAGGTTGAAGACCTTCAATAAGAGAGAATACAAGGGGGCTAGTTTGGATGACCAAAAAGTACTTGAAGGGGAATAATGTATTAAGAAAGACTTGAGTTAGGTTGAAGCTAGATTGAACTTTAAATGCCAAGCAGATGAGTTTGTATTGTATTCTAAAGGTAATGGGAGTCATTGGAATTCATTGAGGAGGAGAGTAACATGATCAAATCTGTGTATTAAGGAAAATCACTTTGGTAGCAATATGCAGTATAGATTAGATAAAGGGAAAGATTTGAGTCTGGGATGCCAATTAAAATGTGACAGAAGTAATTCTAGTAAGAGATAATGCCTGAACTGGGGTGACAGATATTTGAATAGAGAGGATACAAAAAAATATGAAGGTAGAATCAATAAGATCTGGCAACTTAGTGGGGTGAGGAAAAGCGAAGAGTCAAAAATGTCTCCAAGAATGTACAACTGAGTTACTAAAAGATGGTTGTGCCTCAGCAGGAACAAGGAAGTTCAGAAAAGGTTGAGGAGGAAAGATACTGAGTTCTGTTTTGGACATGTTGAGTTTGAGAGTTTAAAATGTCTTAAGAGAGAGTTTGTGGTACAGGTCTGGAACTCAGGAGAAAGCAGGGTTAGACATAGAGATCTGGAAATCATCTGCATTTGAGGTGATTATTAAACCCACAGGAATTGTAATGATGTCATTGGAAGAGAGTATATTGAGACTGAGCCTTGGAGTGTGCTCACATTTGGGAACATGGTACAGATGAAGATCCTCAAAGGAGACTCAGCAGTAGATATTGTAAAGGACAAAAAGTGAGAGAACACTGTCAGAAAAACCCATATAGGAGAAAAGGATGGCTAACAGCATCAAAAACATCAAAAAGATCAAATACGTTGAAAGTTGAGAAAGAGCTGTCTGACTTGGCAATATAAGATTAATCTTGGAGAGACCAATTTCTGTTTAGTGATGAGGTTGGAAGCCACACTGTAAAGGGTTGAGAAGCAGATGAAAGGACAGAAAGTAGAGGTAACGAGAAGAAAACTTTTTCTAGGACTTTTGGCTTTGAAAGGGAGGAGAAATAAAACAAGATAATAGTTTGAACTAGGGCAAGTGAGAGTTTTATTTTTTTTAATGGTAGGGTTATCAGGGCTTGTTTGTAGGCATCAGGGAAGGAACCAGTAGATAAGGAAAGATTAAAGATGAAAAAGAGAGAGAATGGATTGTGAGAGCCAAATAGAATAAGTCTAATCCCTCTTTTATATTTCAGCTTTTTTGATACTTAAAACAACTAATACATTCCTTCCGATACCTTCCTTCACCAGCTGTTGTCTTTTTCAATCTGAACATCCCCAGTTCATTCTGTCGTTGTATGGCTGAAGTCAAGCCATTTCACTATCCTGGTCAGTCTTTTTTGAATGTATTCCATTATGTTTATATCTTTTTTAAAATGTAGTGCCCCAAAGTGATTAACCTGACCAGGGCAGAGTTTAGAGAATCATTACCTCCCTTACGCTGGGTGCTAAGGCTCTCTTAATGCTGCTTAGGAAAACTTTAGATGTTTTTTTGTTTTGTTTTGGTTTGTTTGTTTGTTTTTACTACCATGCCATATTGTTAATTAATAATATGAGCTTGTGTTCCACTTTGATTCCCACATCTTTTTCACAGGAGCTGTTTTCTAGCAACATCTCCCTTCTTCTGTGCTTGTAAAGTTGATATTTTGAACTTTAGTTCAAATTTTTTATCTGTTCCTATTAGATTTATCTTA
>CM053593.1:243467899-243500862 GCA_028646575.1 Pseudocheirus occidentalis | reverse complement strand
GGTTTGTGAAATACCTTACATATATCTTATCTGAACCTCATGTCAATCCTGTAAAGTAGGTGCTATCATTATCCCCCTTTTAGAGATAAGGAAACTGAGGCTGAAAGAGGTTAAGTAGGTTGCCCAGGGTCATATAATTCCTGACCCCAAGTCTTGTAGTCTGTCCACTAGGCCACCTAGCTGCCCTTTAATACTAACTCAATAATTTGGGAGTTTGCCTTGCAACTCCTCTGCCCTACAAGGGTTCCTTTCCTCTCTCTCCCAGGGGCAATGTGTCCCATAGTCATGAAAACTCTATATTAAATGAGGTGTATGCCTGTATATCTCAGCTCTAATGGCTACGTGATTATGAGCACTTAACCTCTTTGTTTCCTCATCTATAAAGCAAAAAAAAAAATACTTGTAATGTTTAATTAATAGGATATTTCTTGAGGATATTGCTTTGTAAACTTTAAAGTACTATGTAATGTCAGCTATGATCACAAGCATCCTATTATACATCTACAGCTGTATAAATATATGGAGTGCTTAGTGAGATGAATGAAAAAAGGAGCTGCTGAAGTGATTAGATTCAGCTGTGCTTGTGGGGGAGGGTTTCTTGCTAGAGGTGAGCCCAGCACAATTTAGAAAGGAGGAGGGAGTGTTTCTTTGATGAAAGAGAAGAAAAGAAAACATTTCAGTCAACAGACATATTCCCAGTGAGAGAAGGTGTGGCGTGCTTGTGAGAGTTTTGTCCAGCTAAAGACAGATTGCATATGGTGGATTGTTGGGAAACCATGAAAAAGAGCTGAATAGGATGAAATGTTAAGGGTTATGATCTGCGTTGATGAAGTGACTACACACAGTGGAGGCATTAACCAGTTGTGCTGTAACAAGAACTGAAGATAATTAAGAGCCATAAAGGGTTTCCTCCTTTTCTTTTCTTTTGTTTTCTTTGTTTTGTTTTGTTTTGTTTTGTTTTGTTTTGTTTTCTTGTCTTTTCTTTTCTTCCTTTTTTTTTAATGGAAAAGCAATTGAGGACTGCTGTAGGATTCTGAGAAAGGTAGCGGTGTGGTGACTTAGTCTTAATGAAAATTCTGCTTGGGGCTGTGTACAGGATATATTTCATAGGATCTCAAAGTTGGAAGAGACTTCAGAGGTCCAGCCTGTATCTGACTGAGCCAGGAGCTCCTTCAAGTGAAAAGTTTTGTCATTAGAAGGCCTCTAGTGATGGGGAACTCATTACATTTCAAGATACTCAATTCCACTTTTGGATAGTTTTATTCATAAGAAATATTTTCCTTATGAGTCAGTGGCTCTTTCCTTCCTCATATTATATCTATACTCACCTCTTTGCATGCTGTATTTTTTGAGCTCAGTGATTACTTTTCATTTTTTCTTTGTATCTCCAGAGTGTATTATAGCATCTTACCCCTACAGTTAGTTATTCTGTGGACGTTTTTTTAGCCGTGTCCTATTTTTGTGACCCCATTTAGAGGTTTTTTCCTTTTTCTTTTTTTTTTCTCCAAAATACCATAGTGGTTTGTCATTTCCTTTTCCAGCTCATTTTACAAATGAGGAAACCGAGGCAAATATGGTTAAGTGACTTGCCAAGGGTCACACAACTTATCTGTGTCTGAGGCCAGATTCCTGAGTTCAGCCCCAGCACTCTATCCACTTGACCTAGGCATTTAATAAATGCTTATGTTATATATGTTTTATATTTATATGTTATTATTTAATTTATACAAATTAATTTACATTATTTAATTTATTTAAATTTATATTTATTTTTAGTTATTTACTTTATATAAATTTATGTTTTATATATATTTTATGTACATATATAATATATAATATATACATATATATAATAAATGCTTAATAAATACTTAATAAATAGCATTACTCATGGCCTTATCCCACATTGATCAGCACAGAAGTTTTGATCTGTTACATTTCTAATAGTTGGTTAGGTGGCACAGTGGGTAGAACAAGGATTCAAATCCCCGAAGCCCTGGATTAGATTGGATCTGCCACTGTGATCTCAACCCATTTCTGTGTCTGCATTTTGGAGTCAAATAGAGCACATCTAATGGTCTTCAGCCACTCCTCTATTATGATTTTCCTTCTGTAACCATGCTTCAGTTTTGTCAGTGTCTTTTCTAAAATGTGTTGCCCAGAACCAAACACGAGAGCCTAGATGTCGTTTGACCAGAGCAGAGTACAATGGACTATCAGAGTTCAAATGAACTGTCATCTCTGTACTATAGTACAGATAGAACAGAGGACTGTCATCTCCCTTGTTCTGGTTACAGTTCTTCTGGTAATGGAGGCTAAGCATTTTTGGTGACCATATATCACTGTTCTATTGATCTTGTAAACCGTTGAAATCCCTAGATTTTTTTTTTTCACATGAGCTGTTGTCTAACCATGACCTTCCGTCTTAGTATTGTATAGCTGATTTTAATAGCTTCAGATATAGGATGTTTATCCCTATTAAATTTCATTGTATTACATTCAACTCATTGTTCTAGCACATTTGAGGTATTTTGTTTATTAGCCAAAAAGTTAGGTTTTTTTTGTCGGCAAATTTGGTAAACATGCTATTTATTCCTTCATTCAAATGATTGATCATGATGTTGAAAAATGATAGTAAGATGTCATAAATATGAACCAGAATAATAGATTTAGAACTGGAAGGGAAGTACTTTAGAGATCATTTTGTCCAAGACTTTAATTTTATCACTGAGGTAAAGTTACTTGACCAAGGTTATAATGGTAGTAGGTAGCAGGTATTGATTTTGAACCCAGAGATCTCAAATCAGGACCAAAAGAGTTTCACACTGTACCATTTCTAAAACTTTTTTCATATGATGTGTGACAGACATGCAAAAAAGTATATATGTATCTATGTACACATATATACCTATGTATAAACACATATACATGTGTGTGTATATATATATGTGTATATATGCATACATACATAGATGCCTAAATATTAGCTCCTGGATTTGAACTAAATCTTCTATATTCAAGGCCAGTAATCATTAAAAATGTTAACATATTCAGAGTCAAGGACATATCCATGAGGCACCTCCAGGGAAGAGACCATCCTCCAATTTAACATCAGTCCAGGAGGACAGTGAGGCTGACAAGGAGACTTGTGAAATACTCCACACATGGGCCTGGAGTAAAATGGAAAGAATTAGGAAAGATTGCCCAAAACAGGATTTTCAGAACTTGGCAGGTAAGGGAATTGGATTTAAGGAGCAAAGAAGAGATGACGATTTCCTGGTTGTGTCCAGCCAACCATGAAAAAGGAAATGAATGTTATTGCACTTGGTGATGGGGAAGCTGTGAGGGGAGGAGGGTTTATGGATGAAAATAATGAGGCTGTTAGATTAAAATAAGTCTTTGAAATAAATTATTATAGCTCAAATGTTCTTTAGGAAGGTTAATTGAAACATATGGCTGCTATTTAAATTGTGGTCTAGCTGATTTTATTTTTAAATTTACTACAATATCTAGCTGCCCCCTTTAAAAAGCATAGAAATATTAGAAGTAAACAAATCATTTTAGTTGTCTTTGATCACAGATGTGATGTAATAAGAATTGAATAAACTGCTTTATGAAAATATTTATGTTCCTAATCAGAAACTATTTACTGGTAACATTGTATTCTGATTATGAATTAGATTATAGTTCCTGGGAAGAACTGTTTCTGGCAGCTGCAGGGAAACTGTCTTTGATCTGTTTAGGAAAGGTTCCTTTGAACTCAAAAGTACTAGACTGTAAAGGCAGCTACCTGCCTGCACCTTAGTAGAGTAAATAAGGTGACCCTCGGGAAGGTCAGTTTTGTACCACTTGATAGGAATTAAGTTTGCTTTAACATCACTCGTGGCCTGATTCCACATTGATCAGCACACAAGTTTTGATTTGTTACATTTCTAATAGTTGGTTAGGTGGCACAGTGGGTAGAACAAGGATTCAAATCCAGAAACACTAAATTCAAATTCTGCCTCAGTTACTTACTCTGTATGTAACACTGGACAAATCATAACTTCCCTCAGTATTAGTTTCTTCGTCTATAAAATGGGGTAATAATAGAACCCTCCTTGCAGGGTGTTAAGAGCATAAAAAGAGACTTTTGGAACACACTTTATTTTTAAAACACTTTGCAAAATAAAGTGCTATATAAAGCATTATTGTTATCATCATCATCATCATCATCATCGTTATCGTTGTTGTTGTTACTATTAATCTAATTCCAAAAGGAAACCAGCTGACTAGCGTGTTTAAAAAAAGACTGAAAAAAATTATACTGTCCCATTTAGGATAATTTTTAAACCACATTAAAGTGAACTTTTGCCTTTATGGCAGAGCTGTGGGGATGTCGTGTTAATACTTCTTCCTCCCCCTGCCCCTACTTCTGGTTCATCTCACCACTTCACCTTCTAGCCTCAACTTCATTTTCCTTCCTGCCTTCACTGTAACTCAGTTAAGACCTGGAATAATAAAAAAGCAAATACTGTGAATATTAAACAAAGTCCTGTATCATTTGTGCATTTTTTTTTGTCTTCTCTGTGTTTTCTCTAATAGGTCTGAGAAGGTTCGTTTGCTTAGACTAGTCTGCCAGATTTATGGCCAGTTAGTTTCACATGTAAACAAACCTGTTTTTTTCCCTACAGTTTTCAGCTTCACTCCTGATTCTGACCTGTCATCTCAGAAATAATAGTAATGATAAAAGTTTATATTTTTATAGCATTTTAAAGATTGCAAAGTGTTTTCTGGCTGTTGTCTCATTAGTCTTACAACAGTTCCATGAGGTAGGTATAATTGGCATTATTACCCATGTTTTACCCAAGAGAAACCTGAGACTTAATTTTCTTGGTTATGTAACTGGAAAGTGTCAAGAGCAGAATTTGAACCTGGGTTCTCCTAATTCCAAATCTCACACTTAGTCTATGTGCTATTGCTCATTTAGCAAAGGAAGGATTGGTTCGACACAAACTAGAGGAGAAAAAATTTAAGTACTTGTTCTATTTATATGAGTACAGTTAGCACCATTTACATGTATATATAAAGGATGGCTTGTTCTTTATATATAGACTTTGTGCCTAGAAGATATAGATTATGTTTCATTTATTTATTTTTTTAGACTGGGTCACTTTCTCTCACCCAGGCTGCAAATACAATGGTCAGTCATGGTGTGAATCCCACTGTTGATTGGCACAGAAGTTTTTTGTCTTTTTTGCTTTGTTTAGAGGGGGGAAGGCACTGCAATTGGGGTTAAGTGACTTGCCCAGGGTCACACAGCTAGTAAGTGTTAAGTGTCTGAGGTTGGATTTGAACTCGGATCCTCCTGACTCTGGCACAAAAATTTTGATCTGTTCTATTTCCAACCTAGGGTTTGGGTTGCTCCTCCTCAGGCAGCCTGGTGACCCCTCTGCTCCTCAGAGCATATCATATTTGTGCCAGATTGAGTGGTCACCTGATTGATTCTACTGCAGCTCAGAACTCCTGAGCTCAAGAGATCTATAAGTAACAGCCTCCCTGGTAATAGGAATTACAGGCATGTATTATCACCTGTGTTTTCTAAAATCTGATTTTGTGTAGTGTCTTGTACTGTCCATGATCCTTCTGGTTTTGTTTTTTTTCACTTTGTACTATTTCTTAAAGGTATTTACATATTTCTTTCTAGGTCTCATACTTATTCTTCATTACATTAGTTTTCAGTTATATTAATGTAATATAATTTTATTTATCTAGTCCTCTGTGGTTAGTCTTTGGTGACTTTTGGAGGGTTTTTTGGTCATACCAAATTCCATGCTGTGAAAATCTTTGGACATATACATGCCAGATTTAAAAAAATAGTAGAAATAAATTTACACAGAGTTCCCTTTCTTTCTTGGCTAGTGGCACAAATTCTGGAATAACTGGTATAGTTTGTTGCCCTGGCACATGGCAAAGTCAGATGGACAAAATGAGCATCAAATCCATAACCTTGGCCTCATTAGCTTGAGACAGCACATTGAGCTAATTGGATACAGATACAATACAGAAGATTTCACAGATTTGCACATCTTATTTGCATAAGGGCCACATTCATTTTTTCATTCCAGAAATATGTATGCTACCAAATTGAACACAGAGATACAGACTCTCCTATTTAAGATTCTAGTTGAGATGTTGAGAGTCATAGAAATAACTTATTTTGTTATAATTATGAGTGAATGAAAGTTTTAATGTATTTAATTTCTTTTAAGTGTGGTGATCATCATTGGTCTCTGCTAAAGACCCTCTATGATACCTCATCATGAATTAGAGGTGACCCTGGGTTCTTGAAGGTTAGGTCAGTAGAGCACAAACCCTGGCAGAGCCCGCCAGGCTGCAAAATAAATGAATGCAATGGAGCCTGGAAACATTTACCATCTTTATCGCCTCATATTACAGTCAATCATCTTTGCCTTGCTGCCAGAATTTTGCAGGCTTATTGCCAAATGCAGTGTAATATTTGAAGGCTTTAAGGCTAGAAAACACTGATCATCCCTGCTGCCTCTTGCTCCTCATATCATAGGCATGCAGTCTGTGAGCAGAACCATCAGTATGCATTTTCATGGATAATCTTTATATTTTTCCAGCCTATGATTCTCTCTTTTGTAACTTTAAATCTTCAGTGATTTATATGGTTTTTGTGTTCCAGTGCTTACAGATATGATTTATCCAGTAACTATGGTGAAATATTGTAATTCTTGATACATTTTAAATGTTTATGGGGACAACAGAACAGAATATTTAAAATTGTGACTGGCATGGAAAATTCAGGCTCTCTAGTTTTGTACCCTCAGGCCAAACAGAATATTGTGTTAGTTTATTTGAATTGATTAAATATATTGAATGAAATATACTGTGGTCTTCCTTATATGTCAGTATCATATATATCAACAACATTGAACAAAGATCAGTTTTTAAAATAGTCCTTAATCCTGTTCTGTCCTGTTCTGCTGGTGGTAGAATAGTTGGAAAAGGGAGGAAGGGTTCAAAGAGTTTTAAGTTTTAAATTTTCTGCTACACTTATAGGTTCTTTAAATGTGGGATGTTGTCAAATGACCAAGAAATTGACATGCTGCTAGAACAACTGAACCACATCAGTATTCTTGTGATAAACTATATCAGAAGATGAATGAAAATTGTAGCTAATAGGAATTCATAGGTTCCCCTTAGAAAGACAAGTAAGGGCATCAGGGAAGTTGGTTTTATTGTGGACTGAAAGGGAATATTCATGGAATATTTGTCCCTATCACTTTCCAACACTTATAGTAAGTCTAGGCAAAAAGACCAATGAAAATAATTGTAGCTTATGTACTGCTGTCAGTTGTGGAGGATGAAGTACCAAATCTTGTCATAAATCGTCATTTCTATGATAATATTTCTATAGCATTGTGCTAAGCATTTTACATTTATTATCTCATTCGTTTTGAATATAAAATGTAATATTTATAGAGTGCTTCACAAACCTGAAAACACTATGCAAAATACTAGTTAAGGAGTGGGGAACCTGCAGGCATCCTTTTAAGAATTTGTTCTTTAAAATTTGGCTTCAGGCAGAAGACTGCAGTTAAGGATCTAGAATGCCATGTGCAGCCTCAAGGCTGCAGGTTCCCCACCCCAATGCTAGTAGTTGTTAGTTTTTAGTTGATAATGGAGGTTCTTGGTTGGATGCTGGAGCTGGTCACTGACCTTTGTAGGTGATGTGGTGTTTTGACCATATAATTTCTTGTGTAGTGTAGTTTTAGCAGCTTCTAGGGCAATTTTTATGTGTGTCGGGGAGCATCTAACTTTTTTAAGGTAATGTCTGATTGTTGGGATGGTCCCATGAGGTAAGTGGTGAGGATAGAATCTGTAGTTGAATAGAAATAGCACATCCTAAGTGGAGGTGTGAATGGAATTACTGAAATAATTCAGGAGTAGCTAAAGGTATAAGGATGCTCAGTTATTCTGGTGATAATTAGTGAGAGAGTTCCAAGATAGAGTTTTTTCTCTCCATCAGATTCTTGGTCTGGAGGTAGTGCACAGTGGGAAGACAGACTTTCATGTGTAATGTTGGGGCGAAGGACTATTGAAAATGAGAAAATAATTTTGATCTGTGGAGGGTGAGTGGGTGGAGTGTGAAACCAAAACATTTCTTAGAGAAACAGTGGTATGCATTTTTAATAGAAATTCTAATGTACTTGTGTTTGTTTACTCTAAACCTAATATAGAAATCTTACTCTTAAAGGTTCATCAAGAAAAATATTCCCAATTCATAGGAAGTCAGTTTTTAATGGTCTTCACATATATTACTAGATACATGTGTAGATAGGGGAATTGGGACTAGATCTTTGCTTTCATTTGTATAGGGAAATTCCACCCACTAGTTAAGATTATAGTTGCTGAGGATTGCCTTAGAAAGGTAACATGATTTGCCCAGAGTCACACAATATGTGACATACAAAAAATTATATATGTATGTATGGATGTATATACATACATATAAATTTTTTAAGTGTTTGGAGCCACCAGTTTTCGGTAAGCACCTAGCCTGAAATTTTAATTTTTTTCTTTTATTGATTTTATTAAGACTAGGAGCCCCATCTCACCCAGGCTGCAAGTGCAGGGGCTACTAATGATCCTAGTTCCACTGTGGTCCACACTGGTGCTTTGTTGTCCTCTGTTTTACACCTGGACTTGTTTGTCCTTCCAGAGGCAACTTGGTGGCCTCCCATTTCCAGGGGCTTAACATATTAATGCCAAACTTAGTTTGGGTCCCTTTCGTTGCTCAGGAGATCTATTAGCTTCAGCCTCCCCAGAACTGAGATATAGATATGCACCACCATAAGTATTTTTACTTCACCTTCTACGTTCCTTCAGATTAATGTGTCAAACAGGCTTCATTGCAGAGCAAATGAAATTATCAGTTGTAAATTTATTAGATGACTACATACAATAATTGTAAATATTATACCATGTGTAGATTAGCTATTACATAAATTAGGAGAAAACCATTTCTGTCAATTTGAGTCAGTGATGATAAGGAGAACTGTGATTATAGACTATGCACAATTCTGTTAAGCTTGAGTGAAAAAGGTGGCACAGGTTCTATATGTTGTTGGCACTGGACTCTCAACACCTGGGCTTGAAGCCCACCTCCTCATTTATTAAGTGTATGACCTTGAGCAAAGTTCTTAATTTGCTTACTTTAAATTAAATTAAAATTCTTCTTTTTTTAACTTTTGTTTATTTTTAGTTTACATCATTCATTTCCATGAGATTTTGAGTTACAAATTTTCTCCCTGTCTTTCACCTACCTGACCCCCCAAAAACAGCAGTCCCACCATATACCCCCTCCCCCAATCTAGTATCTCCTATATCCTTCCCCATCACCTCTCTGACTTTGCAGTAGGGCAAGATGGGTCTCCCTACCCCAGTGCCTGTATATCTTATTTCCCATTTGCATGTAAATAATAATAATAATAATAATAATATTTATACATATATATTTTAAACATTTGATTTTAAAACTTTAAATTCTAGATTCTTTCCCTTCCTACCTCGTCACCTACCCCCACTGGAAAGACAAGCAATTCAATACAGGCCATACATGTGTGGTTACACAGAACATCTCCACAATGGACATATTGTGAAAGACTGACTTATTTCCCTCCTTCCTATTCTGCCCCCCACTTGTTCTATTCTCTACTTTGTCCCTGTCCCTTTACAGAAATGTGTGCTTCTAAGAACTCTCCCCCCCCATTCTTCCCCTATCTCATCCCCTTCCCCGCTACTCTCCTATAGGCCAAGATACCCAGTTTAGAGTGTATGTCATTCCTTCCCTAAGCCAGATTCAATGAGAGTAATGTTGACTCATTCCCTTTTGCCTTCCTGTTCTTCCCCTCAGTTATAACAGTTATGCCTTGCCTCTTCTGTATGAGTTGATTAACCCCATTCTGTCTCTCCCTGTCTCCTCTCATTCTATTCCTCTCCCACCTCTCAATTTCACCTTTTAAAATATTATCCCATCCTATTCAGTTGATCCTGTGCCCTCTCTCTATGTACACATATATACACACTCTCACATATGTATTCATATGCATATATATCCTCCTATATAGACATGTGTATGTATACACACACACATACGCACATTTATATTCCCTTCAACTATCCTCGTGCTGAGAAAGGTTTCATAAGTTACAATTATTGTTTTCCATGTTGGCACGTAAATAGTTCAACTTTGATAAGTTCCTTATGAATTCTCTTCCATGTTTGCCTTCTCATGCTTCTTGTATTTGATTCAAGCTAAATTGGGTGGGGCAGAGCATTAAATCCCCCTTCACTCAACTGTATTCTATTCAGTTTGGTTTTTTTCATCAAGAATATTTGAAAGTCCTCAACCTCATTGAATGATCATATTTTTTCCTGGAACATTATACTCAGTTTTGCTGGTAGATGATTCTTGGTTTTAATCCTAGCTCCCTTGATCTCTGGAATATCATATTCCAGGCTCTTTGATCCCTTAATGTAGAAGCTGCTAGATCCGGGGTTATCCTGATTGTGTTTCTACAAGATTCAAATTGTTTTTTCTTGGCAGCTTGTAATATTTTCTCCTTGATCTGGGAGCTCTGGAATCTGGTTATAATATTCCTAGGAGTTTTCTTTTGGGAATATTTTTTAAGAGCTGATTGCTTAATTCTTTCAAGTTCTGTTTTGTCCTTTGGTTCTAAAATATCAGGGCAATTTTCCTTGAGATTTTCTTGAAGGATAATTTCTAGGTTCTTTTTTTTTAAATCATGGCTTTCAGGTAGTCCAATAATTTTTAAATTGTCTCTCCTGGATCTATTTTGCAGGTTAGTGGTTTTTTTCAAGAAGATATTTTACATTGTCTTATATTATGTTTTTATTTGTGTGGGTCTGTTTAATACTGTCTTGATTTCTCATAAAGGCATTTGCTTCCATTTGCTCCACTTTAATTCTGAAGGAATTATTCTCTTCAGTAAGCTTTTGAGATTCTTTTTCCATCTGGCAAATTCGACTTTTTAAGGCATTCTTCTTCTCGTTGGCTGTTTGGGCCTCTTTTGCCATTTGAGTTAGTCTATTTTTTAAGGTGTTATTTTCTTCAGTCAGATTCCTGACTCTCTTTTCATGCTTTTCTTGCATCATTCTCATTTCTCTTCCCAATTTTTCCTCCACTTCTCTTACTTGGTTTTCAAAATCCTTCTTAAACTGCTCTATGGCTTGTAACCAGTCTACATTTTTCTTTGAAACTTTTGGTGTGGGAATTCTGTGTTGTCTTCCTCCCGTTCCATGCTTTGATCCTTTTTGTCCCCAAAAAATGAATCTAAAGTTGGATTGCTGTTCTTACTTTGCTTCCTTTGCATGCTCATGTTGCCAGTCAATTACTTGACTTTTTTGCTCTGTGGAATTCTGCTTCCAGAGGGGAGAGTTCTGTCCCAAATCACTGGGGTTTTCGCAGCTGCCAGATCTATTAGAAGGCTGCTGTCTCTGCAGCCCCTTCCAGCTTTGGCTCACTGTTCACATACCTCAGGACTGTCATCCAAGACCACGATCCCAATCCAGGCAGCTTAAGGCAAGAACACTTATCCTCTGAATGATCACTTGGCCCCTTTGCAATCTACAGTCCTAGAGCCCTGAAGCAGCCATGTGGAGATGGTTGCAGGACCGCTGCTTCTGCTGCTTTTTTGCCCTGGGGGCAGATGTCCAGACCTGCTTTTCTCCCCCAAATTTAGCTGAGTTCCACTGACTTTTCACTTTGTTCTTGTTTCTTATGGGTTAATAATTCTGGAAACTGCCACAGCTACTGGTGATCCACTCTCCTGAAAGCTCCAGTCTTGGCTTGTCCTGTCCCGCTTGCCAGGCTGCCTTCAGTGGTAGCTTTGTTTCTCTGTACTTCTGTGGGTTTTGGACCTCTAAAATTTGTTTAGAGTCATATTTCATAGGTATTTGATGTGGTTATGGGGGGAACTGCAGAGTTTCTCTGCTTCTGCGCCACCATCTTGGCTCTGCTCTCCAAAATTCTTAATTCACTTAATTTCTTTGTGTCTCAGTTTACTTATTTGTAAAACGAGAATATTTACACTACTCATTTAGCAGGGTTACCCTGAGGATCCAGTGAAATATGTAAAGTGCTTCACAGACTGTATGTAAATGTGGGCTATTATTACAGTCAGTATCACAACTCTGTTCCTAAATGTCATTTTTACAAACAAGATAGCCTAAATATTAGGTTTAAAAAAAATGAATATGGGCTGCCAGGTGGTGCAGTGAATAGAGCACCAGCCCTGGAATCAGGAGGACCTAAGTTCAAATCTGGCCTCAGACATGTTATACTTTTTAGCTGTGTAACCTTGGTCAAGTCACTTAAAACCCCAATTACCTCGCTTTTCCCCCTCCAAAAAAATTAAATAAAGAATATACATTACTATGTATGATGACTCTGAAGAGTCACTGTCATATAGCAATGTACAACTCTTAAGAAATCTTAAAAATCATTTAGTTTACACTTTCTTAGCCTTTTTGTGTCAAAAGGATTGCAGAGAATTACAAAGAAAACTCATTATGTTGACACAGTTATTAAAATTTTTTTTATTCACTTATCTCAAGTTAAGAACCCCTGTTGAAGTTCAGGCCTTTTATCTGAGCTCGTCGCTTTCTCAGTCTTAGTTTCCTCATCTGTGAAATTAAAGTATTGGATCAGATGACTCTCAAGGTCCCTTCCAGCTCTAAATCTGTGATCCTGTAATGACAGGAAACAAGAGCTGAAGTAACCTTCATAAGTATAATGTATAGGTCCTCAATGCCAAGAGTTTGAACTAGGCTCATGGGTTTTAAGCAGAGCTGAGAGAGACCTAATTGGAATTTAGAGCTATTTTATTCCCAAGAGTATCTAAAGATCTAAATACATCTCACTGATTCATCGACTGTTATCTGCGCATGTGGCATATTACCCTGGTAGACAGTGAACTGGTGAGGTTAGGAAAGGAACTAAGCCTCATTCAAACTCCATAGCTCCTGTGCCGGGCACAGGGTTCTCATTGTCCGTTAGAAGGACCTTCCAGAGGGCAGGAACTGTTTTTAACCTTTCTTTGTATTCTTAGCCCTTAGCACATAGTAGGTGCTTAATATTAACCTTTAGCGACTGACGCCATATAATCTGTATTTAACAAATGTTTGTTGAATTAGACTTCAGAAGATATAAAGCAGACTTAAAATGATATCAGTTCACAGTACCGATATATAAGGAAACCAAACAACAGGTACCAGCTCCCTAAATCCATTTTCTCTGCAGGATTGCTTTATTGATTTATTGACTGAATAGTGCCATCTCATATAGTGCTTTTGCTTTTGTTCTTGAATGCACATGAAACACTTTCATGTTCAAACACATTTCACTGTGACATTTCTCTTTCAAAAGCAAGCTTGAGATGGAAGCTGAATGATTCATTGCACTGTGCGAGTCTTTCAAAAGGTAGGAGTGGTTTTGAAACTCACCCCGTCCTCCCTCTGTTCCCGCTCTACTTTGCTTCCTCTCACTCCCCACTCCCCAAACCCCCACTCACCATCCATGGACAGAGAAGGAGAAGAGGACAGCTTTGGTCTAAGTAGCCAGACCTTTGTGCTTACAGAACCTGGAAAAGGGAGAACTAATAATTTCAGTTTTACTCATCAAGCATTTATTGATTGGTTTCCAAGTGCCAGAAACCATTTTGGGCATCAAGATTACAAACACAAAAGTGGAGATAGGGCGAGTCTTGAAGGAGTTTAGTTTCTAACATAACTATAACATTTTTTTCTTTTCAAAAATATTTTGGGGGGCCTGTTTGGCACAGTTTTCCAACAGTCAGATGAGTGAATGCTGTTGAATGAATGGCTGGCTGAGGATTCTAAAACAAGGACAGAAGCAAAGTACACAATTTTGGAAGCTGACAGTGGAGACTATTCCCCTCTCATTTATCAACAGTCACTCAGGAAGCCTCTGGAGTCAGAGGACCTGGGCATAATTCCACCTTTTATTACTGTGTGACTGTGGATAAGTCACCTTCCTTTGGCATCTGTTACTTTTACTGTTCAATGAAGGGAAGAGGAATGATTAGGATTGTTGTGGTCTAGTGGTGCTGGGAATCCCTAAATTCAAGGGCAAAAGATGAGGGTCCTGCCTGGAAGGAATTTGACTCAAACCTTCTTTCAGTCAGAGACAAGGTTTATTGTTTGGCCAGTAGAAGAGCGGAGGACTTTTAAGAATCAGTGCCTTTAGTAAATTAAACTGACCTCTGTTAAAAAGGAAAAAGATTTTGTGTGAAGATTTGAATGGGATCTGGGAGTGGCCAATAGACAGGGGGTGACTCTGAGGTAAGAGAGGAGTCTAGCTGGGATTAAGGGTAAGAAGTAGCCTGGGGCAGTCTGGAGGTAAGGACCAGGAAGGGCTGGGCTAGTTAGAGGTAACAGAGAATTGGAGATTGGGTCAGGGTCCAAGCCATAAAACCAGGACAGTTGAAAGGATTATTGTGGGATGAACCTCAGGCAAATGCAGGGCTCTGTGGGAAGTTCAGGGGAAGTTCAAAGTGTAGGGGGGTTGGTTTCCAGGGCCTCGGTCAGGACAAAATTATTTTTAAGGTTCCTTCAGTTCTGAATACTATGAATTCACTACAAAGTAGGTAGCATGGCTCATGCAGTTAGTGGTCCCTTTAAAAATTCTAATTCAGTGAATTTGCTATTGATGTATATGATTATCTTTCCTAAAGACCTATTATAAAGTTCATCCAGTGGTGGAAATGACCTATATCTTTGAAGGCTACGTCAAGAGAACACCAGTTACAACAATACCAAATACCAAGATAGATTTTGAGTACAGCAGTGCCAAGTCTGGAGTCAGGAAGACCTGAGTTTAAATCTGACCTCAGACACTTCCTAGCTGTGTGACTCTGGGCAAGTCACTTAACCCTGTTTACCTCAGTTCCTCATCTGTACAGTGAGCTGGAGAAGGAAATAGCAAACCACTCCAGTATCTTTACCAAGAAAACCCCAAATGGGGTCATAAAGAGTCGAATGTGCCTGAAATGATTGAATAACATCTGTCTTCTGAAAAGAGGCTTCTCCACTAGACTGATCACAAGAAAGTTTATCGCCAGATGTTGAATGATTTTAATTATGACAATGAAACAGTCTTGCTATGGCATGAAAGAAGTTTCAGTGTGCATAACTGGAGGGAATCCAAGATAAAAATGATAATGACTTAGATTTGGAAGAGAACTTAGAAATCATAAGATCATAGCTCTTCTGCTAAAATGGACCTCATAAGCCATATAAAGCCTTTTTTTTAACAGATAAGAAAGCAGAAGCCCACAAAAAAATGAATTTAACCTATTGCGATTAACTCAGGCAGTATAGCTAACATTTGAACCCAGATCCACTGTACAAACCACTTTTTCAGTCATTTTTCAGTTGTGTCCAGCTCTTTGTGACCTGTACAAATAGGGTTATCACACAGATAGTAAGTATCTGAGGCAGGATTTGAACTCAGGAAGATGAGTCTTCCTGACTCCAAGCCTGGTACTCTGTCCACTGGGCCACCTAGCTGCCCCATGGACCCTTTTCAAATATTAAACTGTTGTAGCTTGAGTCCTCTTCCTCTATTCAACTTCATGTGGTGATCTCATCAGCATCCATGGATTTAATTATCATCCCAATGCTAATGATTCTCAGATTTACCTATCCTACCTTAACCTCTCTGCTGACCCCCAATAACAATAAATTGAACAAGGTTTTGTAATAAAAAAAATAAATAGTTAACGACTTTTAAAATCTGGAAGCTCTTCTGTTTAGATCAGTATTATATTTTAGTTGTACCTAAATTCATTAGGTATGCTGCCCTCTAAAAGCAACTCAAGGAAAGAAGAAGAACCAAAATTCTTTAATCATAAAAATTTAATGTTTTTGTAAGGCCTAAAAGGAGTATGGCATAGTGGATACAGAACCAACATTAAGGCAATAAAGATCTGGGTTCAAACGTAACCTCTGATTCATTCAGGCCATGTGACCCTGGGCAATTGGCTCAGCCTTTCAGTACTCTAGAATGCTTTTTAAGATCTTATGTAGAGTATATGCAGACCTGCATTGGTAGAGGAGGCTTTCTCATTAGGGATTTCCCTAAACCAATGAAATTACAGGTCCAGACTCTATCCCTGCCTTCATAGGGCCTACTAATTCAGCAGTCCAAATTAAGCCAAAATAAGCCTATCACTGTTCTTTCTAAAATGCTTGTGCTTTCTTGGGGACCATCTTCACATTGTTATCTCCACTGTTCTCCTAACCTAGTTTCTTGAAGGTCAAACAGTTTTGCTGTTATCTGGCTAAATGACCTGGTATCTGCTTTCCAGCAAGATAAACTGGAAAAGAAACCAGACATAGTACTTATCTAGTGTTTTCCTATTTACAGGACTCTAGAAAGTTAACAATTGACAAGAATTACAACTGGAGAAATTATGCATTTTAAAAACTGAGTGGTTTTATATTTTGTGCATGTATTTCAAAGAGTGATCAATTTCAGTTTATTTTATCTGATTATTTTAATGCCATTTGGTGATGATGTTATATAAGATTGTTCAGTAGTTTATTCTTCAATGAAACATTTACAGTCAGGGTGGCTAGGCAGTGCAGTGAATAGAGCACCAGTCCTGCAGTCAGGAGGACTCAAATACATTCAAATACGGTCTTAGACACTTGACACACTTACTAGCCATGTGACTATGGGCAAGTCACTTAACCTTGATTGCCCTCCAAAAAGCAAAAAAAAAAAAATTACTGTCAGACAAAATATAATTTACTATCAAATTATGTGATTTTTAAGTTATCTTATTATAGTCTTCTATTGTTCTTAGCAAAGAAGGAAGGATATCATAGTCTTCTTCCTCTTACAGTGATGTTGGATAGATGTGAGAACCTTTGAATGAGACCACAAAAATAATATGTGAGGTGTTCAAGCCCTTGAATTTTTTTTTTGTTTTGAAAGTTTGTTGTTGTCGCAGTGTATACCACTCAGCACTTTGTATTTGTATAGAACTACTATTGTTAAAATACCCTAGAGCAGGGAAAGGGAACCTGGGGCCTCTTAGGCTACATGTGGCACCCCTCCCCTCGGGCCCTCAAATGCAGCCTTCTAACTGAATCCAAACTTCACAGAACAAATCCCCTTAAAAAAAGGATTTGTTCTATAAAACTTGGATTCAGAAGACCGTACCCAAGGACCTAGAAGGACACATGTGGCCTCAAGAATGCAGGTTCCCTGCCTGTGCCCTAGAATGATTACATATCGGGAGATCGTTGGAGAGAATGATATAAATGAAGAGAAAAACAGGGATTGTTATTCTCCCTTTGCAAATTAGGAAAAAGAGACCCTAGTTGTGAATGATTGGAGGTGAAGCTGAAAATAGAACCTAATTTTCCCTAAGACCTAATCCAGTACTTTTTTGTTTTTGTTTTTGTTTTTTATTGAACTGGATGACTTAGTCACTTCAAAGAGGTGTGGAAGGCTGGATTTTATGGGCCTCCATTGGTAATCTTGATAGACTATAATGAGAAACCGAGGTTCTTTGTGCTCCTGTACTACTTAGTTTTGAGAGAGCCTCCTTGTTTTTCTTGTGTTCTTGCCATGTCTGCTTCGCCTTCTGATAAAGTTTAGTCTCTGACTATTATTGCCTATGACTTGGCTGAGTAACAACCTCCTTGGGCCTTGGTTTCCTCAAGTATACAATACCTATTCCCTCTAGCTTCCAGTTTCTTCTCTCTCCCCTCCCTCCCAATCTTTGTGTTTGTTTTGTATTTACCTCTTTCTGTATATGCTATCTATCAGTCAGTCAGCTAGCATATTTTAAGAACCAACTACGTGCCAGGCTTTGTGCTAACCTCAATTCAATTCGAGGTCTTTGAGACCAGAGCACCGAGCACAATGTCTGGCACATAGGAAACAATGTGGATTGATTGATTGAGGCAGTCGGGCTAGTTGACCTTCGTTGTTCTGTCCCAGCTCTAGATCTATGGTCCTATGAAATGATTTGAATTAAAGCCTTTCTTAGATTGGGAAGGGATCCTGAATATTGATTCTAGTAGAAGAGATAACCTTTAATAACCTTTTTATTCTTATAATCCAGGAGGTACCTATAATATCATGAATAACACAACCAAAGTTGTTTGGTGGAAATGCAATGAGACCCCTTCCCCCCAAGATGTGATGCTAGTGGAGGGTAGAGAAGAACAGTTTTTCCAGTCATAAGAGTCATTATTCTTCATGTTGAGTGTAAAGCCTCTCATTGGTCCAAGTTACTTTCCAGTATTAGTGTTTTTTTATGGACCAGAAGCCAAAAAGATATATATATATATATATGTATGTATGTATATATGTATGTATGTATTAAGACAGAGAGAGACAGAGAGAGAGAGAGAGAGAGAGAGAGAGAGAATAATGAAAAGAGTTACTCCCCTTTAATTAGGTAGTGCGCCTATAGGTCAAAAATGAACAAACTGTCTTAATCTTTATCATCAGTGATAATTTTATCCTCTTCCATATGGTTCAGCATGATCTTCACTTAGGAACAAACCCAGAACATTTCTTGAATCACATTTGGTGCCCGCCTAGTGGCTCAGCTGGGAAATGGATCTTTCTTTTCTGAGATAGGAAGACAATTAGGCAATGTAGAATTACTGGAGAGCTGGAGTTGGAGTCAGAAAAGACCTTGGTTTGAGGTTACCTTTGACAGTTACTGCTGATATGGTCATGGGGAAATTATTTAACCTTCTGAACCTTGGTTTTCTCATCAGAAAAATGGAATTACTAATAGCCGTAGTACCTACCTCATCACAGGTTTGTTATGAAGGTCAAAATGAAGTAATTAATGTATGTGAAATATTTTGTAGAACTTGAAATACTTTATAAATAGTAGCTCTTAGGTTGTTTTAGCCACAGGCAGAAAAGATCTGTCGAGGGTTAAGATAGCTTGACTTATGAGATAAATCTCTATTGCTTAAATTGTCAGTACATTTAAAATCGCTAGGTTTATTCTTTGTGTAGACAATTCCTTCTCCCACTCCTGAGCTAAATGTTCTCCATCTGCTTCCTGTCTGTGTTATTATTATTCCATTTTATTCTTCAGCATAGGATAGGGAAACCATGTCAGTCAGTGTATACCACTTAGCTGCTGAGAATCTCTTGATTGGCTACTGAGCTAGAAACTATCTCTTTTTAAAAGAAGAAATATTTCCAGGATGGCTGCAGCCAAGACACGTGACTGGAGATGGCAGGAGGAAGGACAGGAAGGACATCCTTGGGTATCATGGTAATTAGTCTTGCATGGTAGTCAAATGCAGTACTATCAGAACTCACAAGAGTCATAAGCCTTTCAAACTCAAAAGGCCACCTACCAAACAGAAGGAAACACAAAAGAGGCGAAAGGAGCCAGGAATGCCACCCTGGGAGGCTCACCCTGTTAAAATCCTCTGGCTACCAGCTAGGGCCAGATCAACATGATTTCCCTTTTCAGTCCCTCACCCCCTGAAAAAATTGTTCTTCTCTACCCTCCACTGGCATCACATCTTGGGGGGAAGGGGTCTCATTGAATTTCCACCAAACAACTTCGGTTGTGTTATTAATGATATTATAGGTACTTCCTGGATTATAAACACCTGATTTATAAATTTTTTTTGTTTCCATTGTAACCAGTTGATCAATAAGCATTTATTAAGTAGTTACAACATGCCAGGCACTGTGCTAAAAAGACAAAATAAAACAGTCCCTGCCCTCATGGAGCTAATCTAAGTGTATGCACAGCCAATATAAAATAAATACAGGGTAATGTTTTAGAGAGAAGGCAGTAGCCTCTGGGGGAATCAGGAAAGGCTGCCTGTAAGAAGGTGGTGCTTGAAGCTAAGGATTTCAAGAGGCTGGGACAAGGAGTGAGGGAGTTCATTCTAGGCATAGGTGTCAGCTGTGCAAAGGCATAAATGGAGTGTCAGTTTGGTCGAGCCTTGGAGTTTGCTGAGGGAGGCAATGTGTAATGAGACTACAGGGTGTGAAGGACTCCAAATGCCAAACAGAGAAGTGCACATTTTATCTTAGAAGCAAAAGGGAGTTTGTTAAGTGGAGTGGGACATGGTGAGACCTGAGCTTTAGCAAAATCACTTTGGCAGTTAGGAGGAAGATGGATTAGAGAAGGGACAGACTTGTAAATTCTTTGCTTGTAGTAGTTGTGTCTTCTTTATCTTTATTTTCCTCTAATAGAGTATTCTGCTTACGTAATATATGTTCTTAAGTGGGAGAGCCTCTCTAGGTAGCAACCAAAATGTACTGGACTGGTTACTGGTATGTTGACCTGTCCCCATTCTACCATCTTTTCCCTACAACCTTCTTCCCCAAAGGAACTGTGCACACACACCATGCTCCTGATTTCCTCTGCCCTTCTTAGTTACAGTTCAGCCAATTCTGCTTCCAGCAATCTCTTTTATACATGTACAAGCACATCCTCTTTAACCCTATTCTTCTTCCTTACCTTTTCTTTCAAATGCATTCCACTTAAACTCAGAAAATGCTCTCTTCTTTTTCAGTGATAAGTCAAAAAGTAATTCTCATCATGGCTGGCAGGTATAAGAGGCTAAAGAAAAAGGAAACTGTAAGTTTTGAAGTGAAATTGGAACAACATAAAGAACCAATGCTATCAGTCTCTAAAGCCCTTGAAAGTTCTCAGAGTCTTCTTCAGGGTCTCCATGAAAGTCTCACCTACCTGTCAGCTTACTGTAACCAAAGCATTCAAATATTGTTCCCCATTCAATTTTATTCTTAGGTTTGGCTTAATTCTTTGCAATGGTATACTTATCTTTTAAACATTTTCCATTATAAATATGAGTTCCATTATGAAGTGGGATTTTAAGGATTTTCTTGATATCCAGACCATTATTATATATAACATTGTTTCTGTGTGACTGTGTGATATGAGTTCCTGAAAACTGATTTATAAATGAACACTTCTAAGTTGGGGATCTACTTTTCCTAGACACACATAGTAGTTTCTTTTTGGTGTTTATTGTTCTGGCGTTGTAGATTTCTGTAACCACCATAGATTAGAGTTATCAACTCAATAGCCATTTGTCAAGCACTCACCTATTGTGACTAGCACATAGTAATAAGTGCTTCTTTCCTTTTTAAAAAAGTATAGTAAAAAATAATGCCATTTTGCCTTAGAAAAGAGAGAGATGGGATATAATGACTCCCTATCTCCTGGAGAAAAAAAGTCTCAACTCCTGTATTGTAGGTTTTCCACATTTTGGACTCAGTTTACCTTTGGTACTCATTTCTCATGATCTTTAGCCAGACTTTGCTATTTGTCACTCAGATATGCCCCACCTTATTATTCCTTACATTTAGAGGGCCCCTTCTCTCTCCCATCCCTAGTCCACTCTTCTAATTCTTTCCTATCCTTTAAGACCTAGGTAAAATCCTTACTCCTCAAAAGCAAGAAATCTGTCCCTGCTTTTGATCCAAAAGCCCTTTTGTAGTTTTAGAGTTACATTTTCCAGTCTATTTTGCATCAAAGTTATCTGTTCCCAGGACTTCAGGTACTCAATAAATATTTGTTAAATGAAAAAAAAAATGTTGCTGGGAAGGATGCTTTAAAAAAAACTAGTTTAATGTAAGAATTTTTTTTTCTGAATTTTATCATGAGCTGTCAGTATTCTCTGATGTGTCTCCAAGAGACTGCATATGTACATAAATAATCAAATACAATTATGCCTAACTAAGCAAGTCAAAATTTGAAAATCAGAGTTTAACCTGAAAGATAATTAGGGAGCCCTTGTTTACTAGGAATGCTAGGATTACTTTCTAGAATACATTCTCTTAGCACTTTAAAAATAATGGATTTACAGAACTGACTTATTCTCAGATTTTTGGGAATGCATCTTTTGGGTAAAGTTATGTTTTTGCATAATGTGTGTATATACATGCATGTATGAATTTAGTTAACTTACTTTGATACTATAGTTACTCTTACTGAGACACACCATCTTACCCTTTGTGGTTCTTATTCATTACTTCCAGACACCTAGTTCAGCCCTTTTTTTTTTTTTTTTTTTTTTACTAGACCTGTCATTTCATTGGTTTGGAGCTCCCAAGGAAGCATTACCTCCACCATTCCAGATTCTACATCTTAAAATCCTCAAAAATTGCCTGGGACACTGAGAGGTGATTAAGTGACTTGTACAGGGTCATATAGTTATAAGTGGGAAATGAATCCATGTCTTCCTGACCCCAAGGACAAGCCTGTACCCAGTCTCCTGAGCTAGCATTCATGTCTAAATGTCTAAACAAAATTCCTCCTTACAGTGTGCCTGACAGGTACTCATCCAGCCATTACTTGAAGACCTCTAGTAGGGAAAACCTGCCTCATGTTATCACCATAATTTCTTGGTAAGCCCATTCCACTTTTTTAAGCTCCCCCTAGTAAGTTTTTCCTTACATTAAGCCAAAGTTCATCCCTCTGACACTTCTACCATTAATTCCAATTCTACTTTCTGGAGCCAAATAGGACAAATGTAATCTTTCTTTCACATGGCAGTCTTTCAGATAAATGCTTAAAGACAATTATACTTTCTTCTCCAAATTCAATAGAATCTTATATGGTATGATCTTGAGGCCCTTGACCCCCTCACCATCATATGGGCATTCTCCAGCTTATTGATATTCTTACTTAAAACTATGGTTCCTTCCATTGATGGTTCCTCAACCTCCCTGGGAATTTTCTAGTTCTTATGTTATTTCAGCATATCACTGTATGTTACATTGCATAGTTTATAATCATCAATATATAAAATAATCAATGTTCTCAACCAGGAAATTTAAATTGTATTAATCAAGGTAGCACAAATCTACTTTCTGAGTTTACTAAAGTAGTAGAACAAGAATCCTAAGTTTTATTCTTCAGAATTTTTAATTAGCTTGGAATCCTTTAGGTTACCCCTAGCTGATGACAAAATCTGAAGTGCATCATGTTTCTTCCTACCCCATTTTCTTGGGAAATAGCTATCTTGGCATAACCAGTCACTAGCTGTGTAATTTTGGTCAAGTAACTTAACTTTGGGGGGACTGGGCAGAGGCTCTGTTCCTCCTTAATAAAATAAAGACGTTTAGTTACATGATCTCTAAATTCCCTTCCTGTGCCTATAATCCTATAATTTTTTCTAATTCTCCTAGGGCATTTCTGATATCGCATTGAGGATTTAAGGACATCCTGTCTTATATCAGACCCCCTTTCAAAGAATTCTGTTTCTGAATGCAAAGTATAATGGGTGGTTCCTTTATGTTCAGGTTTCAGCATGCTTTAACAGCTCTGTCAAGCCACTCCATACCTTTCTAGAAAACAACTCCTTGTTTAGCCCATATTCAAACTAGGCAAATTCATTTCAAGGTGTATGCATTTCAGCAGGCACTTGGAACAATGCCTACCGGCATGACTAATCATCTTTCCTGGATGTCATTTTAGTAAAATAAACCCTTTAAACTTTCTTCTCTAATCTTGCCTTTTTGATGATTTTATTTCACCCTAATTTTCTTCCGTCTTATTTTTATTGTTGTTTTTAAATTTTCTTTTTCTTAATTAGTGAAAACAAGCTTGATGACATTAGCCTGTCAGGTAATAAAATGTGAAGCTTGACTAAGAAGGGAGAGGTCTCCTAACTTTTAAAGAGACATCTCACCTATTATTCTAAGTCCACTAGAAATATGAGGTTGTTCATTCCATCCTTACCTCTGCCTCAGTTTCCCTCTTTTGCTTTAAAATGAGGCCTTTCTTGATTAGTAGTACCTTTCATAGTACCTTGTATTTTACTAAGTTTTTACACTACTTAAGTGATAATGTTTTATCAGAAAATTCATTGCCCAGGTGGGTTTTATACCAGAAATGTAGGGCTGGTTCAATATTAGGAAAACTGTAAGCATAATTAACCATATCAACAACAAAAATCATATGATTATTTTAATGGATGCAGAAAAAGCTTTTGACAAAACAAAGCACCTATAAAAGCTCTAGAAAGCATAGGAATCAATAGAGCTTTTCTTAAAATGATAAGTAATGTCTGTCTAAAACCAAGAACAAGCATCAGCTGTAATGGGAATAAACTAGAAGCCTTCCAAGTAAGATCAGGGGTGAAGTAATGCTTTTCATTATCACCACTTTTATTCATTATTATACTAGAAATGCTAGCTATAGCAATAGTACAAGTAAAAGTAATTGAAGAAATAAAAATAGGCATTGAGGAAACAAAACTATCAGTCTTTGCAGATGATATGATAGTTTGCTTAGAGAACCTTAGAGATTCAACTAAAACTATTTGAAATAGTGAATAGTTTTAGCAGAGTTGCAGGATATACAATAAACCCACATAAATCATCAGTAATTCTGCATATATTCTCATCAAAATCTAGTAGGAAGAGATAGAAAGAGAAATTGCATTTAAGATAACTACAGACAATATAAAATACTTGGGAGCCTACCAGCTAAGACAAAACTAGGAATGATATGAACATGATTACAAAATACTTTTCTCACAACTAAAGATGGATCTAAACAACTGGAGAGATATTAATTGCTCATGGGCAAGACAGAGTCAATATAATAAAGATGACAATTCTACATAGATTTATTTACTTATTTAGTGCCATACCAATCAAACTACCAAAGAATTATAGAGCTAGGAAAAAAAATCAAAACTCAGTACTGAGAACAAAAGAATCAAGAATATTAAGGTAATCAATAAACAAAATGTGAAGCAAGGCAGTCTAGTAGTACCAGATTTCAGACTATATTACAAGGTGGTAATCATCAAAACAATCTGGTACTGGTTAAGAAATAGAGCTGGGAATCAGTGGAATACATTAAGTATGTAATACTTAATAGTAAATGACTGTGTGGGATGCAAGACCCCCTATCCAGATTAAAAAAAAAAACAGGTTTCTCAAGGCAAAAACAGAAGCTCTTTATTTCCCTAGTCAAGTCTTGTGAGAATTGGGCATCACTTGCTCCAGAGCAAGCTGGTATAGGGAGGCACTGTGCAGAGAGCAAGGAGACAGTAATATACCCGTATACAAACAATTCTAAGAAAACCCACAAAACCCTTCCCTGGTATCTGGACCTTCATCCCCATTGGAGAGATGTATGGCCTCACATTCTAAATACCCAATGCAAACACATATTTCAGCTATTTTCCTTATTTAGAAAAGGGAGGTGGTTAAAAGTGTGATATGGAGGGAGAAGGGGGGGGGTGGTATAACACCTGATTTCCCCCAAATCAGATGATTTACAGGAAAATGAAACTCAGGCCTAGAGGGGGTTAGGACCTACCTCAGTTCTGGGGACTGTTGCTTCCATTTTATGAGAATGCTTTCACCCATTTCACTCATGACCATAGTAATCTAGTGTTTGATAAATTCAGAGATTCATGTTTTGGGAACAGAAAGTCACTATTTGGCAAAAATTTCTGGAGAAACTAGAAGGTAGTTTGGCAAAATCTTGGCATAGAACAACATCTCATACTACACCAAGACAATGTCAAAATGGCTACATGATGTAAACATAAAGGATGATTTCATAAACAAATTAGGGGAGCCTGGAAAATTTTGTCTCAAATTTGTGAATAAGAGAAGAATTTATGACCAGATGAGAAAGAGATGACCATATGAAGAATAATGGGTAATTTTGACTGCATGAAATTAAAAAGATTTTGCACAAACAAAACCAGTGTTGCCAAAATTAGAAAGAAAGCTGGAAACTAGGAAAAAGCTTTATAGCAGGTTCTATGATAAAGGTGTCATTTCTTAATTATATAGGAAATTGAGTCAAATTTATAAAAATAAGAGCATTCCCCAAATTATAAGTGATCAAAGGATATGAGCAGGAAATGTTCATAAGAACTTAACAGCTATCTATAGTCATATAAAAATGCTCTAAATCACTGTTGATTAGAGAAAGGCAAATTAAAACAACTCTGACTAACATGACAGAAAAAGAAAATGACAAATGCTGGAGGAGATGTGGAAAGGAGTGACACTTACCATTGTTAGTGGAGTTGTGAACTGGCCCAACCATTCTGGAGAACAATTTGGAACTATGCCCAAAGGACTATAAAATTGTGCATACCAATCTTTGACCCCTCAATACCACTACTAGTTCTGTATCCCAAAGAGATAAAAGAAGGAAAAGAACTTATATGTACAAAAATATTTCTAGCAGTTCTTTTTGTGGTGGCAAAAAACTGGAAATTGAAGGGATGTCCATCAGTTGGGGAATGGCTGAACAAGTTGTGGTAATAATTGTGATGGAATACTATTGTGTATTCCATAAGAATACACAATAAGAAATATAAGAAATAAAAATAAGAAATATTTATAAGAAATATTTGGGAAATAAAGAAACAAAGAATTTTTTTTTGCCCAGGAATATAAGAAATAGGAAATATACATAAGAAATATAAGAAATAAGAAATTTCTTATAAGAAATAAATAAGAAATAAAAAGCAGGATAGTTTCAGAGAAAAAAAAAACCTTGAAAGACCTATATATAAATTGATGCAGAGCGAAATGAGCAGAACCAGATCATTGTACACAGTAACAACATTATAATGATGATCAGCTGTGAAAGATTTAGCTACTCTGTCCACTAAAGCCTTCATGATGAAAAATGCTATCTGCTTCTAGAGAATTGATGAACTCTTTGAGTCCAGCTTGAAGTATAATTTTTCCATTTTTTTCTTTTTGGCAACATGGCTAATCTAGAAATATGTTTTGCATGATTTCATAAGTATAAATGATACCATATTGCTTACCTTCCCAAACAGGTTGAGGATGAGCCATAGGGTGGGGGAAATTTTTTTTAAATATAAAAATAAATAATACATTTTAAAAATTTTGGTGCACTTTTATATGTATCTTAAAAGGATTCCTTATTTTCTAAGAACTTTCTTTGTCCTTCCTTCCCAGTACCTTAGACTAAGTACTTAAAAATATTTTAATCATGAGAAAAATAATCATCCTGTACAAAAATTGGGCTTAGATGTTCGTTACTGGAATGTTTCAGTTGCATAAAGCTATGTAGACCTGGATTAATATTGCTAGCATCACTGCTTTGTAATACTTATTCTGATGCCTTTTTCAGTACCATTGAACGTGAAACAAATTGCATTCCACTGGACTAGACTATCTTGTCTGTCTTTGCTTAAGTCACTGGTTTGGAAACCAACATTCAGCTTACTTTATGTATGGCATGTACGATTATTAGTAGCATGAGTATTTTAGTATCTGTAAATGTGTTCTATTATTTCTGATTGTCAAAGGCTCATCTCCTTTTTAATTTATTGTAATCAATTATGTGAGTGCTTGCTCCAGAATATAAGATGGGAGGTCTTTTAGAATGTTGCTTGATACTTCATTATCAAGCACGAATGCCATAATTTTGATTGTGTAGAAGAATCTGTTCATCAATTCAAATTGCAGTGGTCCATAAATTATACTCATATTCATTTGCCTTTAACCTAAGAGAAATTTAATGATTTGCTCATGGTCTAACAGTGTCATAGGCAGGATTTTTAACCTGTGTTTTCTGGATTACAATTCTAGTACCCAATTCACTATCCTATGCCACCTTCACTTTTATACTAGTCAAGCCATCTCAAAAAACTTTTATCTGTTTCCTGAGCAATTATATTTAGCTACTGTTAGAAATTCATTGTTCTGTTTTTCTTGGCACCTCTCAGGAGTTTTCAGATTGCCTCCATCAGTGCAGAAGAACCCCAGAAATCCCAGACTGCTTGATTGAATTAATCATTCTGTAGTATAAACTAGACAGGACAAGCCATTAATCAATTTCAAAGCAACAAAATGCTTTGATCTTTGGATAAACACAAATGATGCTACACAGGAAACATTTTGTGATTGCCCGAGTCAGAAATACCTCTGGGCTTGTATACAAAACAACAAGCCAGTTGAGGAGACGAGCCAGACAAGGAGTCTCTTAAGCCAGCAATAGTCCAGTCAGGAGGGGGGGAATTCCAATTAAGCCCCTAAAAGGGTATCTCCTGGGGAGAGGAGAAAATTCGTCCCTATCTTCTTCCCCCAATCCTAGGCCAGCGTATGGGTTGGGAGATCCTGAGGTTCCATCAGAGAAGTTTTACCGGTGACCAGAGTTGGTAGTGGTGGCAAATGACAACCACCTGGAATAGCAATAACTTCACACACAAAAAAGGTTCAGCTGTGAACTCACCAAAGACAACAACACTTAGAGCCCAGGGGTTCCCTGTGGAACTTCATGAGAATTCTTTGAAGGGAGAAAAAGACTTTCAGCAAACAGGCACTTTCAACTTATCCTTTATTCACAAGTCTTCTCTACATTTATGCTTGTACCATTGTTCTACCAAGGTCTACCCAAGGATCTTGTGTATATAGGGGGAGGGTGTGCCTCCAGTTTTTAGGAATGTTTTTGTATCTTCTTGCCAAAGTTTCCTTAGTAAATATTCTTTTCTGAAAGCTGATTGTTGCTACTAGCTGCAAATAAATAGGGGACACTGGTAGGAACTTGTGAACAACAGTACTAGAAACCCAGCCCCCCAGGGTTACCCCTACAACACTGATTAGTAGTAGTTATCTGATTCTCACCTGGTGGGGTTATTATGTAAAGTTAAATCTTGTTCTTTATACATTGCTCAATGTTGATAGTAAATATTGTCTGTGTCCAAAATGTTTTAATATATACTTTTAAATTTTAAAAGTGGACACAAATTTTTAAGACCCTGTTAATAAGACCCTGTGGTTTTGGCCAAAGAGTACAGATGACACCTAGTGCCTAAGAAAGGTAATAGAAGACAAGAGGAATGAAAAGGGTTAAAATTTAATGAGACTTTGAGTTAGAGATTACATCCTCTCTTCTTTTAGAAGCAGAGTACATTTTTTTTTTGCTGTGAATTAATGAAAGAAAATATCTGTAAGAGTAACATGAGTGGTTGCTCTGCTGTTTAGAAAAAAAAAACCTGATGACAAAAAAGTTCTTACCAGAACCTGCCACCTCCACGCCTCCCAACAAAGCATTGTGGAAGCATAGTGTGGTGAAGAGAACTCTGAATTGAAGTCAGAAGACTAGGACTTGAGTCCTAGCTGCCTTGTTTCTATAAAATCTGCGGGTTTAAAAAAATCAATAAACTTCTGAGTTCTGTTTCCTTATAGTAAGCAGTACCCTCTCCACCTTAAAGAGTTGTAAGAACTGAGTATAAAAAAGTACTTTGTACATTGTTATGTGTTACACTGATGTTTTAAAAATTTATCCTGATCATATTATCATTTTGAAGTTAATCAGTAAATAAGAATTTATTAAAGTACCTACTATGAGCTAGGTACTTTGTGGGCATTAGGAACACAAAGACAAAACTATTTTTCTATTCTGATGAAGAAAACAACATATAACATACATAAGTAAATACAAAATATGTAGTTAGTTTGTGGGGGCCATTAATAGCTGGGGAGAGGTTCAAGAGAGATCTCATGTAAAAATGGCACTTAAAATGAGCTTCTATAGAAACTAGGGCTCCTAAAAAGTAAAGTTGAGGACAGAAGGCATTACAGGTAGAGATGCAGAGAGGACAGCTTGTTCAAAAGCATGAAGGTGGGAAACAGAATGCCATAAGGGAAGGACAATAAGTGGACCACTTTGGCTGGAATGTAGCATCCCTCAAGGGGAATAATAAGTAATGTTCCTAGAGAAGTAGGCTGGAGCCAGATTGTGAAGTTCTTTAAGAGCCAAACATAAGAGATGGCATCTTCTAGATAAGTGGTTCTCAACCTTCCTAATGCCATGACCCTTTAATACTCTGTACACTGTGGGCAGACCCTCCTGGAGACAGAGGAGCAGTGTCTCAGTTCCTAAGACCATCAGAAAGATGTGTTTTCCTGTGGTCTTAGGCAACCCCATTAGACCCCTGTGAAAGGGTCATTCGACCCCCAAAGGGGTCATGACCCATAGGCTGAGAACCACTGTTCTAGATAATATGGAGCCGCTTGAATTTCTTTGTGCCCAGGAATGACATCATCAATCAGATCTAAGGTTTAGGACTCTCTTTGGAGGTTTTTTGTAGTAGTAAAGGCAAGAAATGATGAGCATCTGAATCTGGGTGATGACTGAGTAGGGAGAAGGGGATACATTAGAAATTTTGTGAAGGTAGAATCAGTGTTTCAATATTGGGGGAAAAGGAAGGGGGAAGGAGAGTGAAAAGGAGAGGATGATTCCAAGGTTACTTCACAACTGTTTGGCAGCTACAAGGATGGTATTGTTTTTGACAGAAATACTGAACTTGAGACTTTTCATAATAACAAATAACTGTATATCCCACTATGTGAGACTGGATTTGGACCTGAATTCATTTGCAGATTTAAAAAATGAATGTAGGGGCAGGTAGGTGGCGCAATGAATAGAGCACCAGAGCACTAGCCCTGGAGTTAGGAGGACCCGAGTTCTAAAGCAGCCTCAGACACTTAACACTTACTAGCCATGTGACCTTGGGCAGGTCATTTAACCCCAATTGCCCTGCCCTCCCCCCTCCAAAAAGCAAAAAAAAAAAAAATTAGTGAATATATCTATCTATATATATATATATCTTTCAAGGAACCTTAAAATATATCTCAGGAAAACCTTGGAGTTTAGTGGGAGCCAATTGACAAACAGCTATTCTGGTGCTACTTCAAACATCCCTTGGGTATACATTGCATATGACCTGCCTGACTCACTAATTCTTTCCACAATTTATCCCAGGAAGTTAAATTCAGTTAATTTTGAATGAAATTCAAAAGGTCTCCCTCAAACAAAAAAGAAATCCCTTTCCTGTTTCAAATTTCCTCTCATTTGCTTTTCTTTTTTCTCTAGATTAAGAAGAAACAGCAAGATGTAGTTCGTTTTCTAGAAGCCAACAAGATAGAATTTGAGGAGGTGGACATCACAATGTCAGAGGAGCAGAGACAGTGGATGTACAAGAACATCCCTCCAGAAAAAAAGCCCACTCAGGGCAATCCAACCCCACCACAGATCTTCAATGGAGATCGATACTGTGGTGTAAGTAACCAGAATGGTGTATCATAAAACCGGGGTGGGCACAGATGTGTGTTGATATATCTGTACATTTCTATCCATATTGTATGATATGTAGCATATGCAAAATATTTTATATAATGTTTATGTAGATGTTATGTCTGCCTATATGTGATTTGAACAGGACATGTTATTTCATTGACCAGCACTCTCTCCACTCTCCTGGCTTGCCTCTTCTCTGTGTGCATGCGGATGGATGGAAGGATCGATAAATGGATAGACATAGATAGCCTGACAGACAGACAGACAGATATAGATAGATAGATAGCCTGATAGAGAGAGAAAGAGAGAGAGGGATGATGAATGGATGGATGGATGAATGGATAGATGTAGATAGCCAGCCAGCCAGCCATATATATGTGTGTGTGTATATATATATATATATATATATATATATATATAAAAAGAGAGGGGGGGATGGGTGGAGGGATGGATGGATGGATGAGAGGGAACAAACTTTAGAGTTGAGAGGACCTGGGTTCGAGCCTCATCTCTGCTGTAGCACCTGTGTGATCCTAGGCAAGTCACTTAGCCTCTCTTTACTCTAGGCAGCTCTCTAAGATTCTTTGTGGTATAGCGTGAATTCCCTATACCAAATGAAATCAAGCTCTGGTTAAAAAAAAAAAATTTAATAGTCACAGCGATTCTCAACTTTTCTGCTTTGTGGATAGCCTTATTCTCTCTGGCACTCAGTTTCATACCTCCAACAGAAACAGGGCTGAGTTGAGCAGGGCCTGTATACAGATATGATAGAGCATGTGTGTTTGTATCTATCTGTGTTTCTGGTTGTGTTTTATGTTTAAATATAAATGACTTTTGAATTAATCTTTTGGCGACAGGAGAAAATTAACTCTGCCTCTCTACTTTTACATTAGTGTGAATAATCAAGAATTGACTCTAAACCAAACTCCTCTTCAGACATCTTTATGAGCATTTGAAATATATTGGGTCCATATAAGTGCATATAACAGAAGACCCAGTACCCATTCTCTGATTACTAACTTAGGTCTTTCCAGACATAGTATTAGTTTTGTCCTAGAGCTTTAAGAAGAAATGAACTGGAGAAAATGGGAGATTCTTAGTGCTCGAAAACATATAGGACCTTTGAGCTAAGATGTCCCAGTTAAAACAGGCCATTTGATTCTCATTAGGATGGAGAAATAGGATAATGGAGTTTATCAAATGAAATAATTTATGTGAAATGCTATGCAAATATTAAAGTGCTTCATAAATGTGTGCATTTGTTATTATTTGTGATAAGTTTGAAGAAAAGGCAAGGGGCAGTTAGAGCAATGGAGCACAAAGCTCTAAGATGGATTGGCATTTTCTTTGGTAGCTGGACTACTGGTCCGGTCATCTGCTGTTTTATGTAATGAAGGGTGGCTTTAGTTACAGAAGCTGTACCCTCTATGATAATGAATGGATTTAAAAGAACTTTGCAGAGGTGAGGGACTATGCACTGCATAAAATATCAGACTTTTTGAATGCTTAGGTTAATTTTGCCCAATTTTTTTCTTTCTTCTTTTTTTTTCTTTATTTTAAGGGATTGCCCCATTAGAGAAGGGAGAGATATGTTGGGAAATGTAGGCAGTACAAAAACAAAAGGTAGCAGTACATTTTTTTTTTTTAGTGGGCAGCCTTGCCTAATCCTTTTTTTCTTCTTTTTTTTTTTATTAACTTGTTTGTTCACTTTTAGGTTACAAGATTCTGTTCCATAGTCACTTCAGTTATAGATTTTTCTCCCCTTCCTCCCCATTCCCC
>CM053593.1:243409462-243467399 GCA_028646575.1 Pseudocheirus occidentalis | reverse complement strand
CCAATTTTTCCTCCACTTCTCTTATTTGGTTTTCAAAGTCCTTTTTCAGTTGATGTATAGCTTCTAGGCATTCTTCAATTGTCTTGGAAGCATTTGGTGTGGGAGTTCTGAGTTCTGGGCTGTCTTCCTCCCATTCCATGCTTTGACCCTTTTTGTCCACACAAAAAGGATTCTAGAGTTTTATTGCTGTTCTTATTTTGCTTCCTTTTCCTCATGTTGGCCAGTCAATTAATTGGTTGGTTTTTTTAGCTCTGTGAAACTCTGCTTCCAAGGGGGAAAGCTCTGTTCCAAATCGCTGGAGTTTTCCCAGCTGCCGGAGTTATTGGGGGGGTGTTGCCAGTCCCCCAGCTTTGGCTTGCTGAAAGCACACCCCAGGACCACCACCCAAGACCACGATCTGGATCCAGGCCGCTCAATGCAAGAGCACTTGGCCCTGATCAATTGATTCAGCCCCCCTGCTGAGTCTGCAGGCCAGGGGCTCTGAAGCAGCCTGGTGGGGGCCATAGCTGGTTCCAGCAGTTCCCTTCCCCCACTGCTTCCTTGCCTTGGGGGCAGATTGGCCGAACTGCTTCACCACCCCCAAATTAATTTTCAAAGTTTAACTTTCACTAACTGTCTCTGACCCTAGTTTGTGGGATTTTAAGATCCCCTAGGGCAGGTGCTTTAGATCTTCTCTGAAGTAGACTCAAGCTGCGGCTTGGGAAGCTCAGCTCCTCCTGGCTGCCCTCGGGCCTGGCCTGGCCGCAGCTGCGGTTTTGGGCTGGGCCTGTCTCTGCTCCGGTGTGAGCTGCCCCTCTCCTGTCCCCATTCCTCACGTCTTGGCAGATGTGGAGGGGCTGGAGGCTGTAGTTCCTCTCCTCTGAAGACTGGCTGTGGCGCGGCTCGGCTCAGCTCGGCTCGGTTCAGCCCAGCTCCTTCCCACCACCCTGGGCCTGGCTGTGGTCTCGGCTCCAGGCTGGGCCATCCTCTGCTCCCGGCCACTGCACCGAGCCCCTACTGCTGAATTGCCTTCAGCGAGAGATGTGTTTTCTGTATTTTTGTGAGTCTGAGAGTCCTAGACTTTGTCTGGGCTCATAATTTTTAGGGTGGCAGTGTGGGAGCTGCAGGACCTTGCTGCTTCTACGCTGCCATCTTGGCTCTACATAGCTGATTCTTAATAAATGTTTATTGATTGATTGATTGAGGGAGAAGGTTAGAAGAAAAGGCAGTTGTCCAAGGTGCACATTATTCCTCCATCTCTTAGGTGCAAGTTCTTGGGCTATCCCTACCTAAACATAAGAGGAGGTTGTAACAGTGGTTTGGCCTAACTGGTGGTACATGCTGCTTCCTGTCTTTCCTCTAGATTAGGGGTTCTCAATCTGTGGGTTATGTTCAATTTAATTTAATTACATTTAATCTAATTACATTTTAAATTCAATTTAATACATCCTGCATATCAGATACTTACGTTGTGATTCATAACAGTAGCAAAATTACAGTTATGAAGTAGCAATGAAAATAATTTTATGATTGGGGATCACCAAAACATGAGGAACTGTATTAAAGGGCTGCAGCATTAGGAAGGTTGAGAACCACTGATCTAGATGTTTTGCTGCTATAGCTAGGCTGACTTGCTGGCCCTACAGGTCACTAGGCCAGGTGCACATCTGAAATATAAACTTCAGTAGAAATAATGATAACAATTGTTTTTTGTTGAGAAAAAGAAAATTTGTTCATCTCTTACTCCTCTATTCTCTGTGTGACCATGTCAGTATCTTAGAATTTAATATTTATTAAGCACTAATCTGTTAGTGAATGTGCTAGGCACTGGGGATTTGGTTGTTGTTTAATCATGTCCAACTTTCTGTGACTCCTTTTGGGATTTTCTTGGTAAAGATATTGGAATGATTTGCCATTTCCATTTCTAGCTCATTTTACAGATAAAGAAACTAAGGCAAACAGGATTAAGTGACTTGTCCAGGGTCACACATCTAATAAGTGTCTGAGGCAGGATTTTAATTTGGGTATTCTTGACTTCAAACCTAGCACTCTAACTACTGTGCCACCTAAGTGCCTCAGGCTCTGAGGATATAAGTATAAAAAACCAAAACAGTCCCTTGCCCTCAAGGAGTTTACATTCTACTGTTTCTGTTTCCCTTAGGATAAGTATTCACAAGTTAGTAAAGAACTATTTCTTTGGAAAACAACTGTTCATATTCAGAGTAATATTATTGGATCTTCTTCACAAGTATGTAAGGAGCATCACACTTTTTCACTAACTGATCTCTGTTCAAAGCAGACACCTTAGTTTTTTTTATTGCTCTTATTTTTTTTAAAATTTTTTTTCTTTTTGCTTTTTGGAGGGCAGTTCGGGTTAAGTGACTTGCCCAAGGTCACATGGCTAGTTTTTTGTGTTAAGTGTCTGAGGTCAGATTTGAACTCAGGTCCTCCTGATTCCAGGGCCGGTGCTCTATTCACTGCGCCACCTAGCCACCCCCAGACAGCTTAGTTTTAAATGATGCTTAATGTTTTTTGTATTTTTATATAGAACAGATGTTACACATTCTAGGAAAATATTTTTAGTAGTTACTATATCTAATTCTCTACTACAGGAGCATGTAAACAGTGGAATTCAGCAATGTGGACTATGATAACGATGATGAAGATAAAGTCAAACATGCATTATTTAATGGAATAAATAAGGGGTCTGGGGACCCCTCTCTACTGATACCCTCTTGGTAGGGAGGAGAGAGGCTGCTTTGAACTCTTGAATAGAGGACTGACACTCTAATGAAATTGTAAAACTAAGGAAGTTTGTTTCCCTCAGCCTTTCAGGCATTTAAAAAATCAAATTATTTTTTACTTATCAAGCATTTATTTTATCTTCTTTAGCTCCTTCACTCCAGTGAAGAAAAAACAACAACAACCAAAAACAAGAAAAACAAAACTCTTGTAATAAATATATAAATATGTAATAAATATACAAATAGTCAAGAAAAACAAATTCCCCAAAACATTCCTCATTCTGAATATTTAGTTTGTACCTTCTCTTTCTGGAAGTGTTCATCAGTTCTCTAGAATTACTTCATTGATCAGAGATCTTTAAGCCTTTCAAAACTGTTCATAGTATAAATTGTTAGTATAGTATAAATTGTTCTGTTGGCTCTGCTCACTTCACTCTGTATTGGTTCAAACAAGTCTTCCCAGGTTTCTCTGAAATTGGCTTTGATCACTTCTTACAGCAAAATAGTATTCCATTACATTTGTGTACCATAATTTCTTCAGCCATTTTTCATATGAGAGACTCATCAAGTTAACAGGGCAGGATATGATGACTTTGTGAAGGCTCATCCACCAAATCTAAAGGGCCCTGACTCCAGGAGGCACAGTTTGTACCTTACCACCTTGCGCCAATTAAGTCCCAGAAACAACAATCTTATCTTTCAGGAGAAAAAAAATAGCCTAACTGATATTGCCAGAGCAAGGTGGAGTATCCTGGAAGATAATGGCCAAAAATGACTGAACAACAAAGGGAGCACCCTGCTAGATAATGGTCACATTACTAACTTCCCAGTTCCTCAGTTTACTCAATCCCCATGACTTATTCTTCCACTAAATGTCAGCTACACATGGAGATGATCATACCCTTGATTTTGACATTACTCACAAATGCTCCACTTTAGAGTTCATGAACTCCAATTTCCTTGATCTGATCCTAACATTTTTAGCATTCAACTTTTCCCTCTGCCTCAGAACCCTTAACCCTGATCTTCATCCTCACCAAGATTTCCGTTCCTTCCACCCTTGCATTCTTTCTCAGGCTATCACCCCTATACTGGCTACATTTTCCTCCCTTTCCTATCTTTATCCACTCGTGAATTACTTAAACTCTGTATTATCCTTTACACTCAGATCCCTTATCCTCTTGTCCTACAGACCACGACTACTTCGTGACCACAAAACCATGCTGACTGGGGCCACTACAAATTCATGTTACAAAATCTCAAGTTGGGACTTACTGTAGCAAGGCAATCTTGTCACATTCTCCCAATGAAGTTACAATCCCATTTGTCATGGAGTTTATTCCAAACCTTTTCATCCCTCCTCAAACTTCTTGAGGGACTACTTTCTTCTCTTCCACATACTTGACTGAAAACAATGAGCCAATTGCTCTATTTTCTCCCCTCCTCTGAAATCACTCATATCTCCCTCCACTATTTCTTCCTTCGCCATCTCTCTCATATAGAGGTGACCCTTCTTGCCAAGGCAAACCTCTTTGTGCATCTTTGGATCGCTTCTGCTTCCATTTCCTTCAGCAGATTGCGTTTACTACTACCACTATTATCTCTACTCTCTTGCTTATCCTAAATATTTCCCTGTCTTCTGGGCCCTACTTTGCTATTTACAAACACAGTCATGTCTTTCCAGTCCTTTAAAAAATCCTCACTGAATTCTCCCATTCCTGATAATTGCTGTCGAATATCTGTCCTTCCATTATTAACTAAACTCCATCTACAAGAGATGCCTTACCCCTCCACTCCTTTCATTCCCTTCTAAACTCTCTGCAATGTGGCTTCTGGCTTCATCATTTGACTTAAACTGCTTTTTCCAACATTACCAAATATCTCTTAATTGCCAAATTGAATGGCTTTTTCTTTTAATCCTTATTATTTTTGACATTTCTGTTGCCTTTGACACATTGATTTTGGATTTTCTTTCCTTTGCAGATGTTCACGATGCTGTTGTCCCGGTTCTTCTTTTGCCTTTCTGATTTCATTTTCTCAGTCTTTTTTGCTGGGTCTTCATCTGGGTCACATTTATTAACTTGGGTGTTCCCCAAGGCTTTGACAGGGTCCCCTTCTTTTCAAACTCAACATGTCCAAAACAGAACTCAGTATCTTTTCCTTCTAAAGTCCCCTACTCCAAACTTCCCTATTACTGTTGAGAGTACTACCATCTTTCTCACCATACCCTTGGTATTACTCTCAATTCCTCCCTCTCATTCACTTCACATACCCATTTTGTTGCCAAGTTTTGCAATTTCTACCTTCATGAAATCTTTTATATGTCACTTTCCCTACCCTCACAGATACTACCTTAGTGTAGCTCTTGTCACCTCATGCCTGGAGCACTGTAATAATAACCATCTGATTGGTCATCCTGCCTCAAGTTTCTCTCCATTCCAATACACTTTTTCACTCAGCTGCCAAGCTGATTTTCTTAAAGTACAGGTTGATCATGTCACTCTCCTCCTCCACAATCTACAGTAGCTCCCTATTATTTCTAGGAATAAATGTAAAATCCTTATTTAGCATTTAAAGCTCCTCACAATCTTGCTCCTCTATCTTTTTAGTCCTATAGTTTATTCTGCTTCAAATACGCTATAATCCAGTACCACTGTCCTTGTATGAGGACATTCCTTTTCACTGTCTTTCTCCTATGCTTGGAATATTCTCCTTAGATTTCCGCAACCATCTTGCCTGACTTTCTTCAAGAATCAGCTCAAATCCCTTTTTCTGCAAGAAGCCCCACTTCTTCCACATGACATATAAGACACGTAGACAAATAAGTATGATATGAGATTGAGTGCGATATAAGAGCAAAGGGAAAGTCCAGATCATAGGGTCATGAATTTGGGTCTGGAAGATACCTTAGAGCAGTGGTTCTCAACCTTCCTAATGCCACAACCGTTTAATAATCATATGTGGGCATATTTGCATGTGGGCAGACCCACCTGGAGACAGAGGAGGTTCCTAAGACCGTCAGAAATATGTGTTTTCCAATGGTCTTAGGTGACCCCTATGACCCCTGTGAAAGGGTTGTTCTATCGCAAAGGGGTCGCCACCCACAGGTTAAGAACCCCTGCCTTAGAGATTACCAATTCTAGAGATTCTCAATTTTTTTAGTGTCAGAATCTCTTCATACTCTTAAAATTATTGAGCCCTGAAAAGAGCTTTTGTTCACATGGGTTTTATATATATATATATGTATGTATATATATATATATATTAATATTTATCATATTAGAAATGAAAACTGATGACTTGTTTTTAAATATTTATTGATTCATTTAAAAATTAACTACAACAAACCCATTATATGTTTACATAAATAACATATTTTATGAAAAATAACTATTTTTCAAAACAAAGAAAATTAGTGAGGAGACTAACATTATTGTACATATTTTTGCAAATCTCTTTAATGTCTAGTTCAACAGAAGACAGCTAGATTCTCACATTGGCTTAAGCATTCAATCTGTTGTGATATGTTGTCTTGGTTGCTGTATATGAAGAAAATCTGGCCTCACACAGATATGTAGATGGAAAAGGAAGGAGTATTTTAATAGCCAAATAACATCTTAGTATTATTATGGAAATAGTTTTGGCCTCACCTGAAAGGGTCTCAAGGACACTGAAGCATCTCCCTACCATACTTTGAGATTTTCTGATCTAATTCAATCCAGTTACTTTAGTAGTGAAGAAACAGGCTCATAGGAAAGAAATGACTTCCCCAAGGTCACACATTTAAGAAATACAGATGTTCTGGTTAATCTAGCTCTATTCCTTTATACTATGCTGCCTCAAATAAAGTGCTATAAAAGATATTTGAGAAAGTTCCTTTTTAGTTACTCCTTTCCACTAAATATTCCAGATTTTGATTGTACTACATTAATATTTTCCTTTCACTTTTTGTTTTGCTTAAAATAATATTCCAGTTTTTAGAACTCCCCCTGCTTTCTGCCAGAGCCTGGTTCTATTTCTTAGAAATGTGGGCTATAGTTAAATGTGCTAATGAGCTACCCTCTGTAACTCTAGCAGAAGGTGTGAAAACCCAATTAGGTGTTTCAACAGCAAAGGCTTCACACTGTATTCAGTGTCAGAAGGCAATGAGAGGCAAGAATTCCTCCCACTAAAATACTGTCTCATATTTACTGGGCTGACCACAGGATAGTGGGATAGTGATGCTGGGAAAAGGGACTATCCTAAGGACATCTGACAAATAACATGAAGCAAAAGAAATTGAGTTATGAGATGAGGGAACGTATTATTAAATATTTAACAATAGACTGGGGGAATGTAGTAGGATACACTTTTATGTTTAATCTACATTATTAACATTTTTTCCACCACCTTCTAAAGTGTAGACAATCACTAAAATAACCAAGTTCTTATTAGTAATAGTTGTTAATTTCCTAGTTGTAAATGCTTACACTGAAAATTAACAATCAGCTCTTACAAGCCAACACAAGCTGTTTCCATCATACTCCCACTTAGAATAGACCTCGGATAATCAGAAGACATTAATATGGATTTAGACACATCCTAGAATTACAAGTTTTTACAGATTAGTGGTACCCTTGAAATCACCTCTCCCTTTGCTCTTTTATTGAGGTTGGGTTACTTCTCCTGGGATTCAAACCCAGATCTCTAGAGTTCAAATCCTGGATTTTTTTTTACAGTGGGGAGAATTTACCAAGTATGGATCCATTTTACCTCTGCAGGAAATAGAAAAGGCTGCTACCTAGAAGAGTCTGGAACAAATGCTCACCCTTCCCACCTTTGGAAGGTAGATATGGATGTCAGAGGAATTATTGCATCACTGAGTAGATGGTAGGTACTTGATAAATGTTGAATTGTGTTGTTTTGAAATAGTTTTTATTTCTGATAAATTACTTAGCTTTACTTCAGTCTGACTTTCATTTGATATTCATCTTTGATTAGCTATTTTGCTTTAGTGCAACATTTAAAGGCCATGATTTTAACCTGATATTATGGGTATTATGGCTGGGTATTGGTAGAACTGGGGTGGTATGAATTCACCCCTCCCCTCTGTTGTCCACCTCTTTTTTCCCCCACCCACAACGCTGATGATGTCATGGCTTTTACAAGCAAGGAAGTTTTGTGTGAGGCTGGGCCACAAGGAGGGACTAACTTTGCCTACAGGTGGATTGATCTGGAATTCAGCTGTGGACCCTTTGGAAAGGAGACAAATAAGTTTTGTTTTCTTTTGGTTTTGTTTTTTAGTTTTTCATGGAGTTTCTAAAACCCTAAGGAACTTCTTTCTCAACAGATTTTTATTCTTGCAAGCAGCTTTTACATTTTTTTTTCATCCTTGGGACTGTTTTTAAATTACACTGAGAATTACTTCTACCTGAGAGTAGCAGGTTGTAGCTCAGTGGATAGAATGCTGAGCCTGGAGTCAGCATAGACCCGAGTTCAAATGTAGCCTCAGACACTTACTAGCTGTGTGACCCTGGGCAAGTCACTTAAATCTGTTTAATTTATCCCCTCGAGAAAGAAATGGCAAACCACTCCAGTATCTTTGCCAAGAGACTCTATGGAAAGTATGGGCCATGGGGTCATGAAAAGTCAGATACAGACGACTCTTTGTTTAAACCCTCTGGCTCAAAGTGATAGATCATACCAGATACAAGATAGTGATCCAGACATCCTGGTGGAAGGAGGGCAGTCTGAGAACTTGTCTGTAAAAAAGCATTTTGTAACTCGATTTCAATAAAGTTCTTGTAATTCTATGTATTTTATTTTATTTATTTAAAAGCATTATTCTGAGAAGAGGTCTGTTGTATGTTTGGCCTTAAAGGCAGCACCTTCTTAGTAAAAGTTTGATACTTGGATAACAGATATGCAAGAAGGATATAATGGCACTCAGTTTTTCTAGAGCCAGACCATATGAACCTAGGACATTTTATGCCCCCAGAGAAGGAAACTGGATCAGGGGAGAAAACTCCATCAAGGCCAGGGAAGCAACTGGTCCTATCTGAGGGGTCATAGGCTTCACCACTCTGCCCAAAGTGCTGATGACATTAAAAATTCCTAGTTTAAGGGGTATTCAGTAGGCTTGCTATTTTGGGGTGAGGGTAGGGGAAAGATGGGGCTAGAGAAAAAATTGTAACTCAGAATCTTGTGGAAATGAGTGTTGAGGGGCAGCTAGGTGGTGCAGTGAATAGAGCACCAGCCCTGGAGTCAGGAGGACCTGAGTTCAAATATGGCCTCAGACACTTGACACACTTACTAGCTATGTGACTTTGGGCAAATCACTTAACTCCAATTGCCCTCCAAAAAGCAAAAGAAAAAAAATGAGTGTTGAAAACTAAAAATAAATAAATTTAAAAAACAAATAAATAAAAGAAGGGGAAAAACTCCTAGTTTAAGTCAATTTATTCAATATTCTGGCCTTATTATTCACATCCTTGGACATTTGAATTTTGGGAAAAGGTTTTAGCTGCCAATAGGATGAATTTTATATGAATATAAATCTGTGATGGGGACCTCTAATTTATATGAAGAAAATTGAAAACTGCCTAGGTGTTCCTCAGTCCTTTCTGGAGTCTAGAACAGTCAAATTTAGTGTCAGAGTTGTTCAGTCATTTTAGTCATGTTCAACTCTTTGTGACCCCATTTGGAGCTTTCTTGGCAAAAATTCTGGAGTAATTTGTCATTTCCTTCTCAGGCTTATTTTATAGATGAGGAAACTAAGGCAAACAGTGTTAAGTGATTGGCTCAGGATCACATAGCTAGTGTCTAAGACCAGATCTGAACTGGGGAAGACGAGTCTTCTTGCCTCCAGGCCCAGCGCTCTATCCCCTACACCACCTCGCTGTCCTTCGGTGTCAGAGTACTCAAGTTCAAATACTGGCTGTGATCCTTAGTGTGACTATGGCAGGTGATTTAATTTTTCTGGGCACTAGTTTCCTTATCAGTGAAACGAAAGGTTTCAACTAGTTGATCTCTAAGGTCCTTTTTAGGTAGCTCTAAATATAATGCTAGGATATTAGATCTCATTATAAAATTGGCACAAAACAGTGCTCATAGTTGATGGTGAGTCTGTAACAGTTTCATTGACCATGCACCTCTAAGTACATTCTACAATCTCTCTGAAGTATGTTCCTTTGAATCTTGCACCAATTAAGTGTTAATAATTAATATAAATCCTTAACTATCCTCTTGGGAAGATAAAAAGGCTGCATTTGAGACCCTCTTCTCCTACTGGAAAAAATTCAAGGTCTCCTGTCTATGTGTTAGACTTTGGATAGTCTTGAATAAATCATGTGGCTCTGAATGGTTTAAAGTGTAGCATTAAGAATTGCTTTTTTTGATGTCATTTTTGCTGCAATTGGTGTGCAGGTCCAGCTCTTAAAGTCAGCTGACACTTCTAAAAGGTGATTTGGGGGTGGCTAAAAGACCTATTTAACCCACACCACTTCCTTAAGATCTTTAGAAGGCCTCTATCAAAAGCCAGAGAGTGAAGGGGAAAGAGATCTATTATTTTAACATACTCATTAACAGTTTAACAGTGACCACTTTATCAGAGCAGGTAGCCTGCTTGTTCAACTTACGATAATAAAAAGCAAGATCCATAAGGGATGGCACTCAGAAGAAGTAAGCTTTGGTGGAGAGCAGGTGGGAAAAGTGGGAAAGAATAGAAACAGAATTGTTATGGACAGCAGGCAGCTCATTCAGTGCCTTCAATGGGATATGTCATAGTTCATAGACTCATCAATTTTGAGCTAGAAGAAATTATCATGAAGAAACTGAAGACTAAAGCAACAAAATGACTGGTCTGGGGTCACATATATTGCTACACTGGGGAGTTGTAAGCATTGAGGAAAGGGACACAATGAAGACAGTAAGCCCAGATGGTTTTAGACATCTTGATCTCTATATAGTACCTAAAGTCCAAGTCTGCCCCCCCATAAACATCAGTGGTTCCCTATTACCTTCAGTATCAAATATAAGTACCTCTATTTGGCATTTAAAGCACTTTACAACCTGCCCCCATTCTACTTACTGTATATTACTTATTATTGCATATTACTCCCCACCCATATACTTTGTGGTTCAGCCTTCTTGACTTCCTTGCTGTCCCTCACGCACAACAGCCCATCCCACATCTCTGTCTTTGTATTGGATGTCCCCCACACCTGGAATCTATTCCTCCACACCTTTGCCTTGTGGAATCCCTGGTTTCCTTCAATACTCTGTTTAAGTACCACCTTCCACGTGTAACCCCAATCCCAAAGCTCATTGGTATGGTACTCTTTCCTTATTTGTGGCAACAAGTGGGCAGGGCCTTGATTTTCATCAATAAAGTGAGAATCTAACATCAGTGGGCTTTGGGACTGGCATTGCATACAAAAGGCCTTTCCTCATCCACTGTACCTCTCTCCTCTGGAGCTGCCAGTGCCCTTCATAAGGTTACCTTATGTCTTTTTCAAATGGTTCTTACATACACCTATATATATATATATACGTGTGTGTACGTGTGTTGTCTTCCCCTTTAGAATATAACTTCCTTAAGGGCAGAGACTATTTCTGTTTTGTCTTAATATCTCTAGCTTTTACTGCAGTGCCTGACACATAGTAGATACTTAATAAATGCTTCCTTAACTGATTAGCTGATTGAGTACCTACAGGCAATAATAATTATAATAATTATAACATGAATTCACACAGCTCTTTTAGGTTTACCATATACTTTCTTCACAACAGCCTTTTGCAGTAGGTAATACAAATATCATTATCTCCAGATCTTAAATGAAGACTACTGGAGTCCAAAGAGGAGAAGTATCTTCCCCAGTATGGCATGGCTAATAAATTTCAGAGTTAGGACATGGAGCTAGACCTTTTGACTCCAAGACCAATGGTCTTCCCAAAATATGGCATTAGAAAGTAAATTGTTAGAAAAATACATAAAAAATTAAAAAACAACCAGTTAATCCAATTATATCACATTTGATATTGACCAGGGAAAACCTTCCCTCTTCAAAAATACCTGAAAAACAACCTACGCTGATCCTACCTCATGTCCCACCCCTCCCCAACTATCACAGGACTTCCATAATGTCTCCCAAGAGGAAGTCACTGGCAGTTGCTGTATCCGTTTCCAAGTTATATAGTATGGTAGATAAAGATAGCTTTGGAGTGTCTGTAAATGCTCAGTGACCTTGAGTACTGAGTTATTTCTTCTCTAACTAATACCAACTATACAAATCCTCTTTGTTTCTCCACATTATCAGTGTCAGTCTAATCAGTCAACAAGCATTTGTTGATGGTCCTGTTCTAAGTACAGAAGGACATAGAAACGAAAGAGAAGTTATGAGCTTTAATAATAGCTCATGGTCTAGTTGGGAAGGCAAGATATATACATAAAAATAATAAGATAACAATGCCACATATCACAGGGCCTTGTATAGAGTACATGCTCAAAGTCTGATGAATGAATGATTAAGTGCAAAATTATGCAGTAGCAACAGGTACAAGACTAGGTGAAATTGTGAAATGGCATGAAATGGCATTTCTTTTTGTTCTATTGATGTTTTCTGTTCTTACACTGTAACTATTTCCCAAAATACTACCTGCCTCCCATCGAAAACTCTCTAGCACTAAAGAAAAACAGGTAAACAAAATAAGAAAATACAGCTAAGTCTGAAAGCATATGCAAAATTTCATACCTATAGCCCCCCTACTTCTCTACTAAGAGGAGTTATATTTCTTTATCTGTTCTGTAGGACCTACATTAATCATTAAAATAATTTGAATTCAAGTGTCATTTAGTGTTATTTTTACTTATATTATTATAGTCAACATATGCACATATATACATACATCTATACACATATATGTATATGTACATATGTAGACTATGTTCGAGGTTCTGCTTAGTCCATACACCTTCCCTTGTTTCTCTGAATTCCTTCTATTCATCATCTCTTATAGCATTATAGTATTCTATTACCGTCACAAATAATAATTTGTTCAGCCATGCCCTGAGATTGGCTACTTCTTTGGTGCCTGTAGTCACTCCCTTCCTATGCTGTCCCTTTACTGTTTTGCCCTCATGTTCTTTCTTTCCACCTCTTCCCTATCAAAATCCTCTCTTATAAACTCATTCTCATTAAGTTTTAATGACAGAGATGGCTTAATTGTGATCTTTCTTTGTCTTGTCTTTGAATTTGAACAGGGGATAAGTTCCTTAGATCAAAAGACCTAGATGCACCTACACATCTTTGACTCTCAGGCTTCATTTCCATATCTGTAATATGAGATGAATACTCTTTACGTATTATCTAGTTGAAAGGGCAGATGGTTGTGAAGAAGACAATCTGTAAAATATAAAGTGCTTTATAAATGTGAAAATTAGGTAACTCAGTGAAATTTCAGGCATCAGTCAATGGTAGGAGGGGCATCTTGGAAGGGAAAGAGTCCTTCCTAGTGAAACTATACCTCTTCAGTATCCCTATTGCAAGGACAATTCTGTGTACAGACTAAATATCCAGGTATCATCCTGAAGGGCAGACTTTTTTCATTTTGAATTGTGAGATAGTATACTGTAGTAAAAGAAAAAACCAAAGTGTAACCAAAAAAAAAAAAGGAAAAAAAAACAAATTTGGAGTCACATAAATGGAGATCTGAATTCTACCTCCAACCCTTATTAGTTGTATGATCATGGCTCAATCAGTCTCCAAACCTGCTTTTTTGTCTGTAAAACAGAGATAAACAAATAACACATTTTACAGCATTATGAGGAAGCCCATATTACCCCCCATCTGGAATAGAATCATTTATGTGGAACCCTGAGAAACCATCTTCCCAGTCTCTGGGGTGGCTCATTTTATCATTTTTAGAATTCTGGCCCTGGAGCTGAGCTATCTTGATTGGAGAGCAAATGAGTATGAGCTCACCTAGCCTACTATTTCTAGCAGGCTCCAAACCAGACCGTGATTTATATCCCATCCAGCCATCTTGCCATCTGCTCTGCCAGCAGACTTTGGAGGAGAAAGTGAGACTGGTGACCTTGCACAGCCCTCCCTCACTCTAATCAAAGTCAACCACAAGTCATGTTATCATTTCCCTGATGCCATGGGTACTCTTTTAAAATGAAGGACAAACACAACAATAAGCCAGCAGACTTGGGTTTTTCCCCCACCCACTTTCTACCTCTTACTCCTGGCACATAATCAAGTCAATATTTTGCTTCTGGAAAAGGACCTGTCCATCCACTGCCATGTAACTCTATATATCATCTCTGTGACTCCACAGACCAAAACTCCCCTTTATGTTTTATCTTTGCTTATTAAAATCTAAACTTTCTAAGGGCAAGAACTGCTTCACATGTTATGAGTATCTCCAGCACTTAGCACAAGTCCCTAATAAATGCTTTTCCATTCATTCATCCATTTCATTTAAAATGCTTTGTAAATCTTAAAAGACTAAATAAATAGGGGCTTATTACAATCTGATTGGGAGCCTGTGCCACACTTGAATCCTTCAGGGGTTATCTCATAGTGTGGTGTATTGGAAGAGGTGCTGGATTTGGAGTCAGAATAACTGGATTTGAATTCTGGCTTTGCCTGTGTAATATCAGGCAAGACATTGTACCTTTATGGGGCTCAGTTCTCTCATCTGTAAAATGAGAACCAGATGATCCCAATGGTTCCTTCCAACTCTAAATTCTATGATCCTATCAGAATAACAAACTTACTACTTTAATTAGTTAATGAAATTAATTAAGAGTTGATTATTTCATTTGATCTTGGTAGGGAGGGGAAATCAAATGGAAAATTGAGCCTTTCTTTTCCTTCCTGGTCCTAACTATTCTCAGTCTTTTCTTATGCCAACCCTTTCCCCTTTTTTCTTTTTTTTTTTCAAGAGGAAGAGGAGGAGTAGTGTGGGAGCAAAGGTTAGGGGATGTATATTATAGCTGAGCTTCAGTTTCTCTGTACCTATGTTGCCATTGTTCAGGACATGATTTGGGAAATAGCAAGGATTTTCTCCCCCTGCCTCAACTTAGTAAATTTAGAATTTTGTTCTAGCCTAGAAGTTATGCCATTTGGTAAAGAAAGAAATTTTACATCATAATTGTTGAGATTGCTTTTCCTTTACTCACCCTTCTGAGATATCCATTTAGAGTGCTGAAATATATATGTGTGCCCTCTTCTGCCAACATTATCCTCTTCTTATGACCAAATCAGTCAATCAATAGTATATATATTAAGTGCCTACTATGGGCTAAGTACTATGCTAGGCACTGAAAATATAAAGGCAAAAATGGAGCAAGTCAAAGAACAAAGCACTGCCCAAATTTCCAGATTTTCTCTTTGTTTTATTGAGCTGTTGATTACTCTATGTTGCAATGATTATGTTTTCTTTCAAATGCTGAATAACTTTCCTCCCAGTGGTGTAATCCTTATGAAAACTGATTCTCTCAAAGCTTCACCCTTAGGTTGATTCCTTCACTTGTACCTCTACTCTCTGAAAAAATGGGTGAATGATGTGAAACCTATTTGGTTATATTTTAAATTTCTGTAGACATCCTAAATTATTTCCATCTGACCTTTACAATCCTTAATAACAGAATGAGAACACTGTAAAAAGGGAGGTTATTTGTCAATATTTACACACCTTAGGTTGCCATCTTATTTTGGGTGTGCCAATCCATTTTGGGTGTGTGACAGCTGGCTGATGAATCATTTAGCAATTAAGCTTTAAATAAATGGCTTATGGATGTTCCAAAGTTAACAATCCCTTTCATTACTTATACAAAACAAATAATTTTACTCATTGATGGCAAACTATAATAAATATACTAAGGACTGAACAAAATGGTAATGAAATACTTGCCTTTATTCAAAGCAACCAAAAAGAGACTTCTTTATATGTTTTTATTAATTTTTTTTGTTTTTATATCTCCTGTATTACCAAATCTATCCCTGCTATCTGCCTTACTGAGCAAGCCTTCCCTTAAGAAAAAAATAATTTCAAAAGCAATTTATCAAAACCAAGCAATATACCAACCATATATAAGGGCAATGTAAGCAAAGAAGGCCCATAATAGTGATTCAATCAAATAATCAATCAAAAATATAACATAATGCAGCAAGTTCTTAATTAATTTGAGAGGAATATAGTGCTTTGATTATTGGATAATGATGCCTCACAGGAAATATCTTGTTATTGGCCAAAAGAACAAGTCATACACAGAAAGGCTGTGTATAAACAGCAAGCTAATAAGGAGCCACTCAGCTGAGTTGTGATCTAATTGTGAAGAACTGAGAGAGAATTGACCTTGGTAGGAAGGTGAGAGAGATTCTCTCACCTCCTCTCCCGCCCCCGTGACCAAGTGACTTACCTTGTGAGCTTTTAAAGAAAAGAAGATCTGGAATTCAGGTGTCAGTAGAAATGTTTCTATAGTAGCAACGGCTGATGGCAAGGTCTGTACTAGTTGCTGAGAGATATATCAAAGACAAATTAGAAACACCTAAGGAAGACAACTTTAGGGAGCATATTTCCTCAGGCAAAGAGAAATATAAGCTATGAGCCTCAACAAAGGCACTTATCTCAAGGGCCCAATAGATAGCAACATCTAAGTAAAACATACACTGACTCTACAAAGAATGAAAGAACCTCTAGCAACCAAAAACTGTGAGGTACTCCTGTGCCACATGTATTCTCTATGCATGTAGTTCACTATCATTTCAGTATAAATTTGAGCATACTCTCTTGAGAAACTTTGTATAAGAGGGCAAGTTGAGGAGAGTGGTGGTTTTGTAATGACTGTCTTAGTAGATACCTGCTTACTAAATAGCCTTTCTAAAAATTGTCTGGCTAGTAATCAATGTGAAACATATTGGTGAGGGCTCATGACCAGTTATATCAGAACAACTCAGTCCCTCAGCATTATTCTTAGAACTTTGAGAGTAGTAGCAGTTATTGCCCACTGGGGGCACCAAATTGCCAGTGGGATTTGGAAAGTAGATGGGATGCTTGACTTGACTGACAATACATGAAACATTTCAAACCCGTAGTCCCACCCCAGTACAAAAAGCAAAGGGAAATAGCTTTTTTTCACCTCTTCTCCCGTGTTGGTCATTATAATAATTGACTTGGTCATTATAATTACACAGTGTTCAGTTTCATATTTTTGTTTTTTCTGTTTAACTTATTGCAGTCATTGTCTACATTGTTTACTTTATGTTGAATTAGTTATATATGTCTTCCCACGCTTTTCTTAATTTTTCATATTTTTTGATTCTCACAGGATAGCAATATTCATATTTGTCCAGTCATTCCCCAATTGATGAGAATCTACTTTGGTCCAATTTCTTGTTACTACTAAAAATTACTAATTGAATTATTTGGTTTATCTACACAACGGTTCTCAACCTGTGGGTCGTGGCCCCTTTGGGGGTTGAACGACCCTTTCACAGAGGTCACAGGGGTCACCTAAGACCATTGGAAAACATATATTTCTGATGGTCTTAGGAACCCAGACACCTCTCCTCTATCTGTCTCCAGGCCACATGCAGATATGCCCACATACGAATATTAAAAGGCTGCGGCATTAGGAAGGTTGAGAACCACTGATCTAAGACCTCTTTATCTTCTAGTGGTATATACTTAGCACTGTGTTCTCTCAGTCAACAAATATGGCCATAGCAGTCACTTTCTAAAAGAGTAATTCCAAATTGGTTCCCAGAAGTGATATGCCAATTTTTAACTCTACCACCAGTGTATTACTGTATGTGTCTTTCCTAACCTTTTCCCATCCTTTGACATTTTGCGCCAATTTATTGGGTGTGAAGTGAAACTTCAGAGCTCTTTCCATTAAGGATTTGAAGAATATTGTCACAGGGTTATTAATAGTTTGCAGTTTTTTAATGAACTTTTAAAAATGCCATTTTTGCATCAGGCAATGGCTCCAAAAAGGCTTTTTGAGCCCTCCTCAAAGTTTTTCAAGTCTACGCTAATTAATTTTGGTTACCTCAGGCATCAGCCTGGGAGGTATCTTTAATGTTGTTAGGCTTTTATGAATAACTTTGTCTAAGGAAATGAAGTATATTATATGTAGGAAGTCTTAGGAGGATTTATAATTTGGTGAATAGTATATCACATCCATAGATCTGGATTTGAATTCTGGCTCTATTTAAAACCTATTTACTCCTAGGCAAATTATTTGACCTCTCTGGGCTCTAGTTTCCATATTTATGAAATAAAGGGACTGAGTCTGATCAGCTTTAAGCTAAGAGCTTTTCCAACTCTAATTTTATGACCCTATAGTGCTAAGTATTAACCTCTTTTGAAGGGTGATCTATAAAAGTCAAGGTCAGGTACCTGCCCTTGAGGGTGTTTTACAGCGAACAATGGGAATTTTCCCTAAGAACTTTTGAAAAATTTTTAGAATACAGTATAAATTATGGGAATTCAGTTGTGTTAGTTAACAATGATTAACACATGGTGTTAAATATTTGTTGAGTTGGTCTTGAAAAAATAGGTGTATACTATGGACAAATATTAGTTAATATAATTCAGATACAGGTTTTCTTTCTACAGGTCACCCTGGCCAACACTGTTTTTTGTATTAATGTTATTAATACATTTTAGACAAACCCCATTAACATGGTGTTCTGCCCAATATATTTTTGTGGAATTAATTAATGATGTTAAGATTACCTATACTATTCTTGTGGCTGGAAAGATTTTACGCATTTATATATATTTTTATTGCTACATTGAGTTTTTACACAATGGATACTTCCAAACACCATTCCCTATGTACTACATGACATTACCCACATCCCAAATAGTTAAGCAGCAGTCCCCCACTGTAGCATGATTGTGTCTGTAAATGTGTAGTATGTCAGTTTCCATTTTTTTCTTATGATTTTTTTGGGAGGGGGGAAGGCAAGGCAATTGGGGTTAAGTGATTTGCCCAAGGTCACATAGCGAGTAAGTGTGTCAAGTGTCTGAGGCTGGATTTGAACTCAGGTCCTCCTGACTCCAGGGACGGTGCTCTATTCACTGCATCATGTAGCTGCCCCTTTAGTCTCCATTTACAGTTTAACCATTTGTTAGTAAAATGGAAGGATGTCTAATTTTAGATCAGCACCAACATTGCCTTTATATTTGAACTGAATTTTATTGTAGTCATGTCTAATGCTCTTTTGTTAGTATTCATTGTGGACAGAAAGCCCGCCTCATTCTGGGAAACCTCAACTGAAGTCATCCTTCTGACATACTGTCTTTATGATCCTCAACAAGTCACTAACTTCTCAGTGCTCTAAAGACAACTCTATAAGTTGCAGAGAAGGCACCAATGTGCATAACAGAAAGAATTCCTTTATGCCAATGAAATCCTAGGTTTAATTCCTATCTCCTTTCTTCTGCATCTGCATAGAAGTCTATATATTTCTCTAAATTTCTCAAATGTTCATTCCTTACAGAACATTAGAGAGGGCAGTGTGGCTTAGCAGTAAGAGAAATTGTTATTTTACTATTATTTATTTAAAACCAATTGTTAAATTGGGATCCAGGCTTTTCTCCTGTTTCTTCATTGAGGTCTGGCTCCTGCGGAAGATCAGTCTCTGAAGGACATGACTGTCTGAGATTATCTCATCCTCAGGAAACATGTTCTTCCATCTTGGATTGGACCCTACCCAACTCAGAGACCTTACTTCTATTTAGAGTGTAAATGGAATCCACTCTGGCAAGTTCTTAACCAGATGAAAAGGAACCCTGTCCTTGTATCCCTTCATTAGACTTTGGTCTGGATGAAGATGGGTTTCCCTGTCCAGGTTGCTGGAGACAGTTGAGTCTCATAAACAGACCGTGTTCTCAGTAGGAGAAGCTGAAGACTTCTCGTCCACTTCCTCTTTTGTCCAATCAAGCAGGGTTGATTTTCAGTTGTCAAGGAAATTCCCTTTCAAAGATTATTTAAAATTTTCACTTGGTTGCCAAGAGAAATCACTGACCATCAATTTATTATCAGCTAACCTAATTAATAAATTGGTTATTAATTACCCAGAAATTCTTTCAGGTTTTTCATTCATTTCAGTAGATAAGACAACTAACTTTGGCACTGGGAAGACCTGATTTTAATTCCTGGCCTTGACACACACAAATTGGGTCAACCTGAGCAAGTCACTTCATCTCTCAGTGTACCAGAAAATTCTCTAAGACTGAACATTGTAGAAGAGCTGGTATCTGCACTGATAGGAGTTTGCTCCTATAGTTCCCTATTCCAATAAAATCAGAGATCTAGACAAAATAGCAATGGCAACAAAACAGATCAATAATGTCCATTACATTTGTATATCATGCCTTGTTCTGCTATTTCCCAATTCCCAGTCATTGGGAACATAGTTCATTTCCAGTCCTTTGCTTTCAAAAATAGCACTGCTATAAATAGTTTTGTAATATGAGGGAATTTCATTACTGTCTACATGTAATTATGAAAGGCCAGGAATTCAACTATGTATCCAGGGAACAATGACTGACCTCTGGGTTTAGCTTTTGTGCTTGTGCAAGTTTATTTGGATAGCAGACATAATGCATTTTAGGAGTCTCTAGCAGGTCAGATGGATGCAGCTCTGGGGTTTCTTTGGCAGACTCCCATCCTCCCCATGAAATGGGTATAGGAACACAAGATTCCCATGAAGAAATAGGCAGGGAAGTACATAGAATATCCTAAATCAGAGTGAGGACTCAGACAGAGGCTGTCCTTGGTGACCACAAAATAGTGTTAAACAGAAGTAGTTCTGAAGACACTAGTGAATTAGCAGAGGGGTGTGACCTGTGATTTCATTCCACATGGATAACTTCCTGGTTTTGAAAGCTCTTCCACTAATGAAGACTGAAATTTCTCTGTAAAATGGTGGGCAATGAAATGTTAATGACTTTTCCATGATCACACAGACACTGTTGCAAGAGGTAAGAACTGAATGCAGGTTTTCCTGACTCTGGGCAGCTAATTGGCAATGTGGATAGAGCACCTGGCCTGGAGTCAAGAAGGCTCATCTTCTGGAGTTCAAATCCAGCCTCAGATACTTACTAGCTGTGTGACCCTGGACAAGTCACTTAACCCTGTTTGCCTGTTTTCTCATCTGCAAAATGAGCTGGAGAAAGAAGTGAAAAATCACTGCAGTATCTTTGCCAAGAAAACCCAAAATGGGGTAACAAAGAGTTGGACACGACTGAATAACTTTCGGACTCTAAGGTCTCTAACCACTACCATTATTCATCTAACAACTGGATATGTAACTGGAGATATGATGTTCTGAGAGAGATTAGATTTGATAATATGCTGCAGCCTTGTACACTATAAAAATATAATATAATATATTATTTTCTTTTGGGGGTAATTGGTCTTTTTTCTTTTTAAAAGTTTTTAAAATTAATTTTGAACTTAAATACAAAAAGACAAAAAAACACATTTCTATATATGCAGCACAACATAAAAATTATTTATAAAACCATGAATTTCCATTTCATATTGTAATATGAAACCTATGTAATAAATATTTCACATCATTTTCAAAGCTACCCTTGCTTTTCTATGCTTCCTTCTAAGTTTAAAGAGTTTTATTTTCTACTAGAGAAGACAATATAGAATAGGAAGCTAAAAGGCCAGGGAGACGAGTCAGATGGCAAAGTCCAGAGGAGTAAAGCCTGATGGGAAATGAAGAGGTGGTTGGAGTGGGCACCCTCCTTAAATGGAAGCGCTGGGAAGAAGCTTCCAATTATAGGGATGGATTCTAGTTTGGTTCATAACTATGTCTTAACAACATGCTGTTTTTAATTATTGTTTCTTTGTTTTAAAAAGGGTCACAAACCTTCCATTAAATAATGCATTTGAGAATTTCACTACAATCCTCTAGTACAGCAGCACCTTTCCATTTCTCTAGGATTCCTCAAATACCACCAACAATAGTCTGGCAATGACAGCAGTAAATTATTTCAGAACCCTGGGAAGTAGCTTGCCCTGGCCTAGTAGCGTGAACTTATGAAGGGCTGCTTGGTACTCTCTTAGCATCTTTTCACTAAATTTTGGGTTTTAATTCCCTATTACCCATTTTTTCTCTCCTTTCTCTCCTTTCCAGTCTGAAGATCATTATCCTAGATAGAGAAAACTGAGGCAAAATAAGTGTTAAGTATTTCAACCTTCTCTCAATTGTCCATTATCATTATCCTATCTATCCACAGCAGCAGGTTTATCCCTTCCTTGATCATATTCTTGTCCCCATTGTAGCTTTAAAAGCCCTTTTTGTTTTTCTCAGTACTTACCATGAGCATCCTTTCAATCTAGGCTTCCTGACACTGTTCTTGAAAGACTGGGGCTACTTTTCTGGATTTGTCCTGAGTTGCCTGCCTTGACTTATATCTTCTGTACATGTCTTTTAAACATCTGAGCTTGTCTGTGATTTCTCAGAGCAGCTTTAATAGCTAATAATAATACTTCTTTAATAATCAGTTCTTTAGGCTCTTCCCTCTTCTTCTTCAACAGAATAATTTCCTGTCATGTTGTGAAATACTGTTCTCAGGAGTCTTCCATCCCCTTTGCTCTAATTTAAGACCTTAGAATTTAAAGCTAAGTTTCTCCTGAGGTTCCTTCTCTTTCTAGTTTATGTTCCTATGAACCTCAGAGATTATTGAGTGAAAAAAACCTCATTTTACAGATAAGGAAACTCAGGGCCAGAGAAATGAAATGTTAAGTGAAGCCTGAGGTCAGAGAAGACCTAGGTTCAGTTCCCAGATCTGCCTCTTACTATCTATATAACCTTGGGCTTCATTTAACACAACCTTCGGAAGTTGTTTTCTCAATCTCATTTGTTTCTTCTAGCTGGCCTGGTAGTCTATAGCATACTCTTTTTATAGTACTGCTTCTTTTTCTCTCTCATTGGATCCTTGGAAGTAGCTGGGTGGTTGAGGGCATAGGGCACTGAGCCTGGAGTCGGGAATACCTAACTCCTAAGAGTCTTTCAGGGATGAATGAGCTATAATCTATACCAATGAGATCACAGCTACATTTGAGTACTACATGAAAATGCTTCCCTTTAAAGAAGCTATACCCCAACCTTATCTGCTAAGTATGACTATTGCTTAAACTAAGGCAGATCTAGTCCTTGAATTTAAACTCCTTATGGATTCGGCAGAAAAACAGACACATGAACTGGGGGAAATGGTGATGAGCAAGAGATGGGGGATATTCTAATATTACGGCTCCTTACTATGCCTCCCACTCCCTTGACTCATAGAATGTTAGTACTGGAAAAGAACTTAGTGATATTATAGTGTAGTCTCCTCATTTTGTAGATAAAAATAGCCCACATTTATTTAGTGATTTCTGTTTTACAAAACGTTTTATATAATTAATCTCATTTGATTCTCCAGGAAACTTTATAGATGAGGTTTAATGGAATTACTGCTTTGCCCAAGGTTACTTAACTAAGTATTGTCTATGGCAGGATTTAAACTCTGAACTTCTTGTATTTAAGTACAGGGCTCTAGACAGTCTGCTACACATGGAGGGACTAATCTATTTTGGAAAAAAGACAGAATTCTGATCGCAAAGCTTTTTTATTTTCCTCAAAACTACTCAATTTAGAGAAATTAGATAAAACATCCCACATTTTAGCATCTTTCTTTTTTTTGTTATATCTTACTTATACCTGGATTGGTGTGTTGAAGAAATCTCTTATTTAAAATTGGAATTTATTTCTTGTGGGATGAAAAGACAAATAATTCTTAACACAAAAACCTGAAACTCATTTATAATGATTATGAAAGATCAAAAAGTATTCAGTATTTCAATAGTAATCTAAACATACTCATTTCTCTTTAATACAACTGGGAAATAATTGTAGAAGCTGAAAATAATTCTTTAGAAAGCATTGTCTAGCCTTTGGAAATTCCTAAAACTTACTTTGCATAATATTATACAAACAGATAACAAGCTTTCTCCTTCAGCAATAAATTCAGAAATAGAGGAGCAATCTCATAGCATGACATCCAATCCTGATTTATTTTTAAAGTACACATTTAAAGAAAGATAGAAAGAGAAATGTAAAGTTATGACAATCTTCCAAGATAAAAAACCTTGCAATGTTGCTGCTAGAAGTTAGAAGCAGATAGATCTTTTTTTCTTCTTAGTTATTCCTAAGCTTTTCAGATGTGCTGTAATTGATTTTTGTTATTTAATCCCTCAGGGAGATGATAAAAATAGAGTAAAATTTTGATTACTGAAATACCTCAGAAATAGGGGGGAAGAATACTACTCGTTTAATAATCTGGCTAATCTAAAAACCCTTTTAATTTCAACTCTTTGTCTTGGGGCTTACTAAGTCAAACACAGTGTAAAAGGCATTATTTGATCTTTCTCTGATGATTCAGAAACCTTGAGTGTCTTAGGGCCATCATTTGGAATTTTTATTGTACAGCACTCTAGGTATGGGAGATATTGCAAAGAGGGTCCCTCATCAGAAGATAAATATCTATTGGTAGATTCTAAGACTATGCTCCTCGAGACTAGGGATTGTTTCAATCAGAGTAGACAATAAATGTGGTTGATTCATTACATAGCCTTACCTAGTAGAAAGTAACACTGTCAGAGTTGGAAGGGACCTCATAGGCCATCACTAGCAATTCTCAGGACTTTTTACAATATTAAACATCAGGTTTACATTGTTCTAATGTAAACATTGGAAACCTTTGCAGTCTTAAAAATTAATGAGGCCCATACCCCAAAAGCTTTTCTACACGGGGCTATATCCAGGAGTGTGCTGGTAAATGTTTGAAAAGGATGTAATACACACTTTTAAATATAATTTGCCTTATTAATATTTTACATCACTTTCTTAAGCCTAAACAATCAACAAAACAATTTATCAAGCCCTGATTTGTAGAATTTGTCAGCTTCTGAGGTGTAGATTCTCTCATTGAAAATTTAACAATTGGCCCTTGGGAACCATTCAAACTGCTTCCAGCATACCCCTAGCTGTATTTAATGATATTTAATGTATTAGAAATAAAAATATTGTATTATTATGAAAATAGTTTTGACCTTGAACATTTCCTGAGAAGATTTTGGGGGACCCCAGGGTTCTTCAGACCACACTTTGAGAACTCCTGACCTAACTGAATCCCTATTTAAATAAGAATCTATAATTCCACACCATTCCTGACAAGTCATTTAGCACCTAACCCAGAGCTGGAACACAGTATGTATTTAATAAATGCAATATTGATTATTATTCCAGCCTTTACTTGAGGATGGCCACTTCCCCACCTCCAACTCTGTTTAGGTACTTCTACTATTAGATTCCCTCAAGACCCACATTTCACTGTCAATAAGTTCTCTTCCTCCATCACTACCCTCATTCACCTAATCAGGGGTGGGAAACTTGAGGCCTTGAAGCTGCACATGGCCCTCTAGGTCCTCCAGTACGGCCCTTTAACTGAATCCAAACAGTCAAAGGGCTGTACTTGAGGACCTAGAGGGCCACATGTGGCCTTCAGGCTGCAGGTTCCCCACCCTTTACTGAAACCATGCTCTTCTCTTCTCCCTTGCTTCCCCCCAGGCATTATAGCTTTAGGAAAATGAAGGGAAAAAACAAACATGCAGAGACCTTGGCAACTGGTATTGGAGATGGGGTTGAATCTGTACTGCATATATATTTAAAGTACACATTTAAAGAAAGATGGAAAGATAGATAGATAGATAGATATACACATACATACACACACAAGTGCATATACACATAAAGTAGCCATACATACACATTCATAGATTGTTCTGTAAAGGCCCAAGTTCGTAATCACCACTCCTGACTGCAATGTGACACTCATCCTCAGCTCTTGTACATTCCTTCTACAGATATGATAAGCCACTTCCTTCCTATCACAAGTTTCTGCCTCCCCCATGAGGTGTGGTCTACACTAGTTTCCCAGGAGATAACTCAAATGCTTTGCCAGTATTTTTCCATCCAACCCTGCTTTGGTATAAAAACCTCTCTTTTATAGAATAGAGTGGGGTTGGGGGACTGAAGCTACTTCAGCACTAGGATAGTGTCCTGTATACTGTTATACATATTTGATATCAGTGTTGCCCCCAGCATACCTCAGAGTGCAAGAAGGTGCAAGCTAATTTTGCTAAAAAGGGGTTGTCACTTTTGGGCTAGAGAGAATAGACCATGGGGTTACCTGATTCTGACTGTATATCCTTCAATAAGCATCTGCAGTCTTGTCAGTCTCATGCAAGTCACTTCCAGCAATTTATGACTAGAACTTGAGCACCAATTGTCTTATCCAAGAGATATATACACAGATATAGAAAAAGCTCAGTGGCTTAGAAAGAAATTATTCACTACTCCATTAGCTTTCTCAGACCCAAATGTCATATTAGTCTGTTTAATTGGATAGCAATTTTTTTAAACAGATAGTTAGAATTAGAATGTGAGCTCCTTGAGGTCAGGAACCACGTTTTTGTCTTTTTTTGTATTTCAGGCCTAGCATAGTGTCTGGCACATAGTGATTGTTGGTGATGATGATGAGATGGTAAATCAGACAGCAAATGTGTCGCCTTTAACATTTTGAATGAGGGTTTGCTGCATGCCTAGGCCACCTAAAATGGGATTACCTGTGGAAGATGCTAGGAGACCTGCTTCTTGGAGACAGGAGAACTGGTGCATATGTGGACATTCTATACTACCCTACCATGCTTAGTTAGGTGTGGCCTTTCTCCATGGGCTGCATAGTTGAAATGGCAGTAAAATGCCTGCTAGGGCAGTGGGGATTTTTCCTGCATTCCCATCTGAGTGTAAAGGACCCTACTCACAGCAGATGACATTGTGTGGCTACAAGGCCATTTGATCCCAAGAAGTGGGCTTGAGGTTTTGGTGTTTTCATAATTTTCTCTTCCTTCCTTCCTTCCTTCCTTCCTTCCTTCCTTCCTTCCTTCCTTCCTTCCTTCCTTCCTTCCTTCCTTCCTTCCTTCTAAGGGGGAGGCAGGGCAATTTGGGTTAAGTGACTTGCCCAGGATCACACAGCTAATCAGTGTTAAGTGTCTGAGGCCGTATTTGAACTCAGGATCTCCTGACTCCAGGGCCAGTCCTCTGTTCACTGTGCCACCTAGCTGCCCCCATATTTTCAATTCTAGGTACAGAAAATGGAGTCTCCAACAGAGGAGCTTAAGACATGAAGACTGAGGAGTCCAGGAATTAAGGCTGGGTATTTCAAACAGCAGAGATGCCTTGAGGAACAAGAATCTGAGAGGTTAACTCAGTGGGGATTTGAACTTGAATTCAACAAAATGAATGCTATAAAGGAATTGTGACACTAGATTTTCTATAAGCTTAGTTACATCTCCGTTCTCCCTCCCAAAGTATTAGAAAGTATTTCAATATATGTTTTTGCTATATCCTTGAATTAAATACCTCTTTGTAAAAGCTAACACTATGTTAAGTGGTTAAATGGAACTGGAGTGTTGGTCACTGGCACCTCAAAATGGGAACCTTGAGCCAATGGCAGAGAAGAGAGACTTATCAACCCTGCTCTTCAGGAGAAGGTAAAATGTAATGGAGCTGGCCACTAAGTGGCATTCATCCTCAGCTCTTACACATTCCTCCTAGAGACATAATAAGCCACTAATATGATCAGTTTAAAACAATGTAGAACATGTGGAATCCCAGAGGGTCTAGTGAATGGTCATGTTATTTCATGCTGAATCTCTTAAGAGTATGGATACTACAGACTTGGGCAGCAGTCAGGCTTGATCTAGTAGACTCACCCTTGAACACAGTTAAATTCCAAAGATAAAATCCTGAAAGTTGAGTGGCCAGAATATTTCAAATAGATTTTCAGTTAATTGGTGGATATTTTACTTCACTGGGCCTTGGTTTCCTCATCTGTCTAATGAGGGAGTTATCTAGATGGTTTTTGAGCCTTCCAGCCTAGTCTCTCTAGATTAGAATTAGTTATTTCAAAACTCTTCGTCCTAAAGTCTTGGTTTTTATCAGTATATATTTTTTTAATTTTAATTTATTTTCTCGGTTACATCATTCATTTCCACAAGGTTTGAGTTAGAAATTTTCTCCCCTTCTTGCCCCTATTATCAGTATATTTTAAAAGTGTATATTCTGTACCCATTATATTGTATTATTGTGGTAACCAAATTAAAATATTAATCATAGTAATTAAACACACACACACACACACACACACACACAAAACTCCCATAGTTTTACACTGAGGGATCAGGGCACATTCAATATTCAGCAGAAAGTTCCCCACAGGGAAATATTTTTGTTGCTGAACTAGACTATAACCACTACTATTTAAAAGACTGGCATCATGAGAAGTCTATAATAATAATAATGGCAAAAAAATAGAATCACAGACTTTCTGAGTTGGAACAGACCTCAAAGTTTCATTAGTCAAACCCATAGCCAAATACAGTTCTTTCTATAACATGCCTGCCAAGTTGTCACCCTGGCTCTGACAAAAGACCTCCAAAAAAGGGCAGCTCATTACTTTCCACAGTATTATAGTTCTCTTTAGGACATTTCTAATTGTTAGGAAAAGTTCCCTTGTATTAAAGTTAAATCAAACCCTGCAACTTTCACCCTTTGCTCCTTTCCTTATTCTGCCCTCTGGGACCAAATAGAGCATTTTTTTTTTTAACAAATGACAACTCTTCATGCTCTTAAAAAAACAAACCAACCAAAAACCTATCTTTATTTATATTGGAAAGACACCAGACTCTCAGTGCTTTCTCTCATTTTCTCTGTCCATGCCTCTTTCTGTCTCTCTGTGGCTCCCTGTCTCTGACTATCTCTAGGTCTCTGACTTCCTCTCTCTTTCTGTCTCTATCTCTCTCTGTCTGTTATTAATTAACATTTTTATCAGAACTGGGCTAACCTTCCCTGCTGAAATAAGAAAGTAAATATAGTACTACAGGTAGAAAACAGTTCATTCCCACCATACAGGAAGAGCCATGTATTTTTTTGCCATAGAATATTCCTAAAGTATTAACAATATAAATGGCATATATGTATGACAAAAGATGTATTAGAAACATGGGGGAGGGGGGATAATAAATAGTCATCCCACTTGTTCCACTGGTATCCATGCAGTATAAAGAGATTTCAAAGATGGCTCCCCAGAACGTTGGTTGGGTGGACCTCCAGAGAAAGATTTATGGGAGGACATAGAAAAGAGTCTCACAGGGTAGCCAGGCATAGATGAATTGCCATTTTGCACAATTGAAGTCATTGGTATAAAGGGCACCCATTCAATAACTCCTGGAAACGTGCTGGAAAATGTACAATTTTAAAAATTCACAAATTTGCCTCAATTATAGAAATTAGGAGCAATGAAGTAAAAGCCTGTTGGAGTGTGATTCCCATTTTTTATACATTTTATATTTCGAGGTTCTCCATTTTTCTTCTATCACAATTTTGCTATTTAAAAAGTCGACTGCATTTTCAACTTTCAGTTCGTTGAAGGAAAAACAAAATCTCGCAAACTTTAACCAGTCACATTCAGAGCAACCTACAGAACAACCCAGTTCAACAACGGTAGCCACAGTCTACCTCCGCTCCAGGAACCATCTGCCTGGCGGATTCCGGGACGAGTTTTCCAGGTGGGGTCCTAGAGAAGGATACGAGTCTACCCACGCGAGAATTCCTCACTAGGGGTTTTATTTGTTTTGCCTTTTTTAAAAAAAAATTTTCACCGGTAACTTTCAGAATAAATGGGAAGTATTAAGAGCGTCAGATTTGGATTCTGGAGGATTAGAGTTCAAATTTAAGGTCTTTCACTTGATAGGAATGTGACCTTGGGCCAGTCACGTTGAGAATCTTAGATCTGAATTTGGCACAGACCTTAGAGGTTTGGTAATCGACCTTCCCTCTCATTTACCGCTCCCCACCCCCACCCCAGTCGCCACCTCTTCCCCCAGTTACCCTCCCTGTTTTACAGATGAGGAAACTGAGGTTTAAATAGTTCAGGGATATTCCCTTTTCCGGATTCTGTTTCAACCTTTGCTAAAGGTAGGAGCAGACTACCAAACCAAGCCCTTGCAGTGCAGTTCTCTTTGAACTCAATTTTTACTCATCAACCCTGGCGCAAAGCCTCCTCCCTCACCAACCTTCGGCGAGCGGGTCAAACTACAAGTCCCACCAGCCCCTGCGGCTCACCTCCTCCCCCGCCCCCCTTTCATATCTCCCCAGGCTGGCGGCTGGGCTGGAGCTGGGCTTTTATCTCCCGGCTGGCGCTGGTCGAAGCCAGATCCCCATAGACCTCAGAGACGTCAGGCTGCAGCACTCCCTCCGCTCTGCATCCTCAGCCCGCGCTCGCACCTCCCGTTGGAGCACCGCCCCCCAACCAGGCGAACATTCGCTGGGGGTCCAGCCAGGACTGTCTAACCCTCCTCCTCCTCTCACCTCCCCTCACCTCTCCGCCCTCCCGCCTCCTCTCGAGTAAGGGGCGGCGGATGAAGTGAGACCATGGTCATCCGAGTGTTCATCGCCTCCTCCTCCGGCTTTGTGGCGGTGAGTGAAGGAGGCAGGGACTCTGGGGGGTGAGGAGGGGGAAGCCCTGCCTGGATTGGGGACCTGATATCGTGGCTGTTCTCTGGCCAGGATAAGCCCCCTACCCCAATCCCCGAGCCAGGAGTCAAACTTTGCAGATGAGAACGGGAAGGTGGGAACTTGGCAGCTCCGCCTTTAAACCCACTCCGAGGGCATGTTCTGGGCGAAGGTGTCTAGATCTAGAGCTAGGAGGGACCTCAGGGGTCATGGACTCCAGCCTCTTTGCCACTAAGTTTACAGGTGAGGAAACCGAGAGCCCCCGAGAGGGGAAGCGACTTACCCAAGGTCATGCAGGGAGTCAGTGGAAGAGCCAATATTTGAAACTCATGTTCTCTGACCCCAAATCCAGCACTCCTTCCACCAGAAACGATGCACAGTTCTCCTACCTCCTCCCCTGGCGACCCACAGGATCATAGTTTAAACCTAGAGGGAATCGTGGAGATCATCTAGTCTAATTCCTTCCTTTCAAAGATGAAGAAACTGAGTTCCAGAAAAGGTTGGGTGACTGATCCAAAGTATATTTAATAGTTAGGTAGAAAAGGGCAGGGATACGGGAGGGGAGCTTTGACTTCAATTCCAGCACTCTTGTCTACCTAGGAGGATACAGATGACTTCTTCTGGTCTTTGGGACCTCTGAGACCCCTCTTTTTCCTACTTGATTATTATATCATAGACTTAGAGCTGGATCTAACACCACTCCTTCATTTTATAGGTCAATCATGAAACATATTAAGGCGTTATGTGCCAGGCAGATGAGGAAACTGGGGTCCATAAAGGTAAATTGACTCATCCGTGGTCATACAGGGAGTAAGAAACAGGAGAGATTGGAACACACGTTTTCTGATTATGAATCTGGCATTCTTTCCAAAGGGGAAGACACAGAATGGCTCTTCTCTTCCCTAACTCCAGCCAGCCTTGATCCTAGATTTAGATCTAGAATGGACTCTAGGGATCTTTCCTAACCCCATCAAAGACTACTTGCCCAAGGCCACACTAAAGTAGTAAGTAGTATAGGAAGGATTCTAACCCAGGTCCACTGACCTGAAATCCAGTGCTATCCTCACTAGATCACACTGTTGGGCTGTACAGGGCTCGGGAATTGGGGGTGAGGGGACAGGAGGATGAAGGATGCCTCTTGACAGTGACTTTTAGGGGCAGACCAGAGAGGATTTTCTTTTTTCTAGGGTTCTCCTTTGCATCTTGGGCCTTTTAACCATGTTGGCTATGCCAAGTCCATTGTTTGGTTTTTAAATTTAGCTCCCAAAGGAAACATTTAAATGGAAAGTACCTCCTCCCCTTTCTTGCCCCTCCCCTCCTATATATTTCTGTAGTTTTGCCTGGGTACAAAGAAAGGCAAACCAGGTTTTTCCTGCTCTGTCAGTTTTTTATTGGTCACCCATAAAAATAGTTTCTCCCTTTAAGTGATACCTAATGATGTATTAAGTATTTGTTTGAGGTATGTATTCTTGCTTGATTTATCTCTGTCCATACTGTAGTAAGCATATCTGGACATTTATGCCCTTAGTACCTTATAATTTGAGCTAGAGGGATCTCGAAGACCATCTAGACCAGGGGTTCTTATCCTGGTGTCCAGAAACCCCCAAGGGATCTCTGGATAGGTTTCAGAGGGTTTGTGAAATTGGAAGGGAAAATAAATTCACCGCTTGATTCTCACTAACCTCTAACTGAAATTGAGCATTTCCTTCCTTGACAGGTAAAAAAGGTAGTTAAGATCCTCAGATCTAATTCAGCCACATCATTTTACCTATAAGGAAATAGTGTCTCTGGGAGGTACAGTGACTTTCCCAAGGTCACAGAGCAGATGAATAGCAGAACCAAGATTGAAATAGATAAGATAGATAGTTATAAAACACACATATATAAAATTTGTTTTTACAATACCTTTATTTCCAAATGTATCTCTTCTCCTTTCCCTGCTCAGTGACTGCTATAACAAAGAAGGAAAAGGGAAAAAAGAAATTACTCAGGGAAATTTAGCAACACATTAACTTTCTGATAGCAGTGTTCCACACCCATAGGGTCATAGATTTAATGCTGGGAAGGACTTGGAGGTTTAGGAGTCCAACTTTTTTCATTTTACAGATGAGAAAACAGAGGTATGAAGCAACTTATCCAAAGTCACCCAGGTATTAAATAATAGAGATAGGATTTGAACATATACCCTATTTTTTTTTTAGCTGCCATATCTATTTGGAGATAGTTGTGACTTCATATTTTAGCCTTAGGATAAAGACAGCAAAGAGAGTAAGTATCATTTAAACAGCTAGAGATGTTTCCTTAAAGAAAAATACAGTTGACATCTCATACTGCAGGAGTAATCTGTATCAGAGTTATTATGACTTTAATGTCTTGGATGAGCAGTTAAAGTTCATATTAACTTTGTAAGTATATCCCAGTATTAATAAATGCTTTATTAAGTCAGAAATCTTAATATGCCTAAAGAAATGTAGGAGCCTCACTAGTTTCTTATCCTGTATTTGGGTGGAGCATTTTTATAGTAGATTCTTTCCCAAAGGGATTGGTGGAATAAAATACTTCCTGTAATGGCTTATAAACTTAAGCATTTTAATTACAAGAGAAACCAACCCCAGAATACTGAGGCATTTGCCCAGAGAACAATTGGTGGGAAGTTATCATCTTGGCCAGACAGGGCCAAGTTGAGGTTTTTGTAGTTTTGTTTCTTTTATTGCTGCTTAGTCATACCTACCTGCTATAAATTTCCCCATTAAGTCACAAATCATGTTTCTGGGAAGAGAGTCTGTCTCAGGAGTGGAAGTGCTCATCTAAATGTATCCTTTAATGAGGACATTAGAAGGCTTTAAGTTTCATCCCTGACCCCTCTGCTTTAATAATTCTGTTCGTGACATTTTTATTCACTGAAGGAAGGAGGGTAGTGTCCTGTAGAGACTTAGGCTAGGCCCAAACCTGGCAAAGTTATCAGGAATTAGCTTGTTATATTAATAACTGGATCCATGTGGGCTGCAAATCAAAATGGTTTTGTATAACCAAGCCGGGGGCCCCAGCCTTTTTTTTTTTTTTAACATTTCTTTTTATTGAAAAGAACACTGGACTGGGAATCAGGAGATCTAGGTTCCCATCCTTGGCCTGCCACTCAGTGATGTCCAGTACTGTTGAACAAATTGCTTAAACCCTCTGGACTCCTGGGTTTTTTTGTTCAAGCTAGGATACATTTAGAATGAAGCGCTATGACTGGATGGTCTCAAGATCCCTTATAGTTTTTAACATTCATTCTTTGAGTCATGAATCATAAGAGATAGAAGGGACTTTAGGGATCCTCCAGGCCAGTGGTTCGCAAACTCTTTATGTTATTAAAAATTGAGGACTGTTTCCTCAGAGCTTTTGTTTATGTGGGTTCTATCTATCTATATTTACTGTAGTAGAAATTAAAATGTCTTAGTTTTATGAAAATAGTTTTGAACTGGTGGACTCTCTAAAAGGAAGGGTCTTGGGAACCTTTAGTTGCTCTTGGACCATACTTTGAGAACCACTGATCTAGCCCAACCTATACCCTCCAAAGAATTCCCACTACTATATACTTGATAAATGGTCACCTAACCTCTGTTTGCAGGACCAACTACAAGGCAGAACTCACTGCCTCCAGAGGCAGCCCTTTCCACTGGTAAAGTTTTTCTTTATATCAAGCCTAATCTGCTGCTTTGCAGCTTTCATCCATCGGTCCTTGTTCTTCCTACTGAGGCTAAAAAGTCTAATCTTACTCTTCCACATTACATCCTTTTCAGAGCTTAAGGGCAGCTCTCTTTTCCCCATTGAGGCTTTCTTCTCTGTGAATTGACTGGATCTGGATAATTTCCTGAATAATCCCATTATTTTGTGTAGACAGGTCCTTAAAGTACATTTCTTTCTTGGTTAGTGTTTAACTGTGGAATTTGTCTTCTGTTCAATATAATGCCATACAGGTATTCTGAGAGAGCTTGGCACAAACAGTTAGAAGTACTTAGCAGTTGCATACTCACAGCTAATGAAAACTAATTATCCTTTTCAATGGACTTCTGTGTAAACACTGAGTCTTTTCAGGTTTCAAACAATGGAAGTTCATTGAGACTCCCTAACTGTAATATCATATCCCATTAACCAGTAGTCCACTTTTTCTGTAATAATGCAATACTGATGTTTTTAGTTATTCTGGAGTTTATGCCCAAATACAGAAATTAATAATTATTCCAAGAAATAATGAGCTGTTTATAGACTTCATTTAGGTCACCTAATAGCTGACTGGTCATAGTTAATGGGGTCTTACTGCACTCCTGCTAGTTATTAAGCCTGGGAAATAAAGCCCAATTTCCCCTCTCAAATAAATGTAGTGGTCGACAGCCACATTTTCATTCATAGTACTGGAAACCTAGAGGTTTCTGTTCTTTCCAGAAAATAGCACATATGTCAGCAATCTTAGTTGCCCCAAATGAACAAAAACAACATGATCCAACCCAGACTGGGGTGTGGGAGAATAATTAGTTTGCTCTGCAAGTCAATTTGGCTTTGGCTTGAAACTTCTTAAATAGCTGAGCTAGGAACAGGATTAGTACTGGACTGAATCAAGTACGTAATTTACCAGGTGCTGCTTGAAAAGAGGAAAGGCATTGTAGCTTGGTGGATAGACAGTTTACCTTATTATCAACAAGGTCTGGTTTCAAATATGACTTCTGATATATACTAGCTATGTGACTTTGGGCAAAGTAATTAATCTTTCAATGCCCCCAAACAACTGTCCAGCTTGATAAACAGCTGAATTCCTTATCTGTGTTGCTGGAGGGATTTCCCCATACTGGGAATAGCCACACTGATAACATCACAACAGAAAAAGAAAAACTAAAAAGACCTTGGGCTAACTTAGGATTGTGATTGCAAGTTAAAATTCTGGTATTCTGGTCTCATTCATGTTACCTTGGGAAGTGAGTTCAATTCATTTTCAATTGAAGAAATATGTATTAAGTGCCTCCTACTATATTGCAAAGCACTTTAATGAGTTCAGGGGTTAGGGAAGGGGAAGACTCAAGATGGGATACAAGGAATCCTCCATTTGTGAATGCTTTGTGTATTGGGGATAAAGTGTCTAGTGAATTTTAGACACTGAGCTCTATTGGTCAAGGGATTTGGGGAGAGGAGAACCACAGGATTCTTCCTTCCTTCCCTAAGGAAGCTACTATCCCCAAGGGATTTGATATCTATTAAACTCCGGAAGAACAGAATTTGGGAGATGTTATATGTGCCTATGAGACAGGTGGTAGGAGATAACCTGCCTTCCTGAAATTTATAGTCTAGTAAGGGAGTAGGGGGATGTGACACCTATACAGACAGTGCAGACTAGAGTCAGCTAGGCAGCACAATGGATAAATTGTTACTGTAATTGTATATTATTTTGTATGTGTATGTATGTATGTATGTATGTGTGTGTGTGTGTATATATATTACACACAGGTGTGTATATATAAAAATTGTAATTTTGATTGTATATTTTTGTATAAATATGTATGTATGTATATATATACTATATATATACACAAATATATCTACATGCATATAAAATAATATACAATTGCAGTTATAATTTATCCAGTGTACTGTTGTGTAAGTACATACACACACACACACACACACACACACACTTTTTCCCGTGACAGCACCTATTTCACTATGAAATAAATATTCTTTGATATTGTATATATTTGAAAATTGTATATATTACATAAATGAATGTTGGCATTATCCTAATTAATGGTAATTTGTTTAAGTATTAACATTATTCTGGTCCTGAAATCAAGAAGACATGAGTTCAAATCAGACCTTAAGCTATGGAACCTTGGGCAGTTCACTTACCTCTCTCTGCCTTAGTTTTCTTAACTTTAAAACGGGGATAATGATAATTACCTCAGTGTTGTTGTGCAGATTGAATGAGATAATATTGTAAAGTTCTTCGCATAATGCCTGGCACATAGTAGGTGCTTAATAAATACCTGTTCCCTTCTCTTCCCTAGAGCATATTAAGGGAGATATAAATAGTATTAGGGTAGACCTGTCTGAGAAAGTGGCAGCCTCAGTTCTTCCCCAGAAAGCAGAGGCCCTAAAATATTTGGAAGGTTAATATATTAATATGCTTTTTTTATTAAAAAGAGGGGAAAGTTTCAGTAATAGGCATTCAAAAAGTATTTCTTGTGTTTATATATAGCACTATACCAAATGCTGATGGGTGGAATGGAAGAGAATATCTGGGAAGTAGAGGACATGAATTTGTAGTGGGGAAAGCATTGAATGTGTGGTCACCAGACCTGGGCTTGTCACCTTGCTGGCTGCATAGTATCTGAATGACCTTGGCTAAATCACTTAGCCTTTTTGACCTCATTAGCCACATTTGTAAAACGAGGAGGTTGGCTCAGATGATTCTAAGATCCCATTCAACTTTGAATCCTATGTTCCTATGTTCTCTCTTCATGGTACTTATTGCTGCACTGTGTAAGCTAATACTTCTGTTAAAGAGGACATGTCTCAAGGACACACTTCTTTGTCAGAAACTTCACAATCTAAGGTAGAAATGATTCATTAGGCATAGAGATACGTTGTAGATTGACTGATGATTTTTTACTCCTTGATCCTAACACATTAATTTTGTTAGAAAAAATAGGAATTACAGAGTTTTCTCTAGGGAGAAAAATAACTTCCTTTCTATTTCAGAAAAAAATTTTAACGGGGGCCAAAGCTTTTCAGTCTATGATGACAGACAGATACCCCAGTTTATCAAGTATCTCTGATCAATAACGCGTGTAGGTGACAGTTCTTGTCTGTAAAAAGATGGTCTTTGAGGGTCATTATGCCCTCAAAATTCAACTGTGCTGATGAGCCTTTTCAAACTCAAATAGATTGTTCTTCGTACAATAGACATATTTTCAGTCCGCCACCTGTCTTATACTTGAATCCTTTCCAGCTTGGTAGGAACCAAAGCTTGTGTCCCATTTTCCCTGTGTCCACAGCCTTTTAAGAACCAAGGACCATCTCCACACCTTGAAGAAGCCTCAAGAATGGTTGTTTTGTGAAGAAATAAGAGAGCTTAAAATACATATGCTGGTTTAGTTGAAACTAATTCATATTAAAATGCAGTCAATCATAAGGTATAAGTTAATGATAGAAATACTTTCCTGTTTTGATAGAGGGATGAGGCAAGAAGAACTGGTTTAGCAATTGATCATATGGAAAGAATTTTATGACTTAACAGAAACTGAATAAAGCAGTTCCAGAAGAACAGTATACATATTATGATTATTTAAAAAGAAAAAATAAATGTATTAGGTACAGTGGAAAGGGTTCTGGTTTTGGAGGGTTTACATGGGTTCAGATCCAGCTTCCTTTACTACTTGTATAACCTTGATTTAGCCTCTTTTGGTCTCAGCATTCTCATATGTAAAATGAACTAGATAACCTTTAAAATCACTTATAGCTCTTGATCTATGGTTCTTTGTTGTTCAAATATTTTGGGCAAAAGAAAACACTTTTGATTCTGCACAATTGTTTTTGTTTACTTTCCAAGTCATTCTGAAGCTCAGGAACATGTCATCCCATAATTCAATTCAACAAATGTGTACTAAGCACCTTCTTTGTACAATACACTATGCTGGTACCAGGGATACAATGACAAAATCTGAAGGGAAACAAAAGGAGTAATAATAATAATGTGGCTATATGTGTTATATATGAAATAATTTTTAATTATAAGTAGTTTCAAAATATACTTATTTGGTTTTGCTATTTAAAGTCAAATATAAAAATATATTTTAAAAAAGAATTTGTACTGTAGTTGCAAAGTAACAGTTGAATTTCACGTTTTATCAGTGAAAATTAATAGGTCTTGACTGAGCTGTAGTTAAGGTTAGATTATCTCGCTGGACAAAGCTGAATTTCAGGTGTCAAAGGGATTATTTGTTCAGCTGCTAAACTTCAGCAAATGTGACCTCTTAAGTCCTAATGGCAGATGAAAAAATTTTTTTCATTTATAAATTACTTTTAAGAATGGACTACTTTGTTCTGACTTTAATTTTGATTGTAGAGTGATTTAGTTAAAAATGAGTCAAATTTTATTTATCCAAATTATACAGTACAACTTTTATTAATTCGCTTTGATGTGATTCACTTTATATTTTGGTTGACTCACCTCAAGAGGAAAATTGCTTTAGACCTCCAAGTTATAAACTTTATGATACATTTGCTTCCTCTCTTTCTGGGTCACGTTAAATGCTCATTAACATTTTGGGGAAAAGAAATCACTCCTGACTCTACACAATTGTTTTTTGTTTACCTTCCAACTGAAGCCCAGGGCCTTGTCATTGAGCCTTTCTGTTCAGTACTTTTGGCCAATGCTAATGCATCATAGCCCAGGGAAGCAGGAAGCCTGCTTCACATAGCTCATACAGCTTGCAAAAGGAATTTATGACAGTGTTAGGTTTTTTATTTGAACTTGTTCTCTTAATAGATCCCTCCTGATGGGTACAATCAAGCCCATTACTCCTAGTAATAGTTACAGTAGAAATAGTTGTACTGTAATACTGAAAAGAATGTGTTTCCTTTGTGAATTGGAATAATTCCCAAAAGTTTGGAAAAGCATAATTCAATTTTTTTTCCTTTTAGGCCAATTATGTGAACAGTCACAGTCAACATGATAAACACTAATGGGCAAATCAGTTTCAGTGTGGGAATATCCAAAGCTTGTTTGGGAATTAACTTGAACTTATTAGTGGTTCTCAACCTGTGGGTTACGTTTAATTTGTAACAATGAAAATACATCCTGCATATCAGATAGATTCATAACAGTAGCAAAATTATAGTTATGAAGTAGCAACGAAAATAAACATGAGGAACTGTATTAAAGGGTCATGGCATTAGGAAGGTTGAGAACCACTGCCCTAGAACTAGACTGTTCTTCAGAGGACTCCCTAGGTCTCTTGGAAGTTGATCACTGCTTTGGTAGAAGTGGACACAGGTGTTAATAGCAGGAACTTGGTGTGAAGCATCTCTTAGCATTGACATGTAGCCTCAGAGCAGGGGAAAGTGAATCAGTCAATCAACAAGCAAGTTTATTAAGCACCTGTTAAATGCCAGGCACTGTGCTAGACACTAGGCATACAAAGACCAACAAAGAATCTCCTCACAAGTCTCACAAATGACTAGACTACACCTGTGTATATTAGACTAGATCTGTATATATTAGACTAGACCTGCCCATGTATAGACCGCAGACTAGACCTATGGTGATAACCACAATATGTTGTTTCAACTTCCTGTAATTTCTCTTGATTTAAAAAAAAATGTATATGGAAATAGCTCTCTGCCCCCTTGGATCTAATAGCATTGAAAGCCAGGCCACAAACAAAGAAAGTCTTATCTCAGTCATGCTTCTTCAGTCCTCCAGCAGTTCGACTGGCCCTAGGATCCAGAAGGAATATTGGCCTTCTGGGTGGCCTTTGCCAGATTCTGGTCTCAGGAAAACTCCATCTCAGTTCTCAGTCAGCTTCCAGATGCTGGAAGAGAATCTCTCTCTCTCTCTCTCTCTCTCTCTCTCTCTCTCTCTCTCTCTCTCTCTCTCTCCCCCTCTCTCTCCTCTCTCTTTCACTCACTCACTCAAGAAAACTCCAACTCACTACTTCAGCTCCCAGATGCTGAGACAATCCTACTTCCTCCAACATGAAAATTCCAATTCTGTCTCTCTGTGTCTAGAATTCTTTATTTGACAGGGCTCACACCTTCCATACTTAGCCTTGAGTTACTAAGTGCTAAGTATCTGCTAAACTGATTGCTCTTACAAGCTTGGAAAAATTTATCAGAAAAAAATTGCTGCAAATATCCTTTTTCTTGTTGCTAATTTGCCTTCTAATTTTAGCTGCATTGATTTTGTTTGTACATACAAATTTTTCATTTTTATGTAATCAAAATTTTCTCTTCTGTGGTCTCTGTCCTTTGTTTCATCATGAACTCTTCATCTGGCCTACTTACACTAGTTATATTTTTTCATTGTGTTTTGGGTCACAAGTTTTGATATTTTGGAGATTGTGGTGTTCCCTTGATTTGTAGCCATATGGCATTCCAGTAAGTTATTTCCCATGAGTATTTCAACCTCATGCGAGATTCCTTGTTAGATGCAAACATAGAGATAACTGTGTATAGTAGTTATCTTGTTATGAAGATCCAGCACTCTTTGCTCCTTGGAGTTATTTACTGTTGTGGAGATAACCCGTGCAGATTCCAAATGGAAAAGTTACTCCTAAGTGGTGACATTCTCCAGTTGTTCCTACTTGTGGATGGCATTGTGCTGATTAAATCACTGACAATCGAAGGAGATCCATTTCGTAGTACACACAAGGAGAAATAAAAGTGGGTGAAGAGTATACATTGATAAATTTTGGATGGGCAGCTTTGACGTTAGTCCATTAGTATATCTCTTGAATAGGCACTGAACAATGAGCTAGGTCCAGAAATGCACAGAGAAGAAAAGCAAACTGAATTGATTCCTTATGTGGAATTATTTCGTTTATGGAATTAATGAAAATTGTGCAGCATTTTCAGTGATCATAAACAAAGAGACACATAAAATGCTAAACAAAATAAAAATTCAGTGTTAGCATATAATTTTTAGTTTTGCTTGTTGTTAGACTTTTTATTTTTGTTTTTCTTCTTTTAGAGAACTGGCACAGTATATAGTGAACTAGACCTGAGTTCTAATCCAGCCTTAGGCACTTATCAGTATGACCCTTGACAAGTCATTTAACCTCTGTTTGCCTCAGTTTCCTCAACTGTAAAATGGGAATAATAATAATAGCACCTACTTCCCAAAGTTGTTGTGAATATCAAATGAGTTAATATTTGTAAAGCATTTAGCACAGTGCTTGGCACAGGTACTTAATAAATGCTCATTCCCTACCTCCTTCTTTTGTGCATGTCTGTCAGAGTAGGTAGATATAAGTCTTTTTTTCTTCCTCATTCATGACATTCCTGTGTATATTGGCAGCATCTTTCTACTTCATTATGTTTATTAGGATAGTCTTTGAAATATGTCCTCCAATATGCTTTGTGACATTTCAATGAACTTAAAGTGGAATTAAAAAACAAAACAAAATTAGACCTGTGATTTCATTGGTATAGGGAGCCCAGGGAAGAAATTCCTTTGTCAAACAGGTCAACACCTTCTCTGTGATTCAAAGTCTCATAGAGCTGGTTGGGCCTCTGAGAGGCTAAGTGACTTACCCATGTTCATATAGCCATTATGTGGCAAAGGCAGGACTTGAACCCAGATTTTCCCCACCCTCTCTAACCACTAAGCCACCTGCTTCTTCAAACTGAAATATTTTTTTAAATTTTATTTTTTATTCTTTGTTTTGTGGAGGGGGGAAGGCAAGGCATTTGGGGTTAAGTGACTTGCCCAAGGTCACACAGCTAGTACATGTTAAGTGTCTGAGGCCGGATTTGAATTCAGGTCCTCCAGACTCCAGGGCTGGTGCTCTATTCGCTGTGCCACCTAGCCACCCCACCAACTGAAATTTTTAATAGTGCTATAATTTTGGGCAAAGAAGCAAATGAAAACAAAAGAAGCTGATGTCAGATACACATCTACACATGTGCATATCAATGTAGATTCAGTTCTCTTTTGTTCCCATTAGCCTACTGTTACAGCTGCAATGTTGCAGGACATACTGGTATTTCCAAATTGTGACTCGGTAACACTGTAGAATTCTGGATTTCAAAGAAATTCTAAATTATAATTAGGATATACTAATAAAACAAGAAAGTGAAATTTTAGAAAAATTCTTCATGATTAAGGTTCAAACAAAAAGAGAATATGTTTAACCCTTAGGTAACCAGAAAATTAATTTAGTTAGAACAGTCCATTCCCTAAGCATTCTTAATTTAATCAAGGTTTTTCTATAATAGTTTAATTACTACTGGGTATTTAATGGGTGCAGAGTAGTAATTAAAATTTTATAACTCCATCGAACTAATGATGTAATCTTTTTGGATGCCTCCTTTATGCCCACTACTGTGCTAGAAATCATAGGTTAAAATGTTCCTTAGTTTGAGTAATAAGGAACATGAGGGTTTGACTTGGGATAAGATTTATACTCATAAGATTTGTATGCTGTTTCAGGTTTTCATTCTAATTTGAACTGGAGCTAGAATGTTCTGAGACTCTATCAGAAGAAGAATAGGGGGCAGTAGTTCTCAGGTTTTATGAGTATTTTAGAAAAAAAAAAACCATTGTGATAACTTTCCAGTGATTACTTCCCTCCCCCCCCCCCCCACAAGGAAATGTAGTTGTAACAAAGACTATTCCTTGTGACAGGCATGCTTTCTCTTTAGCTTCATCTCTTAGAATCCATGATTTTCTTTAAGACTTAGCTCAGATGCCACTTTCTACAGTAGACCCGTTCTCCCCTTAAGATTACCTTCTGTCTATTCCTTGTACCCGTTTATATGTGTTTTCTCCCCTTTTAGAACATAGTTCTTCAAAGGCAGTTGCTGGTTTTTGTTTTTTTGTTTTAACTTTTTTTTTTTTTTATCCTTAGCTCTTAGTTCAGTGGCTCACACTAGAAAGCACTTAACAGATTCATATTGATTGATGGATGTTTAACAGTTCAGACCTTACTCTACAATTAAAGTTCGCCAGCTTTGGCAAGGGCATCTAGGTGGAAAAGTGGCTAGTGTCGGAGCTGAAGTCAGGAAGGTGCATCTTGGTGAGTTCAAATCTAGCCTTGAACAGTTACTAGCTGTGGGACCTTGGGAAAAATCACTTAACCCAGTTTGCCTCAGTTTCCTCATCTGTAAAATAATGTGGAGAAGGAAATGGCAAACCACTCCAGTCTCTTTTTCAAGAAAGCCCCAAATGGAGTCCTGAAGACTCAAGACAGGTGAACAATGACTGAACAACAGCAATAAAATTTTGGCAAAGAAGGGAATCATGTATCACTAACATTCTTCCAAAAAGTACTGGTTTCTTCAGTAAGCAGAGTTATCGATTCCTTGAATTTTTTTTTTTACTGGATCCATGAATTCATTAATGTAAGGAACTCTCAGGGAAGAAACTCCTTCTACCAATGCAAATTGGCATTTACTTTCAAATTTATGATTTTTAGAGAGTTGGCAGGAGGACTAAAAGGTTAAGTAACTTTCTTAAGGACACATCGCCAATAATATGTCAGGAAAGATTTGAATACCGGTCTTCCTTTCTCTTTTGGACTTTTTTAAGTACTGCAAAAAGTACAGTCAGGTAGCGAATCCAGCCTAAGACAGTTATTAGCTACGTGTCGTTGGGCAAGTCATTTGATGTTTGTCTGCCTCAGTTTCCTCATTTGTAAAATGGGAATAATAATAGCACCTAACTCCCAAGACTGTTGTAAGGATAAAATAATCTAATATTGATTATTTAAAATATCTGTTAACTAACTTACCCAGATGCCTTTCCTTTTATTGAGGTCATTATGCAAATTAAAACATCACAGAATTTGAGATTTGAAAGTGACCTCAGCAGCCAATTAGTCAAAACACATACGCTCCAGGAATCTCCACTAAAATATACCTGACAAGTGCATATACAGATTTTGCTTGAAGACCTCCAGTGAGGGGGAACCCATGACCTTGTAAGGCAGCATAACTCTTGGACAGCTCTTAACTGTAGGAGTTTTTTTACTGATATCATGGCTAAATTTACCCCTTTCAGCTTCTTGACCATGCACCCCCTTCCCCCCCCCAACCCCCAGGACCAAACAGGACAAGTCTAATCCCCCTCCCATAGGACAACCCTTCAAATTATTGAATACGACTCTCATATATTCCCCCTGCATCTTCCCAATGCTTTGAACTGATCCTCATCTCACCATTCTGGTTGTTCTTCTTTGGGCATCCTCGCCTTATCATTGTGTTTCTTAAGGCCAGGAGTCTAGAATTGAACATAATATTCTAGATGAAGTCTGACAGTAAACTACAGTGGGATTGTTAGTTTCTTATTCCTGGAAACTGCATTTCTTCATGTACCCCAGGGTTGTATTAGTTTTTTAAGCTGCTGTAATCATAGTGAATTTATAACCTGTCTAGATATGTTTCAGGACAACTGCTCTCTCTCTCTATGCCTCCCCCATCTTGTACTTATGAAAGAGATTTCATCTTGCTGGATTTAACCCAATATACTAACCTGTCAGGATGTTTTGGGACGCTGACTGTCATTTCACTGCATTAGATATTCTAACCAGCTTTGAGTTACCTGTACATTTGATAAATTTGCCATTGATGTCTTTTTCTAAGTCATTGATAAAAGTATTAAATTGCACAGGGCCAAGTCTGAATCCTTGAAGTACTTCACTGGAAACTTCTAAGGTTGCTGATAGTGAGCCAGGAATAACAGCTACTTTTTGAGTCTAGCCATTCAACCAGTTTAGAATCCATTTAATTGTTCTTTAATCTACAGCTCTTGATCTTCAAAAATTGTTCTGTATGCTTCATATCGTTTTATATAAATTTCTCTGAATTTTTTATTTGTGATTATTATGGTAGAATAATATTTCACACATTACAGTTGGTTTAGCTCTTCTCCACTTAGTGGGTATTCACTTTTTTTGTAATTTTTTTGTGGCCACAGAATGTTACTATACATATTTTTTTTTAACATAGCTCTTGCCTCTGTTTTATTTTTTTTTTAACTTCTTCGAATATAGGTAATTCTAAAACACTTAAAAAGTCCTTAGGGACCAGATTTTTAACACTGTTATTTAATTGCTTGTTTTTCGCTATTGAAATGAGGAACAGATAATGACCTATGTCCTGTGGCAGACTAAAAATGCATCTCTGGCCTCTGGTCCTTTGATTGATGGCAAATACAGTACTTGGAATTAGGGGTAGATTAATTAGGCAGCTGACTAGGGTACAAAGGATAACACAACTATTATTTCTTACAAATTCACATTTTTAATTAAAGGAAATTTTTCTTGACTTAATTGTGAGTGTGTGTGTGTGTGTGTGTGTGTGTGTTTGACTTGAAGTCACATGCATGTGACTTTACCTTATAGTGAAAGCTCAAAATCTCAGGTCAGTAATGCCTTGGGGAGACAATTTTCACACCTTGTCTAGGTTGCACAAACATGTTCTGCAGAAAGTGTTATTCGTAGTTAAATCAGAAAGAATCTGTGAAAAATATTCCCAGAGTTTCTTGGTCATTTACCAAAAATATTTCCCTAATTTGATTTTCTTTGTATTTTGATTATATTATTTTCCTGTACCTAATTTTAAAATTGTCATGATTAAGCACATCTCTTTTGTGTTTCTATCTCCTAACTAGAAGAGGTAACCTCTCCTTTATATTTGAGATTATCAAATAACCCTTTGTTTACTTTGTAGTTTCTATGCTTGATATCTATGTCAGTGGTGTCAAACAAATAGAAATGGATCCCTGTGGCCTGCATATTGACTTAGAGAACCGTAAATGAACATTGTTCACATTGTATTGTATTTTTATTTATTTTGTTAAACATACATTTTAATCTGGCAGCCCCCCCCTCTTGGGCACTTGCATCGATTGACATTTGTAATCTATGTGACTATTAGTCATAACTAAAATTTTTTGACTGGCAATAACTGTTGACTCTTGCTTCTGATGGCATTATGGTTCATTATTCCCCCCCAAATCCCTTCCCTGTGGGGTAAGGTTTAATTGTACACTTGAACCAGTTTTGTTCTCTTATCTAGAGTGAGAGGAGGCTCTTCTGGAGAAGAAGCAAATGGGATTCTAAGAATGAAGAAAACCTCTGGGGGAAAAACATCCAGTCTTTGGATTTGAAAAAAGATACTGAGTAGCAGCTGTGAAGCTAGCCCTGTCATGGGATATACAAGTGATGGAATTCAAGGAACTTTTTCAAACGCGTATTGAATTCTTGCCCTGTGCTATACAAAGTTTAGATAAGACACAGTGCCCACTTTGTAATTAAGTGTAGTGTGGGCTTTGACATACACACACACACTCATAGATAACTAGGACAATATACTTCATAAGTCTACTAGAGAGGTAGTGAGTGCTACATGGTGGCTGAGGATATAATGATCTTTAATACCTATTGGGTGACAGTGAAAAGAAGATCATAGAGGTAACATGGAGCCACGAGAACGTCTTTAGCATAGGAGTGACATAGAGTAGTACCTGATCTGAGCCTTGAAGGAAACTAAGGACTTTAAGGTTCTGAAGTCAGAAGGAAATAATGTGGGCAAAGGCATGTGTAAAATCCCCAGGGACAGAAGACAGAATGTTGAATCCAGGCAACGATGGGTAGACCAATTTGACTATAATGGGGAGTATATAAGGTGGAATAATCTAACAAAGTCCGATGAAATTTGATTGTATAAGGCTTTAAATGCCAAGCTGAAGATTTATTTTCCATCCTAGAGGCAATAGGGGACCCCTGGAGATGTCTGAACAAAAGAGCAACCTGGTCAAACATCTATTTGAGAAATATCAGTTTGGCAGCTGTGTGAAGATGTATCGGGGAGGAGAAATACTGGAAGCACGGAGAACAATTGGGAGGCTATTGAAATGGTCCACATAAGAGATGATGGAAGCCTGACTGAATGAGAGAAGGAGATGAATATGAGAGATGTTGAAGAGAATAGTAGAGCAAAGCATATGATTAGATATGGGGGAAAAGGGAGGGGGAAGAGTCTAGAATGTTGGGGTTTTTTTGGTTTTGTTTTTACCAAAGAGACCGTGAGCAAGTCACTTAAATTCTCTGGGCCTTAATTTTCTCATCTGTAAAATAATGGCATTTGGCTAGGTGACTTCTAAGTTTCCTCATGGATATGGAGCTATTTGTGATTCCATGATTTTATTTTATGAGATCTTAAAATTCCCAAAGTTAAACACCTAGGTGACTAGAATAGTGGTAACCTCAGTAGAATAAGGGAAATTTGGAGGGGGGGGGGATTAAGAATTATAGTAGATTATACATGAAGATGAGGAGGTCATCTCATTTTACAAGTGCAGAAACCAAGGCCTGTAGTGGTTAAATGACTTACACAAGAGCACATGGGTAGTCAGTGAGTAGCATAGCCAGGATTCAAAGCCACGCCCCTTTACGACAAATCTCATGGTCTTTCCATTGAACCATGTTGTTTTGGATGTCCTGAGTTTGCAGTGCCAAAAGTTAGCCAGGAGGTGATGTCCAGCAGACCATGAGTGAAGCGTGACTAGTGTTCAGTAAAGAGAGGATGACTGTGTGTGTATACATATATATGTATATATACACACGCTTACATTTATGTATTATACACACACATAATTTGCATAGGAAGATAGTGGAACCCATGGGAGCTGATGAGATCTCAGAGAGAAGTACAGAAAGAGAATATGGCCCTGGAACAAGTCATGGGGCACAACCCAGTTGAAGTTTATTCTCCACTTTAGTAACCTCCTTGCCAAAAAAAGTTGCTATTGCTTTGGACAACACATCACTTAATTTCTTGTTGCCACAAATAGTTGTAATAATGAGAGGAACTGAAGAAATGAAAACAGTCATAGTAAGACATGACAGAAAGTAAAGGTGCGTTACATACTAAGACCATTTGTGTTCCTAATGCACATTAATATTGATATTGTCAATGAATGAGGTAGGTGTTAGGACTACCAGTACAAAAATGAAACAGTCTTTGCCCTCAAGGAGCTTATCATTTAATAGGAGAAAAATACATATGTAGGAGTGGTGGCCAGGGATAGTGTGTTTTGGTTTGGAAAGGCCCAGTGATGGTGAGCAAAGCCTTCAAGGATTGATTGCCACACCCCCTTTGCTTGCCTGGACCATTTATTGATTTGATTATGCTTTTCCAAGGAAGAAGTGGGAAATAGTGCTGAGAGAAAGACAAAGAAAGGCAGGAGGAGGGCAGGAAAATCCTCGTATATGTTTGGTAGATTTTGAAAGAGGGTGAAATATGTAGTTTTCCATCATTCTAAGGCTTTGTAACTCTTGAACCTGAACTGTAATTGTCTTCATTCTAAGACTTTGTAACTCTGAAAAAGTGATAGTTAGAAAGTCAGGATCTTCTGGTTACCTTTATTCCAGAAAGAAGAGAGTCCCTGGCTTAAAATACAGCTTTTTGCAAAATTCTCATAAGGATTACTGTTAGAAAGTACAAAATACAATTATGTTTCAAATCATTTGAATTAAACTCAAGAAAGCTGTATTTTTCTATCATGTATTTGTATCTTTAACTTCAAACCATTATTATTTTTTTAAGGGAATATGCAGGGTCTTTTTTTGTTTGTTTGGTCTGGACCTGTGATTTCATAGGTCTAGGGAGCTCTAGAGGAACTTGCCTCTCCTAATGCATATCAGCAAATGTTCTAAAACCTGTTGTCTTGTGAGAGTTGTTCAGGGCACTGAGAGGTTATGAGACTTACTGGAGGTCACATAGAGGAAGTATGTATCAGTAGCAAGACTTGAACCCAGAACTTCTTGGCTTTGTGACCAGGTCCTTATTCATTACATCAGACTCAGTAGATTCCATAGACCTTGATGCAGATGAAATTTTTCTAGTAAAAGGATTTCTGGAAGAACTGAAATTGGCCTATATTTTATAGGATTGGTGAACATTAATGATCCAAAAGCATTAGTTTAATGCCTGTCTATTCTTGTTTCTGGGATGGGTGTCATTAAATCAGTTTAAGCACAATCACTGCCCTGAGACCATGACATAAGGTTATGTTAACTTGGGTAAACCTGTAAAATGACATGAACATGCCTGCAATGTGTAAGCATTGGAAAAATCCTTAAGTGATCAAAACAGTGTAGAAGGGACCTTAGAGGCCATATCATTGTGTATACAAACAAATAGGCCCAGAGAGGGCAGAATTAGTAAAACCTAGAATTAGCTAGTGGCAGAGATATGATTTGGACAGCCTTTTCCAGATCTAGTCTGGTATTTTTTCTGTTGTGCTTTGTTATCTCTCTAGACTAGTCATTGAAGTTTGCTTTTGTTATTTTAAAAGATGTTTTACTGATGCCTTTTGTTTTTATATCCCTGTGTTTCCTAGATATTAACACCCTTTCCTCATCCCACCCCCACACTGAACCCTCCTTTGAAACAAAGAAAAATAGTTAAGCAAAACTGACTCTAATTTTATCTGTTGGTATGTGCTAAATTTCACACCCATAGACCTCATCTTTCTACAAAGAAAGATAAATTTCTTCATTTGTTCTCTGGGACCAAGATTAATCATTCAGATTACTCTGTTTGGCTTTTTTAGTGTTCATTTTGTTCACATTATGATAATGATGTTCCATTATCTTTCTGGTTCTACTTTTTTACTCTGTATAAGTTCATATATTTTCTCACATTTTTCTGAATTTGTCATTTCTTAGGATGTAGTAATATTTCATTACATTTGTATGCCACAGTTTGTTCATCCGTTGCCTGATAAATGAGCACACATTTTCTTCCATTTTTTTTTTTTGGTGATGGGGGGCAGGAGTTTGTTTTTTGCTATCACAAAGATTACTACTATGTATGATATTGTCATTCCCCTGCTCAACAATTTCCAGTTGTTCCATATTGCCAATAATACAGCGCAAACACATATGATTGTATTTAAATCCCTTCACAGACTCATTTCAATAAGTTTTAAAATAGGTTAATTACAAATTGCTATCCATAGTGTTAGAGTCAATAATGAACATTTATTACTCACCTACTTCTATCTGTCAGGCATCATGCTAAGTGCTGGGGATACAAAAAAAGGTATAAGCCAGTCCCTGCCCTCAAGGAACTCACAATCTAATGGTGGAGACAACACAAAAAGAAACTGAAAAGCTGGGGACTGGACAAAGGGGAGAGGGAGAAGATATCTATCACAGGGGCCCAGAGTCATGATGAAGTTCTTGTGTTGGGATAGGAAAAAATCTGAGGAGCTGCAAGTTTGGAGATGATTTTGTGTTGCAGAATGATGAGTTTCTGGAGATGATGAAGTCCAGGAGAGCAGGTAGGTGGGAAATGATGAATCCATCCACAGTGGACTTTAAAATCCAGCCCAGCTTTCTTGCTTTGCTCATCTCACGTTGTCATCTCACGTTCTCCCTCCCAGCTCTGCCCCTTTGCAAAGGTGGGCATGCAATCTCTCCTTCTCTCTGCCTCTTGGATTCTCCAGCTCCCTTCAGGTGTTCTTCCTTACCTCAAGTGTTCTCACTATAGGAGACCTTTCCTTTTCTTCTTCACTTGTAAGTTCCCTCTCTCCCAAAATTACTTTATATTAATTTTGTACATATTGTATGTTTATCTGTGCCCATGCACAGTAGAATGTAAACTCCTTAAGGGTCTGTTTAAAATTTATCTGTATTGCCTGATATGTATTAGGTCCTTAATAAATTCTTGTTGAATTGAATTACTATAAATATCTTCATGTATGTAGTTATTGTTTTGGTCTTTGACCTCCTTATGCTTAGTTGTCAGGTGACAGACTGAAAGGATGTGAATAGTTACAAATGATTTTTCTAATATAATTCTAAATTGATTTCCAGAATGGTTCTTGGCTCCACCAACTGGGTATTATAGTATGCTTATCTTTTCATAGCTCCTGTAATATTTACTGTTTCCAATTTGGCAGAGAGTTGAGGTGAAGCTTCAGAATTATTTTAATTTGACCATTCTCTTATTATTACTAATTTGAAGCAGTCTTTCTAATGGTTGTTGATAATTTGTAATTCTTTTGAAAATTGTTCATATCATTTTGCCCTTAGAATGTCGAGACCAAAGTTCCCATTGTCACAATCCCTTTGGCACAGAATTGATTCTGAAGTGAGCATCTCTTCAGTTTTGTCCAAAAGCATTAATCATTTGATCATGTTTGAGTCCCTGTGCTGTGCTCAGCCCTGGGGATAGGCCCTGTGAGAGATGAAGAAAAAGCATTATCAACCAGTCAGTCAACAAGCATTTATTAAGCACAAACTCAGAATGTGTTGAGGCTACAAATTAGGGTGGAGCTAGATTGTGAAGGATTTTAAATGATCAAGAGGGGGGGAAGATATCTCTTCCCTCAAGGAATTTAGAAATTCATCAGAGAGAGAAGACTAGTTCAGAAAGGGAGAATGATACTTGAAATCACATGCAAAGTTATGTGGTTCTGAGTTTCGACTAAGACGTGTGTTTAGAGAAGGGAGAGTACCAAGAGCAGCAACAATAATTTCATCTGAATTCCAAGAATGTTGAGGAAGTTTCCCCCGCCCAAAAACTTCAATAGGAAATTAAAAGGATATAGTATAATTTATAAAGGGGAGTAGATTCCAGCACATCCCCTTCAATCATTGCTATCTTTTCTGTTAGATTTAGAGATGCTGCTAGCCTGTTCTCTTATTTACTTTTAATAGTGGTGATAGAAGATAGAGCCTGCAGTGGTACTTAAACATGAGCTGAATTCTAACAGATAATTAGCAAGGATATGATGATTAATCATTATTCTTTCTGATTCCTTTTTGACTTTTCAAATGAAGGGACGTGTTTGTTAATCAATCAGCATGACTTGAGAGCCGGAAAAAGGAGTATTGATCCATTCACTGTCACAATTACAATTAGCGATCAAAACTAATGTATAATTTGCATTGAATAAGAGTTTCTACCTTTGCCAAAGAGAATGAGATCATTTTCAGAGAAAAACATTCAAGCTCTTGGCTTGTTATGATGTGGGTCCTTACCGTTTGTATTTGAATAAATTCTTCACCAGAATGTCTAAGATTAATTTAGGGAGAGGAACTGCATCTTGAGAGTTCTTTAATATAGGGACCTCCCATACAGGGAAACTCAGTTTACATCTATAGGCTAGTACCTTCTCTGAAATTTATAATCTTAGAGATTTGCCTAGAGTTCTGAGAGATCACACATCACATAGTATGTGTCATAGGCAAGACTTGGACGCAGATCTTTTTGGCTCAGTGTTATCTTTATTCACTATGCTATGGTAGTTCTCAATAGAGTATGTGCAGCAGACCCTTCCTATCAATAGGTCAAATTCCTGATAACCTTAGCTGTTTGGAACCTGGAAGTAATTCAGAAAGGCCACTGAACAACAAACAGTTGTCATAAAGCCTAGATACTGTACTCTGAAGGAGAGGGTTAGGGTCATCCTCATACTTTTCCAGACATATATGGATAAGATAAGGCCGCAGATTAGAAATTAAGAAGGTAGCCGTGCCTTGTGGCAAGAGGTATAGCTAGCAGTAGAGAGTTGAAGAATTTAAAAACAAACAGATCAGTATAGCAGGAATCTGGGCTATTGAGGCAAATAGCCTTAGAGACTTCTTAACTAATTCACCACCACCCCATCTGGTAGCGGTAGTATATTTTTATATGCTTATTTTTTAAAGTTAATTTATATATTTTTAGTTTTCAGCATTCACTTCCATACGTTTTAATTTTTCTCCCCCCCCATCCAGATGGCATGCATTCTAATATAGGCTCTACATATACATTCCTATTAAATATACTTTCACATTTTTATATGCTTGTTTAAGAGGACAGAGACACTTTTAAGCTATTTCACAAAGATTTTAATCTAAAATGATTAAAATAAAAAATGACACTCAAAGAAATGAACTTTAGTTATCTAGAAAATTCAATTACATGAAATGCTTAATTTCCTAAAAGCTGCCTCAGTAGTGACTTCATTACAAAAACATTGATTAAGTACTTACAATGTTCCAGGCATGAACTAGGTGATGGAGATAAAAAGGAAAAAGAAAATAGTTCTTGGCTTCAAGGTGCCTACATTCTGTCAGCAGGACATCACTGTACCAGCATCCACAGCCTGTTTTATTGACCACTGTTTTTGGTCTCAGTGCCTTTGTGTCTGTCTGACTTCCGTCAGCTCAATCTTCTCTCTTCACATCCTCTTTCTTCCTCCCAGTCAGTATCTCACTATTGCATGATCCCACCTGTGCTTTCTCATTCCTTTTGATATGAATCAGCATGGCACTATAGTAGACAGAGTAATGAACTAGGAGTAAAGAGTACTTGGGTTCATGTTCCACATCATACATTTGGCTGAGTGACTTAGGGCAAGTCAATCTTTCTCAATCAATCAGCCAGCATTTATTAAGCTCTTTTAAAGTGGCAGGTACTGTCTGAGGTGCTAGAGATCTAAAGACAAAAATCAGTCTTTTTCCTCTGGAACCTTATATTCTTTTGTGGGTGATGACATGTACATAATAAGTATAGATATACAAAATGTATATATAATAAATAACAGGTCATTTGGAAGGGCACTAGGAGCTGGAGGGACTATGTGTAATGGATGACTATCAAGAAGGCCAGTTTGGCTGGACCATAAAGTATGGGAAGGGGAGCAATGTATAATAAGGCTGGAAAGTCTGATGGAGCTATGCTATGAAGAGTTTTCAGTACCAGACAAAGGAGTTTATATTATATCCTTCATGTAATAGGGAGCCACTAGAGTTTATTAAATAGGGAAAGGGTATTATTAGTCTCATGTTTTGGGAAAATCGCTTTAGCAGATGTGTGGAGGAAAGATTGAAGAGAAGTCAGGCTTGAGGCAGGGAGAACCTTTGCCAAGATATCACAATAGTACAGGCAAGAGGTGATGAAGGCCCTAACAAGAGTGGTAGCCTTGGAAACAGAGAAGAAGTTGGATGTTGTAGCAGCAACCATACCATCTAGGATGGCTGCTAGCACAGGTTCTTAGATCTACTTTATTTACTAGGAAAGAGCTGTTCAAAGAGTCACCAGTCTTTCTTAAGTGCATCCATTAATTCAGGGGAAAAATCAACACCCTGAACTTTAGAGAAACTCCGAACAAAGAAAATAGAGAAAATCCAAGCAGAGAAATAAAGATCAACACATAGGGCTTCTGTCTGAGAAATTAGTTCAGACCAACAGATAGATCCAACTGTCTGACCAAGGTAACACATACATAGTTACCAGAGAGAACAACATCTGGGTTTTTCAAAGCAGGGCAGTGGGAGTGGGCTTCTTTACTGGCTACCCAAAGGCCCATCTGGTCATATCACAGGAACACTTTTCCAGCGAGTGAGTCCCCAAAGCAAAATGCTAACCTCAAAGTGTGTGTGTGTGTGTGTATACATGCACACACACAGACACACACACACCCTTTTTAGAGCCAGAGGGCATCACAACCCTCATGACCATGCCTAATTAGAAATTAACAAAAGGTGTGAAAACTTTCCTACAAGCATGCTTCCCCTAAGTAGGCTTCCCTTAATGGGCTTCTTGTGAGGCCTATTAATGGGTGGGAAAGATTTTGTATCCCATTAGCATTACAGATGTGGGAGTTGTTATGGAGGTAGAAAGGAAAAGATTTGGCAGTTGAATGGATAAATGGGTTGAGGGATAGTGAGTAGACAAGGATAATGCTGACTTTGTGGAACTGGAAGATTAGAAGGATGGTGGCATCCTCCACAGACATAGGTAAGTCTTAAAGAGGGGTGGGTTTGGAGAGAAGGATAATGCATTTGAATTTACAAGTCTCTGAGCCTTAGTTTCCTCATCCCTATAATGGGTTTGAAAATACCTGTAGTTCTGCCCCACAGTGTTGTAAGGATCAAATAAAATCCTATATGGAGAGTGCTTTATTCTCTCATTCCTGATTTTTCTCATGATGTCTTTCATTACCCTGTATTTCCGTCCATTGTTTTATTCATTACTCTTTGAATATAGCACTCCTTTTTTTCTTCTCTTTTCTTGGTAGCCATCTTTTACATTTAGCTTTATCTTTACTGTCTTTTCATCCTCCCCTCCTTCCTTTTTGTACTTTTGCTCTAGCTCCCTTCTAAAAGGAAAAACCTGTGCTTATTTTGTTTTTCTTTTTTGTGTAATAAACTTAAGGTAAAACCCACCTTCTACTCGAGGCAATTTCATGTATTTGTCATCTTTTTACTCTACTGATTCCCCCATTATGCTGGAAAATACCATTTGGGGAAGGAAGGAAAGAATGGGAGCTACACCTGACTTCCTGGAGCTAGTGGTGGATTTGTAGTTGATTCTTCCCTCTCTGTCCCTCGTAGGAAAAAAAAAAATCACAGCCCTTAGTATTCATGAATAGCAGATACGTTACAGAACTGCGTCTAGAAATGTTTAAAAGAAAAGCACATCACACATTTGGCCAAATAATACCCAAATCCAAAGAGTATAAAGAACTTGTAGGGGTTTTGAATTGTCTGTTTCTTCTTCCTTGCAAAGTCTTAAAACAAATGTGCTGTTATTTTTCTAAAAATGGGCATTTTTTTAGAGAGATTATGTTGGGTTTCAAAACCTGTGTTTTTCTTGTTAATTTTTTTTTGATAGAGCCATTTTAAGTGTCCATGGCAAATTTTTAAATTTTATGCTGACTTCCTAGTATACATTTTTATGCCCTCTTTTAACTGTAAATTGGCATATACTCCAAGTATGCCTACTGCTCTTATCACCAGCCCTTTCGTAGCATAAATAGGAAGATAATTCTATTATAGCCTCCTTCTAAGAAAGGATCATATTATAAATTTTGAAGCCAAATGGAAATGGTGTTATATTACCATGACTACTGCTTCTCAGATAATTGAGGCTACTCTCTAAGAAATATAACAGATTCCAAAACAAACTGTTTTTGCAAGGCGAAGCATTGGGGTAAATAGCTTAAAAGCTTAGGATATTGGGTAAAGGCAAGCCTTTTGGCTGGAGTCCTGTGGAAAACACAGTGCTCAGCAGGATTTCCTTCTTACTGCAGCAGGATTTTGACTGCTGTAATAGCAGCTTGTGCTGGAGCAGTTATTATAAAATGTAAGGCAGTAATTAACAGGATGCTGGGAGTATGAGAGCTTGTACATGGTTTTCAGAAAGTGTCTCCTTTAATAATTATTCACCCAAGTTTTCATTTTATACTTTGTAGAATATGTAGATTTGTTTGTAAATAGTATTTTATTTTTTCCAATTACATGTAAAGATAGTTTTCAGTATTCATCTTTAAAAGATTGTAAGTTCCAAATTTTTTTTCCTTCCCTCCTCCCTCCCCAAGATGGCAGGCAATCTGATTTGGTTGTACATGTGCAATCATGGAAACATTTCTACAGCAGAATTTTTTTTAAAGCAAGTAAAGGCATAATCTTGATAGTACATTTAAAGACAGGGAAAGCAGAACGCCCACATCTTTCACTGTGTGTTTCTGTTAATATTTTGTAATGTCAGTTTCTCTCTAAGTACTAAATTTGTTTACAGCTTTGTTTTTCATGTCAAAAACTAAAAGTAGTATGTCAACACACCTACAAATTTGGTGAAACACAGTCGTATTACCTAGAAGGAGCTATGTGGTGCTATGGGTAGATTGATGGACCTGGAGTCAGGAAAACCTGAGTCCAAATGTGAACTCAGACACTTATTAACTGTGTGACTGGGACTTAACCTCTGTCTGCCTCAGTTTCCTCCACTATAAATTTAAGATAACAATAATATCCATCTCTCAGAGTTGTGGGGATAAAATGAGATAATATTTGCAAAGTGCTTTGCAAACCTTAAAGTGTTACATAAATGCTTGCTATTACCTAAAAGGAATTGAAGGAAAATCCATCAGTGATCATCACCCAGGGGCTCAGTCTTTTCTGCAAGGTGCTCAGTGGGGGACCAGAAACAAAAGAATTAATTGGTGATGGAGTTGACACTATGGTTGTTGACATGCTAGTTGACACAGTGTTGAATACTAGTGTCTCCCACAAGGATATTTAGGGTCTTCTTAATGGCATACTCTTCAAGGAAATGCTGATCTAATGGAAGAAATAAAGCTAAAACAAATGAATGAATTCTCAAAGATGTATAATTAAGCCCTAAATTATGGGATGTAGCAGAGGAGAGGGAAATTTAATGAGAATTGGAGTAGTTTGGAAGGCTTAGAGCAGGAATTAGGACTTGGGGGGGGCGGAGCCAAGATGGCAGTGTAGAAGCAGCAAGGTCCCACAGCTTCCACACCACCACCCTAAACACCTATAAAATTATGAGCCCAGACAAAGCCTACGACTCTCAGACTCGCAAAACTACAGAGAACACATCTCTCGCTGAAGGCAGCTCGGCAGCAGAGGCTCATCATGGCAGCTGGAGCGGAGACTGAAACAGCCTGAAGCCGAGACCTTGACCAGGCCTGGGACGGTGGGAAGGAGCCTGGCTGAGCTGAGCCGAGCCCCGCAGCCAGTCTAAAGAGGTACTACAGCCTCCAGCACCTCCACATCTGCCAAGGCGTGAGGAACGCATGGGAGAGGGGCAGCTTGCACCAAAGTGGAGCAGAGACCCGGCCAGCCCAAAACCAGCCAAAAACCACAGCCTTGGCCACGCTAGGCCCCAGGGCGGCCACAAGGAGTGAGCCTCAGCTTGAGCCTACTTGAAAGAAAATCTAAAGCACCTGCCTAAGGGAATCTTAAAATCCTCAGAGATGGTTAGTGAAAGTGAAACTTTGAAAATTAATTTGGGTGTGGTAAAGCAGTTCGGCCAATCTGCCCCCAGGGCAAGGAAGCAGTGGGGGAAGGGAAC
>CM053593.1:243392163-243402382 GCA_028646575.1 Pseudocheirus occidentalis | reverse complement strand
GAGGGCGGGATAGAAGGGAGGGAAATAAAGTCAGACTTTCACAATATGTCCATTGTGGAGATGTTCTGCATAACTACACACGGGCAGCCTATATTGAACTGTTTCTCTTTCCAGTGTCTGTCCTCAGTGGGTGACGAGGGAGGAAGGGATAGAATCTGGAGTTTAAAGTTATAAAATCAAATGTTAAAATATATATATTATGATGATGATAATGATTTACATGCAACTGGGAAATGGGATATGCAGGCACTGGAGTAGGGGGATCCATTGGGGTGGTGGGTAGGGGAAGGACAGGGAGAAAATTTGCAACTCAAAATTTCATGGAAATGAATTATATAAACTAAAACAAAAGTTAATTTTTAAAAAAAAGAATAAATTTTTGTATATTATATATGTGTGTATGTATGTATGTATATATGTATATGTCCTTTTACTTGGGTTTTTTATATTTTGGGGGATACAGACCTAGTAGTGGTATTGCTAGATCAAAGGGTATACGTAGTTTTATCGCCCTTTGAGCAAGTTCCAAATTGCTCTACAGAATAGCTGAATTAGTTCACAACTCTACCAACAGTGCATTAATGTCTCATTTTTCCCACATCTCCTCCAACATTTGTCATTTTTATTTTCTGTCCTATTAGTCAGTCTAATAGGTATGAGGTGGTATCTCAGAATTATTTTAATTTGTATTTCTCCAATCAATAGTTAGAGCAATTTTTCATATGGCTATTGATAACTTTGAGTACTAAAAGCTAAAAACTAAAAACTATTCAGATCTTTTGATCATTTATCAATTGGAGAATGACTCTTATTTTTATAAATTTCACAGTTCTCTATATGTTTGAGAAATGAGGCCTTTACCAGAGAAACTTATTTCAGATTTTTTTCACAGTTACTATTGCTAACTATATTTCCCTACATCCTATCTCCCCCATGTTGATCCTATTCTCTCTCTTCTTTAACCCTGTCCCTCCTCAAAAATGTTTTGCTTCTGTCTAGCTCTTCTCTAGTCTGCCCTCCTTTCTCTTATCCCTTTCCCCCCTCTTACTTTCCTGTAGGGTATCATCGATTTCTATACCTGATTGAGTACTTATGTTATTCCTTCTTAGAGCAAATTTTGATGAGATTAAGGTTCATTCGCTCCTCCTCCCCTCCCCCCTTCTTCTCCATTGTAAAAGCTTTTTCTTATCTCTTTTACGTAAAATAATTTACCTCATTCTATTTTTCCCCTTTTCCTTTCTCCCAGTACATTCCTCTCACCCCATAATTTTATTTGTTATATCATCCTTTCATATTCAATTCACACCTGTGCCCTCTGTCTATATATACTCCTTCTAACTACCCTAATAATGAGAAAGTTCTTGTGAGTTACAAGTATCATCTTCCCCCATAGAAATGTGAACAGTTTAACCTTATTAAGTACCTTATGATTCCCGTTTTCTGTTTATATTTTTCTTGAGTCTTATATTTGAAAGTCAGATTTTCAATTCAGCTCTGATCTTTTCATCAAAGATTCTTGAAAGTCCTCTATTTCATTACATATTCATTTTTCCCCCTGAAGGATTATATACAGTTTGCTGGATAGATGATTCTTAGTTATAATCTTAGCTTCTCTGCCCTCTGGAATATCATATTCCAAGCTCTCCAGTCCTTTAACGTAGAAGCTTGTTACCCTGGCTGTGGCTCTACAATATGTCAATTGTTTCTTTATGACTGCTTGCAATATTTTCTCCTTGACCTGAGAGCTCTGAGATTTGGATATAATATTCCTAGGAGTTTTCATTTTGGGTCTCTTTCAGAAGGTGATTGGTGGATTCTTTCAATTTCTATTCTACCCTCTGGTTCTAGAATATCAGGACAGTTTTCCTTGATAATTTCTTGAAAGGTGATGGCAAGGCTATTTTTTTAGTCATGATTTTCAGGTAGTCAAATAATTTTTAAATTGACTCTCCTGGATTTACTTTCCAGGTCGGTTGTTTTTCCAATGAGATATTTCACATCATCTTCTGTTTTTTCATTCTTTCAGTTCTGTGTTATTGTTTCTTGATTTATGATAAAGTCATTAGTTTCCATTTGCTCAATTCTAGTTTTAAAGGAATTATTTTCTTCCGTGAAGTTTTGTACCTCCTTTTCCATTTAAACAATTCTACTTTTTCAGGAGTTCCCTTTTCTTTAGTGAATTGTTGTGCCTCTTTTTCCATTTTGTCAATTTTGCTTTTTAAGGCATTCTTTTCCTCATTGACTTTTTGGACCTCTTTTACCATTTGGCCTAGTCTGTTATCTTAAAGTATTATTTTCTTAGGTATTTTTTGTGTCTCCTTTACCAAGCTGTAGGCTCATTTTTCATGATTTTCTTGCATCACTCTAATTTCTCTTCCCAATTTTTCTCTACCTTACTTATTTGTTTTTAAAAATCTTTTTTGAGCTCTTCCATGGCCTGAGACCAATTCATATTTTTCCTGTTTTGATCTTCCTTGTCACCATAGCAACTTTCTACTCCCAGCCTATTTCTTGACTTTTAATTTTTTGTTAAAGTAGGGCTCTGATTCAAGGGTGGAGAGAACACTGTCCCAAGATTCAGGGGTTTTATGCAGCTATTTTCAGAGATACTTCTAGGGTCCTGTAAGTTTTCAGTTTTTCCAAGGTGGTATGATCTAAGGAGAGGTGTGTTTACTATTTTCCTGGTCTGTGTTCTGGTCTGTGAGTGACCACAAACACTCTTTTCTGTCCTGAAACTGTGAGGAGGGTCCCTGATCCACTGCAGCCACAAGTTCTGATGTTCTAGTGCTCCTCCCTGCCCTGGGGCTGCCAACCAGGACTGCAACCTGGATCTGAGTATGGGCAAAGCAACAGAGTACTGCCTCAGTGTTAGGAAAAAGACCCTAGTAATCTATTTCTGACTGGTTGTTCAACCCTGTTATCTTCTGTGGGCTAAGATCTCCATAGCCAACTGCTACCTCTGCTGATTCAGTGACTCCCAAAGCCTGCTACTGGCTTGCTAGAGCTAGGTCTGTGCTGGCACAGTCTATACTATAATGCACTTCACTCTCACCCAGGTGCAGTAGATCTTTCCTGCTGACCTTCTAAATTGACTTTGGCTGGAAAATTATTTCATTCAGTCTTTTTGTGGGTTCTGCTGCTCCATGAATTGTTTTACAGCATTATATAAAGGTTCAAATGGGGTTTGGGGGAGAGCTCAGACAAGTTGCTGCCTTTTCTCTGCTGCCATCTTGGCTCCATCCCCTACCTTGAGTATGTTTAATCTATTAAGGTTCCCCATCCCTATAAAGGTTCCCTGTTTTTATCAGGGATGCTTATATAATGCAGATTTCCATGATGTTAAAGAAAACTCTTATAACCAAAAAGCATAAACACTCCTGTTAATCAATATCATGTTCCTCAGTCTATGATCAATGTTCATTTTAATGTTACTTATTTATGCCTATAAAAATACTCTGTAATCTCACAACAAGGTTCTTGTACCAATTGAGGTGGTTTTGGACCGCCTCAGGAAATGAGTAACCATTGCTAATAAACTGATCATGCCAGTAACTCTTTGCCTCAATATCTCTTATTCATATCTCATATTCAATCATGGTACCATATGCGCGTGCGCACATGTGTGTGTGTGTGCGCATGCGCATGTGTGTGATTGGTAGAAGTATAGCAATCCAGAGACAAGACATTATAGAGAGCAATGTATCAGTTAAAATTTTGTTATCTTTGCCATAAAACTAGGGAATTTTATAGGGAGTCCTGTTGCTTCCTTGTGTAAGAATCAGTCAAGATTTCAAGGCCAGATCCTCGCTGTCATTTTGTCTCCATCTCTGTCCAGGTCACCTACCCTAATTAAATCTTGAGCCTCATTCTACCATGAGAGCTTTGTACTCATTTTGTGCTGAAAGTTGCTGATCTAGAGGCAGTTAGTTGGCACAGTAGAAAGAGTATCAGAACTGGATTCAGGAAGTCAAGAAGATCTGAGTTCAAATTCTTCCTCAGATACTTACTAGTTACATAAACCTGGGCAAGTCACTTAACTTCCGGTTGCCTCCAGTTCCTCCTATAAAATGGGGGTAATAATAGCACCTACCTCCTAGGATTGTTGTGAGGGTTAGATGAAATAATAATTATAAAGCACTTAGCAAAGCATTAGGCGCACAGTGAATGCTACATAAATATTAGCTATTATTTCTACACAAGCTTCTGAAAGATGTCATTTGCAAAGAGAACATGGGATAAACGTACATTCATTACATCAAAAAGCAGAAAATATACTTGAAGCTGAAAGGTAAGAAGAGAAACTTGCAAGTATATCATTTAAGAAGCCATAGAATTTTGTGGTAAGAAATCTTAAAGATCATCTAATTCAATCCCCTCATTGTAGAAATGAAAAAACTGAAAGTCCAAGGAGAGTAAATGACTTGTCCAAAGTTCTGCAGCTGGTTAGCAAAAGACCTGGCACTAGAATCTAGATTTCCTGACTCTGGGTACAGTATTCTTCCCACTACACCACACTGTCTCTTATATAATTTCAGAGAGTATGACCACTTAGAATCCCTGGCTTTACAGCAAATATTAGCATGTAAACTCTAATAATTTTCATAATTATTTGTATAGAACAAGTAATGTGACAGATGAAGCAAAAGAGAACGCAATTGAAGGATTCCCTTGAGCTTTTCCCAGGGCATTAAGTCTTTGGGGAACCCAAAAGAAGCATAAATTGGAAGACAGCAAGTGAAGCAGATTTGTGTTTATTCCAAGGAGGGATTATTTCATTCTTTATAAAGGTACAGAGATGAGTATAGTAGAAAGAACACTGTCAGAGTCAAGAGAGATCTGGGTTCATATTCCACCCCTGACATGTCATGAATATGTAACCATGGACAGGTGACAGCCTCTATGAGAATCAATTTTCTCATCTATAAAGTGAGGGCAATGATACCATTAGCACCTACTTCCCACAGTTGTTTAGAGGACTAAATTAGATAATGCATATAAAATGTGTTTCAAACCTCAAAGTGTTATGTATAGATGCCAGCCATTGTTATTATTGTTACTATGGTAAAAAAAATTATTATTATTATAGCACAAAGAACAGTGGTTTGGCGGGACATGCTAACACATCACGTCTCCTGATGTTACAAGAAATGACACCCTGAATAGTCATTTTCAACTGGGCTATAAGGGCTGAAAATCCTAAATTCTTGTCTTTGAGAAAATTCTAATGAAGAATAAGGGGGAAGGGAGGAAGAAAGGGAGGAGTGCCTGAAGAGAACAAGGAAAGGCTGCTCATACGACATTACAACCATGTATTCAGTTTGCTGGGAGAGGGAGTAGTTTGTCACCCGGAGAGTTCAACCCATACCACTGAAGCTTGGCAGAGGAGCAAGAGGTCCTGGGATAGAATGCTGGGGATGACAGTTTGGGGCATTAATATGGTTCATCAGAGGGAAAAGATGAGAATATCATTCAGGGAGGAGCTCCCTTGAGGTTTTCCCATGACATTGGAGCTTCTGGGAAGCCCAAAGAATCACCAAGTGGAAGAAAACAAGTGAAGCTGCTTTATTTCTTTGGAATAGAGGTTGTTTAATTATTTGCAAAGGCACAGAAATGGGCATAGCAGGAAGAGCCTGAATTTAGAGTCAGGAGAAACCTGTGTTCATATCCCATCCCTGATATGTTATGAATGTGTAATCATGGGTATAAGTCACTTTGCATCTAAGAACATCAATTTTCTAATCTTCAAATTTGAGTCATGAGGTACAGCATAGGGACAGCATTTGCCACAAAAAGGGAACCCTAGTTGCCTGTACAAGTTATAGCTTTGTAGTCTGCCAAAGTTATGAAAGTGAAAAAAACTGAGAACTCAGAATTCTAACTGCAAAACATAGAGGCAATATACTATAGCATAGTGAACATGAAGTGAAAAAGAAATAAGGTCAAATTCAGATCTGGAATAGCCTGAATACAAGGAGGAACACTACATAGACTTTGGTGGAGCTGATTGAAAGAGCCAGGCACTCTATACCGCAAGAGCAAGAGAGAGGCTTACTAAAACAAATGACGCTACACACACACACACACACACACACACACACACACACACACACTCACAGAGTAGATGATGGATAAAAAACTAAGTAGCCCTAAAGATGCTTCCTCACTGCCCATCACTTGAGGAATTGATAAACTATGGTATATAAATGGAGTGAAACACTATTATCCTGTAAGAAATTATAAAAGATTGCTTCAGAGAAACCTATGAAGACTTGTATGAACTTATACAGAGTGAAGTTAGCAGAACTGGAAGAATAATTTATACTATAAGAACAACATGATAAAATCAAACAGTTTTGAAAGACTTAGGAATTCTGATCAACACAATGATTAAGTATAATTCCAGGCAACAGGTAATGAAGAATGCTATCCACTTCCTGATAGAGGAGTGATAGATATGTAGAAACAGACTGGCCAATATAAGGATCTGTTTTGCTTAACTATATATATTTTATACTAAGGCTTTTTTTTCTTTTGGTTTTTTGAGGGGGAAAAGGCGGGAAAACAATAAAAATGCCTAATCATTTTTAAAAGTTTAATTTTTCAAAAAGATGGCACCTTACCAGAAAATGAAAGCTGAGGCCAAGTGGGAGGGTTAAAAAAGCTATAGGCTTCTCCTTCAAAGAAAACCCTAATTCTCTCCAATGGACAGTGGAGGAGATTAAAAGAGCAGCCTGACAAAGCTGGAGCCCTTTTCTTCAGGGGAATATATAGTCAGAAGTTTTGCTATTAATGGCACCTGATTTGAACATATTCAGCTCACTGTGGTAATACTCTCTAAAATCAGTACCCATTAAGAGTTCATCTTTTTTTTAAATTATGTTGATCTGACTTTTGGAGGATACAGAGCACAATTGTGATACTTATAAATTCCAACCAGGATTTCTTAAAAGACTCATATTGATTTGAAGAATATGAAGTAAGAGTACTTCAACTTACAAATTTTGATCAAAAGTAAATGAGCTTATTATAAACTCATTATACTTCTTTTTGCTGATGACTTACTTTATGCTATCTTTTCAAATCCTAGATAAGAACCAAGTGCGCAACATTTTATAAGGAGAATTTTATCTGAAATTACTGCATCATTTCTAAAGAATTGATAAAATACTACAGAGTAACATAATAATCATCAAAATGAATTGCTACTATAGTAAAATCCCACTTAAATATATAAAGAATTCAAACAATTATATAAGGAAAAGGCATTCCCCCAGGGATTCTTCAAGATGTGAATAGGCAGTTCTAAATTAAGAAATGCTATAAAACACTAATAATAAGAGAAATACCTATTAAAACAACTTTCAGTTTCTAATTTATACTTGTGAGATTGGGAAAAGATGACACAAGTGTAAAATAGTCATTATGGAAGGACAGACGCACTAATGCATAGTTGGTGGACCTGTGAATTGGTTCAACCATCCAAAAAAAATTTGGAGTTGTACTCAAGAAATCTTCACACACACCCTTTCATCTTTCAATTCTACTATTGATCATTATAATGGTAATAGAAATTTGAAGATCTTCCCTGCCCCTTAATAAACCTAAATTGAACTTGAGGACATTGCCTGTTTTGAAAATATACTCTGTCCCCTAATGGGCTGCAGGTGTTCATGTGGAGCTTGTGGTGGAAGACTTGTTTTTCAGGAAGGTGCAACTTTTGTTACTTTGTAGTCAAGTGAGTTGTGAGGGTTGTGATGTTCTCTGACCCTAGAGAAGGCTATATATACTTCTAAGGCAAGGTTTTGCTTTGGGACTCACTTTGACAAGAGTTGTGTAATTTGGCCAAATGAGACTCTGGGCAGCCATTGAGCTCCCGGCTTTGAAAACCCAGATGTTGGTGCTTCTCTTTCTGGTGACTAACTAGGTATGGATGTAATGGTCAGACACCTAGAAGCGCTGTCTGCTAAACTATAGTTATTTTCTCTATCTGTATTTTCGTCTGCTTGTAACTTTTGTTTATATTCTCTGAAGTTCGGGTGCTGACTTTTCCCCTGAACTAGGTGAATTATATTTGTTTGTTTGATTAAAATAATATTATTAACCCTTTTTGAGTTGCTTTCCTTTAGAAAAGCAAATCAAAGAATCTATGCTAGCAGCCATACTAGATATGCTAGAGCAATGGTTCTCAACCTTCCTAATGCCGCAACCCTTTAATACAGTTCCTCATGTTGTGGTGATCCCCAGCCATAAAATTATTTTTGTTGCTACTTCATAACTGTAATCTTGCTACTGTTATGAATCATAATGTAAATATTTGATATGCAGGATGTATTTTCATTGTTACAAATTGAACATAACCCCACAGGTTGAGAACCATTGTGCTAGAGTACTTGCTGCTACAATCATATACCCCAAGAAGGTCAAGGACAGGGATAATGGATCTATATTTATAGCACTATTTTATTGTAGCGTAGAACTGAAAACAAAATCAGTATCATTCAATTAGGAAGGAAGGAGGGAGGAAGGGAGGAAAGAGGGAGGGAAGGAAAGAAGGAAGGAAGGAAGGAAGGAAGGAAGGAAGGAGAAAGGAACAAGAAAAGGGAAAGCAGAAGGAAAAGGAAAGGAGAGGAGAGGAGAGAACAGAAGAGAGGAGCATTTATTGAGTGCCTACTATATGCCAAGCATTTCAATTTACAAGCTAAGTTTTTAAAAAATATTATCTTGTTTGATCCTGGGGAGATAGACACAATCATTATTCCCATTCTATAGGTGAGGAAATTGAAGCAAACAGAGGTTAAGTGACTTGGCCAGGGTCACATAACTAATAAGTATTCAGGGCCAGAGTTGAACTCGGGTCTTCCTGACTCCAGGCCCAACACTCTATCCACTGAACCACCTAGAACATTAATGTGCCATAAGAAATAATAAATATGATGGATTTAGAGAAACTTGGAAAGATTTGTATGAACTGATGCCAAGAAATTAGAGCCAAGAATACAGTATACACAATGCACATAATAATAATGTGAAAGAAAACCTCTTTGAAAGATTTCAAAACTCTGATCAAAGCAATGAACAAATAATAGACTAAATATACTAAACAAATGACTTCAAAAAATTGATGCTTTCCACCTTTTTGGCAGAGGGAGATTGGACTAGGGGTACAGAATGAAACATGTATTCTCAGACATAGTCTATGTGTTGATTTGTTTCATTTATGAAGCCTCTCTTTGTGTCTTGGTGCAATAAGTGATGGAGTGTAATACAGGCTAGAAGTTGTGTAATGCAATTAGCTTCAGGTTTCCTTTTGTTGTCCCTTCCCTTGGGTGGTCCATTTTTTATGACAAATATTAACTCAGAATGGAACAAAACTCAGTTTATCTGAAGGTAAAAGGAATTCTGAAGGAGTGACAGGAAGCAACATGTGCCAAGCAAGTAAAACCACTGCCACTAAAACTCAGTCACCACTTTCCATAAGACACATAGAGTCAACTTCAGACCCTGAATTCAAAAGCCCTGAAAGAAGCAGTGATTTTAAGAATATCATATTTTGGGCAGGGGGGGGGAGGGGAAGAGGGCACAGAGTCAAGATGGTGGTGTAGAAGCAGGACAACTTTGTAGCTCTCCCCATAACCACCTCAAATACCTATAAAATATGACTCTAAACAAATTTTAGAGCTCCAGAACCCACAAAGTGACAAAGAAACAAAGCACCTGCTAAAGGCACCCCAGCAGGCAGACAGGAAGGGCTCATGGCAGAAGCATTAGAGAGAGTGGATCACCAGCAGCTCTGACAGTTTCCAGACTTATCAACCCATAAATGCCAAAGACAAAGTGAAAGGTCAGTGGAACTTGGCTGAATTGGGGGAGGACGCAGAAGTGGGTCTGGCCCTCTGCCCCCAGAGTCAGAAGCAGCAGAATTGGTGGCCATGCAGCCACACCCTCATGACTGCTTCAGAGCTCCAAGCCTGTGATTGTAGGGGAGCCAAGCAACTATTCAGAGGCTAAGTGATCTTGCCTTAACCTACCTGGATCAGGATCATGGTCTTGGGTGGTGGTCCTGAGGTGCATGACCAGTGGGCCAAAGCAAGTGGGGGCTGTAGAGAGAGTGGCCTCCTAATAGCTCTGGCAGCTGCAAAACCCCCAGCAATTTGGTACAAAGCTCTCCCCTCTGGAAGCAGAGTTCTACTGTGGCAAAGAGCTCAAAGGTCAAGTTAAT
>CM053593.1:243344187-243391663 GCA_028646575.1 Pseudocheirus occidentalis | reverse complement strand
TAGTATTTAAAGCTATACAATCAAATGCAACTGGGAAATAATACATACAGGGACGGGGGCAGGGAGGAGCTCCCTGCCCTGCTAGAAAGCTAGAGAGGTGTTGGAGGAGGGCATAAAAGGGAACAGATTGTGGGAGGGGTCTTACAGTGTGATCAATGTTCTGGGCTGGGGGGTAGGGACAAAAAGGGGAAAAATTTGTAACTCACAACCTTGTGGAAATGAATGATGTAACCAAGAAAATAAATTAAAATTTAAAAAAAATGAGAAAAAAAGAACTCTGGAATTGATTGTGTAATATGGGAGACACTGGCACAGAACTGCTTAGCATGGTGTACCCACTTACTTTATGAACAAAGAAGAATTGAAACAACTCAAAGGAAAGAGCTCAAAGGATGAGCAGATTTGAAGCATCCACCCAAAATGTTCACATGGATTATTTGTGCCCAACCTGTGGTAGAGTATTCTTAGCTCCTGTTGGTCTGATTAGCCACAGATGAACACATAGAGGCTTGACTCTAGCACAGTGATGTCATTTAGGTCCTCTTTCAGAACAAAGGACAATAGCCAAGCAAGCATTAACCACTGTGCTTAGCTTGAGTTCTTGTAAAAAGACAATTTTCTCATTGAAGGCCAAATGCTGAGTTTAGAAGCTGTTTGTTAAGGCACAAATGTCTTTTTAAAATGTTTTATTTCATCTTTACCACTACTTAGTTCTTGCCATTCTGGTAGTCTTCCAATTTTCAAGTAATTTCCCCCTTATTAAATGAGAAGAGAAAGGCAAGTAATATTTGCATTTTTTTAAAAAGAATCTACAAAAACTCCTCAGAGCAGATATTCACTGGAGATTTTCACCTGGTTTCTTTTGACTTCAGAAACTAGTAATGGAATGGCCTGTAAAAGAGGTAAAGCTATAATATTGGCTGCTCTTTTACCTTTCCTAATTTAGAAAAACTGAATGAAAAGATCTCCATCTTGAATCACTTTTGTAGCTTCTGATGGACTCCTCAGTCCCTAGATAACTAACTTAGGTTGCTTTCCCCCACTTCTGTGTTATCTGGAAAGGAACCCACTAGGATTTTTATTTGTTTTGGATCTTTTTTAAAAAATCTCTTTTTACCCAAAAATGCAGCATTTAGAATCATGCAATGGAATTTTCTCTGGCAGCTGAACAAGGGTAAAAGGAATTTTTCAACTGTACAGGAAGAAGAATGTAGGTCATATACCCTCAAATTAAATTCTCTCTCTCTCTCTCTCTCTCTCTCTCTCTCTCTCTCTCTCTCTCTCTCTCTCTCTCTCTTTCTCTCTCCCCCTCTGTCTGTCTGTCTCTCTGTCTCTGTTTCTCTCTCTCTCTGTCTTTCTCCCACATACACACACACATTCTCCCACCCCCGTCACATTGGAAGGCTACCAGTACCACAGTTGTATTACTTGTCTGTAATGGTTTGAGCGTTACCTTCCATGGAAGCAGAGAATACATCTCATGAACTTCTTTAACCCATTGATTTTTTTTTGATCCCATGACTTGCACACTAATCTATTCTCTTCTGGACACTGGAAAAAAGGAACATTTCTACCTCTTTTTGAGAAGAAAGTCTAGCAATAAGAGCCTTATAATGATCTCTGAGCTTTAAAGCAGGAACACAGAAAAGCTAAGGCATAGTAAAATAATGCTTTGGGGTTTATTTTGTTTTGACGTTTTTCTTCAGAGTATTAAATTGTAAAACATCCAGTGAAGCATGGGACTTTTGTAACTTCTCCATTGCAGTATAACACAGGGTAAACGATGGATTGATTCAGCATGTTATTGCTAGGGAATTGGGAGCTACAGACACCTATCCTCAATGAGCTTGACAAAATAACTACAACTTAAGGTAGTGCATGATGTTTCATAAGGGAGCTGTTGGCAAGGTTCTGTGGGAGTTAAAAGGAAGGAGGGAGAATTCATTTCCAGCTTAGGGGCTGGGGGCTTGGATCAAGGAGGCATCACAGTAGTGGTGGCATTTGAGCTAGGTAGGATTTCAAAAGGCAAAGACAGGGCATTATTCTAGGTGGAGGCTTTGGTAAAGAACAAAGGCAGAGAAACTCAGATGTTCAATAAATGCTGTTGACTTTAACTATAATCCCTCTCAACCCTCTGGCCAACATGAATAAGGAGATCTTTAGTCATTTGTCCTCCAACAAAAGTTATGTACTTATTGCCCAACCCGTTATCACTAGGGATTCGATTCATACCTTTCATTACTGCTACTAATCTGGAACAGCCTCCCTTGAGATGGAGCTCTGCTACTGAGATTTTCAGAAGGCATGAAAGTCTGACTCCTTTTTCCTTCCATCCTTATAAAATTAGTATTCAATTTTTGTTTCCATGATTTTCCTGGCATCCCCCAAACATGGTACCAATATGCCTACTTCTGATTGGTGCTTAGGGATGGAAGTTTTTGCCTAGATGTGTCCTCAGTAATAATGCAGAGATCATCTGACTAAGTAGATTAAAGATGGTTTATATTTCCTTTATATTCATTTGATCTTTTTATTGTTAGTTATTGGTGTTCAGGTATGTGTCATTTCCCCATATTTATGTCTTTGTGTCCCTTTCTTACAACTGGTGGTACTCAGTCATTGTCAGTTACAAGGTGCAGCAGATGTATAATTAGAGTCTGTTATCTGACCAGGAACTGAAATTGATGTTCTAGCAGTCATATCCTACTCTCCACTTTCTGTTACAGTGATTTGTGTAACAGTAGGCTCCTTGAAGTTTGGAACTGTCTTATGCATTTTTGAACCTTCTCACCCAATAGATGAATTAACCCAAGTAATACAATAAAACGGGAGCTCCTCAAGGGCAGGGACTGTTATAGTTTTTGTCTTTGTATCTCTGGCACTAAGCACAGTTTATTTGAAATCCTTTTACAGAAAATCTTCCCTAACACCTCTTACTTTTTGTGTCTTTCCTCTGTTGATTACTCCATACTTATTGTATATATAGCTTGCTTTGTATATATTTGTTTTCGTGTTATCTCCCCCCTAAGATTGTAAACTCTTTGAGGGCAGGAACTATCTTGTCTCTTTTTGCATCCCTAGGGTTTAGGACAGTACCTGGAACAGAGTAGGTGCTTAATAAATGTTTATTGACTGATTGTTATGGTGCTGCACCTGTAGCACACCTAATACATAATAAGCCTTAATAAATGCTTGTCAATTGATTGATTGGTCACAATAGTGACTATAAATTAAATGAATATCCTGAAAACCTAGTTTTCCCCTTCAGTCATTCACATACATAGAAGACCTAACAGAGAACTGTAATAAGGTTCTGGGCTCCTCTCAATCCCAGGCAGCATGAAGCAGAAAACATACAGCAAATGTAATGGGAATTGGCCGACCAGCCCAGACTTTAGGAGCATGTGCAAAGTGCCTGGTTAATGCAGTTCCTGCATAGTCTTTTAAGTTTAGAGCATTCTTAGACATTCTGTAACTGGTTCCAGTACACCAGCTACACGGTGAATAGGAGGCTCTTTGTTGGCTACATTAGTGTAGCTTGAAAGGAGGTGAGGGTATATTCAAATAGCACTACCTGACCTTGACCTTTGACCGGGAACATCTGATGAGAGAAGAGATAAAATGCTTTGACGGGAGAAGCCTTGAGTTCTCCCCATCCACAACGCGAATAGTTAGTTCTTAGCCTTAATTCTTTGCTCTTTTGTTTTAGGAGAAGGGGATTGGAGGCGACAACCTTCTAAGTTTTGAAAGGTTAGGAGAAGTAACAGTTGTGCTGGGGTTCGCAGCCAGTCTGTCCAGTTTGGAGGTCCCTAGGAAGGTCTCTGAGGAGGTGATACAGGAAGAGTGTCATAAAGTGCCAGCAGGCAGTGGATATTTGTACTACTGTGCTTCCTATATCTTCAAAGTAAATGTCTCTTTGCAAAAGCAAATTATTATTAATTGGTTAATTGGTTAATTGGAACTGTAACTGTAAGAAGGATAATACGATAGCATTAGAAAAAGACACACCTCAATACCTCAGGCACCTCCTTAGGGAGATATAGCTGGTCTTACTCTGGGAGTGTGTGGCCGGAGTATTTGCCCTTATGTAATGTGGAAAGAGCACCCGACAAAGAATTAGGAAAATAGCTTAATAATCAGCATAAAAGTAAATTTTTTGCTTCAAAGGAATACAATTTTGTGTTCAGTTATTTTTAGTAGTGTATGACTCTTTGTGAGCCCATTTGGGGAGCAAAGATAACAGAATGGTTTGCCATTTCCTTCTCCAGTTCATTTTACAGATGAGGAAACTGAGGCAAACAGGGTTAAGTGACTTACCCAGGATCATATAGCTAGTGTCTGAGGCCAGATTTGAACTCAGGAAATATTAATTTTTCATTCATTCATTAATTAAATTCATTAATATTAATGAATATTAAACTCTGTCATGCCATATTTTCCCCCATGTTTGATATGTGTATATTTTATATAGTTATAATGAATGTATATGTACTATTTGGCTATATTTATTTTATTTAGAATTTTCCAGACATATATCTATATACCAGCATAGTCCCCAGATATATAATTTTCATTTCTAATAGCTATATGGTGTTTCATCAGTTAGCATTCCATATTTTGCCTAGCTGGACAAAAACTTTGAAGTAATCTTGCCTTTTCTATATCAATGGTCACCATATTTTCCTAACCAAAAATTGGGTCACATGGTTTTACAGAAGAAATTAATTTTGCAAATCTATATTAGAAGCATACTTTATTTTCTTGAAATAGGAACTATCTAGAAAAGCTAGGACATATGGTTATTGTACTCATAGCAAATCTGTCACCACATTCTGTTCTTTCTTTCTTTCTTGGAATTATTTTTCAGATGTTCCCTATCCTCGCATTTCTGTTGCTGCCATCCCAGACCAGAGTTTCATTACCTAATGCCCTCATTAATGCAAAGACATCCTTTACACCCTTTTCTCTTCTCTCCAATACATATTTTGAATCATGGATCTTAAAATTCTGTTTTCATTAAGTTGCTCCCTTGCTCAAGAGGCTACAAAGAATCCCTATTGATTAACTTATCAAATCTAAACTCTACTGTCTGCCTTCCAAAGCTATGGATAACTCTGGTTTCAACCTACCTAGTTGATCTTATTTTGTGCTGCTTTCTAACAGAGAGACAGAATAGCTAGTGGACAGTTGGTCTTGAAATCAGGAAGATCTTATTTTTAAGTCCTACATCTGACACATATTGTGTGTCCCTCAGGAAATCACTTAAACACTTAGTACTCTAGGCAACTCTGTTGTTCAGTTGTTTTTCAGTCATGTCAGATATTCTGTGACCTTATTTGGGGTTTTCTTGGCAGAGATACTAGAGTTGTTTTCCATTTCCTTCTCCAGCTTATCTTATAGATGGGAAACTAAGGCAAAGGGGGTTAAGTGACTTGCCTAGGGTAACACAACTAATAAGTGTCTGTGGTCAGATGTGAACTCAGGAAGATGAGTCTTCTTGACTCCAAGTCCAGCATTCTATCAACTGTGCCCCCTAACTGCTCTAGGCAATTCTGGAAGACTATAAATTAAAGAGAAGATACTGACCTACATTCCTTCCATTTTCCTACCTAGGAGTTGCCTATATCAATGTGAAATCATAGGTCTAGTTGCTATATTTTCAACACATCATCTTCTTTTTGCAATCAGGTCAGTCTCCTCATGCCCTTCTGAATACTCATTTCTATATCTGTCATATTTTTCTAATAAGGAATATGTTATTTCACCCTTCTCTCTACCTAAGAAACAATATTTTTTTTCCTCAGTGATGTACTATTTTCCTTTATAGGCCTCAAGTAGAACTTTCCACTGCAGAAAGTTGTTAAACTTGTAAGTAGCCAGGAAGGGAACCACCAATCACTCAATTGTGTGTCAAGCATTGGGCTAAGATTAAGGGTATAAAGAAAGACACAAAAATAGTTGCTACCCTCAAGGAACTTATATTCTAGTGAGAAAACATATTAAAAATATTTGCTTTTGTTGTATTTGTCTTTTGTTTTCAAAGAGGACCATGGCATCAGGGAAATAACGTCATGACTTGCAGTTGACTTTGATTTGAGGGAGGGAGGGCTGTTCAAGGTCACCAACTTCACTCTCTCCTCCAGAGCCATCTGAATCCAGTGACCAGATATTCATCAGGATGACTGGAGATGACCCAGGATGCAATGGGAGACCCCAGTCCTTTTAGGCTAAGGCTTTTTCAGGTGAGAGTGAGGTAACACCTATTTAGTGAAGAGACCTCTTTAAGAAGTGAGTCAATGGATGGCCTCTTTAATTAGAAAAAAAAAAAAGAAAAATTCAAGCTGGGAGGGGAAGACCCTCAACATTGCTATTCTAAAGAGAAAGTTATCATTGGCATTTACTCTAAGCCAGGAAGGCCCAAAATACAGTCATTAAGTGGAGCTTGGTCAAGGACCTATAGTGGTCCAATCAAAATGTATGTTTAGACAACAGACATATACCAAGTATTACATTTTATTTATATATGATACAACCCAAGATACAAACATGGACTTTTTTATGAAGTTCTCCTGATTGGTGGAAAGAATGATTACTTGAGAACTTGGGAGAGGAGACTTGCTCACTTCCAGTTTGGAGTAAGGATTATACAAGATGTGTACAGAATAGTAAGATGGTAATTGCTAGAGGGCCTGGGAAATAGCATCAAAATCTAACTTATTTAAGGCATGGCAACAATTCAGCAATTAGATTTTTTTTTAAAAATTCCTTTGTGATCAGAATGATTAAGGAAGGGGAGAAGAAATCATTCCTCATCCCTCCCTGCTAGAGTTACTATGTGATTGCCTCATCTGTATTTAAGTGTGTAATACACTGTCTTCCATTTCTGGAATGCTCTACCTCTTGGCGTCCCTGACTTCCTTCTTGTCTCAGCCACAAGCCTACTTTCTACACACAGCCTTTTCTGGTCCCCCTCACTACTGGTGCCTACCCATCCCTCTAAGATTACTTCCAATTTGTTTTACACACAAATATATCACTATTTGCATATATATATATATATATATATATGCGCACGTGTATATATACATGCATATATATGTACACATGTGTATATGTGTGCATATATGCACATCACTGTGTGTATACATATATGTACGTGTATGTATATCTTATTTGCACATGACTGTTTGCCTGTTGACTCCAACCATTAAACTGTGATCTCTGTGGGACTGTTTACTACTGTTTTTGCCTTTTATTGTATTCTTGAGTTTAGCACATGGCTGGTATAGAGTAAGAGCTGAATAAATACCTTGTCAACAGATTGACCAAAAGATGAATAGAGCAAAGTGTCTCTCTATATTTTTTTCCCTAGTGATATACTATTTTCCTTTATAGGCCTCAAGTAGAACTTTCCACTGCAGACAGTTTTTAACCTTGTAAGTAGCCAGGAGGGAGGAGGGATGTGCAAGGTCACCAACTTAGTGGTCTCATTAGCACATCCTTATCAGGAACATCTGAACCATTCTCCTATCACTCAACAAGCATTTATTACCAGAACGCTTTTTAAATTCATTTATTTATTTATTTTTACTGTACATCTGGTCATCTGACAGTTTAGGATAAATACAAAAGTACAACTAATAAGAGTACAAATAAATAAAAGTACAAATAATAGTAAGGGTCAAAACACAGAATTGTTGCCTTCCTTTTGGGAGACACTGACAGAAGTATTTAAAACATCAGAGTATTAGAGTCTATCTTCCAAGAGGCAAATCAAATATCACTTCCTTCATTATATCCAACAAACATTTATTAAATAATAAGTATTTATTAAGCACTCATTGAGGTAGCAGGTACTCTGCTAAGTACAGAGGATGCAAATATACAAATGATACAACCTCAGCCATCAAGAAGTTTATGTTATTATTTTGGGGGGGGATGACATGCATATAAATACAGAATAAAAAGAAGGTAATTTTACAAAGGCAAAGAGACAGAAAATGGACTATCATGTGAGGAACTAGTTTGGCTAGACGATGGAGTGTTTGATGGAGGATGATGTGTAATAAACCTGGAAAGATACACTGGAGCCTGGTTGTGAAGGCTTTAAAAGTCAGATGTAGGGTTTTGTATTTAATCCTAGAGTCAGTAGGGAGCCACTGGAGTTTAATGAAGAATTATGCTTTAGGAATATCACTTTACAGAGCTGTTTGGAGAATAGATTGGAGAGCAAGGAGATTAGGAATCTGTTTCTGTAGACAAGTGAGAAGTGATGAAGGCTTGTGGGGACTCTGTCTATGGAAAGAAGGAGACGAACACAAGAAATGTCATGAAAGTAAAATTGACAAGTCTTGGAAACTGATTGGATATAGGAAGCAAAGAACAGTGAATGCATTGAGGAGAATGTCAAGGTTGAAAACTTGGATGGAAACAAAAAGAAAACTTGAATGATCGGGAGGATGGTGGTTCTCTCAACAGAAGTCTGGAAAGTAAGAAGAAATAAGGGTTTTTGGGGAAAAGATGAGTTCCATTTTGGACCTGTTGAGCTTGAGGTGCCTTTAGCACATCCAGTTAGAAATATGTACCTATAAAGAGGCAATTTGAGATGTAGCTCTGGAGCTCAAGAGAAAGAGATATATGGGCATGATATATAAAACTAGGAGTTATCTGTGCCTATATTAGGCACTTATGATGTTCAAGGCCCTGTAGTAAGCACTTGGGTGTACAAAATGAAAAATATAGCTGTATCAGCAAGCACCCCAGCACACCCAGGGCGGCTGCTAGCACAGGTTCTTAGATCTGCTTTACTAAAGGAAAGCAACTCAAAATTGGTTAACAGTCTCACTTTAATCAGTCAAACACATATCATTTACCTAGTTCAGGGGAAAAAGTCAGCACCCTGAACTTCAGAGAATACAAACGCAAGTTACAAACGCAAGTTACAAGCAGACCAAGAAACAGCTCAGCAGATGGGCTTCCAACCATCTGACCATTCACACCTATTCAAGCCACCAGAGAGGGAAGCATCAACATCTGGGTTTTGTTTTTTTTTTTGCTTTTTGGAGGGCAGTTGGGAGTTAAGTGACTTGCCCAAGGTCACATGTCTAGTTTTTGTATTAAGTGTCTGAGGCCTGATTTGAACTCAGGTCCTCCTGACTCCAGGGCCGGTGCTCTATTCCCTGTGCCACCTAGCTGCCCCCAACATCTGGGTTTTTCAAAGCAGGGGGGACTCAACGGCTTCCCAGAGTCTCATCTGGCCAAATCATACAACTCAAATCACACAAAGTGAGCCCCAAAGCAAAACCTCACATCAGGGTGTATACATAGCCTTCTCCTGGGTCAGAGACCATCACAGCTCTCTTGACCCACTGTCCAATTACAAAGTAACAAGGTGGGGCCATTCCCAAAAACCAAGCCTCCTGCCACAGGCTCCACGTGACCACATTCAGCCTATTAGAGGTCAGAGTATACTTTCAAATCAGGGAACATTCTCAGAGCCACTTAAGCCTATCAAAAGGTCTAGGGGCAGGGAAGATCTTCAGATTCTCATTACAATAGCCCCTGCCTTCAAGAAGTTTACAATCTACTGGAAACTTTTGCAAATTACTCCAGCCCATAGAGATCTAATTTTTGATCTGGAAGAGACTAGAGATCATGCATGTCTACTACACTTAGAATGAATAGGCTATAAAGTAAATGATTCATAATTAAGCACTTTAATTATTTTTGCATTATTTCACTTGGGCTAATCTCTGCACCAAAGAAATTGTAAATTCCCTAAGGACAGGAACTTTATAACATATTTTGGTGCCACTTACTGGCCCAAGCATTGTAAGTACTTAATAAATCCTTTTTGATTGATTATAATGAAGAAACATAGATACTTCAGAGAATCAGAGTGGTGGGATAGAATTCATCGGAGTTCATCTCATTAATCTTAGGTGAATTACTATAGGCTATTATGGTAACCTGAAATCAGCTAATAACTGGTTTGTGCTTTTAGTTCTAACAGTTAATAGGATTGTGTCAGTTTAATTAGGTTTTTAGAATTGAGGTGGTTAAGTACTGAAAATAATAGAAAAATAGCTACATTTGCCATATATCTATCCTAGCATTCTTATTATAGCATACAAATATTAGAGAGGAACAAAATTAAAGAGAAACAATACCTGGTCTAAAATGCTACCAGAGTTTATGGGTTTTAAACAAGATAATTGCTTCCTGTTTGTAATCCGGATTTCCAAAATCAATTTTTTTCAGCTTGATGCATGTCTACCAGATAAATTGTCAAATTCCCTCTGTCTTTTCTGCTTATTTCTACCCCACCCCCAAACTTATGATAACTGAAGTTTCTCTTTATACCTATCTCTTCCTATAAAGGATTGTTAAAAATATTTGTGTGTGTGTGTGTATATGCACATATATATTATTACTATTATTGTTATTATTAACCATTCCCTAGGTTCTTGTAACCTATGAAATAGAAGCAGGATTATGAGGAACTTGTTTTTTGTTGAGGTTGTAGAGGGAATTCAGAGTTATTGTTGTTGTTCTTTTGGGGGGGGGTCTAAAGTTCTGAATAAAAGTCTTAGATAGTTGGTGGGGGAATGAGAAGCTGTTTAGATTGTAAATCTCTTAATGGCAGAGACTATTTTTACCTTTCTTTGTCTCTAGCACTTAGTACATTGCAATAGTACATTGCCTGGCACACAGAAGCCTCTCTGGTAAATGCTCACTGAATTGACTGACCTAGAGTCACATAGCCCATATGTGTCAGAGGCAGAACTTGAACTCAGGTCTTTCTGATTTTGATGCCAGCTCTCTACTATGCCATACCACCTTTCAGGTACATTGATTTATTGACAAATTTCTGCCCCATTTTATACTGTACTTGTCCACTCATTTTATACTGTATTTGTTCACATACACAAATTATAAATATTTTTAAAACAACATTTTTTAGAAATAGTTTCATGTTATTCTCACAAGTTCCTCTCCACACTGTGTATTTTAGGAAGCACTGAATGGTTATCTTGAGATAAAGCTGAGTAAATGTCTGAAACATTAATGTGTTTTGCTGTTATTAGCACCAAAAAAAAATAAGGAAAATTCAGACTCAGGCACTCTCCTAGCATAACAAGTCCTGCCTGCCAAATGGTATTATCAAAGAAAGACAAAGATGGTTGCACATTGACTAAGCAGACAGATGGAAGGTGTGAGTCAAAACACTCTGGGAGTCTTTAAACTCAATTCATTGTGCTGGACTCACTGCCCAGGGAGAAATGGGGATGGGGTGGGGGAGAAGGGACAGAAATGAGAACAACAGCAATTAACCCATTGGAGGAATTGTGAAAGAGCAGACAACCCCTACCAAAAGATAGAGAATTTCAAAACATAAGGGAGACAATTGAGGTTTTAAATGTCTTCCATTAACCCTAAGGAAAATATATAGATTGCCCTAACAGTTTTGTAACAAAAGCTCTTTCTCCCCCCCCCCCCCCCGATCATATTTACACCTTCCAGTCTCTCAAAGCTCCCTGCCATAGTCAGTGCACAAAGAGGTAATTGTTTCTCTCCATTAGTGCATGGTTGGGTTATCACTGAACTGAGCTAGGACCACCTGTTACTCCAGTTAACCTGGCTGCATTCCTGCCAGGCAGGGTTCCCAGAGAGCCAGAGATAAGGTCTTAACTATATCCTAGCTTGAGATGCATTGCAGGGGTTTTGCTGGCTGCCTCACCTTTGAATAATGAACAAAGTTGTCATTGTGTTGGAGAGACCCCCACCTTAAGCAAAACCAAGTCAAATGAACTCTCCTTTCCTCCAGTAACCTTTTTCCATATTTCAATCACAAAGAAAATGAACTGCAATGAACATAAATGTAATTATAGAAAAAAGCCCTAGGTGGAGCCTCAGTACTGAGTGGCACATATGGAGCAGAGAAATAAGAAAGCAAAGTGAAGCAAAATATTCACAGGGCTTTAAAAAAGCTATAATAAAATATCCTTCTCCACTTCATTGATTCAACATTTTTGTTGTTCTTGAATAGTTCTAGGTACCTGTGGAGAATTCAAAAATGTATGGGATATAATCCCAGTCTCTGGGGATTAAAGTAGTCAAGTGTATTTTATGGTTTTTAAAAACAGCTTTTATTTGGGGAATTTCTCTGCCTTCTAGGCTATTTACATAAAAGCCACAAATGGATAAGGACAATCTATCATTTGACGGGTATTTATTAAATACTTAGTATGTACTAGGTTCCATGTTCATTTGCCAGGCACTGTTCCGTATTAGCACCAGGGATTACAAAGATGAAACTGAATATCTTTGCTGTCAAGTGGCTTATCTTCTAAAAAGGCAATACATACATATGATACAAATGTATAGAAGGCACATGCTAATCAGATACAAGGTTGCCTTGGATGAGAAGATGCTAGCACCGGGAGGGACTGGGATAGGGGCTCTTGCCAAGGTGACACTTGAGAAAAGTCATTAAGGAAACCAAGGATTCTAAGAGTGGAAGGGCAGATGGACCAGCTTTGAGGCACAGAGAAATATAACCATTATAACCATTTCCATACAGGAAATAGAGTACCTAGACTGCACAGTATTTTGTCCCTGATGATAATATTGATAGTAATAACATTCATAAAACACTTTCAGGTTTCCAAAGCATTTTACTCTGAAGTAGGCAGTATAACTTTATTACCTTTCCCCTGTCCTTCACAGATGACGAAACAGATTTGGACAGTTAAAGTGACTTGCCCAATGTCATACAGCAAGTAAAGTGTCTGGGCTAGAACACTTACCTAGATTATCTAGACCTGTATTTTCTAATGTAAATTCATATTTTCTGATTTTTAGTTTGCATTTTCTAATCCAAGGTTCACTTTCAATCAATCAGTAGTCATTCCAATAGCTTGGTGGACTTGTCATAAAATATATAACAGCTACTCCATCTGAATTCAATCATCACTTCTACAGAGACATGGGGAAGAGTATTACAGCTCCTAGATTTCTGCAATAAGAATGTAAAGGAGGAGTACTACAACCTCTTTTCAATTAAAATAAACAATGTAAGGGCTTAATGAAGTTTTAAGTGTGTAAACCTTAAATATGAAGATTAAATGTGTATATGCACTATGATCTCCTTAGAAGATGTGAATTTTTTTTATTGGTCTCTGGAAGGACATTTTTGACTAGCCTAGTTCAGTGTACTTCTGGAGGCTTTAAAAACCTGATGGAATTTCAGGAGAAGGAAATCTAAGAACAAAGCAGGCAAATGGTGGAGTACTCCAGGTTCAGGGGTACCAGGAACCTGTATCAGAGGACAGCAGGTGTGAGAGTGAGCTAAGAGGGAGTGAATCCAACTGGGAACAGAGAGAGATGCACACCAAGGATAAATACAGATTCTGAAAGATAGCCACTTGAGGGAGGAAGCAGCTTCAAAGAGTATGACACTGAGGGATGGGGGTAGAGCCAAGATAGAGGAGCACAGAAGCAATCAGCTGAGTTCTCCTAACATTTCCCTCATACCAACTTTAAAATAATGCCTCAAATTGAATTCTGGAGTGGCAGAGCAAATTAAAGGTAGAGTGAGACATTTTTCCAGTCCAAGACAACATAGTAGGCTGGAAAGAGAGATCTGTGACACGGGGAAGGAGACTGGACCAGAGTTCATGTGGATGAAACACCAGTGGTAGGACTAGTTAGTGGTAGAAACAGTACAGCTTTGGGAGCTCTCAAGCCAGAGTAGTAAGAGGACTTCACAACTGGTCAAAAAAAGATGATAATGTACCCCTGTAGTAGTATGAGATGTAGGATCAGATACTGCTTGGCAGCTCCATTGCCTATGCCTACTTCTGGGTCATAGTTAAGAGCAGAAAGGAGCATTTTCTGTTGAGAGGGAATGTGATCCCTGAGGGGTGGTCTCAGTTCTGGCTTTAAGGGATCAGAGACTCAAGGAACAATGTCTAATCTAATCCTAAAGAATGAGTTGGTTAAAGAACAAATAATAGAAACAATTAATAATTTCACTAAAGATAATGACAACCATGTGATAACATGCCAAAATGTGTGGGATACAGTCAAAAGAGTACTTACAGGAAAATTTACATCTCTAAACAAGTGCATCAATAAAAGAAAGAGCAGAGCAATGAATTAGGAGTGCAACTAAAAGAAAAAGACTAGAAAAAAGAACACATTTTAAATTCCCAACTAAACACCAAAAGGGAAATCCTGGAAATCAAAGGAGAGATTAATAAAATTGAAAGTAAAAAACCATTTGAACTAATAAATAAAATTAGAAGCTGATTTTATGAAAAAAAAAATAAAGAGATAAACTATTGGTTAATTGGATTTATAAAAGAAAAGGAAAACCTAATTGCTAGTATCAAAAATGAACCGGGTGAATTCACCATGATGAAATTAAAGCAATTATTAGGAATTTTTGTCCAATTATAGGTCAGTAAAAACTGATAATCTAAGTGAAATAGATGAATATTTACAAAAAATATAAACTACGCAGATTAACAGAAGAGAAAATAGAATACTTCTTAAAAAAGAAATCAAATAAGCTATTAATGAGCCCTTGAAGGAAGAATTCCCAGGACTAGATGGATTCACAAGTGAATTCTACAAAACATTTAAGAAACAATTAATCCCAATAGTATATAAACTATTTGAAAAATACATAAAGAAAGAGTCCTATTAAATTCCTTTTATGACACAAATATGGTTTTGACACCTAAATCAGGAAGAAGAAAAACACTGAAATGAAATTATAAGCCAATTTCCTTAATGAATATTAATCCAAAAAAGTTAAATAAGATACTAGCAAGGAGATTACACCACTAAATTAAAAAGATAATACACTATGACCAGGTGGGATTTTTACAAGGAATGCAGGGTGGTTTAGTATTAGAAAAACTATCAGCATTATTGAGCAATAAAAATCATACAATTATATCAACAGAAGGCAGAAAAAATCTTTGACAAAATACAACACCCATTCATATTTAAAATGCTAGAAAGCATAGAAATCAATTTAACCTTTCTTAAAATTATAAGTAGCATCTATTTAAAACCAAGAGTATTATCACTAATGGGGGTAAACTTGAAGCTTTACCAATAAGATCAGGAGTGAAGCAAGGATGTGGTTCATTGTTGCTTAAAGGTGAAGGAAGGAAGCAGAATTTATTTATTTTAATTAAATATTTTATTAGAGATATCAATATAAACATGTGTTTGATTAATAGTTATTTACCTTTTAATTAATTCATTTCAATGCATTAAGTATAATGGGCTTTTTTAGTTCCTTCTACTAAGTCCTCACCACGTTTCTTTAGCTATTCATTCTTACTGATTTTTCTTCATAGTTTATATTCTATTCTTCTGGTCCTGTTTCATCTGCTTTTGATTATTTTACAAAGGCCTTTGCAGATTTCTCTATATTCCTCATAACTGGTGGCATTAAGTTATAGGTTAAAGAAAAGATTTATTAATTATTATTATGCACCAGACTCCAGTATTGAGTTTCAGGAATGCAAATACAAGAAGAAAAAGAAAAATAATCCTTACCTCTAGTGAGTTTGGATTCTAATGTGGAAGACAACATACAAAAAGAAGATGGAAGGTAGGGGAGAGTAGTCTAAAAAGTGAATGGCTAAGCTGGGTTAGAAGTGAGCATCACTTGACTAACTTTGATAGACTGATCTCCTCTCAGCAATGCAAGGCTATAAGACTACTCCAAAAGACTCATGATGGAAAAGGCTATCCACATCCAGAGAAAGAACTACAGAGTCAAAATGCAGATCGAAGCAAACTACTTGCTCTCTCTTTTTTTGTTTTTCTTTGTTCCTTCTTTCTTGTTCATTCCATTGATAACAACTCTTCTTTACAACTTGACTAATGTTTAATGTGAAGGTATTTGTAGAACCTATATTGGATTGCATGCTGCCATGGGGTTTGGGGAAAGGAAAGAGGGGGAGAAAATTTGGAACTCAAAAGCTTATGGAACTGAATGCTGTAAACTAAAAGTAAATAAATAAATTGATTTTTAAAAAATAATTTTTAATTTTATTTTTAATTAATTAATCATTTAATTTTTAAAAATTAATTTTAAAAAAAGAAGTGAGCATCACTGGCACAAATATTTCCTTAAGTAGATAGAGGTTGCCAAGGAGGAACTTGGCAATTGTAGTAGGAAGCCATAGGAGTGAAATTCCCAATATGAAAGGGTCACTGTATTGGAGTTGGAAAAGTAGCCAGAGAATCAGAGCCTGAACCTGGTTGGCTAGTGAGGATACGGCATTACAGTATTTCATAGCTTTAATGTGCCACAATTCATTGACATATTATCCTGTTGTTGGATATATACATATACATATGTGTGTACATATATATGTATATATATGTACATATATATATACACACACACATACACATACACATATATATACATATTTTACAATTATATATTATGCTAGTATGAAAAATTTGAACTGATAGCACTTTTATTGTTTTTGATAACACCATTGGTTTAGTCTCCAAAATGTAATTATTGGGTTGGAGTATGATCATTTTTAGAACCTAGTAAAAACATCTTCTGAAGCATAGAAATATTACCTATAGTGGCATAATATCCAATCAGCTTTGGCAACAACCTGTAGGCCAGTGGTTCTCAATCTTCCTAATGCCATGACCTTGTAATACTCGTGTGTGGGTGTATCTGCATGTGGGCAGACCTGCCTGGAGACGGATAGAAAAGCGATGTCTCAGTTCCTAAGATCATCGGAAATAATGTGTTTTTCAATGGTCTTAGGTGACCCCTGTGACCCCTGTGAAAGAGTCTTTCAACCCCCAAAGGGGTTGCGACCCACAGGTTGAGAACTGCTGCTGTAGGCCATACAGTTCTCCATTCTGTTTATAATCTAAACTATTGCCAGGTCTGGAAGGCCTTGTTCTTTAGTTAATTAGACTTCAAAATGGAATACCTCCTTTGTTAAACTCCCCTTTGTTTTGTTGAATAATCAGTAAATTATGGAATTATGTAAGTATGTGCATAATTATTTAAAATCACTTTTTGTTTTCGTTTCCATTTTTTGTTCCTTTATTCTTATTCATATGTTTAAATGCTTGTCAATGGAAGTTTTTAAAAATGTATTGATTATAAAAAACATTTATGGGTACTTAATAGGCCATCAGAGAGTCAGGAGGAATCCGTTTTGGGAAGTTTCTGGAACTACCTTGGCTCATCACCAGGTATTTGATAGTGGGTCCCCTCAACAGTCACACCAAAGATGCCAAAGCAGTATAGTAGCCAAATTACAACTGAACTGAAGAGAATGTTCACTGTTGTACCTAACCTGGTATGCCCTATTTCCCACTGCCTAATCAAAGTGGAAACTGAGACCTCCAAGGTAGAAAGAGGAATGAACTGTGTTCCAGAAAAAAAAAATTGGGGCAGAGCTCAACTATATTATCTGGGAGAAAGTACTGTTGGCAGTAGAGGCAGCACAGAACTACCTTTTGAAGTAAGTGATACTACCTTGAGGTGGCATAAATTATCACTATCCAGGTCAACCTTCAGGATTTAAGAGAATCTCCAATTTACGTATAAACTAAAACAGCCCCAGACCTAGCAGGCTTTAATTTTTTAAGAAGAAAAAAAAGATAAATGATTTTTTAAATAAAATTTTCAAAAGGAATTATTTACATTTAAATAAATTAGCATCTATTCATGAAATATAACAGATTTTAAGTCACTCTCCCTAATTCTCTATCAGGATTCTTTGTCCATTCATTTTCTTCAAGTTTCCTCTCATGTGGTCCTAATTAGTGTGTACTCTTTTCTTTTAATTCGTGTGTGTGTATGTGCGTGTGTGTCCCTTTAAATTATTTCATGAAGGTATGCCATAAGGCCCCTTTCAGGACTTTGCTGGACACATGTTGATATCCAAGGGCCAAGAATGTGGCTGAACTGGCAAAGGAGCCAACGACCTTACTTCCTGGGCTTAACCTTGTCTCACTGCATTTTTGTGAACAATTCGTCTAGAAAGAATAACAAAAGAGGTTCGGATTTGGAAAATAGGACCCCCTTCCCCAACTCCATTATATTGTTGCATAGTTACCTCCTTTACAATCTATATGTGAGAGGTTAAAATTGGGAAGTTGTAACAGCAATCAGTTTAGCAGATACTTAGCACTTAGTAACTTAGGGCTAAGTATGGAAGGTGTGAGCCCTGTCATATGGAACATATGGAATGTTTAATGTAAGCTAGATAGAGCAGAATTGCCTGAGAAGATCCTGAACTCAACAACCAGGCAGTTGAGTTGGAAAGAAGGACATGTTTTTTCTTTGTTCTAAAGAACCTGGCACCTTGCTGGAAATTTCCTGTTTGGGAGATAAGGAACTTCAAGCCAAGATCCTTGAAGAGAACCAGACAGGAGAAGCCAAGGAGACTTTTTTTCCCCCTGTTCCCAAGCAAGGGATTCTGCCTATTGTAAACGAATGGAAAAAGTCTACAGACTTTAAACTAGAAGAGCATGGCAGCCAGGAGTGGTAGTACATGCCTGTAATCCCTGATACCAAGGAGGCTGAAGCAGTCAAATCTCTCAAATTCAGGAGTTCTGGGCTGATTTGAGCTAAACCAATTGGGTTTCTATACCAAGTTAGGCATTAAAAGGGCGAGCCTTCAGGAACAAGCCCAGGTTAGAACACAATACTAATCAAAGTTCCTGTGATGATTAGATTGAGATCGAGCCTGTAAGTGGCTCTTGGACATCCACTCTGGCCATGATAGGGAGACATAGTCAAAATAAAATTAAACAAAACAACATCTGCTGTTCTTTTCAGTAACTGAGCCAGATGTTAGGAGCTGTCAGGAGGCATCTGCCTGAGACCAGAGCAGAGATTATTCATTGGTCCAAGCAGCATCTAACAGAGTCTCCAAGGCCATCAGGGAGCAGGCTCGGTGAGAGCAGTACAGTGATGTGACTAGAAGCTTTGGGGTGACATACTCCTCCACATGTGTCCTGGCTGTGTGTTCCCTATGTGTGTTCCCTTCAATGTAAGTGTCCTGTCTACATATATTCCATTTGTGTATGGCTCTGCATGTATCCAGTCTTACTGACATGATGGGGTATTTGAAGAAAAGTATGTCTCAGGCTTATGAGCTTTTACTTTCAAAAATTGTATTTTCAGAATCTTTGACCATCATGTCCTGAGTTATTTTTGTGAGTTTTTAATAGTTCCTTATACATTTTAGTTGTAAATTTCTAATTTGTCATATTACTATGACTACTTTGCCCAATCTTTTTTTAAAAAAAGCTTTAGTTGTAATTTTTTATTGTACAGCTATTATTTCCTTGTAGTCAAGTACATCTGTCTTGTTCCTGGTAATTATTTCTATCTGTTCAATAGGGAAAAGTAACTTTTCTTCCACAATGGAGATAATATATTATTCCATGTTCTTCCATCTTCTTTTTTTTAAATCTTCCATCTTCTTTATGTCTGTCTACCATCTAATAGATTGTAAGGTCCTTCAGGTGCTTTTCTATTTTTGTCTTTGTCACCACAGAGCCTGGCATTTAGCATACCCAAATGGATCTATGAACTCAGTCATCTGGAAGTTCCCTCTATTCATGCAGATTGCAAGTTATTCGAGCCTATCCATGCTGTATGAATCTTGTCCATGTCTTCCCATTAATTTGTCATAAGGAGTCCACCTTTCCTCACTTCCATCAATCAATCAATAAACATTTAAGTGCCTACTATGTGCTAGGCACTGTACTAAATGCTGAGGATGCAAAAAGAGGCAAAAGACAGTATCTACCTTCAAGGAACTTATAATCTAGTGGTTACACTCCAACCTAACTACTCCTGAGGTAGGCTCTCCACCAATCATCCTTCACCCTCAACAAGGAAGTAGCCTATCTTTTCTTCCTATTATACATTTCCCTGATTGTGCCTTTACAATTTCATCCTTGACAACTTTCCATTCCATTTCAGCCAGATCTCCTTATACATTTTTAAATGAATAGGTCTAATGCATATTCTCTCTGAACCTTCTGAACCTGCTACACAAAAATAAAGGGAATGCATCCAATGATGCACAGCTTTTCTTTCCTCTCTCACAATATGTAACAAAGTAATCTCCTCCTCTCAAGGTGTGCACATCTTGATTTCAGCAACCAACTCAGGTTCAGAATAGTAGTTTCCCTTACTATTTACTCCACCTTTGAAAAATGAAATTTATCTTTAAGAAGAGTCAAGAGTTGCTCAGTTCTCCTACTTTTGGCAAAAAGAGTTCTAGAAAATGTTTGGATGGTTGAAATTTCTCATAACAATTGTGTTACATTTTCATGTTTACTCTTCTTTTTGTTTCTAAGCTTCTCTTCTAATACCTCCTTCTGTCTAGGTAGTTTATAGTATAATTCTATAAAATTATAATTTTTGCTTTTTCTATTGATGCTCACCCAGATTCTTCTCTCCACTCTGCTTTTTCCATCAGTTTAGGAATTTATCCTCATATGAACATATCTTCATGACACATAATGCTGCTCCACTGCTTTTTGTCCATTCTAATAATAATAATATCATTATTCATAATACAATGATTCTATTCATAATAATATAATAATTCAATTAAATAATATGTGTAAAATACTTTGTACAACCCTGGGAACAAAGTAGGACCTTAAAAATGCTTATTCCCTCCCCCTACAGCTAGCATTTATATAGCATTTTAAGGTTTGCAAAGCACTTTCCAAATACCGTTTTGTTTTATCTTCACAACAACCCTGGAAAGAAGGTGCTATGTTTTCCTCACTTTAGAGATCAGGGAACTGTGACAGACAAAGGCTAAAGTGATCTACCCATGCAAGAAGGTAGTAAATGTCTGAGGCTAGATTGGAACTCAGTTTTTCCTAACTCCCTGTCCAGCACTCTATCTACCTTGTCACTTAGCTTCCTTTTGAATAAGGGGATTCCCTTTTAGCAATATATTTCAGTTGTAAATCCCATCCCACTAAGTCAGATACCAAAAATTAAATTTACTTCTTCATATTTGTATCTCAAGTATATAAAGTATAGGTACTTTGTCCTGTTTATTGCTTATACTTGGTACATAGATATCTGATGCTATGGGTTTTGTATTATATGTTAAAATAAATTCTGGACTTGTAGTGAGGAAAAAACTGGGTTTGAATTCTGGTTTAGATCTGACACCTACTGTGTGATCCTGGACAAATTACTTAACATTCCTTAGCCTTACTTTCCTCATCTGTTAAATGGGTATAACAATACTTGCACAAATGTATTTGCATAGAGTTGTTATGAAAGTGCTTTATGAAACTGGCTGAGCTAACATAAATGTTATCTATTACTCTCTTCTTGGAGGCTGTCATCTGCAAATTGCTGATTTTCTCTTCTGCTACTCATCTTATATTAGATCTATTATTCTTTGTGTAATTTACCTTGGCATATGTATAAGGATAAGGACTTGGCTCCCAATTTCAGTTTAAAGCCCCCATGATAGGATTTTCAAATCCCCAGGAAAAAAATAATTCTATTGACTCCCCACAAATCTACTCCATATCTGCTTGCTAGGAGCCTATTAATTCAATATTTTAAGCTGTCACCCAGAAATCAAAATCCCATTCCAGATAGCATCTTCTTAACAAACTGTTCACTTTCAAAATCACTTTTCTTTTTTTAAACAATTGGCAGCAGTGATTCTTCCCCAAGACATCAAAATCTTTAGCAATGCTTTCTGGAATCTTACTGGCAGCATTATATGTCTTGACATGAATTATCACCGTCTATCTGTCCTCCAAATTCAACTGTTCTGCCTTCCTAAGTGTGGAAATAGTCATTTAGTTATCACTACTTCAAAGTAGAGCAAAATACTGTATTCGCCCAGATAGAAGATGGTCTTACATTTTATGTGATCTTTTCAAGGAACTTTGATTCTTTGAAGAATCTGTGATCTCACTGATGTATTTCTCACAACATATCCATGCCTTTTTAACCTCTGTGAAAAGAAGAGAAATTTTTAAAAGTTGTAAAAATAGAGTATATGCGATCACATGATATAGATTAGAACATTCCAACCTTGCTTAAAGAAAAACAAATATGTCGTTACTCACCATGAGGTAGTCTCAGTGATACTATTTCTGATCCACTAAAATATTTGGTAATAATTGCTTATCATCCTAAAGTTTGCACTTGAATTCCAATATACGGATATTACCCCAAAAATACATACTATAAAGGGGCTGATACTATAAAGGAGTCTGGGAACTAGTTTTTAAAAATGTTTTCATAATTGTATTTCAATATAATTTGCTTCCTTTGTAATTCTATGTATTTTTTGTGCATTTACAAAACATTTTTCTGAGAAAAGACTCCTAGGATTCACCAGACTGTCAAAGGGACCACAACATACAAAAAGTCAAGAACACTTGTTTTAAGGGCTGATCTTATTCTAGCAGAAGAGATTGTCTGCTGTACCATATGGTCCCCACTGTTCCCTATTCTTCTTGAAAATCTTCAGTTTGTGATACTGCAAGTACTTCCACAAATCAGAGAATTATTTAGGCTAATGCTGCTCTTTTGAAATGTAAATAGCCTTGGGAAGGTTAACAGTTATTTATGTCATGGTATGCATTAATTTAATCAGATTGCTTTTTTTCTAATACCCCCCATTAGATAGCAGATAATTGTAGCTTTAGAGCTGGAAGGTACCTTACAGGTCATCAAGTCTAACCTAATTCTACAGATGAGGACATACCATGAGAACAGACATTTTGATGGTCTCAGAATGGTAGATAATATTGAATCATGGAGCCCTGGTTTAGGGAGGAAGAGGAGAACTAAGGGGCTTAATAAAGCATGGCACGGCAGGATTTGGGGTAGCCAGAAGTCTCCAGGTACCTACCAAATAAGCAGGGTGAGCAAAGACAGTGAAAAATGCAGAAAGGGTTATGAGAGTAAACAAAGAACAAAAGAAAAGGACAGAAACAAGAAAGGAAGAAAAATGCACAAGATAGATGATAAGAGATAGATAGATGGATAGATAGATAGATAGATAGATAGATAGATAGATAGATAGATAGATAGATAGATAGATAGATATCAAGGGCAAACCATAAGGCCCAGATTGGGCTGGCTGGAATGCATCAGAAGGAGGCTTTGGCTAGCAGATAGGAATACATATTCAAGTCAGGAATGTGAAAAAGTAGAGGTCAATATAACTAGCCCCTAGTTCTTTCATTTTTGCCACAGGTTCATTTTTTTCCTTTTAAAAAAATTTATTGATATGTTTTATTTTTACATTACAAAAATTTACAAATTTTTCCCCCCAGTGGGAGAAGAGGGTAGGAGAGGAGCACTAGAAATATAACAAAGTAAAACAATTTAATAAATTAAGTAAAACTAAAAATTCAGTGACTTCATTTCAAAAGACTTGCAACACTCCATGTTATAGCATCCTGCCATTCCAATGAAATTTTTTTTCCCATTTTTAAGATTATTTCTAAAGATCAACAACAATCTGTTTTCTCTCACTCCTATGCCTATACCATTGGAAAAAAGAGGAAAGAAAAACAAATTCCTTTTAACAGCATAGTCAAAACAAATAGTCTCATTGGCTGTATACAAAAATATACCTCATTTTGTACCCTAAATTTATCATCTTTGTGTCAAGGAGTGGATGATAGTATATTTTATCATCAATCCTCTGTCTGGATCATTGTATTGGGATCATGGTTCTTACAGTTTTCAAAGTCCTTTGTCTTTACAATATTGTTGTTACTGTGTTTGTTGTTCTCTTAGTTCTACTCATTTCATTTTTCATTGGTTTATCTTTTTTTTAAGTTAATTTTTAATAATATTGATGTTATAGTATAAAGTGTTCTTCTGGTTCTGCTCATTTCATTCTGCATCAGTTCATATAAGTGTTTGTATGTCTCTTTGAGATTACTATTTCCTAATTTTTTGTAATACAGTAGTATCCTATCACATTCATATACCACAACTCAATCAGGTAGTCTTCAATTAAAGAATATTCTTTTAGTTTCCAGTTTTTTGCTACCCAAAAAAGAGGCAGCATGACAAAACAAGAAAATAAGAAATGTTGGAGAAGATGGGGGAAAGTTGGAACACTTAACTCATTGTGTGCATTGTTGGTGGGATTGTGAACTGATCCAACCATTTTGGAGAGCAATTTGGAATTATGCCCAAAGGGCTATAAAACTGTGCATACCTTTTGATCTAGCAATACCAGTTCTAGGTCTGTATCCCAAAGAGATCATAAAAATGGGAAAAGGACCCACATATACAAAAATATTTATAGCAGTTCTTTCTGCGGTGACAAAAAAAATTGGAAATTGAGGGGATGTCCATCAATTGGGAAATTGCAGAACAAGTTGTGGTATAAGAATGTAATGGAATACTATTGTGCTGTAAGAAATGATGTGCAAGCAAACTTCTGAAAAACCTGGAATGACTTATATGAATTGATATTGAGTGAAATGAGCAGAACCAAGAGAATACTGTACACAGTAACGACCACATTGTGCAATGACCAGCTTTGACAGACTTAACTCTTCTCAGCAATGCAAGGATCTAGACAACTCCAAAAGACTCACAATGGAAAATGCTATCCACATCCTGAGAAAGAACTTTGCCATTCTGACTCCATACTATTTGCTCTCCTTTTTTGTTGTTATTCTGTTTTGTTTCTTCTTTCTCATGGTTCTTCTCATTAGTTCTAATTCTTCTTTACATCATGACTGATTTGAAAATATATTTAATATGAATGCTTAAGTAGAACCTGTATCAGATTATACACTATATTGGGTAGGTAGAGGAGAAAGGAGGTGAAGAAAATTTGAAAGTCAAAATCTTATGGAAGTGAATGTTGAAAACTAAAAATAAAGTTTTTCAAAAGGAGAAGTAGCTTAAATCTTAATTACCTAATCAAAAGAAAAAGGTGAATTTTGAATGTAAACAGCTAGGATTAGAAGATACTGTCTAGGATAGGATTTTGATTTCTAGATTGCATCTTAAAATATAGAAATAATAGGCTCCTCCTGGGCAGATGTGGAGTCATTGTAAGGAAAGTCAATAGAAAAAAAATTCCCCCTGGAGATATGAAGTCCTAAAGAAGACTTTAAAACCAAAAATTAAAGGGCAAGGGAGAAAACTGTCCTCATACATAAGTCAAGCCAGATACCACAAAGGATGGCAGGTCTAATATAAAAGAAGATCAGTAATTTGTAAGAAACAACCTTTAAGAGAATGCATGATTTATAATAGTAGCTAACATTCCTATAACCCAGTGGTTCTCAACCTTCCTAATGCCGTGACCCTTTAATATTCATTTGTGGGTGTATCTGCATGTGGGTGGACCCGCCTGGAGACAGATAGAGGAGCAGTGTCTCAGTTCCTAAGACCAACAGAAATATGTGACCCCTGTGAAATGGTCATTCGACCCCCAAAGGGGGCACGACCCACAGGTTGAGAACCATTGATTATAGCCTTTCAAGGTTCATAAGACATTTTTGCAACAGTTCTATAAAGTTGATTATGCCTAGTTATGCTCTATGAAGCTGGTTATATATAGTTATGACTCATTGTGCAGACAAGAAAAGTGAGGCTCAGGTTAAACAACTTAACTAAGCACATGGAGTACTAAACTTGTGGTCAGGAAGGTCTTGGTTTAAATTCCACCCAGATATTAACTAGATGTATGATATTGGGAAAGCCATACTTTCTGGTCCTCAGTTTTCTCATCTGTTAAAAGATATTATACTTGCTGATCTCTAAAGTCTCTTTGAACACTAAGTCTGTGATTCTGAGTCCGTGATAGTATTAGCCCTACACCCTTCCCACCAACATCAGAAATGAAAGAAACTCCAGGTTTCTGTCACAACTCAGCCAAAGCATCACTTAAGTGAAGCCTTTCTGATAGGGGCAAAAGAGTATACTCTCTGCCTGAATTACCTTTCATTCATTTGATATATATTTGGCATATACTTATATATGTGGGCACATGTGACTATTCCCAGAGGACAAGGCCTCTCTTTCTTTAGTCTGGCCGGTGCACAGTAGTGATCATGTTGATTGATTCTTATATGTCTCTGAGGTCCTACATTTGCTATGACATTTTTTTTGGCACTCTTCCATTTTCTAACCACAAACCACTTTTCGGGGTGTGTCTACAGTGTGAAAGGATACAGCCCCTCCTGAAACTCCTTCTTCTTTTACCTTGTGGGTTCAGACCTCATTGTCAAAAAAATCTGTGTTCTAAGCTCTGCAAATAAATATCTCCTAGCCCAGATGCCATCACTTCTGAGCCTCCCCAACTTTTTGGTTGTTTTGTTAAAACAACTTAATCCTCCCTATTGTTGCCCCTCCCAAGCACTCTTCTCTATTGAAGAGTATTTTAAACCCTGCCCCTTCTGTTCCTCCCAGGTAGCCCTGTACTATGGTGCTGCTGTGGTGTTCTAAATTAAAATTCCCTTGCCTCCATTAAAGACGCTTGGTGTTGCTGCTTTGGTAGGCCTCTTTATTTCAGGTTGACACTTGTAATAAACATGTGATGCAGAGAAATATGTTGGGACTCCTGACTCTGAGAGTCTTTTTCTTTCTTTTCAGAATCCCCAGAAAGCTCACATTGGAATGAGGCATCAACTATGGGAAAGCATTTCCTTGCTCTGGAGGCCTGGCTTTTTTCAGGATGTAGTGTCACAGCTAATGTGCTGGGCTGGGTCAAGCAGGTTGCATGACTGCAGCTGCCATCAGCTCTGGAACTTCCTTGAATGATTTTTTTTAGATCTTCTGGTCTCATTGGTCTCCTGGGCCCTCCTGTCTCAGGACATTGATTCGCCTAGGATCAGGAAAGAAGAAACACCAGAAACAGAGGCCCCATTTGCTCAAGGACATATGGTGGCTGTGTGGGAAATAGGGCAACCTGTCCTTCCTCCATCTGTCAGCCTATACCACAACTTTGAATCTTCCTTAATCAAAAGCTACCAGGAAAGAATCTAAGACATCGTCAATTTAAACCTTTGGTATGCCTATTCAGTTCTGGCTCAACATCTCCTTATTGCTCTTCAGCCCAAAAACATTCTTCATCACCTCACAATACTAGCCCTTCAGTCACTCATAGCTGGAAGAAGGATCACAAAGCCTCCATGGGCTGTAATGAAACTGGGCAGGGGAATATTGCAAATACTCTGAAGGAGGGGGCAGGGCCTCTCCATCTTGCATGCCCAGAAACAAATCTTACCTTAAGCTTCCAGGCCTTGCCTGGAATGCTGGTTAAGCATACCCCAGGTGTGGGTTATATTACATACGTCTGACAGTTTCAAAACAGTGCTATGTGAAGTGGGTGGGGAGTATGGGAAGGTCTTTTTGGATAGGGAAGATAAAGGAAAGTTTCATAGGTGATATTTTCAGATATGGCTAATTGGCAATTTGTTTTGCTATACTATATAGATATGAATTGAGGAATTTGTTTTTCAGGTTTTTAAAAATAGTGCTTGTGGTGGGAAAGAGAGAAGGAATAATAAAAAAAATTGTTATTTGAAGAAAATAAAATAGGATAACAATTTTTAAAAATCCATTTCTCAGAAATTTAAAACAGAGGGTAAATGCTCATCTTTCTGGACTAGTTTGATGTTTCTTGACAAAAAAAAGTTAGGAAACTGATTTTTGTCAGATTCCACTGACTGTCAGACTTTTTCAACCTGTATCTATATCTAATGGACTAGGGTTAAGCAAAGATGGTGTTGTTCAGGATGTTTCTGTCAACAGAACCATCGCTTTTCAGCCTTTGGTATATTTTATATTTAAGATTTTAAGTAGTTTATAATACAGTTGAATGCAGAAGACTTTCCCATGGGACATACACATTATAGGGGAAGACAAATACAGACAAATCCACCCAGATAAGTTGGCTTTTTTTTTTTGCTTTTCCTCCTGCCAAATCACTCAGTTCTACAGTCACATTATAAAGATCATTCAGATATGTCGTATAGTACAGATATCTATACATTACTGAATATAAGCCTCCTTTTAAAAAACTATTTATTTATTTTATAAACCTCCTCCTTTACACAGCCCCCCAATATGTGTACTATGGGGGAAAATTCAGATACAGAACAGCAGAATTCCTAACCCCTCTCCCTCTAATTAAACATACTTCTTTGCAGTCCTCAAACATCTTCAGGGGTAGGGCTGCAGACCCCACCCTCAACACACATTGATTTTCTTGCACACACTGTCTCTCTCAGTCCAGTAAACACTCATTTCTATCCCTAGCAAGGCTTAGTCTTCAGAAAGAGGCACTGCTCAAATCTCCCAGTAAAGTGGGCAGGGAAGGGGAACACCTGTCAACTGCCCTCAGTCCTGTATGAGGAGGGTAAATTGAAGCCCAGTTTAGTACTATTATATCAACCTGGAATCTTAAGTGTGTGTTGGATATAATCAAAGGACCATAACTGCACAGGAGACCTGGTAAATGAGATATTTTGGGAGATCTCACTAAGGGTTCCTGATTGTCCCTGCTTGTTCCAGTTTTGTGGCAAAGAGAAGAAGGCTTTGAGGCTTGTCTGCCTGTAGAGTCAAATAAGAGGCCCTACAAGGCCCACAAAGGAATATGGGTAGTATATGATAAGGGAAAAAAAAGACCCAAGGAACCAACCATGAGTAAGCCCTCAATAAATTTAGAAACTGGAAGGACCTCTCCTCCTTGTCCCTCCACCCAGAATGCTCTAAAGCTGGAGTAAAGATACCACCTTATCAGAACCAGAATCCCCTCATATGAAAGTTCTAGAAGAGAACAGTCAGCTAATTTTGCCTCTGACCATGGATGTGAACACCACTTGTCAACATGGGGGATAATGGGCTCTGGAGATATGACTCCTAAGGCAAGGACCCAGGGACTAATAACAGGCCAAAGGCAACTACATCTCCAAATTTCACCCTTACCAGGACCAGTCAGCTGTGAAATATGTGTCCTTCTGAGGAATAAAAGCGGAACCAAAGGCATGTGTACACTGTCACTTCAATGCCAAGGGGAGTATACACTCTGACGTAGGAGGGGGACAGCTCACCTTGCTCCTCATAGTTGAACATTTGGAATTAGACAATTGAATTCAGAGGTAAATCCAGTTCCTAAACTAGACTCTTTCCATGCAAAACAAGTCCCCACATACAAAAACCTGGGTCTGACTCTAGAGTAGTCTCTCTATCTAAGCCCTAGTGAGCATTTCCACTGTTGCCTTTCTTACAGAGCCTCCTTTCTTATTCTATACCATTGCTTCCTACCCTCCCCAGCACACAGGGCTGGGGCTCCAAACCCAAACCACAAAAATCAGGCTCCGAGAACTAGATGCTTGCTTGTTCTCAAAAGCAGCTAAATGGCAGTGGAATCTGGAAGACCTGAGTTAAAATCCAGCTTGAAACACTTACTAGCTGTATGATCCTGATCAAGTCACTTAATCTCTCTTAGCTCCAGTTTCCTTAATTTATAAAATGAAGATGATAACACCTTCCTCGCAGGGTGGTTCTGAAGATCAGATGAGATCACATGTAGAGCATCTTGCAACTTTTAAAGTACTATATAAATGCTAGTTATCAGTTACTAGTAGTAGTAGTAGTAGTAATGGTAGTGGTGGTAGTAGTAGTAGTAGTAATGGTGGTGGTGATGGTGGTGGTGATAGTGGTAGTAGTAGTAGTAGTAGTAGTAGTAGTAGTAGTAGTAGTAGTAGTAGTAGTAATGGTATTAATAGCATGAACTCTATACTTGGTTTACTATCTGAGAGTTCTTCTCCCTTACTCAGTCCTTCGGTCTTCAGTTCTTATGTCCTCTTTTGTTGTTTTAGTCTTTAACTTGTTTTCCAAATGTTCAAGCAAATCCATCAGAGAGACTATAAACAATAGACTAGGGCAGTCTTGGAGTTTATAACTCAATTTGTTATAAGCTTTAGCATATTTCTGAATCTCTTACCAAGACTACCTCTTCCCAAGCTATGATGGCTCTCAAATGCCTGAATTCTTTCAAGTCCTCAAGTTGGGTTCAGCATTAACACTGCGATGTTCCATGTTCTAGATGCCAGTCAGTCAAGAAGCATTTTATTAAGCATTTACTACATGACAGACACTTTGCTACGTGCTGGGAATAAAAGGAAGAACAAAAACAGATATGCCCTCAAAGATCTTATATTCTAGAGGAGAAACTATGTCCAAATTTACCGAACTGTGCTAAAAGTCACTAAAAATCCTTTGAACCAACAATGCCTTAAGGGTTAAGAACCCCTGCTCTAAATATTCAGTACTGGTCAATGAGTATTTGTTATCTGTGTGTTATATGCCAGACGTTGTGCTATGCATTGGGAATAGAAGTATGAAAGTGAGATATTCCCTGCCCTCAAGGGGTTTACATTCTACTATAGGAAACTGAAATAAAATTGCTGAAGATCATCTAAAACCATCATATTTCTAGGAATCCAAACTGTCTATAAGGCTTTAAGCATTTAAGACTCAAAAGAGAGGAAAGCAGTTACATGCAACACAAACCTTTATTCTTTCTACTAATTTGTCTTTAGACACAGGGTTGTATCGCCTTTGCCTTAATGCGAGCACAACAATGGGGAAAAAAATCTGACAGACAGAAAACAAACCTAACTCTTGTTGCCATGGAGATTCCTTTGCCATCTGTTTTCTTCTCGCATGCTCTAGAGACCAAAGCTAAGGTTATATAACCTGGCAACCCGACTACATATTAACACTGACCTGATAGTGAAACCCTGGCTTTTTCTTAGTTTCAAAAGGGGATGACTTTGAATCCAAATGAGACATAACTGGCTGCTATACGTGCCCCATGGGATGAACCTAGGATTTAAAGGCCGTTTGCTCTGATAACCTGAAGGAATATCTTAACTCCATCATTGGCCCTGGATCTTTCTCTCATGAGGGGACTGTTTCTTTATTTAATTTAGATCTAGGCAATGTTATACAGGTTCATTAATCTGTATTATTACAATTTGGATTATGCAAAGTTGAAAACAGAAGGGCTCCTGAAGAAGGGATCATTAGTGTCTTATGGATATTCTTTGCAAGGAAATTAAGCCCCTGACCAACCAATATCAATTCCATTTTCAGCAAGGGATACATTCTCCCCAGCTCAGAAGAGCCAGAAATCTCTCTTTGTGTTCCTCCTCTCCTGCTTGTTTTGACAGCCTCTAAATAAAGCAACCTTCTCAAGAGCAGCTTCAGGGAGCTGCTACGGGGCATGCAGTGAAAGTCAGGACACAAATAATGGAATCTCTAGCCTCACCTCCTGGGGATCATAGGATTTGTGGCTAAAAGGGTTCTTAGAGATCATTTAGTCTGGCCCTTTCTTTTCATAGGAAACTGAGACTCTCAGAGGTCATATGCAGCTGGTGAGGCAGTAGATAAAGCTCTGGGCCTGGAGTCAGGAACACCAGAGTTCAAATCAGACCTTAGACACATACAAGCTATGTGACCCTGGGTAATTCACTCAATTTCTGCCTCAGTTTCTGCAACTGCAAAATAGGGATCATAATAGCACCTGCATCCAGGGTTGTGAGAATCAAACGAGTTTATAATTGTAAAGTGCTTAGCACAATGTATGGCATATAATAAATTTTATATATATAGCTAGTATCACCATTATTATTATCATCATCATTATTATTATTAAAAATGCTTAGCACAGTGCCTGGAATATAGTAGGTGGTTATTTTCTGCTTTCAAAGGACCATAGATTTTAGAACTGGGAGTCAATCAAGTTGCTGTTTTAGTCATATCTGATTCTTCATGACCTTGTTTGAGTTTTCTTGACAAAGGCACAGAGTAGTTTGCTATTTCCTTCTTCAGCCCATTTTACAGATGAGGAAACTGAGGCAAAAAAGTGTCTTGCTCAGAGTCACACAGCTAGTAAGTGTCTGAGGCCAGATTTGAACTCGGGAAGAGGAGTCTTCCTGACTTCAGTTCTGGTACTCTATCCACTGCATCATCCAGCTGCTCTTAGTCAATTGGGTACAATTCCATCATTTTACAAGTAAGGAAACCAAAGCTGAAAGCGATGAAAGTACTTGCTTGGGATCACAAAGCTAATAAATATTTGAGGCAGGATTAGAACTCAGATCTTCCTGTCTTCCACTTTCAATGTTCTTTCTACTTAGCTATTTAGGACCAGGATTCAAACTAGGTCTTCTAACAACAAATTCAGTATTTTTCCCATTATGTCATATTGGCTCCTGTTGCCTCCTTTCAGGCACTAGACACTGATATGTCTAGAGAGGTCTTCAGCTGTGGTACAGGATAATTGAGCTGAATGGATGGTATTAGTCAGGTATGTGCATACAATTTAAGTTCGTAATAGGTATCCTAGAATCTTGGAATTGAAAAGGATCTGACAAGTCTATTCTCAAGTTTAAATTCAAGAACCCCTTCTATAGTATTCCTGATAGGTACTCATCTAACCTTTACTTGAATACTTCCAGCAAAAGGAGCTCACTTCTTTACAAGGAAACCATTTTTGAACAGCAATACATTTTTTAAAAGTTCATCTTTATTTTGAAATAGAACCTACTGTAGTAGTAATTTAATTTGAATTTGAAGATCCCTTACAGGTACTTAGCACTTAGTAATTAATCAAGCCTCTGTTAAAGAAATAGAAGGTATGAATCCCTGTTGCTGAAACAGGAAGAAGCTGGTGCTGTATGTATATTAGGAGAATCCCCGGCTGGGTCAGACAGATCTTCTTGGAGCAAGTTCCATGGAAGCAGATGCTGCTGCCACCTGGGGGTGGAGGGTTTGTGTATTTTCTGATGATTTGAATAGTGAATGATGAAGGATGATTGAATGATTGAGTTGATTGACTAAGTAAGCAGTTCTCAACCTGTGGGTTGCGACCCCTTTGGGGGTTGAACGGGGCCGCCTAAGACCAGTGTAAAACACATATTTCAATGGTCTTAGGCACCAAGGCACCACTCCTTTATCTGTCTCCAGGCAGGTCTGCCCACATGCAGATATGCCCACATAAGAGTATTAAAGGGTTGCGGCATTAGGAAAGTTGAAAACCACTGAACTAAATGATTGTACTAAAGGAATGATGACTGAACAAGTAATTGATTTGTAACTTAGTGGGCCCCATGAGTGGTGAACTTTGACTATTATACTTTGTGTCCCTTAAGGAGGCAAACCTCCTTAAGGATGATTGAATGATTGAGTTACTAAATGATTGTTCTTTGTTTAAAACTTTGTGACCGTTGTGGTAGAAACTATGTGGCCATTTTCTATGATAAGTTGTTGTGAGTGGTCTATTTTGATTTTCTGTGATAAGTTGGAACATTGTGAATGTTGTACCTTGATTTACTGTGAATGTTTTGCTTCTGATTTGTTATTAAATGAATGGAGTGTTCACTATGCTACGTAGTCAGAACCTTGAAAGCTGTTCACAGCAGCATTCTTCTGAAAAGCTGCTTATGTGTGGCATTACACCTTCCTTATTGTGAGGTTGTATTCATTCACAGTTCCTAGTTACCCCTGTTAAGACCAGGCAGAATAAGTTTAACTGCCTTGTTTTTTATTTTTATTGTTTTATGTGACAGCTCTTCAAATATTTAAGGGTAACTTCCAGATCTCCTCCTAGTCTTCTCCCTCCTAGACTAAACATCCCCAATTATTTTAACATTGCTTATATAATATGGTTTCCAGACCCTATACCTGTTACGCCTAGACACAAGTTTTCCAGTGTTCCTTTTAAAATGTGACAACCAGAACTAAAGAGATGAACATCAGAAGAAAATTAATTTTCTTTGAAGAAAAGTAGAGATGCCCCTCTTGCAAACCCCATGGTCAATCACCATTTCAAGTATGATCAGAAGGTACCCTGGGACAACATTACTCTTACTTCATATTTTGAAAGAGTCTTGATTTAATCACTGTGGTCCTCAGATGCAAGGCAGGCAGGTCAAGACATGAAGCCTTCCATCTTAGAAAGGACCTTCCATAACTTACACTTCTCTAGTACAGCCTTTAAGAAGACATAGTCAAGGGCTAGCTAGGTGGTGCAGTGAATAGAGCACCGGACCTGGAGTCAGGAGGACCTGAGTTCACATCTGGCCTCAGACATTTAATACTTAATAGCCATCTGACCTTGGGCAAGTTGCTTAACTCCAATTGCCCTGCTTTACTCCTCCAAAAAAGAAAAAAAAAAGGGACAGTCAATTCCATGACAGGATGAGACTTTGGAAGGCTAGTAAGATTATTATTACTGATTATGGTAATTTGTTTATTACTCCAATGTACTAGAAGCTGTTCAGAATATAGTAATTCAGGGTATATATTTTCCAAAGATAACATTGTATATGACCACTGTAGTCAGTTCAATTAGTAGAAAAAATTACAAAAGACATGTTTAAGTTTGAAATTATTCCCATTGGCACATGATGAAAAACATGTCAGGAATATCTGATGGCAAGTCATTTTGGCAGCATCCATCACCATGAGTAAACCACCTGAGGATCTAATCTTGATGGAAGATTTTGGCCTTTGTTAGTTTTTATTGAACACTAGATTGTAGATTTAATTCTTTCACTTTCTTTTGCAAGACATTCTGTGATTTCCACTTTATAATTGACAATGATTCACTGAAATTTTGTGATACAATTAGCCTTCATGCTGACCAGTCTTCAAACCAGATTTTATAAAGAGAAAGTTAAGAAAACAAGAGATGAAAGGTCAAAGAGATATCCAAGGTTAAAAAGATTATTTAAACTAAAATACCAGGATCAGACAAAGTGCAGCTCATAAACCATCTGCCCATCTTGGTAAATTTATGCATGAGTGGCTTGCAAAGGGAATTTTTTCTCCTTGCACTATTCGTGAGAGGTGAAACTGGAAGGAATCTTCAAATTTCTTCCAATTCCCTTATTTTACAGATGAGAAAACTAAGACCCAAAGTGACTTTCCCAAGGTCATGGCTAATAAGTGACAGGTGGGATTTGAACTAGATCCTATTAATTGAAAGTCAGTGTTTTTCCACTGTCCCATACTGTCTTTATGATTTCATCAAAGTGGGGACCCTCTGTGCAATCTTTCTCCATCAGTGCAGATGGGCAAGAAGTCTCTGGAACTTTTTGCTGGAGAGAGTTGGCTGAGGCATTGAGGAATTAAGTGACCTGCCCAGTGTCACACAACTGATAGGTGTCAGAGGAGGGATTTGAACCCAGATCTTCCTGACTTCAAGGCAGGCCTTCTATCTTCTTTTTAGATCCGTTTGCAAAGGGATAGTCTTGCTAAAAGGAAAGGATAATTCTAGAAAGCTGCATCCAAAGCCCTAATTCTCAGAATCGGTGATTACTTGCTGGAACATTATTTCAGGAGGGGCTCAGATCATGCTCCAAAGGTTATGGTTCTACTCTCCAAACCTCTTTTCATCTTCCTCTTTGTCAGCTGCTTTGCCCACAAGTAGTATCTCTTCCTCTTCTCCTCACCCTCAGCTTTTGTGCTGTCTTCCCCCATTACAATATAAGCCTGTTGAGGGCAGGGACTATATAAGTTGAATGTATTTCTATCCTTGGTGCTTAGCATATTACCTAGCACATAGTAGGCACTTGATAAAGATTTTATTTATTTATCTTTTATGATCCTTGGCATGTCCAAATCTTATATCAATTTTAGCAATATACTTCTAATGCCTAGGAAGTGCTCAGCTCTTTCAACCCCTCCTCATCCATTCTGGTCCAGGCACAGTGCCATCTTGAAGTGCTTTCTTTGCCAAATGAGCTTCTTGTATCATTGCTCTGACTCTTAATGATGTGAAACCTCTTAAGGAAGATTTAAGGTATTGTGATTATAAACTATGTTTCCTTTCAGGCCTCTTCTATTATTGGGCTTGGCCCTTGTATCATAGAAGTCTGTTATTCAGGTGCTAGGACTGCCTTGCTGAATGTCTAGAGGCAGTTTGCATTTTGGCTAGAAAGTCTCAGGCTCTTATGTCTAGGAAATTTAATCCCTGACTCTTTAGAAATCAGAAACCCAAACTCTCTCTCTCTCTTTTTCTTAGTACAGAATTTCAGAAGTCACAGGCTCAAGACAGTCTCCTTTCTCCATTAAGGTTATACAGATGGGCCTTTCTTGTGATTTAACTCTACGCTTAAATCTGTTCAGCTGGCTCTGAATATCAGGAACTTCATTTAAGTAAAGCTGGCCTTGTATGAATGTCCACAGCATCATGCTGTATTTATAAAGAATGTGAACAAAAAGCACACAAATGAGGGGTCTATGGTACATACCTGTAGTTTCTATTTCTAGGGGAGCCTGTGATTGGTGGATCACTTGAGTTCTGGACTTCTCAACTATAGTAGGGCTAAAACTGATTGGGTGTTGACACTGTCCAGCATCAATATGGTAAACCCCTGGCAATGCGATGAGAGTGGTGGGGATTGCTGAAGAAGGAACAAACTAGCCCAAGTCAGAAAAAGAGGAGCTCAAACCTGCATTCATCAATGGTGGGGTCAGGCCCTTGAATTGCCACTGCATTTCTAACCTGGTTAAGATAGGGAGATCTAGACTCAGAACAAAACAAAACAAAAAAATGGTCAGAGGAAACTAGCATTGGTGCAGGCATATTCTTTTCAGAATTAAAATTTAGATTTCTATTTGGTGGTAGCCAGAATTTCCCCATGGTTTTTAGATAGGAAACTACCTTTTAGCTATCTTTTAAAGAGAAAATCACCTGTATTTTCAGTGTTCTTCCCTTCTATTTTACCAGCCTATGAAATATACCTGCCCACAGAACCTCTTAATGAAAAAAAAACCCACCAACCCATATATGTTGTTTCACCAAGAAGAAAGGCACATTTTGAAAGGCTTTGTTGGTCTTGAGTCATGGGGACCTCAGGCCCATGGAGCTCCACAGTTCCATATGCCCATGTTGTCTTGGTAAGTTGTGGTTTGGAGCTTATTCATTCCTTTAGTGGGGCTGCAGTCATAGCTCTGATTCAAGGGGGAAAGCTTCCCATAGAGTCCCTGAAACTGCTCTTAGGCTAACATACAGACAGACAGATGATCATATTCACTTATAGATGATCATATTCACTTACCCTGTGAGAGACATCAGGACATAATGAAAGAGTAAAATGCTGGGCTTGGATCCAGTTCAAATCCTGTATCAGACAGATAATAGCTGGGTGACCTTGCATAAGTCATTTAACTTCTCTCAGGCTCAGTTTTCTCATCTATAGAAAAGGGATAATAACCCCTGCCCTCCATGCATTTTGTGAGGATCAAATTAAATATTTTCTGTAAAGTTCTTTGTAAAACTTAAAAATCGGCTATTATCATTAATCATCTAAAACTCTAGGCTGGACAATTTCCACAAAACAAATTCCACTTATGCTAGACCATTGAGTAAAATTTATGTGGCAGCTAGCCATTGCTGTTCTTTCTGTTATTTTTTTTTAAGAACTTGATTTCCTATTGTTTCTATACCTTCCTTTAGGCACAAGGGATTGCACGTGTATGCTCATACGAAAGATTTGAAAAAGTGCACCCCACAAGCCATCTCACACATTCAGATGCTTTGTGGGATATTCAGAGGAAGCCAGGTGGATGGGTGGATTGAGTATTCGACCTGGAATTAGGAACGAACACCAAAATTCAAATCTGATCTAAGATGCTAACTGTGTGACCCTGGGCAAGTCACTTATTCTCTGTCTTAATTTCCTCATCATGGAGACAATAACAGCACCTAATTCCCAGGATTGTCATAAGGCTAAAATAAGATAATAATAATTGTAAAGCACTTGGCACATGCCCGGCATATAGTAAATGCTACATAATTGTTAGCCGCCATTATCATTATTAATATTCCACTTCTGCTTCAGCTATCTCTTTGGAGCCTGGGATGCTGCTAATAACATGCACAATCTTAAACCCAGAAATATAATTGTACAAGTAGAAATAATTGTCCTGATTTTTGGAAAAGGAAACAGTTTGCAAATTATAGGGCAATAGGCTTGACTGCAGTTTCTGGCAAAATTTTAGAACACATTACTTAAGGGACAGTTAGAAAAGGAAGAGCAAACAAAAAGGTTAGTATTTTGTCATCATGGACAGGTCATGCTGTACTAACCTTGCTTCCTATTTTTTTTGGCAATGTTGTTGGGGTGGTAGATCAGGGGAATGCTATAGATATAGGATATTTAGATTTCAACAGGGCATTTGATAAAGCCTCTCCTATTCTTATGAAGAGATATTGGCTAGACAATACATGCATAGGTGAATTTGGAAGTGATTAAAAGATCAAACCAAAAGAATAGTTATTAACAGAGCCTCTTTTCTGATTGGTTAGTTCCTGGCCCAGATCACCATTTTATTAGGTGACCAGGCCACACTGACGTCTCTCATCTGCATTCTCTACTTTCTGGACTTTTCTACCTTTTCCCCAACTGTTTTCTCTACCTTTCCCCATTCTAGGACTTTTCCTCCTCACCTCCAAGTTTCTAGCTCCTTTTTATGTATTATGTTCCTCTGTTAGAATGTAAGCTCCTAGTGCAGTGGTTCTCAACCTTCCTAATGCTGCCATCCTTTAATACTTGTATGTGGGTGTATCTGCATGTGGACAGACCCGCCTGGAGACAGATGGAGGAGCTGTGTTTCAGTTCCTAAGACCATCAGAAATATGTATTTTCCAATGGTCTTAGGTGACCCCTGTGAAAGGGTCATTCGACCCCCAAAGGGTCATGATCCACGGGTTGAGAACCATATCTAGTGGGTAGGGATTATCTTTTTGGCTTGTATTTGTATCTCCAGAATTTAGCACAAAACATGATACATAATAAATCTTTGAACTTTTTTTTTCTAGCTGTCATTTCAGTGGAGGTGGAAGGGGAAGGAGAAAGGAGGCTATCTCATGGGTCTATGCTTGGCCTGAGTTGTTCAATATTTTTCTTTACTGACTTCAACTAAGATCAGATAGCATTCTTATCAAATTTGCAGAAGATACAAAGTATCCCTACTGGGCTTCACTACTACCAGTGTGGCTCACAAGTTCCCACTGGTCCGCTTCCAATGAGCAATCAGTCAATAGACTTAATTCACTGTTAGCAAAAGCATTTTCTAGAATGACATAGTAAAAACAGTTCAATGAGTCCATCAGTGAACATTTACTAAGTTCTTACTATGTGCCAAACACTGTACTAAGTTCTGAGGATAAAAAGAAATGGAAAAACAAAACAAAACCTTGTCCCTTCTTTCAAGCAGCTCACATTCTAATGAAGGAGACAACACGCAAATAACTGTATACACCAGATTTATACAGTGTAAATGGTAGGTAATCTCAGAGGAAAGGTACTAACCATGTGAGGAACTAAGAAATGCCACCTGCAGAAGATAGGATTTGAACCAAGTCTTGAGGGAAACCAGAAGGAGGAAGTATCAGATGTATGGAAACCATACAGAGTTGGGAGATGGAATGTTACATTTGATGAACAACAAAAAAGCCAGTGTCACTGGATAGTAGAGCATGTGGAGGGAAGTAAAATGTAAGAAGATTGGAAAGCCAAGTTGTGAAGATCTCAAGTGACAGATATTTTATATTTGATCCTAGAAGTAATAGTAAGCAACTAGGTTTTATTGGAGGGCAGCAAGGTGGCACTGTGGAGAGAGCCAGGCTTAAAGTCAGGAAGATTCATCTTCCTGAGTTTAAATCTGGCCTCAGACACTAACTAGCTGCGTGACCCTAGGCAAGTCACTTCTCCCTATTTGCCTCTTTTTGTCATTTTTGTCTGTAAAATGAGCTACAGAAGGAAATGATGAATCACTCTAGTATCTTTGCCAAGAAAACCGTAAATGGGGGTCACAAAGAGTTAGACATGATTGAAATGAGCAAACAAAAGAGTTTATGGCAAGGGAGGAGAAGGAAGGAGGTGACATGGTCAAACCTACATATCAGGAAAATAACTTTGGCGGCTAGACAGTGGTACCCTTCACCCTAAATGGAAAATTAGGAAGAGAGAAGCAATTAGGGAAAAGATAATAAGTTCTAGTTTGAATATTTTGAGTTTAAGACATCTACAGGATATCCATTTCAAAATGTCCAAAGGGCATTTGCTAATGAATGATTAGAATTCAGAAGAGTCCAAGTATATGGATCTGAGAATCATCTGCATAGAGAATATAATTGACCTGATTGTATTTGATGAAATCACTAAGCCAGAGGGAAAAGAGAAGGTGGCTTAGGACAGAGTCTTGGGGGACAAAATTATTCCCCTAAAATCTCTTGGGGTACTGTATCCCAGAAAGACACATCATGTCCATGGGGAGATTGGGTTCTAAAATAAATCACAATAGTAGTGAGGCATATGGATAGGATAAACATGTGGCAAAGGGTAGTAACATAATATTGAAATCCTTTTCTTCCTTCATTAAGCCATCATACAGTTCACCTTGGGTGCAGCTCTCTTGGGGAAGCTACTCACCTTGTTTTTCAGGATCTATTCCTTTCTTGAGTCTATAGCCTCTCTATGAGGGGTCATGTTCTCTGAATATGCTTCTGTCCTCAGGTGACTGTCTTTCTGCATCAGTTTCTGACCTTGGCATATCTCTTTGCACCCAGCTGAATGTATTGTTTCCTAGGTCCAGCCTCTCTGATGACGTAGTTACGTTCTGCATTATATACCTTGTGATCACTTTCTGGGGCCCTTTATTGATTTTTGTGGCTATGTCAATTAAAGTAGGAAGTGAAACTTCCTTAAAAGTGATTACATTAATTGAAGACAAGGGTGGGACATTCCCCTTCCATTACATTCTTTTTGTGACCTCCTTCATTATATGGGAGAAAGAAGTGCTACTTGCTGGCATCCTCACATATCCTATGCATAGAGAATCTTAGTGTATTTCACCTTGATGGTGACATTATAAAAGTTCAATGAGAAAGCCCCTCCTAGAGTTCCCTTAGAAACTACTGTGCATGTAATGGAATCTCTGCCTCATTGCCACCAACATCATTTTTATAAAAAGTAATCTGAGGAAGGCATAGGTAGCAGCTCCCACCCAGAGGTACACAGCAATGGAGCAAAGTTCAAGGACTGAATTCTTCTCCAATATGTAAAGTGTTACGGGCTTATAAGCCTGAGAGTATATTATTCTTACTTCATCACTTCTGTTGTCTGGGGGTGGGGGCTGTATGTGCATGTAGAGAGGGGATGGTGCTGCAGAGAATCAAAGTGAATATTTATATCAAACGTAAGACTGTTATCGAGGCCAGTGGCCTATCCTGATTTGTAAGCACAATCATTTACACTTGTCTGATAAGCCCCAGTGTTTTCCATTCAAGATGTTGGCCTTCTTGACCTGCATTTGAAGCTGGCATGGTGATAATCAGCATCCACATCATAATAGCCACCAATTGGGTGTGGTATGGTGGTGTGTGTGTGTGTGTGTGTGTGTGTGTGTGTGTGTGTGTGTACTCCTGGAAGAAAAAATAAATTTTGAAAATGAAAAAAAAAGTTAAAAAGAATCTCTGATTAACAGCATGTTTTTTAACTACTAGGGAAGCTGCCCAGAGCTTTCCAGACGAGTTTTACTGGAAGAGGAGGAATGGTCATATAAGACAGTGAATGGCTTTGGTTCAAGAATGTGCCTTGCCCTCAGCCCTGCCCTTCCATGGTACTAAGTCAGTCCTGCTGACAACCATACCTTCTTTCCTTCCAACAAGTAGCTCTTTGAATCAAAGCATCCTCCTATAAGGACTTCCTGAAATACCTGGCAGACTGTCTTTTTTTTTGTCCTGAGCTTCACTGGTAAATTTCATTCATCTTTGGCTTTGGCCTGGCCATGCCAATGTGCCACAAACAAATCATCTGTGATATGCCTCAATTATGTTGCAGTTGGAGTCACTGGATAGATGATTGAAGTCTCTACCTCAACTTAGTAACTGCAAATTCCAAATCAACTGGTGTCTTTTAATCTTGTAGATAGAGACCTGTTTTCTCCTCAGACAACAGGTTTCACCTCTCATACTCAGTATTTACCATAGGAGTTGCTACCCCAAAATATATCATTGAATAATAATATTTAGCACTTCAAGGTTTGAAAAGTTTTATCTATCTATGTATATCTCTATATATGTATGTATATATGTATATGTGTGTATTTATGTAAGTGTGTGTATGTATGTGTGTGTGTGTAATTTAATTTGATCCCTACCAAAAAAACCTGATAGATTTAATATCCTTCATTATCATCTGCTTCAGGGTCTTGGATACTTTCTGGTCATTCCTTCCCCAATTTAGCCTTTATGTGACTGCTAATAGAATCTCCCCTGTGTACAATACAGGTCTGGGTATGGCAGTCTCCTGCTCAGAGATCATCAGGAGCTCTCTTTTGCCTGTGGGAACAAATAGGAACTCCTTACCATGACTTTCAAGACCTTCCAATCTACCTTTCTAGTTCCAATGTAAGATTCCACCCTTATTTTATAACATCCCCCTCTGTGCACTAATGCATTGTAGTTCCAGTTAAATGGGAGTCAAGAGACCCAGGTTCAAGTCTGTATATTTATAAACTGTTTGTCTCTGGGAAGATTACTAAAGTTCTCTGAGTTTCAGTTTGTTTATCTTTAAAAAAAAAGAGAGAGACATCATGTAGAGCAGCTGTTCTCAACCTGTGGGTTATGTTAAATTTGTAACAATGAAAATATATCCTGCATATCAGATATTTACATTATAATTCATAACAGTAGCAAAATTACAGTTATGAATTTGCAATGAAAATAATTTTATGGTTGGGGGTCACCACAACATGAGGAACTGTATTAAAGGATTGTGGGATTAGGAAAGTTGAGTATGTAGAGTACTGATGTAGAGTACAGTGGGCAAGCCTTAAGAGTCAGGAAGACCTGGGTTTGAATCATTCCTTTGCTATATACAAGCTGTGGAATTATAGACAAATTAATTACTGTCTCTGTGCCTCATACAGCTCACTAAGTCTGTAAATTCTAGAGGATGAGTTAAACTATACAGTTGAAAAGAGGATTCTGTGTAGAATCCACTACACCAGTGGTATTGATGGGGTCTGGAATGCTTTTGTCTGTAACTTCAGTTTGTAAAATCTCATTTGTGTTTGGGTACCTATGTACGTAACATCAGTCTGTAAAAAGCATGTGCAATTAAGTTGTAAAAGTCACACTTTCCCCCCTCCATAAAGGCATTAACTCTGCCTCTCCCCTTCTGCCAGCCTAAAAGTAGTAAGTCTGCCTAGAAACAAGCTTTCAATAGTATTCTATAAACAAACCCTTAGAGAAATGCATAGCCTCTTTGTTCTAAGTGCCCAGCTGCACCCAAAAGCCTTGAACAACATTATCAAAGACATTATCAAATTATCTGTCTCAATATGGTACCTCCTGAATTCCTAATCAGTCTAGTTCCCAGACTTGGAAACAATCAGGCCTGTCCTCCCAACAGCTATATTGGACATATCTCATTCATCCTTGACCAAAAGTAACCTAGTGGTTTCAAGTCCCAAACCACATCTCTGGACAGCACCCCTTAGGGGGATTTCCCAGTGAATCATGGGCAATTCGCATGTTCAGTTGATATAAAAAGTGCATGTCCCTTTAAGCACTGACCACTCCTACATTCCTCCCTAACTCCCACAAACTCCACCCTTACCCGTCTAGTTAGCATAATTAGCATTAGCATTTGACTGACAGTTTTATGGTTATAAAAACTGCACCTCAAGCCCCAGCTCTTTGCGGGTTCCCTTAAGCTTTTCCTGCCTGCTGCAGAGCGTAAAACTTTATAACTCTACTTTAGATCCCTGCACTTTGCAAGTTCCCCTGTTTCTTCTGCCTGCCTCTAAGTCAGTATATCAATAAACTTTTAAACTTTGCCAAAAGACAGCTTGGGTCCTGGTGAAATTCTTTCCAGATAAGAACCCACTAGGGATTATATGAGATCTGTCAGACACCCACAAACTCTCCAAGCCTCTTCAGTATCAAACTGCCTTTTAGCCCCCTCTTGACTTAAAAACCCACAAATTAAAGGCAGATAGGTGGCACAGTGAATAGAGCACCAGCCCTGGAATCAGGAGGACCTAAGTTCAAATTCGGCCTCAGATACTTGATGCACTTACTAGCTGTGTGACCCTGGGTAAGTCACTTAACCCCAATTGCCTTGCCTTCTCCCTTCTTCCCCCAAAAGCCCATAAATTAACATAATCTCTATTGTATTTCAATTTATTCCATTAAATATTTCCCAATTTCATTTTAATCTGGTTAAACCTGAGAGTTTTGCAGGCTACTTAATGCAAGGTTGACATCTGTGCTTCATACTAGTGGTGTCAAATTCCAGTAAAAATGGAGACCAATAAAACACACATAAAGATCTCTGAGGGATGCATACTGGCTTAGAAAACCACATATTAATGTTATATGTGTTTTAGCTGTCCTAGTGATGCTATTCAGGAAAGTCAGAAGCACAACCTGGAAGGAAATGAAGCATGGTCCTCCTGGGTCCATCCCCAAAAAGAAGGCCCTCAAAGGAAGTCACCAACGGAAATAGTCATTTGAGCTTTCTTATGTACTTATCTCATTCTTCTTCTTCTTCTTCTTCTTCTTCTTCTTCTTCTTCTTCTTCTTCTTCTTCTTCTTCTTCTTCTTCTTTTGCTTTTTGGAGGGCAATTGGGGTTAAGTGACTTGCCCAAAGTCACATGGCTAGTAAGTGTGTCAAGTGTCTGAGGGTGAATTTGAACTGTATTCCTCCTGACTCTTGCGCTGGTGCTCTATTCACTGCACCATCTAGTTGTCCCTTACTTATCTCATTCTTACTTGTATTATTTTTATCTGGATTCATGGTTTATCTCCCTACAAGACTGTAAATACCTCAAGGATAAGGAGTAGGTAACTTTTTCATCCTTGCATGCCAGCACCCAGCAGAGTGAACGGGATAAAATGGGCACAGGCCCCCAAAATGGGGACAAATATTTGTTGAAGTGACTCAAATTTGTTAAATGTATTTTAGACAAGTCTCTTTACCTCTGGGCTTCAATTTCATTATCTTTAAAAAACTGGAGAAATTGAACTAGTTGATTTCTAAGGTTTCTGCCAAAACTAAAACTCTTGACTATTACCCTGGCTTTGTGATTCGCTCAGAAGTGGGCAGATAGCCCATGCCTCATGCCCTACGGGACTACATTGCACTGCTGTGCAAATGTTAATGGTAGCTTTGATGTCCCTGCTTTGATGAACATGGCTCTTTGTTACAGAAACAGATGCTTCCCATTATTCTTTTAGCAGTCTTAAAATAAATGATTGACCTCTCTCCTAAACACAAGGCCAAGATCATATCTTGCCATTTTGCATCTCATTTAAAAACTAAGTTACACTTAGTCTAGTTCTCCACCTCTGTGCACTTTTCCCTCTGGCTTCTGGCATAACTATACTGTTTGGTCATCGTTTGTTCTGGAGCACATACCTTGAATATCACAATTAGAAGATTCTTTATTCTGAAGCACTTAAAGTTCTGTATCCATTCCATGCTATTGTTGTACTTGGCCTCACCTGGCTCCATTGATCCTTTCCCCTCCCCCCACTCTGCCCTAGCCAGCCATCTTCTTCCTGTTTCCTCACTGAAGTTGGCTGTGCAGGTTTCCCTGCGTGTGAGACTTAAAATGTGTACTAGCCAATCCCTGCTGTAAACCTCTTATTTCTCAATCCCTGACCATTGAGAGTTGGGGGGACCCTATATATATCAGTGATCTCCTCTTGGTCAGTCCTGTTTGATTTGGGCAAGGTAAGATGTAGCCCCAAACAGCAAGTGCTAAATAAAATCCACTTCCTAAATTTGTACTTGGGGTCTCATTCGCTTCTTTCGGCACAACACTATGGGTGGTAGTACTCTATGGTATAATAGAAAAGGCACTGGACTTGGGTTCTAGTCTTGATTCTATCACTAAATAGCTGTATGGTCTTGGTGGAGTCACCTTTAAACCCTCTGTACTTTTTTCCCATGTGTAAAATGACGAGGTTAAATTAAAAGTCTCTAAAGTATCCTTGGTTTCCCTTAAGACTCAGCTCAGTAGATCAATTAGATTGATTAATTCATTAGGTTGTAAGCTCCTTGAGGGCAGGGACCGGCTTCTCTTTTTGTTTCTCTAGGGCATAGCACATAGTAGGTGCTTAATAAATGCTTATTATCTGATTGACAGGTCAAGTAATACCTTCTGCATGACTTTTCCTAGTTGCTACTGCTTTCTCTACAAGGTTACCTTCTATCTGCTTCTTTATATTACTCTTTAATCATTTTCCATACTTCTCACCAACCACTTTGTTCCTAGGGGGCTATCCCTGTTCCCTTTCCAGCTTCTTTTATAAACTGTCTTCCCCTAAAGGACTGTAAGCTCCTTGAGCACAGGAACTATTTTGGTTGCATCTATGGCATATAATAAGTAATTATAATGCTCTATCAATCTAGTATCTATGTGTTCTTATATAGCAATATATACACTATATCTATCTATCTATCTATCTATCTATCTATCTATCTATCTATCTATCTATCTATCTATCTATTTATCTATCTATCTATCTATCTATCTATCTATCTATCTATCTATCTATCTAGCTAGCTATCTAGCTATCCATCCATCTATCTATGTGCATGTTGTCTTCCCCCTTGAATATTAGTTTCTTGCAGGACAGAAATTGTTTCACTCCCAGCACAGTGCTTGGCACATAGTGCACACATAGTAAATATGTTGATCGATTGATTCCTACAGATTCTGTGTTCTTTGATTCTAAGTCCTAGCTCTATTTGGATATTCCTGCTCCACCTCTCACTTTCTATGAAGTATCTGTAGAGGAGAGCTATTGGTTAAGATAGATTTAGCCCCTGAAATAAGAGACACCCCCTCCAATTTTATGTTCTCTGTTACAATTAAGAGAGCCCTCTAGGTAATTTTTCTAGGGCCCCACAATAGCTCAGCAGGAAGGGACCACATTTGGATGGCTCCCAGCCTAGTCTTACAGGCACTGAGAAGTGGAATCTCATCATCCTTTGGGGAGAGGTGGCCATGTGAAGCTTGACTGTAAAGCAGTGTTCTCCAGACCGAAGTCTGGCAAAGGTTTCTTTTTTTTTTTTTAATTTTAATTTATTTTCTTGGTTACATCACTCATTTCCACAAGGTTTTGAGTTACAGATTTTCTCCCCTTTTTGCCCCTACCCCCCAGCCCAGAACATTGATCCTACTGTAAGGCCCCTCCCACAATATGTTCCCCTCTATGCCCTCCTCCAACACCCCTCTAGCTTTCTAGCAGGGCAGGGAGGGGCTCCCTGCCCCCCCCCCCCGTCCCTGAATGTATTATTTCCCAGTTGCATTTGATTGTATAGCTTTAAATACTAGATTCTTGCAATTCCTCCCCTGTCACCC
>CM053593.1:243321920-243343687 GCA_028646575.1 Pseudocheirus occidentalis | reverse complement strand
CTTCTAGGCATTCTTCAATTGTCTTGGAAGCATTTGGTGTGGGAGTTCTGAGTTCTTGGTTCTCTTCCTCCCGTTCCATGCTTTGATCCTTTTTATCCATAAAAAAGGATTCTAGAGTTTTATTGGTGTTTTTATTTTGCTTCCCTTCCTCATGTTGGCCAGTCAATTAATTGTTTGGGTTTTTTAGGTCTGTGAAACTCTGTTTCCAAGGGGGGAAGCTCTGTTCCAAATTGCTGGGGTTTTCCCAGCTGCTGGAGCTATTAGGGGGGTGTTGCAAGTCCCCCCAGCTTCGGCTTGCTGAAAGTGCACCCCAGGCCCACTACCCACGACCACGATCCGGATCCAGGCTGCTCAATGCAAGAGCACTTGGCCCTGATCAACCGATTCAGCCCCCCTGCGGAATCTGCAGGCCATGGGATCTGAAGCAGCCTGGTGGGGGCCGCCGCTGGTTCCAGCAGTTCCCTTCCCCCACTGCTTCTTTGCCCTGGGGGCAAACTGCCCCTGGCCGAACTGCTTAATCACCCCCAAATTAATTTTCAAAGTTTCAACTTTCACTAACCGTCTCTGACCGAAGCTCCCCTCTGGCAGGTGCTTTAGATTTTCTTTGAAGTGTTCTCAACTGCTGTTTGGGAGGGTCTGCTGCTCCTCCTGGCCACCCTGGGGCCTTGCCTGGCCACACCTGAGGTTTTGGGCTGCCCTACGAGGTGCCCCTCTCCCATCCCGTTCCTCACGCCTTGGCAGATGTGGAGGTGTTGCAGGCTGTAGAACCTGTGCAGACTGCCTGCGGGGCTCGGCTCAGCTCAGCCAGGCTCCTTCCCACAGTTCCAGGCCTGACCATGGTCTCGGCTTCAGACTTTTCCAGCCTCCATTCCGGCTGCCGTGATGAGCCCCTGCTGCTGAGCTGCCTTTAGCGAGAGATGTGTTCTCTGTATTTTTGTGAGTCTGAGTGTCCTAGACTTTCCTAGACTTTGTCTGGGCTCATATTTTCTGGGTGTTTAGGGTGGCGGTGTGGGAGCTGCGGGACCTTGCTCCTTCTACACCACCATCTTGGCTCCGCCCCCCCATCTGTTTTTCTGATGATGTATTTCAAATTTTCTTGTTTTTTCATTCTTTTAACTTTGACTGTTTCTTGATGGAGTCATTAATTTTCACTTGCCTAATTCTAATTTTTAAGGCATGATTTTTTTTTTTACCTGTTATGGGATCTGAAGATGTTCCCTGCCCCTAGCCCTTTGATAGGCTTAAGTGGCTCTGAGAACCTTCCCTGATTTGTAAGTATTCTCTGCCACCTAACAGGCTGAATGTGGTCACATGGAACCTCTGGCAGGAGGCTTGTTCTCCAGGAATGCCCACTCCTTATTACTTTGTTATTGGGCAGTGGCTCAAGAGTGCTGTGACATTTTCTGATCCAGGAGAAGGCTATATATACCCTGATGTAAGTTTTTACTTTGGAAAGAGTTGTGTGATTTGGCCAGATGAGACTCTGGGAAGCTGCTGGTGACTAACAAGCTGTGGATATAGTGGTCAGACAGTTGGAAGCCTGTCTGCTGATCTGTTTCTTTTCTGCTTGTAACTTATTTGTATTCTTTGAAATTCAGGGGGCTTTTCCCCCTGAACTAGGTAAATGGTATATGTTTGATTGATTAAAGTAAGTTGTTAACCCTTTTTGAGTTGCTTTCCTTTAGAAAAGCAGATCTAAGAACCTGTGCTAGCAGCCATTGTGGGTATGCTAGGGTGCTTGCTGATACAACCTCTTTTTCCATTTGCCTAATTCTATTTTTAAGGTGTTATTTTCTTCGTTTTGGGGGTGCCTCTTTTACCAAACCATTAATTTTTGCTTTCTTGCATTATTCTCATTTCTTTTGTCTATTTTTCTTCTAACATTTTTAAATTTGATTTTGAAAATATTTTTTAGCTTTTCCAGGACTATTTGCTGGGCTCATATCTAATTCACATTTTTCTTTGAGGCTTTCCCTCTAGCTCTTTTGACATCATTAATTACTTCTGAGTTTATATCTTGATCTTCCTTCTCACCACAGTAGATTTTTATGGTTAGGTTCTTTTTGTTTGTTTTTTGCTAATTTTCCCTGCCTATTTAGTTTTACCAGTTCAATCATTTATTATTTTTTAAATTAAATGTTTCATTTTGAACTTAAATTCAAAGAGGGGAAAAAAAGAACACTTCTGTGTACACAGCACAACATAAAAGGATTCAATACATAACCATGAATTTCCATGACAGTTTACTTTTTTGAAAAAGTATGTAATAAATGCTGCACATCATTTTCAAAGCTACTCTGCTTTTTTTGGTGCTTCCTTCTAAATCTTCTTTTGTTTTCTGCTATGCATTTTTTTCTCCCTCCCTTCTCATGTCACCCTAGAGAAGGCTGCTGATTATATATATAGACACACATATGTAAAATCATAGAATGCACCTATTAGTTCTTTCTCTGGATGTGGATAGCATCTTCCTTCCAAAAGTCCTCTGTAGTTTATTTGGTTATTTATAATACTCAAAATGATTCAGTCATTCAAAAGTTGTTCTTAGAACAATATTATTATTACTGTGTACAGCATTCTTCCGGTTCTGCTCATTTCACACTTCATTATTTCATGCAAATCATTCCATATTTTTCTATAATTATTGGGCCCATCATTTCTTATAGCACAATATGCATTATATCACAAATCATATACCACAACTTGTTCAGACATTCCCCAATTGATGGGTATCCATCTTTACCACCATAAAGAACTGCTATAAATATTTTAGAACATGTAAGTTCTTTTCCTTTTTCCCTAATCACCTTGGAAAACAGATCTATTAGTGATATTGCTCTGTCAAAGGGTATACATTTTTATAACTCTTTGGATAAAATTCCAGATTGCTCTCTAAAATTGTTTGATCAATTCACAGGTCCACCAATGATAAATCAGTGTTCCAACTTTTCTATATCCCCTCTAACACTTGTCACTTTCCCCTTCTATCATTTTAGCCAATCTGATAGGTGTCAGATGATATCGCAAAATTGTTTTAACTTCCATTTCTCCAATCATCAATCCCTAATTTATGTATAGGTTCCCCAACTTTTTTTTAACCTTTTTGGTTAAAGTTTATATTAATTGAATGATTATATAGTAATGTAAACTGAATTGCCCATTGTAGTCAGCTGTTTTATCTGCTTTATATTCTTACAAATCTTTTGGATCACCCATATTTTAAATTATTTCACTCATCCTATGTCAGCAACTCTACCAGAAAGAGTATGAAAAGGTGTTATATCTCAATTGTTCTACTTTTCAGTAAATCTGCATGAATTTGGTATAAAGAAAAAGATTATCAGTAATAAACTCAGTTGTCTTTGATTGCCTGTATTACTTTTCCATCTTCTCTGTCCTTTTCTATTTATAAATTAAACTTAGCTATACCTAGTGATGCTTTTCATGTTTAAGTAAAATATTCAAGTATTTTTCCATTTATTTCCAAATGATTAACAATATCCAACCCATGACTCAACTATAATTTTTTAAAAATCAAGTTATGCAGACTGTTTCTCTTTTAGGCAACATTAATGGTCCTTGTGCTACACAGTGAATTTAGAGAAAATAAAGACTCAATAGATTGGTGTTTATTTCATCATTTCAATTTCGTTTTAGGGATTGTGTTACTTCCAATGTCATATTGGATAGCTTTTGAAAAATACTTCTTATGCAACAAAGTACGCTCAAACAACTCATTATATCTTTGACTTCATGTAAAAATACACTGACCTGCATAAATTAATACCTTTTCTTGTATTACAAGGCCTGGATCAGTCAAAAAACAAAAATACCTCATTTCCCATATCAGAAGAACTTGATGAGAAGGCATTTAACCACAGTTCTCTTAAATGCAGTCATCTGAAGAATCATCAAAAAGCATTAAACATTTATTCTATGCTAGAACTGAATTTCAAACCTAATCACATATGTTGAACTGAATTTCTTCAAAAATATATCTTTGGTAAACATATAGTAACAGTGAAGAACAGGAGAATTCAATGCTTTCCCTTCTCAAAAAAAAATACCCCCAAACTGTCAGGTCTGGGTCATGTAACCAGGAAAGTCAAAGGCAAAGACTTCTGTTACTCGTTTTTGTGGTCCCAGCCGGTAGCAAAAGGTAATTCATAAATGCATATTGAATTGGATCCTAGCTACAAATGTTACAAAGAGCATATATATATAAACGTGCCTCTTTTGGAACTTTTCTTAATTCCCTGAAAACCTATTTAAATATGTCAAAAACTAATTAAACTTCTATATGCCTGGCATTGTGCAAAGTATTGAGGATATAGACATAAAATAGACCTTGCTCTCAAGTAGCTTTATGGAATGGGATAGACAAGATGCAAACTTATGTACAAGCCATAGCTTAGAAGAAAACAATAAATTGTGAATCACCAAGAGAGAGAAGGCTGAAAAGGATTCTCACAGAAGGTGGGATTTCATCTGTAACTTGAAGCCAGGAAGCACAGCTGAGGAGAAAGGATTCCAGGAGAGAACATAAAAACTTGTTTTACATTTGGGTCTAGTCCCTAACCTGGGGTCCATCAAATTAAGAATTTTTTTTTCCAAAATAAATTATTTCTTCTGTTATCCCATGCATTTTATTTCATGCATTTAAAAACACTCCAGGGGAGAACAAAGGCTTCACCAGACTGCCAACAGAGTCCTATGACGCAAAAACAAAAAACCCTGTAAAACAAATAAAACATGGATGGCGTTCTTATAAGATTATTTTTATTTAAGCTTCTCAGACTATTCTAAGATCCCGGGGAGCGGTGAACTTCTTCCAACGATTGAAAGAAAAATCTGACCCCAGAAAACGGAATCATCCTCTGGGAGGACGGAAGTGCTAGATGCTATATCCATCCCCGTTTCTAGTACCACCAATTTCGCCAATTTTTTGCTCACATATCCCACCAATTAAAACCCCTCTCTTCCCCCCGCCAGCTTTCCTCTCGTCTGCTTCCTTTTCTCTTCCTCCTCCTCCTCCAACTTCTCCTCCTTTCCCTTCTCCCAGGGTCGCCTCTTTTTCCGAATTTCCCTCAACTCTCAGGAATTCCGGAAGGGGATTTCAAAGAGAAGCACACTCATAAACACTCACTCAAAGTCGACTAAAGGGACAACAATAAAGAGCCTGGTAAACATTACCCGCATAGAACCTCGAGAGGGGCAGTCAGCCAATGCTAGACCCTCACCTGCAATAGTCCCGCCCCCTCCGCAGCATCCGCTAGGGTTGTAGCCAATAGGAAGGACAGGACGCCAGCACCACCCAATGAGTGTCGGAGAAGCGGCTCCATTGGCTGGGGCTGTATCGCAGGGCAGCCTGGGCCACCGCCTCCGTTACCCTGGAGCCCGAGTCGCTGCCTCTAGAGCCTCCGCCCCCGCCCTCGTCCCCGCCCCCGGCTCCGGGTTCAAATACAGCGCAACCTGGCAACCGCAGCCCATAGCTAGTCCCGCACCCTCCCGGGGAGGGAGTCCCCCGCCGCCCTCGGGCGTCTGCCCATTGGTGGGCCGACGCGGAGATCCAGGGCTGGGAGGCTCCTCAGCCCAGAGGAAGGCGGAGAAGACGGGCCGGATTTGGTGAGGGAGGCCTGGCGACTAAGAGGACTTGGGGAATGGGGTGGGGTGTGGGGGGTGTTGGCTTTTTGGGAGGTGGGGACGTCCAGAACCCCTAATGTAGAGAGAGGGCTGTGGCTTTGCAGATGCCAAAGTGGAGACGTGAGACTTTCCTGAGGGAGTGTGAGGTCCTCCTGATAGAGAAGGGGGGATAAGGCCCTCTGGGTGGGAGAGGTAATTCCTGGGGGATCTTGGCCCTGGTGAAGTGGGTGAGTTAAGGCCTGGAAACTGATGGGGTGGTGAGGAGGGATGATTAGTAGGGGAAAGGGTGGAGGCTGGAGAGCGTCAGTAAAGAGTACAACTCTGAAATAATCTCGGAAGGGTTTGAATGCTGTCTGTCACCTCCCCCCTCCCCACCCCCCACCCCCGCCCGTGACCTGCAGCAAGCCACCTTTCTTCTTTGAGACTTGGTTTCCTCATCTGTAAAGTGTGAAAGTGTGTGTGTAGGGGGAAGAACATTGAATTTTGAGCTGTATGAGTCTTGTGGTTTCTTTCATCTCTTAACCTGTGATCCTATATTGAAGGGACCTTGGGACTGATATTGGATTTAAATAGAAGGTGGAAATGAAATAGAAGGCAGCTGGTCAGAGTGGAAAGGAAGTTTTTAGAGATGGCAATTCTTTATTATTCCAAACATTCTATGTTTTTAGAATATTGAGACCAATCAGAAGGCATATTCAGCATCTCTTTTGTATCAGGATGCACTGTACTGGAATATAAATACAAAGAAGCCGCCACAGTGGGCCTTGGAATTTTGTAGTCAGGAAGACCTGGATTCAAATCCAGTTTAGACCATTCCTAGTTGTATAACGCTGGGCAAATCTCTTGATCTTTCTAGGCCCACCTTGTTTCCTTATCAGTAAAATGAGAGATCAGGTTAACCAAGGAGATGGGAGAATTTGAAGGTTGTGCCCATCAGGAATAAATTGATATGCCCTGAAAATTAGAGGATTCAGGATTCACATAAAGTGAATTTATGGACCCTCTTCCCCTTCCTCTCCTCTCTCTTTTTTGGTTCCTGAATGCAGATGAATATAATAGAGGTAGAGTCATGGTTTTTGTGTGTGATTATGTGATGGTAACTTTAAAAAATAAAGTATACTTTGGAGTTGAAATTTTCTTTCAGTCATAAAACACATAATAAGTACCTTCTATGGTGCCAGAACTGTGCTAAAACACAAAGCCTTTGTAACCTCTGCCCTCAAGGAGCCTACATTTTTACAATCTTTGTTTTGCTTCTGACCATTAAGAGGAATATTTAGGGATGGGATATTTAAGAAGAACGTTGCAATTAAGCTTAGTACTTGAGAATGTGAAAACAGATTACTTTTTGAGAAGTTGTCAAGAACTGGGGAAATGATACAGAACTGGATACAAATGAGAGTTTCACAAAGGGCTTAAGAAGATAATTGCAATTATGGGTCATTTAACTTTTCTGAGCCTCAGTTACCTCCTCTGTAAAATGGCATTGTTTGCTCTATCTCAGAGGGTTATGAAGAAAGTACTTTGCAAATGTTAATAAATTATTTAATGGGCACGATTATTATTCTTTGAAAATTGTAGAATTGATGAGCAACTATTAGGAAAGGAAGAGCCAGCATTGGTTCGTTGAAAATTATATTCTACTAATTTTCATTTCCTTTTTTCAGCGGTTACTAGATACAGTCATCATAAATTTCAGCAAGCTTATGATATCCTTATAGGCAAGGTGAAAAGATAAGGAATGTTACATGATAGTATGGTTAGGTAGATTCTTTTCTGGTTGATTAACTGGAAACAAGAGTATTAATGTATCTGTATGACTCCATCCTTGGTACTCTATTGATCAATATTTTGATATTTAATTTAGATGAAGATGTCTGGGCATACATAATCAAACTTGTTGATGATCCTGAAACTAGTAGAGTAGCCAATGATTGCATGAAGTTATTGAAAGCCCTGAAGATCTCATTTGGCTAGCATGTGTCTAAAGCAACTAAGATGAAATTTTTTCAAAGAGGGGAAATCATAGATTTAAAACCAGAAGGGAGATAGATCTTTACAGATCATCTAGCCCAGAGGGGTCAAACTGGCTGCAAGCAGGCAGCAAAACTCCCTAATTAGTCTGAACCAGATTAAAATGTCTTTGGGAAATGCTTAGCAAAATAAATATAATGTCATGTTGGTTTGTAATTTCCTAAGTCAGTATGCTGCTGGCAGAGAAATTTCTATTTTAATTTGATACTATTCATCTAGTCCAGTTCCCTCATTTTATAGATAAGGAAACAGAAACCCAGAAAAGTGATAGAACTGACGATTGAATTAATTGGTAGAGATGGGACTTGAATGTAGGCTCCCCTATAAACAGTCACTCAGTACTATTTCCACTGTTCCATGGTGTCTCATTAATTAAAGGGATAAATATAAATATGCACTTGTATTCAAAAAATTAGCTGCACACAAGTATGGGATAGGGGAACATGGTTTAAAAACAGGTCAGAAGAACCTAGGATTTTAGTAGACTATAGGGCTCTGTTCAGTTGAATAAACAAACAAGTATCTGCCATAGTCAGATACTGTTAGGTCATATGTATATAAAGAAAAATGAAAACTGGTTTGCCTCAGAGATTGCATTCTTTTGGGAAGAAGGGAAGAGGATGTGTATACAGAGATAAATACAAACAAATACAGAAGTTTTGAATGGAGAGGGAGAGCATTACAGGAACTGTACAAAGGTACAGCAGATTCAGCATATTACATATGGGGGAATGGCAAGTAGTGCAGTTTGGCTGAAACATAGATTGCATGAGGGAAGGTGATGTCTGAGTAGTGTGGAGTGAAACTTTGGGGGTGGATTTTAAAGGATTTTAAGTGCAAAAGAGGATTTTATTTTTTATCCCAGAGACAGTATGGGGCCATGAAACTTATTGGACAGGGAAAGTGTTATGGTTAGATTTATACTTTAGAAATATTGGTTTAACATCATTGTAAAAGATGGGAGGCAGGGAGGCTAATTAGGAAGCTATTGTAGTGTTCCAAGTGAGAGCCAAAACCAAGCTTCTGATGGAGAGAGTTAGCGGTGATCTGGTAGCTTAAAAAAAATACTTTTTTTTTTTTTTGTAAAGTATCTCTAGCAAGAAAGATGATACTGTTGTCTTCTTCATCCTTCCACATGTGGACCAAGCTGCATTTGGAATATTACGTACCACTTCCTGAGAGAACTCTAACAAGGTAGTATCACATTTCAGAAGAGTCATTGACAAAGTGGTGGCAACTAGTATAGGGACCTTGAAATACTGAATGGTATGATATGCTGAATGATGTTTAAAAGGTTACTTAGGATATTTGAAAGGTTATCCTTTTGAAGTGTAGGATTTGTTATGTTTAGGGCTGGGGGTGGAGGGTGGGGGGGTGGGGTAGAGCCAGGAACAACAGGCGAAATTTATTAGGGAATTAGCTCCTGAGTCAGTAACAATTAAAGTAAAATGGGCAGCCTCAAGCAGTACCTGGATTCTCCTTTGCTTAAGGTGATTAGATGACTATTTGTCTGGAGTATAGCTAGGATTTCACTTTGTATGAAAGATTGGACTAGATGATCCCTGAGATCATTTGCAGTTATCATATTCTGTCTTTGTGAGGTCTAGTTTATATTGATAAGTATATAATGAGAACTGACAGTCTGATTTAGAAAATTCCATTAGGTCTGGATTTGGTGATATACCAAACTGTACATTGATACACCAAACCGTACATTGATACACCAAACCATACAGTGATACACCAAACCATACAGTGATACACCAAACCATACAGTGATACACCAAACCATACTGTGCATTCACCCTTGGGACATTTTAAAGAAGGGATATATGTTTTTAAAATTACATGAGGTGTTGTCAGAGAGGTGGCAGACTTTAGAGGTAGATGTGAGATGTTCTTCAGACATCACCTATATATTAAATGTTTTGTTTCACTAAGCTGTTACAAAGGGACAGGGGAGGAGTGTCAGTTAGAAGCGACAAATGCAGTTGTTTTCCATTCATTTTCAGTCATGTCAGCTCTTTGTGACCCCATTTGGAGTTTTCTTGGCAAAGATACTGGAATGGTTTGCCAGTTTCCTTCTCCAGTTCATTTTACAGGTGAGGAAACTGAGGCAAACAGGGTTAAGTGACTTGCCCAGGGTCAGGTACAAAAAGAAACATAAATAAATTCAAAAGATGACAGAAACAGCAATTGTATTATTTTGTTAAATTTTGTATTTGCTTTAAAAAATGTCTAACAATTTCATATATAGTTTCTTTTATTCTTTGTGTTTCAATAATTAAGTTCATAATAAAGAAGAAAATATTTTAAAAAGTCAGATGGGGGATTGCATGGTTTTGGGGTTTTTTTAAGTAATGAAATGAGATTCAAAGTAATTTTAATTGTCTTTAATTTGTTCAGTGAAAAAATGCATTCCCTGGTAATGAGATGAAATGTGTAAGCATAGGAGATAATGATTTGTCACATTAAATATGGTACTTTACAGTTTAGACAGTCATAACCAGCCTATGAACTACATAGTGTGTGTGTCTTACAGATAAGGAAACTGAGACTTAAAGAGGTTAAATGATTTACCTAAGATGATACAACTTAGAAGGTTCAGAGCTGCTATTTGAATCCATTTCTCTTTATTCCCATCTGGTGGTCTTCATTCCACTTTAAATGTAGTAAATGAGCTGTAGGTATTTGGGGGGAAATTATTTTTGGAAGGGAATGTACATGCTGTTATCAGGCTGTCTGTAATATATCTGACACCAAGAATTGTGGGAGGGCTAAGATCAGATTAAATCTGTTTGGGGGTCAGTGATTATACTGTTTTTTAAGAGAACAGTTTTTTTTTAAAATAATTGCTTTGGTAATGATCTGTTTAGGTTAATTTTTAACTTAGAATTAGATAATGGATGTGTGTGTATGTGTGTGTATTTGTATCTTTTATCTCCATGCAAGCTATAGAGAAAAACGAGACTTGGAATAAGAGTAAGATTGGAGAAATTTTTTTTTCCTTTCTCTTTTTCATTAAAAAGACCATTATCCATAAAATACACTCAGGAAGCAATATTATTGTTTTAATATCAGTGGCCGTCTGTTATTTTCCAATATTCTGTTATTTAGTGTGAGGCAAATTTCATATTAGGATTTCTTTGTGTTACTACACTAACATTTATATAAATTATTAGTTTATATTTGGATTCTTTAATAAAGTGTTTATTCAGGTGTAGAATATTAAGTAGCAACTTTAAAACAATGAATTATCTTCATATTCTCTGTTACTATTCATATGACAACCTGGAAAAATTTTCTCTGTGAGGTCAAAAACCAAAGTACAGTAGAATTCTGACAGCTCATTATTACACAGAAAATGTGTGTGTGAAGTGTTTGGTTGTCTGACTATTTCTGAGGTATCTGAATTATCTTAGGTATGGGGAGATCAGCGACTAAACCCTGTTAGTGTCAGTGATTCTGTATTTTTAAGGAACAATTGCTTAGCTAATTAAAACGTTGTTTTTGATTATAAGATTATATGTTCCTAAAGAGCTGCCTTGTATGACATAGGTCAACTCGTATCCCTTAAAACAGAAGCCCATAATTAAAACCAGATATGAAATGGTAGTAGTCTTGTCTCTTAACACTAGAGTTATGATGGTAATGCTGTCTCTTAACACTATGTTATAAAGGAGTTCTTTATGGATAGTGATCAGACTATAACCAGACTGTATTCCAAAATTTCATTTTTTGTATTCCAACCACCCAGGCCAGTGTGAGCATTTTGTTTTAGCATATCTTACTTGTCCATGTATGATATTAGCGTTTGATCACAGATTCTTTGTACATTGGATTTTTTTAAACTCTAACATTAATTTTTTAATACTGCTTAAAGATCATAAAAAAGACATCATTTGGTTTTGCTATTTCATTTGCCAGTGACTAAACTTACTTTGATTATTAAAAAAGAAGTCACCGTAGTAAAAAAAAAAAATCTTAGGGAGGGATCAGCAACATCTTTTGTCACGTGCAGCACTCATTTATGTACTACTGGCAGACCTTTAAAAAATTGGTTAGGATTAAATTAAAAGAAAAAGACAATTAAATTGGGAAGTAAAAAACTAATATAAAAGGAAAAAAAGATAACTGAGAGTGCCAACAAGAGATGGTCTACCTGCACATAACAGAAATACTATAATGACCTGAAAAGTTTTAAACTAGGGATTCCCAGTGAATTTTTTTTAATGTTTTCATACTTGATATTCTAAGTTTGTATATAGACTACAGGAGAGAGGTAGAATAAAAGTTGACTTTCTTACTTTTCCCTTTTGTAATTTAAGAGAGGCTCCAGAAGCCCTTGTCAGTTCATTTGAATACTACTGCCTTTTAAAAATAAAAAGTAGATAGTTTTAGAAAATAATTTTTAGTGTCTATTAGCATTTTCTAAACCAGAGGCTAATACTTTAAAAGTAACAAGTTTAGTTATTATTAGTCATATTTTCTCTTCTCTATAGTTACATTCCATTTTGATGTGAAAGTCCTTAAAGGTTGTACTAGTAGGGTATAAACTCTTGCATTTTAGAGTAATCTAAAAAATTCTTGATTATAGGCTCAATGAAAGGTTGAGTAACTGTTGACCCTAATACAATGTAGCCATAGCTAATTTGGCAAATTTCATCACCAGATAAATTCTTTGGTCACAGTAATTCTTCAAGAGAAATTGTAGAGTGGTATGATCAGTTTATTCTAATAATGGCATAGATTTTTTTAAGATAAAGATTTTTATATTAAGACTTTAAGTTGGATTTGTCTTTCCAAAGGAATAGGCGTCTTATTCTTAATAGGTATTTTCAGTTGACTCAACATGAGATCACAATTGTAGAACTAGGTTGAAAATACTAGCTTTTTAGATACTCATAATTGTCACAAAATATAAGAAAATATTCTATTTTTATTTTTCCCTTTGGATTTTGTTTTTAAGGGAAGTTATCTTTCATAGAATTAATGTGAGTAATCTTTGCAGGGGAGGTAAGAAAAAAATGGAACAAGGTACTCAAATTTCAAAAAATAATCCTTGAATTTACTATTGCGTGAATTTTTAGCCAGTTCTTATGTAAAAATGCTTAGTATAATTTTCAAAAACAAAATTATTTTAAAAACTTCTGTATTTACATTATACTTGTAGTATACCATGTAAAAGATTTATAATAGCTATTTTTTGCTTTAGGATCCAACCAGGACCCTGCTAGAACATGTCGTAGGTAACTGTTCCCTGTATATTCAGATAAAATTAAGCATCTAATCATGGATAATCAATTTTAAAAGCTCATTTTAAAAGTCTTTTGGCAAGAGATATCCATTTCAACATGTTTCAGTATATATTCAAAATATATTTGAGACTTTCCCCAGTTTGTGTCTTATACAAGCTGTACTATAAGTAATTGGTTATTATTATTAAAGCTCTTTGAAAACAAGTTGTTGCTTTATACATATATGTATAATATATATTTATATAATATACGTAATATTTTATATATACTCCTAAAATTATGTATACATACATACATACACAGACATATGCATAGAATCCACACATGCTTTTTTTTAAACAAGGTGACATTCTTAATCTTTTAAGTTTCAGAACAGTCAATGATTTGCATTCGTAGAGGGAATTTCTGCACCAAGAATTCAGTATACCAATGAAATAAAAGGTTTGGACAAAAACCAGAACACATACATATGCACACGTACACACACCAGATTAAAGAAATTATGTATGGGGGCGGCTAGATGGCGCAGTGAATAGAGCACCGGCCCTGGAGTCAGGAGTACCTGAGTTCAAATCCGGCCTCAGACACTTGACACACACACAAAAAAAGCTAGCTGTGTGACCTTGGGCAAGTCACTTAACCCCAACTGCCCTCCAAAAAGCAAAAAAAAAAAAAATTATGTATGTACAACTGTCCATGCTTGAGTCCGTCAGTTTGCTTTATATTTGTGGAATTTATCTGGACTCAAAGATGATTTCATGTAGAAATGAACTATGAATGAGGTTTTATTGCTGTTGATAGCATTTAAATAGAATGTAGATGTAATTTGAATAATTTTGTACACAATATCTTCACCAATAAAAATTTAAGGTAGTGCATTTCTCATGTACACTATTCTTATGTGCCCAGAGGTTTAGAAAAGTTTTTTTTTTGTAAATAGCTTTTTACACAATATATTTGTGTTCTGTTTTGATTGCTTATAATTACATTATTTATTACAGTCCATTACGGTGCCTCTCATTATGCTAAGATTCATTGGACATGTTTCATGTCCTAATATATAGACAGTTATCTCTTTACATAAGTGGACTAGTTTTTACATAATGCAAATTTGCCCAAACAACCCACTAAATTTAGTTATATAAAAAAGGCATACACCAAATTAAGACTTTACGTAAGTCAAAAATATACTAAAATGTGGACATATGAAATACTGTACCATGATAATAAACAGATTTGTTAAATAAAAGTAAAGTTAATGTTAAAGTGTGTACACTACAGTAAAGTCAACATAAGTGTGCAGTATGTTATCCCTTCCCCATTCACTGTACCTAGCCTTTATCACCAGTGGTTGGCTGGATAACTTTTTTTTAATGAAGGTATAAGAGAAATTTTTATAATGAAGCTTTTGAGAAATATTTAGACAATGATTCTCTTTTTCTTTGTGTATCCAACAATAGCAAGAAAAAAATATCCTCAATTAGCCTTTAACTTTAAAAAATTTTGGAGTATTTGGATCCATTTTTTCAATATAAGAAAAAAATTCACTCGATGAAATGCTTGTGCTAGTTGTTTCATTGTGGACTGTTTTGGTTTGACCTTGGGTTCTGAAGCTTCCCTTTCTTCTTCTGCAGTCTTTGCAGCTAGCAGTTCAATCATATACTCATTCAGATTTGTTTCAGATTTTTTTATGGAAAGTTGAATTGCGTAATATGAATTTATGTAAAGTGAGAACTGTGTAATCAAGAATTCATATTTTTTGCATAATTCAAAATCAAAGTAGGACCGACAGGAAGTAATGATGTACTTTGTTCCTTCCCCTAGTATTGTAAATCGTTATGTATGAAATTTTAGTTTACATTTTGAAATATACCCTATTTTCCCCATTTTTAAAAAATGTAAAGCAAAATATTGTTTTCCCTTTTAAAGCCCTTTACTGGCATTAGCTTTATAAAACCTATATAAAAAAACCTTTGTAACTATTCTGTTATCCATCATAAACCTTTTTTATTATAGAGTTTCTCTATAGGAAAAAACTTTCTATTATTCAGTGGTATTATTAATTGCTAATATAAAACTTAGACCATTTGAATATGAGACAAATAGGAATTTTAAAAAATACAGTTGTGTTTTTGTTGTTTTTTTTTTTTTACCAGAATAGGAAGACTATTAAAATGTCCTTCCCTATTATCAGGGATACTTCTGGAGAAAAGGATCCGTGAAATTATGTGAATACAGACTATATGTCAAAACCATGGGAGAAAGAGCAAGAAGCACAGATTTCAATCAAGACGGATACTCAGAACAAGAACAATATAGTGATACCTTTTGTTCAGATGATTTTGAAAATTCGTTTACTTCTACCCTGTCATCAGCCCAGAAGGCCTATTGTATTCCATCAGTAAGGAAGAAAGGTACTAAGATACACAGTTCAGATAGTCAAGTACATCATCACCAAGGTAGGTGCAAGGTCTACTAAAAAAAAAAAAAAGTTTATTTGTAATTTTTAAGAAAAGTTAGATAAAGGTTGCTTTTTAAAAGATGTGTGTGTGTGAGGTTCAGAGCTGGAGCAAGGAATAGGCAAGATAGGTACCTAAGGTACAACATCAAGTATGGCTAAATCAGAATTAAATTTTAGTATGACTTTTAAACATGTATATCTTTTTAGTGCTAACAAATTACACTCTGGCAGGTAGGTGTTTGTTTTGTGATAACCTAAGTTTAATGTCCTACAATTTGGACTCAGTCTCTAGTAGGCAATAACACATATGCAGAGCAATTTTCAAACCTTACCAAGGGCCCTTATGTAGCTTGCCTTAGCTCTAAGTTTGTACATATATTTGTCTTAACAGTGGGATTGTAGAAGTCTTTTGTAATTTGGATTGAATATAATGCTGGTTTCAAGCTATGGCATTTCTAGAATAATATTTTATTCTATGTATAATACAATAAAACATTAAACTAAACTTAGTATGTATTTGCTGTTTTCCAGTAAATACAAGCAAAAGCCAAATCCGATGATTAGCTTCTATCCCTAATCATTATACATAACACATTTGTAGGCAGTTGGGTGGAACAGTGAGGGGGAGAATACTTCATGCTATCTCATTTTCTTTAGGCCCTATGATTAGCTGCTAGGGGAGGGTTCAAACTAGTCAGATAAAGATACCAACCTGCCACAAACAGAGGCGTGTATAAGGGCTTGGAGTGCAAATATTTGCTAAAGACTTCCTGTGGACAGAGCAGTGTGCTAGGTCATGTGGGATATAGAAAATTTAAGTAAGACACTAGGTCCTGTCCTCATGGAGCTTATAGTCTAATTGTTGTGTCATTTCAGTTGTGTCTGACTTTTCATGATCCCATTTGGGGTTTTCTTGGCAAAGATTCTAGAGTGGTTTGCCAATTACTTTTGCAGCTCATTTTACAGATGAGGAACTGAGGGAAATAGGGTTAAGTGACTTAAGTGTCTGAAGCCAGGTTTGAACTCAGAAATATATCTTCCTGATTCCAAACCCAGTACACTATCCATTGTGCCCCCTAGCTGCCCTACAGTCTCAAGATGGATATAAAACACAGATGATATACAGGATAACAAATACATTCAAGAGCTACAGAACAAGTGCTTTATATGTGATTGAGGTGGGGAAATGTAATTTGAGATTGTGGGATCAAGCAAGACCATGCCAGAAATCTCTTTTGAGTTGAGCCTTAGTCCTAGCTCCTTTGACTTCCAGAATATCATATTCCAAACCCTTTGATCCCTTATTGTAGAAGCTACTAAGTCTTCTTGTTATCCTGATTGTGTTTCCACAGTACTCAAATTTTTTTTCCTGTTTGCAGTATTTTCTCCTTGACCTGGGGACTCTGGAATTTGGCTGTAATATTCCTAGTTTTCTTGTGGGGATCTTTTTCTTTTTTTTTGGTAATTAAATTTTGTACTTATTTTTAGCTTACAACAGTCATTTCCACAAGATTTTGAGTTACAGATTTTCTCCCCGTCTTTCCTCTACCCACCACCCCAAAACAGCGATCCCACTGAATACTCCCTTCTTCAATCTGCTCTCTCCTATATCCTCTCCCTTACCCCCTCCAGTGTTCTGGTAGGGCAAGATGGATTTCCATACCCTAGTGCCTGTATATCTTATTTCCCAGTAGCATGTAAAAAAAATAATAAATTTTTTAAAAACATTTGATTTTACAACTTTGAATTGCAGATTCTTTCCCTTCTTCCCCTGTCTCCCACCCTGACTGGGAATATAAGCAATTCAATATAGGTTGCATATGTGTAGTTATGCAAAACATTTCCATAGTGGATATGTTGTGAAAGATGGACTATATTTCCTTCCATCCTATCCCACCCCCCAGTTATTCTGTTTTCTACTTTGACTCTGTCCCTTTTCAAAGGTGATTGCTTCTAATTACCCTCCCCCACCAATCTGCCCTGCTTTCTATCACCACCCTCTTATCCCCTTCGGCCCTACTTTCCTGTAGGGTAAGATACCCAATTTAGTGTCTATGTTATTCCCTCCTTAAGCCAAATTCAATGAGAGTAAGGTTGACCCATTCCTTTTTGCCTTCCTGTTCTTCCCCTCCATTGTAAGTTTTCTTTTACCTCTTTTATGTGATATAATTTACCCTATTCTATCTCTCCCTATCTCCTCATTATATTCCTCTCCAACTCTTAATTTTATTTTTAAAATACCAGTTGATCCTGTGCCCTCTATGTATACCTGTACACATATATACACACACTCAAATATGTATTCATATGTACATATACCCTCCTATGAAGACATATATATGTGTGTATACATACATATATTCATATACACACACATTTATATTCCCTTCAACTATCCTTATACTGAGAAAAGTTTCATGAGTTACAATTATCATTTTTCCATGTAGGCATGTAACTAGTTCAACTTTGATAAGTTCTATATGCTTTCTTTTCCCTGTTTACCTTCTCATGCTTCTCTTGCTTCTTGTATTTGAAAGTCAAATTTTCTATTCAACTCTGCTTTTTTCATCAAGAATGCTTGAAAATCCTCCACTTCATTGAATGACCATATTTTCCCCAGAAACATTATACTCAGTTTTGCTGGATAGATGATTCTTGGTTTTAATCCTGGCTCCTTGACCTCTAGAATATCATATTCCAAGTCCTTTGAACCATTAATGTAGAATTTGCTAGGTCTTGTGTTATCCTGATTGTGTTTCCACAGTATTCAAATTGTTTCTTCTTGGCTGCTTGTAATATTTTCTCCTTGAACTGGGAATTCCAGAACCTGGCTGTAATATTCCTAGGAGTTTTCTTTTTTGGGATCTTTTTCAAGAGGTGATTGGTGAATTCTTTCACCAACTTCTATTTTGCCCTCTGGTTCTAGAATATCAGGGCAATTTTCCTTGAGAATTTCTTGAAGGATGATTTCTAGGTTCTTTTTTTGATCATGTAACCCAATATCTTTCCTGGATCTATTTTCTAGGTCAATAGTTTTTCCAATGAGATTTTTCACATTGCCTTCTATTTTTTCATTTGTTTGGATCTGTTTAATAGTATCTTGATTTCTCATAAAGTCATTAGCTTCCAGTTGTACTAATCAGATTTTCAGGGAGTTATTCCCTTCAGTGAGCTTTTAAAATTCTTTTTCCATCTGGCAAATTTGGCTTTTTAAAGCATTCTTCTCCTCTTTAGCTTTTTGGGCTTCTTTTGCCATTTGAGTTAGTCTATTTTTTAAGGTGATGCTTTCTTCAATGTATTTTTGGGTCCCTTTAGCAGGCTGTGGACTCACTTTTCATGATTTTCTTGCATCATTCTCATTTCTTTTCCCAATTTTTTCTACACTTTTCTTACTTGATTTTCAAAATCCTTCTTGACTTCCTCCATGGCCTGTAGCCAGTTCAAGTTTTTCTTTGAGGCTTTTGATGCAGGAGTTCTGAATTTGCTATCTTTCTCCTGTTCCATGCCTTGATCCTTTTTTGTCCCCAGAAAAGGATTCTATCATCTCTTTGTGCTTCTGTTGCTTGCTCATCTTGCCAGCCGGTTACTTGACTTTTGAGCTCTTTGCCACGTTAGAACTCTGCTTCCAGAATGGAGAGAGCTATGTACCAAATTGCTGGGGCTTTTGGAGTTAGATTGGTGCCCTCTCTACAGCCCCAATACGCTCTGGCTCACTGGTCACACACCCCAGGATCACCACCCAAGACTACAATCCAGATACAAGCAGGTCAAAGCAAGAGCTATTACCCTCTGAATGGTCCCTTGGTCCCCCTGCAGTCTGCAAGAGAGAATAGATGATAGTGCTGAGAAATTTTGAATAGTAGAGGATGGAAAATGAGGGAATTCTCTTCAGGTGGTCTCAGTCTTAATAAAGTAGAAGGCTGTCATCTGCTAAGAGGGTCAGAACAGTGGTTGGAGCATAAGAAGAAACCATTTCAAACAGTTGTTGCAAGGAATAAGATGGTAAGAATAGAAAGTTAATGGTTTAGCTCAAGTTCAGTATCATAAATTCATTGTAGATCTCTATTTCATGATTTTTTTTCCATCAGAGTTCATTAGATAAATCAGATCATCACATCTCTCCAGGAATAAAAAAATGAATATGTCTGTAATAACATGTGTGAGGAAATTTAGAGTGGTGGGTTAGTGAAATATTGAAGGTAATGGATTATATACTTAAAGCTAGATATGGAGATAAGGCAGTGAAAGAGTTAGAATGGGAGAATGGAGGTTGAGGACAATAGACTATCATGGAGATTGAAATTAGTTTCAGGGTGAGAGAATTGGGAGAGTTGAAAGGACAGGAGACTATGGTTCGTTGGTAGCATTTCAAAATACAGGATCTGGCAGCACAATGGTAAGCCAGGTTTCCGTGAAAAGAGAAGTGAAACGATTATTGGTTTAAAAGTTTAAGAAGTGAGTAGAGGTTCAAAAGGGTACACTAGAATGGATCAGGGCATGGATGAACTAAATTAGAGTAAACTTGGAGAAGAGTAGGGCTACTCAGAAATGTGCTTATGGTTTCAGTTAGAGGTAGTATGAACATACAGGCTGTAACTATAAGCCAGAGACTGCATGGAAGCAAAACACTGGTATCATCAGTACAAGATTTTTAAAAAATGTTCACATATAGCTCTTTAATGTTAGCAAAGTGGTTGGCATACATTTTCATTTGACCCATACAACTGCATGAAGTAGGAACTATTTTTATATATGAGGAATCCAAAATCAGGGAGGCTAAATGATTTACCAAGTCAGAGAACTTGGGTTTTCCTGACTTTCGAGTATGGGGCTCTCTATGCCTACTCTGTGGTGACTTTCCAGTTAGCTGACATACCTTAAAGTTTGCAAAGTGCTTTACATCTATTAACTTACATGAGCCAAAGATCAAATAAGATATAAGAATATTTAAGTGTTTATAATTTGAATTTTGGTAGCCAAGGAATGTATCTCACATTTGGAACAATGATTCTGTAGAACTAGCGACCCTAGTTCTTAGACCCTAAATGCTCTTTTAAAAAATAAAAGAATAATAGAATTCAGTTTCTATGAAGAATGGCATTAATTATCTCAATTTTAAGGCCTCTTATGAATTAGGTAAAATACTTGGTCTCAATAATGCCATAGCACTAGTCCATACAAGTCAGAACCAGAATCCAGAAATAGAATTTAGCTTTTGAGATCATGTTCTACTGGAACAGAAGGAAATGATTAGGAAGAAAATGTCACTAGTGTAGAACGCTGCGTCCAGAATCTGTCAATTAGGCAAGTATACCATAAAATAAACTAAAGCTAATGAGAAGATTATAGTATATAATAGAAAATTTCAGTATAGTTATAACATGTAGATGAAGTATTATATGTTCTATAGAAGATTAAGTAAGGTTATATATGCGTCAAGAAAAAAGCATATGGGAATCATGGCATTATTTTCCTGTTATATGCCTAAATCATGTGTCTACTTTGAAATTCAGCTTTGAAGAACTAATGAGGAAAACACAGTGATAGTGGTTTTAAAATTTGGAACATAGAAATTAGGTCTCACTTCACCTCTTCTCTGGGCAAAATAATTCAAATAGTATTTTCTTTTTTTAAATTTGTTTTAATCATCCACAGTCTGCCTTCACACCCTCTCACCTCAAACCCATATCCCTAATTAAGAACTCAAGAAAAACAAAACCAAAATACAACATTTTTAATCAATCAAAGCAAATTTCCACATTATCCATGTTCAAAGAAAATTTGATCTATTTTACATTGAATTCTTCGCCACTCTTGTCAAGTGATGTTTCATCATTTGTTCTCTGGAATACTGGTTGATCTTTATGCTGGTAAGAATTTTTTTCCTTTGACCTGAGAGTTCTATGATGTTGTAGGGAGTTTTCATTTGGGGATTTCTTTCAGAAGGTAATTAGTGGATGCATTCCATTTCTCTCTGCTTCTAAAAAATCTGGGCAGTTTATATTTAAGGTTTTTTGAAATGTAATATCCCTCTTTTCTTTTTTTTTTTTAATTTGGATTGGCCATGGCATTCAGTTGATTTATTTTTTCTTTTTGGATGGGGGTAGATAGGACATTTGGGGTTAAGTGACTTGCCCAAGGTCACACAGCTAGTAAGTTTTAAGTGTCTGAGGTTGGATTTGAACTCAGATCCTTCTGACTCCAGGGCCAATTCACTGCACCACCTAGCCTCCCTCCGTTGATTCTTTTTTTTTCTCTTTTATGTTTATTTTATTTTTTAAAATTTATTTTATTGACTTGTTTGCTTACTTTTAGTTTACTAGATTCAGTTCCAGAATCACTTGAGTTTCAGATTTTTCTCCCCTTCTTCC
>CM053593.1:243310686-243321420 GCA_028646575.1 Pseudocheirus occidentalis | reverse complement strand
GAGTTCTGGAATTCTGGGCTCTCTTCCTCCCGTTCCGTGCTTTGACCTTTTTTGTTCCCAGAAAAGGATTCTAGAGTTTTATTGTTTTTATTTTGCTTCCTTTTTCTCATGTTGGCCAGTCAATTAATTGGTTGGTTTTTTTAGCTCTGTGAAACTCTGCTTCCAAGAGGGGGAAGCTGTGTTCCAAATCACTGGGGTTTTCCCAACTGCCGGCGCTATTAGGGGGTTGTTGCAAGTTCCCCCAGCTTTGGCTTGCTGAAAGTGCACCCCAGGACCACCACCCAAGACCACGATCCGGATCCAGGCCACTCAATGCAAGAGCACTTGGCCCTGATCAACCGATTCAGCCCCGCTGCTGAGTCCGCAGGCCAGGGGTGCTCTGAAGTAGCCTGGTGGGGGCCGCAGGTGGATCCAACACTTCCCTTCCCTCACTGCTTCTTTGCCCCTGAGGGCAGAATGGCCAAACTGCTTTACCACCCCCAAATTAATTTTCAAAGTTTCACTTTCACTAACCGTATCTGAAGATTTAAAGATCCCCTTAGGCCTGTGCTTTAGATTTTCTTTGAAGTAGACTCAAGTTGCTGTTTGGGAGGCTCTGCTCCTCCTGGCTACGCTGAGGTCTTGCCTGGCTGCGACTGCGGTTTTGGGCTAGCTGGGTCTCTGCTCCACTGCGGTGGGAGCTGCCTCTCTCCTGTCCTGCTCCTCACGCCTTGGCAGATGTGGGGGTGCTGGAGGCTGTAGAACCTCTGCAGGCGGGCCGTGGGGCTGGTCTCAGCTGCTTCCCACCGCCCCGGGCCTGGCCGTGGTCTCGGCTTCCGGCTGTTCCAGCCTTTGCTCCAGCAGCCGTGCTGAGTCCCTGCTGCTGAGCTGCCTTCAGCGAGAGGTGTGTTCTCTGTATTTTTGTGAGTCTGAGAGTCCTTGACTTTCCTAGACTTTGTCTGGGCTCATATTTTATGGGTGTTTAGGGTGGCGGTGTGGGAGCTGCGGGACCTTGCTGCTTCTATGCCACCATCCTCCACTATGGTTTTAAAAAAACAACTCTAAAAACAAATGTAAGGGCAAGTAGCTTTTTGAAAAAAAAGGAGTGAGATGATTAAAAGTACATTTTGGACAATAGTTACCACACGTATTCTATCACCTATGAAGATAAATAATTCAGTTTAGTGAATTACGTGTGCCTACAATGAGTGAGTTGCAGGGAATAAAAAGATAAAAAATGTAGTAGGCATGTAATGGTACTTAAGTATTTATTGAATTGAGTTGAAACCAACAGTCAATGTCCTTGATGATATTTAAATAGTAAATTTAGAACAACAGGAACAACTTTTAAGTTAGCTCCGATGAAGCAATACAGATAGTGAAAGTTGATGAATTTGTGTAATAGAAAGAGGTCAGTGAGTTATTTCCTTGATGATCTTTTAGGTTATTTATAAACCAGATACTTAAGCATCTGTATGATAATAACTAGAGAATTTCTGACTCAAAGTTGTGTATGTATTTAACTAAAAAATAATTTCTATACATTCATTTATGGGCTTTTTATTTCTCGTGTCAAACACAAGTGTTTAATTTGTTTTTCAGTATCAGTAATGCATTAGTGATAATTAGGAATATCACAGTTGATGACTGAAGTATTAAAAGTTCTGTAAAAACATTAACTTCAGTATCTTGACACTTCAGTTTGGAGAAAAAATTGTTGGTTGAAAGAACCTCAATTAGGTTAGAGAATGTGATTTGTTTTGAAACATCTGAAGGGCTATCACATAAAAGAGGAATCATACTCCTTTTGGGCCGCAGGGCAAAGCTAGACCTGTGGTAAAATTTTACTAGGAACACAAATTTTGACATAATATAAAAAACTTCCTTACCAGTAAAGGAGTTCTAAACCAGAATGGGCTGCTTTGGAAGATTTCTGAGTGAGGTTCGGTACTTATATTGTAAAGGGGATTATACTGGATGATTTCTAAGACCTATTCCAATTTGGGGATCATATGATTCTATGAACTTCCTCATGGAAAGCCTTATTTGAAGGCAACCAATTCCTCCTATGTAACTTTGAGTACTGCCCCAGTTAAAGAAGCAGAATTTGTGGCTCTGATAAAGTCTCACATTTTTAATTGAAGCCATTCCAGTGTATTTGCCACAAAACCCCCAAAAAGGGTCACAAAGAGTTGGATATAAATGAAATGATTGAACAAAAAAAAAATTGTTGAGAAAGCTGTTCACATCACTTTGACTTCAGAGACTTTCTTTATTCTCTGACTTGTACTTTTTCCTGATTAGAAATCTCTGGTTAGTTATTTCCCTTAAATTAAAAGCAAATGATAGAACTAAACTAACTCATTTGGGACTGTCAGCTATTAAAATAACTGTTAATTTCTGCTAGGTTAATTGCAGTCACTGAATTATCTGAACTAAGGAAAGAATATTGTGACAATCTTAAGTTTTTTCTTTTGTGTTTGTTATTTAGCTGTTTTCAGTTGTGTCCAACTCTTCATGATCCCTTTTCGGATTTTCTTGGCAAAGATACTGTTTGCCATTTCCTTCTCTAGCTCATTTTACTGATGAGGGAACTAAGGCAAACAGGTTTAAGTGACTTGCCCAATGGCACACAGCTAATAAGTGTCTAAGGCCAGATGTGAACTTAGGACTTCCTGACGCAGACCCAGCACTCTTATCTACTTCACCACCTAGTTGCCTATAATTCTTTTCTTTTTTTAAACATTCAACATTACTGACTTTGTATAAAGTCAGGAATAAAGGCATATTTTAATATCTTAAAAAAATGCAGTTGCTAGAAAGATAGTATTGGTTAGTTGATCAAAAATGTCAACACTGAATAGTAGTTTTGTTATAGTTCAGATTTTGGTATTCTCTATCCACATGCAGCCACATTATATGTATACACATATACTTGTGAAATACACCATAGCTATTCTGCCTTCTCTTTCCATCATAAATAACATTTATCTTCTATTTGACCACTCAAAATTTTGTAAATCATATATAAGAAAACCCAAAATTTTTCTATAATAAAGACATCTTCTTGTTCATTGTTAAAAAAATATATATATGCACACACCATATATATGTATATGCATGCACCATATATATATGCACACACCATATATGTGTGTGTATGTATATGTATATATACACACACCATATATATATATATCATACATATACATTCTCTCTCTTTCTCTCTCCCCTAAGAGGGAAAAGATTTGAAGACCTTTTTTTACTCAGTTTTACTCAAGCAAAATAATTGAAAATGGAAATTTGATGCCAGTTCTTATCCTACTAATTAGTAAAATTACTCTAAAACCTTACCTTCTGTGCTGGACTATTCAAATCTCATATGTATATTTCAGGCAAAGCAATTGGAATGCAGGGTGTTTTCTAGCCGCCCCCCCAAAAAAGTATCATGTGGGAAATCCACATATTTCTGAGAGTTTAACATTTTCTTTATTGTTACATTATTAAACACTAATTAACTAATTATACTGTCTAATAATAGCTAGTCTTTAGTGCTTAGCAAATAGTGTTTTGCATATATTATCTTGTTGTCATTTATCTTATTTGATCCTCACAACAATCCTGTGAGGCATGCGCTATTAGAATTCTCATTTTACAGATAAGAAAATTGAAGCCAGGAGAGGTTAAATGACTTGCCCAGGATTACACACCTACTAAATATTTGAGTCAGAGTTTGAATTCAGGCTTTCTTGGATCCAAGTCCAAACCTTAGTCTGACACCATGGTATCAATTTATCTTTGGCAGTGAGAAGATGAGTCCTACACTCCCTTCCAGTCAGTGGACTTGTCTCCCATACAGCCGTACTTTCTTTTATCACCACATGCATTATTCACCCAACACCTTCCTCCGCAGCTCCAAGTTTCCAGTCCCCTCCCTTCTCCATCTTTCATCAGCCCTTCATCCATCACACTTAAAACCCCATCCCCAGCCCCAACCCCCATACTGGCGGGTGCCATTGAAAAATTCAGCTAACTCCTCAACACCTTCTAGAACAGTGGTTCTCAACCTGTGGGTTGTGACCCCTTTGGGGGTCGAATGGGTTCACCTAAGACCATGGGAAAACATATTTCCGATGGTCTTAGGAATGGAGACAAGGCTCCTCTGTCTCCAGGTGGATCTGCCCACATGCAGATGTGCCCACATACAAGTATTAAAAGGTTGCAGCATTAGGAAGGTTGAGAACCACTGTTCTAGAACCTAGCAGATATGCTCACCCCCAGCTTGTATACTCTTTGCCTTCCAGGTATCCATTTGGAGTATAGGCTCTGGAGCAGTGACCTAATGAGTTAGGTACACCTCTCCTTGCCCCCCTTCCTTTTTCATTTTGGATGGGACAGTGAATCACACAGGATGACCTAGTATGGATGGGTTGTGGTATATATACACCTCAAAGATCTTATGACTATCTTTACCCCCAAACCCAGCTTTTTTCTCAACTTCTATTTTTTTCTGTGAGGGGCATTGCAATCCTTATCAGACAGCAACCTTGATCTCATCTTCAGCCCTCACTTGCAACCCACCTCACACATATATAATCAGTTGACAAATCTACATCTGCACCTCTTGCTGCTTTTCCCTACTAACAAAACTACCCACTTGTTCAGGCCCTGATCACCTGTGGTGTAGACTTTCCTAACAGCCTCCTAATTGGTCTCCTTTCCTCAGGTTTCTCCCTGCTGATCCTTCCTCCACACAGTTTCCAAAATGATTTTTCAAAAGTATAAATCTGGCCATGTTTGTTCACTCCCTTATTCAATAAACTCTAGTGGTTCCTATTGATTCCAGTGCCAAATATTCCATACTTATCTTATCCTTTTTCTCTTTTTTGTATGTTCCATCATGTATATAGTAGTACAATAATGTATATAAATATAAGTAAATATACACAATGGTGCTATGCAAAAAAAAAAAATTCACTACTGGTGGTTCAAATACCACCTGTTCTGATATCACCGCACATGTCTAGTATAACTTACTAAGAGAAACTAAGTTTATATATATTTATATTTTTCCTAAGGTTTTTTCCCCCTGCAATTTCCATTTTATAAACTGCTCGTATTCTTAGAGAAAAAGGGAAGAGATGTTAAGAGAGCTCGAAAAAAGATCCAGTAACTCTAGTATATCAGTTTTTCTTGTGTATTATGTCTCTAGCCGCATTATCATTTCCTCAAGAAAAATAGGCTTTTTTTCTTTTAGTTTTTCCAGATTTCTTGATTTATAGTTTTGTTTGTTTAGTTTAGGGATTAGACTTGTGATTTCATTAGTGGGGACAACCTGATGGAAAACTCTCTCTACCATAGCAAAATTCTACTTACCTTCTATGCTGTTTAAAAAGAGCCTTACAGAGTTGCCTGGGGGAACTGAGAGATTCAGTGTCTTGCACAGAATCTTAACAGGCAGTTTATGTCAGAAACAGATCTTGAAACCAGGCCTTCTTGACTCTAATGTTTACTCTTCATTTTGCCCCAGCTTCTCTCCAGTATGTCAGTAAACATTGATTGTACTAAAATTTCATATTTTATTCACATAAATATTCTTGTCACTCTGTCTCTTCATGGTTACACTGCTGTAGTCATCTGGGCTATAATTTTCCATAATCTGGAATGGTAATGAATATATCCCTGCCTTGTTTTCTGTTATTTTCAGCTGTAGTTTTTTTTTAATGAAAGAAAACTTTGCTTCATTAGTTGTTTCTGTGGTTTGTTAGTTATTTCTGCCATTAGTTCAGTTCATATTAATACATATGCAAAATTTAAAACTAGAGACATTTTTAAACTATTCAAAACAGGTTCTATTAAATTTTTTTTAAAGCAGTGTTATGTAGTCTTACATAATTTAACACCTGGCATTTCACTTTATCCCTACTTACCTGTTTAAATTGTATCTGATTTCAGGCTTATGATGTAGTGACCCCAGGGTGACCCAGGGAAGTAGGAGAGGTTTGCTTTTTCAGTTTTTTCTAAAGCTCTGTGGCCTAGAGTGTGTTTCCCTCTGGAAAACACTCAATCACCTTGGAGATGATTCTAAACCATAGCAGTCTTACAGATGCCTCTCTTTAAGGGACAGATACACCGAAAGCCTGAGATTCCTTGTTAATTGGTTTATATGCCAGCCTCTCTAAGTGGTACAAATTCAGACATCTTGGTTCTATCTTGCTATATAGTTGATCTGATGATTTTTTGTCAGCATTACACCGATCCTTTGGAATATGCTCAAAATAAACTGTATTAAAATCTTTGTCCATCTTTTTTGGTTGGATGTCTGGCTTGTCACGGATGGATGGATGGATGGATGGATGGATGGATGGATGGATGGATGGATGGATGGATGTCTTTGCCTTGGATTTATACCATGGAAAACCTAAGAGAAACCATTCAGTTTTGAATCATTGATGAATGGTCTGCTTTTTAAAAGTATCTTTTTAGGGAAAATAGTTATTAATTCATCATACCATGTCACACATTGATTTTGAAGGCCTTTGTGGGTTTTTTGTTTTGTTTTGTTTTTGCTTAATTTTTTCTGTAGAACTGATTTTTGGTTCATGTCTCCTAATTAAATTACAAACTGGATCTAGAGTTACTTCTGTTTCCTAGAGTAACACCAGTGTTAAGCACATAAAATCATAATTCTCTAGAAAATTTTAAAATAGTAAATATTGGGGTTTGTGTTTAAAAATGAACTGTTGATTTTTAATTTGAATACTATTTCTACTGCATGATTTCTGAGTTGTAGTCATTGAAAAAGAAAGTGTACCTTATTTATAGGAAATAAATCTGTATCTCTGTATGCTAAAATATAAAACTTAGTTCATTCTTCCCAGAGAGAACAGTTTTAGAAATATGTAGTATAATATATACCATTAATTCTATACTCTGTAAAATTATGTACTATATATAACTGTTATTTCCTTTTAGCCTCTAGAAAAATAAACCCCAAGTTTCCACTAAACAGAAGAGGATTCCGAATGGGATATCGCAGCTTCAGTAGGGAGCCTTCTCAGAAAGATATTGATCTTTTCACCAAACGGGTTCTTTCTGCCAGACTGCTGAAAATCAGTGAGCTGCAAAATGAAGTGACTGAACTCCAGGTCAAATTAGATGAGCTGCAAAAAGAAAACAAGGCTTTGAAAAGGCTCCAGCACAGACATGAGAAAGCCCTGAATAAGTTTGAAGATACAGAAAATGAAATCTCACAACTTATACTCAGACATAACAATGAGATTAAGGCACTAAAAGAGCGCTTAAGAAAATCTCAAGAGAAAGAACGGGCAACTGATAAAAAGGTGAAAGACACAGAGTGTGAACTTTATAAGACAAAATGTTCTTTAAAGAAACTGAAAAAGCTCTCTGAAGCTAAGCACTTACCTGAACGAGAAGATCTAGCAAAGAAACTCGTCTTAGCAGAGAACAAATTAGATGATACCGAGAAAAAAATTAAGGTGAATTTTAAAGAACCTCTCCTAATTGTGTTGTCTTGTGTCACTTTCCCATTAGGAATTTAATAATGTGCTCTCTTTAAAACCAGTTTCTGTTTTATTGAAACCCCTTGATAAATGAAACATCTTTAGTAGTTTGTGTGTAAGAAACTAGAGAAAGTCTCAGGTAAACATAAAAGGGAAATGTGAAGAACTGGTCAAAAATTTTATTAGTAGATCAGCTCTTGTGAGAAATAAATCACTTCTTGGTTCTGTCAAACCATTCTTGGAATGTACTTCACCTTGTTAGTGATTTACCAGCTTACTGCTATTGTAGGCCTTGTTTTTCATGCATTTATTTCCAGATCTGTAAGGGGAAAAAAAATGCCACGGGAAAAATCCTTGAGAAAGCTAAATGGCTCAGTGAATAAGGCCTTGCACCTGGAATCAGAAAGACCTGAGTTCAAAATCAACCTCAGACACTGATTAAGCCATGTGATCCTGAACAAGTCACTTAACCTGCCCACTTCAGTTTAGTCATCTATAAAAGAGATAATAATAGCACCTCCCTCCCATGCTTATTGTGAGGATAAAATTAAATAATATTTGTAAAGAACTTTGCAAACCTTAAAGTATTATAAAATGTTAATTATTATTATCACTCTTGTGGATTTCTAAATTAGTTTCTTCAAACAGATACAACACAGATAGTAGTTCATAATAGAAAAGACTGTTAAGATTTTTAACAGTAATTCACTAACAGGTACTCTAATAACCTAAAAGAATTAATATCCCTCCAATAGTACATAACATGGTAATTTACTTACTGTGATTTAAGCTTGAGATTCAACCTGACATAGTGGATAGAACCCCCTCTGAGGGACAGAAGATCTGAATTCAAGGCCTGCCTCAAATATACTGACTTTCTGATCCTGGTGAGCCATTTAATTTCTCTGGGCCTCCTGTAATCCTATAGGACTATAAGCTGCAGAGCAGATACTGATATGCATTGGTAGAGGGAATTTGCACCCTCAAACTCTTATGCCACAGGTCTGGTCCAAAAGAAAAAATGATGAGACCTGTTACTTTCCAGTAATGAGAAAGCTGTGTCAGCTGAGCAGGGAAATTTTTAGCTCCAGTTGTTTACTCTTCCAACAAAGGGCATTCTAATAGCCTGAAAGTACAGGATTGCTTCCCCACTCAATGCTATAATACCAGTTCTCCTACTTTTTACCTTTCCTAGTTGTAATTGTTAGAGATAGAGAGGATAAGTTGGCTTTCCTGTAAATTCAAGTACTTTTCAGATTTTCTTGATTCTTCCAAAGATAAAAAGGGAGAAAGGGATTTCTTTCTTTATTTACTTTTCAGTTTGAAGGGGGAAGAAAATGGCCCTAAGCAGTGGCAAATTCTGTCTGGTTTTAGTTAAGTTTTTCTTTTTTTTTTTTTAAAGTGTTGTCTATTAGGGACAGTATTATTAACTCAGTAACAATTTTTCATGCTATATTCACCCCAAAATGTTTTCATAAGTAATTGAATTATTTAAAATACAGCATAAGGTTTTTGTTGCTTTTGGGAGGCATGAGAGGGAGTTAGCCTCTCTCTGTATCCCCCGTGCTTAGCATTGTGCCTGGCTTATAGGAGGTGCTCAGTAAATGCAAGTTGACTGACAAGTAAGTTATTTAGATGCCTTGAGCTAATTATCACTTTGAGCAGAGGCCAAATCAAATTTAAAACTTTTAAAAAGCAGTTCCGATTATTATCGCAATGAATTCCTAGGAACTGGGCATAAAACCAATCATTGTAAAACAAGTTTCATTTTTCCCTAGAAGTCATGTTATAATTGAGGCTAGCATTCCTGATCAAGAACTCTTACTTAGAAAATAAGATGTTAGAGCTAGAAAGGGTTCTTAGAAGTAATCTAACCCAATACCCTCATTTTGTAAATGAGAGAATTGCAGTAAATAAATCATAGGTATCATATATGACATGGAAACAGATGCAATAATAAACCTTTACAGTCATTTAAAATAGTAAAATTATTTTTTTAAGTTCTATAAACTAGTCATAAATATATTATATAAATTGGTCATACATGCATCCCCAGTACAAATTAAGAATTGAATTTGAATTAAATTGAATGTTTTTAAGATACATTTGTCACACTAAAAAGATATTTTTAAAAATGAACTAGACATTCCTATTTTTAAAAAATTTGCTGCCTCTTCAATTTATTCAGAATTGTAAGTGAAGTCACTCTATGTAGCTGTAATACCATGCACAAGCAGATTAGAATGCTACTGTAAACATCTTTTAAGGTTCAGATTACACAGTAATAATGAACACTCTGTTTATTCCATTACAGATCAAGGCAAATATTCACAGTATGTCACAATATAATATTTACAAATTACATCTTATCACAGAAAGTCACAATATAGTGTCTATAACAGCTTAAAATTAGAATGGCCACACAGTTTTCACTACAGTGGCCACAGTATTTAGAACAAGGAATAAAAAATAATCATCTGGTTTCCCTAAGGGAGAAACCCTCCTCACTTAATCATTCAATCAATTCACAATATATCAGTCTTCCACTCATGGGGCAACCATTAACTTAATCATTCAATCAATTCACAATACAATAATCAAACTTACACTCGTGGGGCAACCATCAACTTAATCAGTCACTAATCTAGATTTCTGATTACTAACTATCATTAATCACTAGTACAGTCATTAGAAAAACCACACAAACCCTGCACCCCTTGGTGTCCAGCAAACCTCAGTTTCTTCCAAGGGGAGACCTTTTCTTCATCTTGACTCTGGGTGGTCTCTCAGATTCCCTGGATCCCCTTCCATGGTCCCAGCTCCCTTCTGAATCCACCAAACAGTCACCTGGATTCAGAAGCAGACAGCTGCCAGATTCTCGTCCAGTCCTCAGAGGTAGACAGCTCCCAGGTCCTTGTTCAGTCCTCAGGGCAATCCCTGGCACACACTGACGTTCACAGGGTCCAGCACATCTCAAACTCTTCACCACTTCTCTTGCCTGTAACTCAAGGATCAGCCAGGCCATGAACAGACAAAGTCTTATCCTGGTCATGCTTCTTCAGTCCTCCAGCAGTTCAGTTGGCCCTAGGACCCAAAAAGAATATCGGCCTTCTGGGTTGCCTTCACCAGATTCTGGTCTCTGGAAAACTCTATCTCTTTTCTCAATCAGCTTCCAGATGCTGAGAGAGAATCTCTCAATCTCTCTCTCTCTCTCTCTCTCTCTCTCTGTCTC
>CM053593.1:243275507-243301081 GCA_028646575.1 Pseudocheirus occidentalis | reverse complement strand
CTTCTCTTATTTGGTTTTCAGAGTCCTTTTTCAGTTGGTGTATAGCTTCTAGGCATTCTTCAATTGTCTTGGAAGCATTTGGTGTGGGAGTTCTGAATTCTGGGCTCTCTTCTTTCCGTTCCATGCTTTGACCCTTTTTGCCCACAAAAAAGGATTCTAGAGTTTTATTGCTGTTTTTATTTTACTTCCTTTTCGTCCTGTTGGCCAGTCAATTAATTGGTTGGGTTTTTTTAGGTCTGTGAAAATCTCCTTCTAAGGGGGGAAGCTGTGTTCCAAATCGCTGGGGTTTTCCCAACTGCCGGAGCTATTAGGGGGTGTTGCAAGTTCCCCCAGCTTTGGTTTGCTGAAAGTACATCCCAGGACCACCACCCAAGACCACAATCCGGATCCAGGTCACTAAACGCAAGAGCACTTGGCCCTGATCAACTGATTCAGCCCCCCTGCAGAGTCCGCAGGCCAGGGACTCTGAAGCAGTCTTGTGGGGCCTCCGCCGATTCCAGTAATTCCCTTCCCCCACTGCTTCCTTTCCCCAGGGGCAGATTGGCCGAACTGCTTTACCACCCCCCAAATTAATTTTCAAAGTTTAACTTTCACTAACCATCTCTGACTGGGATTTTAAGATCCCCTTATGTAGGTGCTTTAGATTTTCTTTGAAGTAGACTCAAGCTGTAGCTTGGGAGGCTCTGCTCCTCCTGGCCGCCCTGGGGCCTGCCCTGGCCGCTGCTGTGGTTTTGGGCTGGCCTGGTCTCTGTTCCCGTGTGAGCTGCCCCTCTCCCGTCCCCATTCCTCACACCTTGGCAGATGTGGATGTGCTGGAGGCTGTAGAACCTCTAAAGACTGGCTGCGGTGCGGCGGGGCTCGGCTCGGCTCAGCTCAGCCGGCTCCTTCCCACCACCCCGGGCCTGGCCGTGGTCTCGGCTTCAGGCTGTGCAGGCCTCCGCTTCCGGCCACCACAATGAGCCACTGCTGCTGAGCTGCCTTCAGCGAGAGATGTGTTCTCTGTATTTTTTTGAGTCTGAGAGTCCTAGACTTTGTCTGGGCTCATAATTTTATGGGCTTGTAGGGTGGTGGTGTGGGAGCTGCTGGACTTTGCTGCTTCTATGCCGCCCCAGTGAGCTTTTGAGATTCTTTTTCCATCTGGCAAATTTGTGTTTTTAGGCATCCTTTTCCTCATTGACTTTTTGGGCCTCTTTTGCCATTTGACTTAATCTACTTTTTAAGGTGTTATTTTATCCAGTCAGGTTATTGATTCTCCTTTCATGATTTTCTTGCATCATTCTCATTTCTCTTCCCAATTTTTCCTCCATTTCTGTCACTTGATTTTCAGAATCCTTTTTGAACTCTTCCATATCCTCTAACCAGTTTATATTTTTCTTGGAAGCTTTTGGTGCAAGAATTCTGACTGTGTTGTCTTCCTCCCATTCCATGCTTTGATCCTTTTTATCCCCCCAAAAAGAAATCTAACGTTAGGTGCCTGTGTTTGCTTTGCTTCCTTTGCTTTCTCATGTTTTCATTCAGTTACTTGACTTTTGAGCTCTTTGCCACAGTAGAACTGTGTTTCCAGAGGGGAGAGCTTTGTCCCCAATCACTGAGATTTTCACTGCTGCCAGAGCTATTAGGAGGACACCATCTCTACACCAGCTTTGGCCATCTGGTCACACACCTCAGGACTACCACCCAAGATCACAATACCGATTTCAGGCAGGTTAAGGCAAGAGCACTTAGCCTCTGATTATTCGCTTGGCCCCCCTACAGGTTGCAAGGCTGCTGATTCCACTGCTTCTTGCTCCAGGGGTAGAGGCCAGACCATACTCTGTCCTCCCTCCACCCCCAGATCCACTGACCTTTTACTTTGTCTTTGGTATTTTTGGTTTGATAATTCTGGAAACAGCCATAGCTGCTAGGGATCCACTCTTCAAAGTCCTTCCAGCTGTGGCTGGTCCAGGCCACCCTGGAGCTAAAACTGTGGCTTCATGTGGAGCCGTGTTTGGCTCCCAGCATGCTTGGATGTACCCTTCCTGTCTGTCTGCTGGGCTATCTTCTGCAGGAGATTTGTTTCTCTCTGTCACTTTGTGGGTTCTGTAGCTCTAAAATTTGTTTAGAGTCATATTTTATAGGTATTTGAGGGGGGAGCCATGGAGTTTTCCTGCTTCTATGCTGCCATCTTCATTCTTCCCCCTTCCCAGTCACTTTTTTCTAGTAGAATTTTTTGGACATAGTTTAAGGAAAAGAACACTAAGTTTGAAATCAGGAAACATATTCAAAGCTTGACCTTGGCTTTGTCTGGCTAGCTCTGTGACCTTAGATGAGTCACTGAATCTCTGAGCCACAGGGGTGATGTTTCCTGACCGGGACACTTGAGTTTAAAGCATGATTCCAGTGTATACTAACTGCATGACCCAAGGACAAGTCATTTCAGTTTCTTTGTTTCACTGTACTCATTGCAAAATGGAGACAGTACTACCTATAGTACCTCTCACCCCAGGTTTTTATGAGTCTCAACTGAAGTAATGTATTTAGAACATTTCACAAATTATAAGCTACTTTATGAATGTCAGTTATTTCTAGAGGGGCAGTGTGGCATAACGAATTGAGTGATGGATTTGGAGTCAGGAAAACCTATATTCTAGTTGTACTTCTGATAATTTCTAGGTGTGTGACTCTAGGCAAGCTGTGTCACCTCTTTGATCCTTTTCTAATCTGTAAAATGGGGCAAATTATACTTGGATTATACAAGATTTTTATTATGCTCAAATGAGGCAAATACATAGTAGAAAGTATATGCAGTTTATTTCGTTGTATTTTTAATTTATGGAATAAAACAATCATTTCCATAACATAGTTTAATAAAAAAAAAAGATGGTTGTGCATGAAACTGCAAATCTACTTTGTACAACTTGCTATTTCTTTCACATATACAGCAAAATCATATAAATATCCTTTTTTTCTTCTCTGTTCCCCCAAGATGGCTACCACTGAGAAACAAATAAGTATGTATATGTATACACACACACAGAGTTATTTGTCTAGATGCAGATAGTGTCTTTCTTCATATGTCCTTTATGGTTAATTTGAGTATTTATAATAGACAAAATAATTTATTCACTCAAATTCCTTCTTAAAATATTATTGCTCTTACTATATACAATATTCTCTTGGTTCTGCTCATTTCACTCTTCATTAATTTGTGCAAGTCTTTCCATGTTTTTCTAAAATCATTGAACTCATCATTTCTTATAGCACAGTAGTATTCAGTCACAATCATATACCACAACTTGTTAAGCTGTTCCACAATTAGTGGGCATCCCTGTAATTTCCAATTCTTTGTCACCAAAAAGAGAACTGCTGTAAACATTTTAGAACATATAGATTCTTTCCCTTTATTCTGTAATCATCTTTAGAAATAGACTTAAGAAATGGTATTGCTGAGTCAAAGAGTAAAAATAATTTTATGACTCTTGGGCATAATTCCAGATTGCTCTCCAAAATGGTTGGATCATTTCACAGTCCCAGCAACAAAGAATTAGTGTCCCAATTTTTCCACATCCTCTCCAACATTTGTCACTTTCCCCTTCTATCATTTTTGCAAATCTGATAGGTGTAAAATATCTCAAAGTTTCAATCTGCATTTTTCTAATCAATAATGAGTTAGAGCACTTTTATATGACTATAAATTGTTTTGATTTCTTCATTGGAAAACTGCCTGTTCATATATAGGGTGAATATATCACTAATGAAGATGAAATTAAAACAATTATAAGAAGTTATTTTGCCCAATTGTATGCCAATGAATTTAACAATTTAAGTGAAATGGAAGAATACTTACAAAAATATAAATTACCTAGATTAGAAGAAGAAATAGAATGTCTAAATAGACCTCTGTTTTAAAAAAGAAATTGAATAGCCCATCATAAGTGAGCTTCCTAAGAGAAAAGTACCAGGACCAGGATTTACAAGTGAATTATATCAAACATTTATAGATCAGTTAATTCCAATATTAAATAAATTATTTGTAATAATAAGTAAAGACCAAATACCTTTTATGAAACAAATATGATAACTGATACCTAAACAGGAAGAGTAAAAACAGAAATAGAAAATTATAGAACAATTTCACTAATGAATACGGATGCAGAAATCCTAAATAAAACATTAGCTAAAAGATTACGAGAATATATATTAGGAAGATTATACATTATGATGAAGTGGGATTTATACCAGGAATGCAGAAATGTTTTAACAAGGCTTTTTTTTATGCCTTAAGGTTATTTTGAAAAAAAGGTGTTTTATAAAGCACTTTATAAATGTGAGTTGTTAACATTATTTTTAATCCTATCAGGCACTAAATAGAATAATGTGTTTTGCTGGGTATGGTTTTAGGGCCTAGCAAGAATAGGGCATTTTCTTTCCATAGGTATTTTAGGCAGCACATATCCTAAGGTAATCATGACTCTTAAATAACCTCATTGCCTACTTGTTTACTGTAACCAATATTAGTGACTTATAGATCTTGTTTTTTTGTTCCATCCATGACATTAAATTTATCCATCCGTGAGTGCATTTAAATTTAATATGTTAGTAACATGATGAATAAATAAGCATGCTGGAATCTTTACAGTAGCCACTATTGAGTGGAATACAAATCTGTGTTGCACTATATCCAATAGGCTTTAGTTATAAATTCAATAAAATGACAAAATTATAAAATACTTTAACTTACAAAAACATTTGACAATCTATATCTTAAGTAGTGTAATATAGTGAAGGTCGAGTGTATTTATATAATTGTAAACTTTAGAAGATTGCAACTGTCCAGGTAATTCTCAAATCTTACATTTGTTGGAGTGGAAAGGATAGATGTTTCCCTCCACTGCCATATACCCCGGATTTTTTTTCCCTGAAAGTTGTTGAGCAGGTCTATCAACTCTCGTAAATATTTTTCTTATAAACTTGTTCTATCAGTGAGATAAACACATTCAAGGTGGATTAGCTTAATGGAGTTGTAAGCTAGCAATAGTAAGGTAATTATTTAAGTTGGAAGACATTTTCTAAAAATTGTCCTCAGTGTCACATGATCACACAACCACTGTGCTATGTGATGTATTTATATATTTTTGTTTGTTTTATGAAACATCTTGGAAAGATTGGAAAGATGAAGGTAAAATTTGTTAATCTGAACATAATGTATTTTTCAGGTTGATGCTGCTACTTTTGTTTTAACATCATAACGTTTTAGTTGATAATTATGGTTGGGAAATAGGGTTTAGATTTTAGGCCTAGAAAGAACCTTAGAGTTAAGAAAATTGAGGTCCAGAAAGAAGGGACATGTCATACAAGGAAAATATAACAAAAATTCCAGCTGAAGACTTCTTGCTCCAAAACCAGTTTACCATTTCATATCCTATTTAATTGAACTTTTCATTCAACTGATAGCATTGCTATTCATTTAGTGAAAATTCCTCATGCAGATCCACCCCTATGGGAGTCCCAGTTGTTGATTTCTCAATTATGCACTTTTCCAACTGATATCTTTAATTGATATCATCACCTACAGGTCAGTATATGAAAGGATGCTTCAAAATTAATACAAAGGTTAAATTTATCACTAGCTTTAAGCTAAAGAATATAAATTCTATAGGTGAAAAAATCTTTCCTCCAGAATGAACCAAGGAAGCAGAAAGCTTCAGAAGACCACATGGAATAAATATATTTTTAAAAAATCAGTTCTTAATGTTAGAAACTAGAAGTGGTTGTTAAAATCAGTGGAGCAAAACTTGTTAAATTAACCACCCTTAAAGACTGATAAAAAATGTAAATCTAAGTTGCATTTGGATTTCATAGCTAGCAAAATAAACTTAGATCTGCTTTGTCAGGGTGACCTCTAAAAGTTGTTTGGTTGGGGGAGGGAGATTTTGGTGGTTTAGTACTGTCTGAAGGTTTCTGGATGACAGGCCTTTAGGTTTTCTTTAAACTTAACTAAAGGTTTAAAGGCTTAGACTCTCTCTAGATTTTTCCACTGCTTCTAGCTACTTAAGTGTTCTGGTTACCTGGTTAAGTGGAATATTAGTTTAAATTGATTCCTTCACATGTTCAGCTACTAATCTGCTAATTTAATACTCTAGTACATATCTCTACTGCTGTTGCTGAAATCTGCTGATAAGCTTTCTTACTGAATGCCTCCAGGTATTTCTTTCTGTATCAATAGAAATTTTACTAATTTTTAATTTGCTTGTAGCAGTAGAAGACATTTTTATGAAGCTGGTCTTAATTATATATTTAAAATATGTAGATTTTAATATTTCCTGTGATATTAGTAAAAATTATATTTTTGACAACAAGGTAGGGTTTTCCACATTTTTAGTGGGCTTGCTTTTTTTTTAAACCTACTTATTATAATAGGAACAGGAAGACCCAAAGAATGAAGGTGATGAAGCTGAGACTCCAAGTACAGAGAGAGAAGAGAAACTTACAAAAGATGAAGAACTGTGTGTTATAAAACAAAAAGCTGAGATTCTTCAAGATGGTATGAAAATTAATCTCTTAAAAATAAGAGCATAGTTTGTCAAAGTTTTTATTTCCTATGGTTTTCCTGTTTCACATAAGGTTTTACAAAATCAGAATAATGAGGGGGATGCTAGCTAATATGAAAAGTAGGATCTGTGTAGGAATTTGGGTTTCCTGATTATACATCAAACATGTAATTCTGCCACATACATTACTAGTTAGAATTTTAATTCAACATTCATTTTTAATTTTGAGGTCTGTAACCGAAGTACAGTATTAGAAGCTGAAGAAGGAATAAAAATATTTAAAATTTCTGAAAATCATTCCTTTGGAAAGGAAAGTTGAAGAAACTTAATCTGATTATTTATTATCTTGGAAAGAAGTTGAAATAAAATAGATTTAGAAATACATAGAACCCTTCTGCTTCTAGTAACTACTTGTGATATGGAGAGAGAAAAAGAAAAAAGGAAGGAAGCCAGAATGTTGTCAAGATAAAGAACTACCTGGCCATGTTCTAGAGGAATCCATGTTGCTTAAATGAACAGCTCCCAGCCAAAAAAAGTCAGAGCTGTGGAGACATCAAGATCAACCATGCATGTTATTTTGAGTGGTGATTTTTCAAAATATTAACATCTTGGCGCTAGGATTAGAATGTCTTTAGATGTGATTCAAAACTTAAATTAAAAGTCCAAGTTAACAGCTGTTTGGAATATGCCCAGACTTAAATGCAGCTGTGTGTTTGCTACTTAAATCTCACTCAGTATTGATATCAGCAAACAACTATTAAGTAACAAAGTTAGCAGTTTTTTAGGATTCTCCCAATCATTTGCTAATTCTTTTATAGAAACTTTAATCTGTAAAGAACCACAATTGTAAACTAGTACAATTGTAAAAGGAAAGTGCTGAACTAGATCATTTCACAGTTTAAATTCCCTAGCAATCTACCCCAGATTAATTAGGATAGAGACTGAAGTGAAAGAGAACCAGGAACTTCTTTTTGAAGATAGGAATTTGGGTTTCCTGATTATACATCAAGCATATAATTCTGTCACATACGTCACTCGTTAGAATTTTAATTCAATATTCATTTTTAATTTTGAGGTCTGTAACAGAAGCACAGTATTAGAAGCCGAAGGAAGGAACAATAATATTTAAAATTTCTGAAAATCATTCCTTTGGAAAGGAAAGTTAAAGAAACTTAATCTGTTTATCTTGGAAAGAAGGTGAAGGGAAAGCTTTTTTAAAAAGTCTTCCAAACAAATGAAGGAATAATGGATGAGTGTGTTTTTCTATTTTGTGAGGACAAGACAAGAGGAAATAGAGTAGGTAGAATATAGTTTAGATGTATATTATTTCAGGAGCTTCTTAGCAGTGAGAATTGTAAAATATCATCACATATTACTAAACAAATTGTTCAGAAAAATGACCATCCTCTTGGGTTGGTTTGAATGTAATCCTACATCATCATAAAGGATCAAAGGACTTTTGAATTCAGTATTGTGAAGCAGTGAGTGATTCATTGTGTGGCCTGAAACTGCTGTGACATAAGGCAGTTAGAAGTAAAGAAAAATATTCCATTTGCCTGTATTCTTTGAGTAGAGGGTAAATAATAGTTGGAAACGTTTATTTCATTTTCTTCCCAGGCCTTGTAAATTGGATAATGAATTAAACATTTTTATAAATGTCTGATTTTAGACCTGGATACTTAGGCCAAGAAGACACAAAAAACCCAATTATGTTTTCTTATTTCAAATTCCATTTTGGATTTGGTCTTAGTCTGGAAAATTATTAGACCAAGTCAGATTAAATAGAACTATATAGAATAAGTAGCTGCACCCAAGGCAGAGGAATACTATCTTTAGTCAACAATAGGATACAATAAAAGAATAGAAATTTTTATGTCCCAGCATAGAGTTAAAATGCTAATAATTTCTCATGGCATGAAAGGAATATATATATGTGCATGCAGAGAGAGAGGTATATATGCACATACATAAACATATATATGCATATACATGTATATATGTGCATATATATGTACACACACATGCCATCCTCAGAAGGGTGATAAAATTATATCAGTATTTATGGACTGTCACCTTGAGAAAAATATAAAAGTGGTATTTGTGTCTCTTTATGAGTCCTATCCTATGTATATTGACTAAAGTTTATCATCTAGGAGTTAATGTTATTTATTACCGTAGCATTATATAGTCCCTGTTTTCTTACGTGCTATCTTAACAAATATAAATATCTAAAGTAGTAATTCCCATTTTTTTTTGTTTGAGGATTCCTTAACATTTAGATTACTTTGTGAATTTCCAGTACTTTTTAATATCATCTATTGATTAAGAAAATACGTGATAACAGAAAGCTACTCTAGATTCAGTACTGTTTTAAAATGCATTAGTATTTTATCAGTAATGGCAGCACCTATATATATTTGAAAATAGCTATATATTTATGGAAGTTATATTTATTCAGTCCACAGAAGGTAAGTTTGAATATTTATTATTCAGAGTCATGCTGTCTATACTGTTAGAACTAAAGAAAGAGGCAAAAGACAATTCTTGGTTTATACATGGAGTTGTGAACCCATTGCAGTAGTTGCATGATTACCAGGAGTCCTAACCAGAGGTTAGAGACCACTGAGGTAATGCATTGAATTTGCTGAAAACAATAGGTCTTTGTAGTCCTGTATTTTTTATTTCTATTCCCTACTTAAACTGATGCCTGTATCAGTGTTCACCATTTAATTTGGTTTTAATGAGTAAAATTTAATAAATTTCCTATACTGAACATGAAGCTCCAGAATAATTTTAAAATTTTCATTCCCATTTCAGAAAAAAAAATTACTTAGAAGGAGAATGCAGGGAAGAAAGAACCTTGATGTTCTCTTAGTTTTGTTGTGTTGTATAAACATTTTTACTGAAAAAAAAAAGATTTTTTTAAATAAAGAACTATACAAAACCATATCCTGATTATTGCTAACACTTATATGCCTGTTTTTAACATAAATTGATGAAATAGAAATTCTTATATATATATATGTTTTTTTAGGTGATAAGCTAATAAATGGAAAACTAGTGAATTGACCAGGCAGTATTTCTTAATGGAAAGGAATCAAGTCTTGAAACCAGGAAAAAAAAATTCAAGTCTTACATGTTCAAGTCCCAACATGTATTTACTGTGTGATCTAGTACAGGTCACTTAATCTGTTAATGCTTTAGGCCTGTGGTGTCAAACTTAGAGAAGCGGGAGCCACTAGTCTATACATAAGAAACCCAATGTGATGTACACTGACTTCTTTTTAAAATGTAACATTATCTATATTTTAGTGTTGGTATTTACCGTTAAATATTTCCCAATTACATTTTTAAGCTGATGTGGGCTGCATGCTTGGATCTGGTCTGTGTAACTATCTAAGACTATAAGCTATAAAGAAGGTACTAGTCTGCATTGATAAAGGGAAATTTCTCAAATGGAAGTTCCCTATTCCAATGAAATCACAGTTCCAGTCCCTTTCTCTGTCTTATTCAACTAGAACATGAGGAAAAGTGTAATATTACAAGAGAACAAACCAAAATGACTTACTTCTTATTGTCCTTAAGCATATTTATGAATGGTCCCCTGATATCAGACAAATCTCTGCCTTGTAAAATGCAGATGGACTAAAATTTAAGAACACGCTGATGGAGTACTGCATGAAAATTTATAGTAATATTGAGTTTAAACCTTTTCATTAACTCATCAACTGTCATTAAGTGTTTAATGTGCCTACAGTACTGATTTAGCCTCTTTAAAGCGGTATAAAATAAGTAACCTAAACTAGAGGAGGCAGAATTCTGGTATTGAAAATGATAGTTTTAGAGTATTTATTGGGAGAATATTGTTTCAAACCACACTACTGAGTTGAGAAATAATGGTGAACATGATGATACTGAATGAAGTTACTTAGCTACAGATCATAATTGATGATACTTGAGACTATTAAGAGTTTAATTCTGTGAAATTTATTCTGTTTTTGTTTTGTTATTTGATTCCATGTAGATTGGGCAAAAGAGCACATTAAGGAAAATCAAACAGAAAATGTGGTTTTAATACAGAAAGAAGAAAAGCCTATAGCAGAAACAGTTTACCAAACAGCAAGTTACCAAATTGAAAATGAAAACAGTCAGAAGTCAGAAGAAGAAGAAAGACTAAAGAAAGAGATGTTACTTGCTAAATTGAATGAAATTGACAGAGAAATACAAACCACCCTGAACTTAAGAAGTTCACACTCACAGTTAATCTCTCCAGAGAAAAAATCCCAAAGTTTCAGCTTCTCAGAATCCACTGAGAGGTTTTTTAATGGGTTTATTAACCAAGATGGCAGTTATATATCCACAAATAATGACAACCAGAAGAAAAAAAATATTTGGAGCCCAGCCTCCACCACTGATTTCACATTTGGTAGTTATGTACCTTCTTTTGGGAAAACATCATCTAGGTCGAATCTGTTTGATCAAAAAAGTGGCATTGCAGATTTGCCAACAAGCACTAAAGATAGTGGAGATTTAAGTACAAAAAAGGAGAAAAAAGCTAATCTTATGGAGCAACTATTTGGTGCCACTGCCAGCAGCACCATTTCCAGTAAAAATAGTGCCTCAGGTTGTCTGACTAATAGCAAAGGGGACTTTGACCCTCTAAATGTACTCCCAAAAGATAAAGGCAGCAGAGACAAAGGACAAGATGAAGATGATGACTTTTTCCTCAGTGAAGAGAGAAATTTTAACCCAAACAGGCGTCGGCTAAAACACGCAAACAATCATCCAGCAGTAAAGGCAATTGATTCTTTGGAAGATGAAGTTGAAGAAGTAGTACTGAGATGACTAGACATATTTTTCCAATTGTAAATAATATTAAACACCTAAATATAGTACTTATTATAAAGAATTTAGGCATTTTTCAGATGATCAAAAATTCCTTATTTAGAAACTATCTTAGTAGTCAAATAACAATGGAAATAGTTAAAAATAGTTTACACAGTATAGCCATGTGGTATCACTTTAAATTGCCAAGAAAGTGAAGACTATTTTGAATGAAATAGGCTTAAATTTTCTTTCTTGGTTTTTCCTCTTTTTTTTTTTCTTACTGCTAGAACCAGCTTAAGGTTCTGTCTTAAACCAGCTGAAGTTTTATGTCTTTTGAGGCTTCATTCATCTGTCCAAGTTCTATTTTGTTAGCCTTCTACCATATTGACATTTGCCATCTTCATAAAACTGAATATAATCAGTTTTCATTGATGGAGAGAAATCACTGGTGAAGGATTCTTCTATTGACCAGACTAGGTGATGTGGCTCCCAAACAACTGTCAGAATTCCCACTTTGGGGTAGACAGGCAAAGCTACTTGAGTAAGTAGGGGCAATATCAGGATGCCATACTTCCAATCTCAGCACTTGAACTAGCTTTTCCCCACCTGTAATAACAGCAGCAGAGAGAATATTTAATGTTGTGCAGTCCACCTTACTGTTTACCTCCATTAGTGCCTATGTATAATCAGGTGTTACCATCTTCATATCAAGATATGAAGAACATATCCTGATTCTCTTTCTTAAAGCTAGATGAAAAGAGAGTTGAACAAAACTTTTTCATTTTTCCAGAAGAATCCTTGTAAGCCTTTTAACCATGTTTATTAATATCAGCTTTAATTAGGAAAGGACTTTTTTAGTAGGTCAGCTATCTCGTTTTCTCCATGAGGGTTGCCCACTAGTGTATCACAGATCAAATCAAATGTATGAACTGGAAGTAGAAGAAAAAATACAAGGAGAGGAAGCATGTAGGCCCCACCCCACATGAGCCTTGTAATGTTAGAGCTTCATCCTGATTAGGATATTAGTTTACTTAGGGAAGGGTACTTTTGTATTCTCACCATCTATATGCTTCAAGATCATGGATTGGTAAATAATAGTCATATTAAACACATTAAGATCAAGAGATTTGAGCTTATTCTTTAGGAAAAATGCTTTTATAGCCTACGATTCTGATCTTAATTCCATACATACAGTTCAGACTTTTAGAATAACATATATCATTAATTATTTTAAAAGCTGTTTTAAAATCCCAGTGACGGAGAAATATTTTTAAGTAGCACAGCTCCAGGCCACTTTTTGTGAGGCGTCATTGTCTTTAAGAAATACTAATAATGTTGGAATTCCAGAAATTGTTGATATTAGGGCATAATTCACAAATGTCTGGAAAAAAATATCCTGCAGAGAATGTTTATGACAGTTTAAAACTATTAGATTCTTACTGTTTTCATTTCCCTCCTTAATATGTAAGAGTTTTACATTTATTAGATTCAATACGGGAGACAGCCACAATAAATTGACCTAAAGACTCTCTCCATTCATTTCCTCATGCAAATCTGATTGCTATGGCTTGTCTTAACACAGCTCCTGAAGACTCCTGCAACCATTCAGATTGTAAATCCCTGGCAGATGCAGACAGAGGTGAAGTCAGAAGATATTTCACTGTGTAAACAACTCATTGCTGCCACAACCTGAAAGACTTGTATGTAGCACAATCCCTTAATTTCCTCTCACTAGTACTCTTTAACCAGGTGTGAGATTTTATGCCCAGTCTTTTCATTAGAACTACTGCAGGCCAGCTCTGAGGACAGTCCCTTCAGCAAAAACACTATTATTACACCAAGAAAAATTGCCAGCACAAATTTCTCTCCTATAATAGAGATGCACACTTTGATTTTGTCAGGCATAGTAATGTTTCCATTTTAACCTAATGTTCACTTTATATTAGTAAATATTATCTCTATAATGTAATTTTTATGCATTATTCATTTGAACGGAATAGCCAAATAAAATATATTGAACACCAGAACATATAAATGATAGGTGAAGATTTAAATCAATTCATTTAGAGCAAAACAAAAAGATACATGTGTATGTTACTATACCTACAGGCTTGTATATTTCTTGACTTATTCAGTGAAAAATATTGTCAACTCTGAGTTATGTTTCCATAGTAATGTAGTTTTGAAATTTTAATGTGCTGTTCAAGATCTGACCCTACACTCAAATAGACACTAAGGGGACAGCATTAGTATAATGTTGTCTTCTTCCTCTTGAGTTAGTAAGCAGCTGCTCTTTAAGACAGTTACTCTGCTTTGGCAATTTGATTTGGGCAAGTGATACCTTTTTCAAATTATAGTGGTCTCCCCTTGACAACTGGAATGGACCATCAGCAGGAATGGCCTGAATATACCATGAGTATATTTATGGTTTTCGGATTCAACAGAAAAAAAAAAGCACAGATCTAGGATGAAGAATGAGGAAAAAATGGTGTGGCAAGGAATGAATAAAGAATCAAGGACACACATTATGACAAATGATTTATTCTTCCGTCAATATTATTGATGAATTTGGCTATACAAGTTTGATTTCCAATAACATGAATATGAAGGGACCTCAAATTGTAATATTTATCTTGGAATCTGTACAGTACCTCTTCACTTAGTTTGACAAGACGTAACTTATAAGTCTCTAATATATATTCTCCCTATCATCTTATAAGAGATGATGCTCAGATATTAAAAATGAGCAAAATAGCACTGACCTACATTAAACAGTACTTTCTTAATTAAGGAGACATTAATGTCTAACAGATAAATATTTAATATGTTACGAATCATTTTTAATGTTTGTAAAACTATTATTGTAATACAGTTCTGGTATACAATGATTTTAATTATATTTATTATGTAATGTTAATTTTGTGCGTAGCTGCTAATTTTTCTGCCCAAATGTTATGAAATATTGTTTAGTTTTTAAGGTGTTTTTTAAAGAGTTTGAGTAAAGATTTTATATTTAGATGATTTATTGTGTAAGAGTAGTTTTTTTTTACTTTTTCTTCTCTAATGTTTTCTTACTGTAATAGTTTTCAGAGACAGCTGAATTATTTAAATTAACCCTAAAATGTAGTTTTTTGCTTTAAAAAGGAAAATATTAAGCAATTAAAAATCAGATAGAAAAATTTTAAGAACAGACCTTCTTTTATGAACAGACCTGTTGAGAATGGGCAAGTCAGTCCCTTCTTCAAGTATCAGTGGTTTGTTTGGTTTTTTTCCCCGTGGTCTGAACTCCTATTCTTAAGTTAAAAGAATATTATAATCCCTTATTGAAGTAGTATCTTCGAATTACACAGAAAATACACTGTAGAAACAGAAGCCATAGGGTTAATTTTTCTTATAATTTTTCACTTTTTTTTTTTTGCTTGAGAGAATTTTGTAATTCAAATAGTAGAAGGATTTGCCCAGAGACAGGTTAGACCATATGCTAGTCTTATCAGATAATTGCACTTTTAATTAATCCTTTCACCATAAAGAGCTATCTTAATAGCACATATTGCTTTTAATAGCAAAGAATGGATGACTAAAGTGATTCATGAAATAAAAACAAACATGTGATGGTTTTTCACCTGTGCCCCTGACTTTTCTGAAAACTGCTCTTTTTTCTACTCCTCTTCATCATCAGTGTTTTTTCCAAGGTTTTAGTGCTTGATTTGGTAGCGCTGTCTGTTCCAAAGAGTTGAAGAAACCTTAGGTTACTATGAGAGAGTGGACTCTTAGAATCTGAAGAGTGACTTGTGTGGAGCAAAGACTTACATGTCCATCCTATCACAACTATTCCCTTAGAAAGTAGTAGGAGGGAGTCTGTAAGCCCCCATTTTGTAGTCACAAATCTACTTTACTCAATGGTATTTTCAAGGAGTTTAATTATTGGATTTTGTAGGCCAACAAAAGATTGGAAAGTGAAAACTAGAAGGAGGTTGGAGGGACAGGAAAACAATAGGATTGACAGACCAGACCTGAACTGCACAATACAACAATGATTGTTCATAACAATGTTTATCAAGAAAGTGTTAAATTAGCATGTTTGACATCCCTTGTTGAAGAAGTCTAAGTATGCAGTAGAAAGAGCACTGTTCTTGGAATACTGAGACCTGAGTTTAAGCCTCAGATAAATGCTGACTGTGACCTAGGCTAAGACAATCAACAAGCATTTATTACAGACTTAGTACATACCAAGCACTGTGCTAGGCCCTGAAGATAAAGTCACAGAATCCTCTTTAGAATTAGTTAAAATTTATTGCCTCTGTGCTTGATCTTTAAAAAATTGAGCTAATCACAGGGTTATTATTAAACACCTACTCTGTGTCAGGTGAAAGGCTGAATGGTATAGTAGAGAACTAGTCTCTGACTGGTTGACTTGGGTTCACAGTCTACCTCCTTCTCTTTGTGAGACTTTGAGTATTTTGCCCCAGGCAATTCCTGAAGACTATAAAGTGCATTTGCTAATCTGCACTCTTAGAGAAAGTTTCTTCCCTGTGTCAATGAAATCACTGCTGAAGAAACTTGTTTATGTTCTGCTTTTGTTTGGAGGGTAGGGCTTACTATTTGCTATCCACTCAGCCACCCCTGCCAGGTCACTGACCCTAGATGAGAAGAAGAAAATGCCCAGAAAGGAAATTCTTTCCCACCCCACAGTTTTCTACTTCATTCTTGGGAAATGATGATCAAATAAACGCTACTTTTACTGTTGGAAAGTTATGACAATCTACTTATCTAGGCCAAAGTCCCTTTCTATTACTACTCACTGCTTCCTCAGCCTATATCCTGCCCCTTTCCCTTCTGTTGTGTTCTCTGAAACTTGTTCTCTTGTTAACAAACTGCCTTTCAAATTGGACTGGTTCCTCCCAAGTACCATCTGGTTCCCTGCATTCACAGGAAACTGACCGCCCCTCTGAAGAAACTGAGTCTCTGGCCACCCTCTCAACTAGATGCACCTTCACTCATGGCCCCCTGACATCCTTAGATAAAAGGAGAAATAGGCATGCTTTTTGTTCCTCGCTGCCTCTTCCAGATTCTCTCCCCAGTAGTATCACTCTGCAGTCTGTAAAGGAGTAAACACTCCTGTGAGCTTCGATCCATCCAGATAACATCTAATCCAGATCATGGTGGCTACCCTTTACTAGTCCTCAGGTTCTTCCGTTTTTTCAGAGTCCAGTACCTGACTCATAGTTTTAACTCCACCCCAAACCCTGCCCTTATATTTGGCGAATTCAATGTATAGGATGATGTCACCCTATATACCCTTACTTTCAGTGTCCTCAGCTCCCATGATCTGTACCTTTGTGTCATCTCAACCATATACAGGAATAGCCATACCCCTGATTTTGTCATCACAAGTGCTGTATCTCCACTATCCATAATTCATATTTCTTTGACCTCCTTGCTCTGGCCTCACCTTGATTCCTTCAAAATTTCTACCTTTTAGTTAACCAATTCAACTTTATGCTGACCTTTATGCTTGAATCCTTTACCCTATCGTTGTATTGCCACTTATCCCTTTCCAAGTCCAAACCCCACCATCAGCCTTCTCTACTCTAACCAGCAATCAAATGCTGCTAGAGGAACTCATACAAATTTATTAGCACAGAACTATAACCCTTTACGGGGAAACAAAATTGAGGCCATCTTTCATGAATGTTTTCTTCACAGCTCTATATATGCATCATTGTCTGTGCTCTCTAGTCTAGTCCTGGTTCCAGGCAAGATAAGGCAAAAACTCACCTATGAGAGTGCAGTTGTCACTGGAATAGAGTCCAGGGTTTTGATGAGGGCAGAAGTGTCAAAGGATAAAAATAATGACCACACTGCAAGCAGCGTGGCATGTATATGGCCAGGAAGTGATCATTTATTCTATCTATATCTCTTTTTCCTTTCATAGGCAAACCCCTGGAAAAAGTTGTCTACTTCTAGTGCTTTTAACTTCTCTCCTCTCACGTCTCAACCCTTTGCATTTTGGCTTCTGACTTCATCATTCAAATGAATCTGCTCTCAAGGTTACCAATGATGTCTTGTTAAATCTGATGGTCTTTCCTTATCCTATACCTCTGCAGCATTTGACCCTGTTGGTGAGCCTCTTCTGGATATTCTTTCCTCCTCAAATTTTTGCAACAGTATTTTGTTCTGACTCTTCTGCCTGTCTGGACATTTCTCAGCCTCCTTTAACAGATTCATCATCTAAGTTCCTTCCTCTCTCCCCCTATCCCTATGCATGGCTATACTGCAGGATTCTGTTCTGAGTCCTCTTTTGCTATATACTCTTGGTGATCTTATCGCTTTCATCCAGACAACTCCGAGATACGATCCTACTTCCTCCCCAGAACTCTAGTCTAGGACTACCAAATCCCTGTTTTGTATCTTCAGCTGCATGCCCAATTGGCACTTCTAACTCAATATATTTTAAAGAGAACTCATTATCTTCTCTCACTTCTTCCTAATAGGGCCTACTCTAACCTCCCAGCTTCTCATCCTCTAACTTATCCTTGACTTTTCATGCTCTCCTATTTAGGTACCAATTCTTACGTATTCTACTTCCAGAAGATCTCTCCCATATATCGCCATCTTTCTACTTGCACATGTACAGCTTGTTCAGGCCCTTGTCACCTCACACTTGGGCAATTGGAATAAACTCCTAATTGGTCTCCCTGCAACAGTCATTCCCATCTCCAGTACTTCTGCCATGCAGCTTCTATAAAACAGATCTGACAAAGTCACTTCCTGATGACAATCAGTGATTCCATCTTGCTTCTAGAGTAAGATATAAATTCCTGTTTAACTTTTAAAGACCCTCAAAATCTGTGTTGAACCTATCTTTCCAGGCTTATTATACATTATTTTTCATGAGGTCTACAAGCCAGCAACACTGGTCTATTTACTGTTCCTAATAAAACACCGCCGAACAATTATTAAGTGTTTATTAATGTGTCATGCACTATATTAAGTATTGGGAATACAAAGAAAAAAGAAAAAATAATCCCTGCCCTTCACGACTTACATTCTAATAAGGAATATGCCATCTATATAAATCAGTACATGAAAAATAGATATTGAATAGATGGGAAATTCTATCTCTCCTCTCTGTGCCTTGGCAGAGGCTGTCTCATTCTTTGAATGCCTTCCACCTCATGGAATATCTGGTTTCCTTTAAGCTTAACTCAGGTCCCACTTTCTATGGGAAGTTTATTTTGCTTCCATCAGTTGTTAATATCCTCCCCTTCCAGAAATTACTTGAGTTTTAAAAATCTTTTCCCCCCATTCCATTTTATTTCTTAATTTTAAAAATATCTTTATTTAACATTCTTTTTTTGAGTTTGAAATTCTCTGCCTCCCTTAAGCCCTTCCCCCAACCATTGACAAGTCAAGCAATATGACACTCATTATGTATGTGAAGGGCATGCAAAATATATTTCCGTATTAGCCATGTTGACACAAATGGCCTTCTAGAGGGCCTTGAGTGTGGCCTTTTGACTGAGTCCAACTTTTTTTTTTAATGAAAAAGACAGCTCAATTATTCATTGAGAATGAGGGATGATCAATTGACAAACTATATGATGGGATGATTGCCCTCTAATGCTAAAAGAATTAAAGGAAGGATCTCAAAATGTTGCTTAGAACCCCATAGGGAATTTACTAAAAGACTTGAACACTGATTATGAAAGAAAGGCAAGTTTAGATGGATTATCATCTGCCATGCTGGAAGAAATATTTATATCAGTGATACAACAAATGAATCAAATCTGAGTCCAACTTTTATAGAATATTAAATCCTTTTATTAAGAGGATTTTGTTCTGTGAAGTTTGGATTCAGTCAAAGGGCCTCAAAACCTGAAGACCTAGAAGAAGACCTCAGGTGGCCTCAAGGCTACAGGTTCCCCACCCCTGATCTAGGCCTCCTTTCTCTCAAACTGCTTTTCAGTTTTCCCAGTAGTTTTTGTGGAATGGTGACTTCTTGTTCCCAAAGCTTGGATATTTTGGTTTATTAAACATCTGATTACTATGGTCATTTACATCTGAGCAATGTGTCCCCCATTGGTTTCCTTGATATTCCTGACCTTTTTGTTCTTCCAGAAACATTTTATATTTTTTCTATCTTTGTAATTCTTTGGACATTGGTATTGCACTGTATATGTAAGTTAATTTGGGCAGAATGGTCAATATTATTATATTGGCTTAGCCTCCCCATGAGTAATGAATATTAATTTTTTTAGCTATTTATTTGTGTGAAAACTATATGTTATATATATATGTTATACATGTTCACATAGTTCTGGGTACATTTTGACAAGTAGATTCCCAAATATGTCTGTAGTTATTTTAAATAGAATTTCTCTTTCTATCTCTTCCTGGTGAGTTTTATTGGTAATATACAGAAATGTTTATGCTTTATTTGGATTTATTTTATATCCTACAACTTTGGCAAAAGTTGTTAATTGTCTCAACTTTTAAAAATTGATTCTCTGAGATTCTCTAAGTGTACCATCATAATATCTGCAAAGGGTGACCGTTTTGTTTCCTCATTTCCTATTCTCATTTTTCTGATTTCTTTTTCTCAACTTATTACTCAAACAAGCATTTCTAGTACACTACTGAATAGCATGGGTGATACTAGACATCTTTGCTTCATCCCTGATCTTACCGGGAATGCCTCAATGTAATGCTGTATTGAGCTAGTATTATCATTGCAGATGATACTGCTTTTGCTTTTAGATAGATACTACTAATCAATTAAAGTAAAGTTCAAGGGGGGGCAGAGCCAGAATGGCAGAGTAGAAGCAGGAAATTGCATGAGCTCCCATACCAACCACCTCCAATACCTGTAAAATATAACTCTAAACGTATTTTAGAGCGACAGAACCCACAAAGTGGCAGAGAGAAACAAATTTCCCACTGAAGGCAGGCCAACATGAAGGGTCTATAACACTGTGCTGGGTGCTGATCACAGTCCTGTGTGAGTCACATGGGCCCAGATCCAGGGCAGCCCAACCAGTAGCACAGACCGGCTGGAGCAGATTTCAGGAGAATGAATCACCAGCACCTGTGATGGTTTCCAGACTTCTCAACCCATAAATGCCAAAGAGAAAGTAAAAGGTCAGTAGGGAAGTCTGTTGGAACTGGGTGACAGAAGAGCACAGTCTGCCTCCTCAACCCCTGCAGCAAGAGATGGTGAAGGTGTGGCGGCTGCAGTTGCTGCCACATGGCTGCCTGCAGAGCTCCTGGCCTGCAGATCGTAGGGGGATCAAACAACCATTCAGAGGATAAGCACTCTTGCTTTGACCTGCTTGGATCTGGGTTGCAGTCTTGGGTGGTGATCCTAGGTAAGAAATGCCAGTGTGCCAGAGCTTGTGGTGGCTGTAGAGAGGGCACCTTCCTCAGACCTCTAACAACATTTAAGAAAACCCCAGTGATTTGGGACCAAACTCTCTTCACTCTGGAAGCAACCATTCTACTATGCCAAAGAGCTCAAAAGTCAAGTAATTGGCCTGGCAAGATGAGTAAGCAGAGGAAGTGCCATCAGACCATAGAATTCTTTTATGGGGGATGAAAAAGGATCAAAACATGGAACCAGAAGAAGTCAACAAAGTCAAAATTCCTGTATCAAAAGCTTCCAAGAAAAATATGAACTATTTATTGGCCATGGAGGAGCTCAAGAAGGATTTTGAAAATCAAGAAAGAGAAGTGGAGGAAAAATTGGAAAGAGAAATGAGAATGATGCAAGAAAATCATGAAACGCAAGTCAACAGCCTGTTAAACAAGACCCAAAAAAATACTGATGAAAATAACACCTTAAAATATAGACTAACTCAAATGGCAAAAGAGGGCCAAAAAGCCAATGAGGAGATGAATGCCTTTAAAAAGCAGAATTTGCCAGATGGAAAAGGAATTTCAAAAACTTACTGAAGAGAATAATCCCTTTAAAATTAGATTGGAGCAATTGGAAGCTAATGACTCTATGAGAAATCAAGATACTATAAAACAGATCCAAACAAATGAAAAAATAGAAGGCAATATGAAATACCTCATTGGAAAAACCACTGACCTGGAAAAAAGATCCAGGACAGAGAATTTAAAAGTTGTTGAACTACCTGAAAGCCATGATCAAAAAATGAGCCTACAAATCATCATTCAAGAAATTATCAAGCAAATTTGCCATGATATTCTAGAACCAGAGTACAAAGTCGAAATTGAAAAATCACCTCTTGAAAAAGATCCCAAAAAGAAAACTCCTAGGAATATCATATAGCCAGATTCCAGAACTCCCAGGTCAAGGAGAAAATATTACAAAATGTTAGGAAGAAATAATTTTAGTATTGTGGAAAAAACAATGAGGATAACACAAAATCTAGCAGCTTCTACAATTAGGGATAAAAGGGCATGGAATATGATATTCCAGAGGTCAAAGGAGCTAGGATTAAAACCAAGAATCATCTAACCAGCAAAACTGAGTATAATGTTTCAGGGGAAAATATAGTCATTCAGTGAAATAGAGGACTTAAAAGCATTCTTCATAAAAAAAAAAAACAACTGAGTAGAAAATTTGACTTTGAAATACAAGAAGCAAGAGAAGCATGAGAAGGTAAACAGGAAAAAGAAATCATAAGGAACTTATTAGAGTTGAACTATTTACATTCCCACATGGAAAAACAATCATTGTAACTCATGAGACTTTTCTCACTATGAGGATAGTTGAAGGGAATATTTGTGTGTGTGTGTGTGTGTGTGTGTGTAACAGGGATGTTATATATGTTATATGTAACACTGTGAACAGCACCCAGCACAGATGTTATATACATACATATATGTATGTATACATATGTGCACATATAGGAGGGTGTATGTGTATAAATACATATGTGAATGTGGGCATGTGCATGTTCATGTATACATAGAGGGCACAAGATCAGTTGAATAGGAAGGGATAATATCTAAAAAATAAAATTAAGAGGTGAGAGAGGAATATAATGGGAGAAGGAAAAAGGGAGAGATAGGATAGTGTAAATTATCTGATATAAAAGAGGCAAGGGAAAACCTACCATGGAGGGGAAGAACAGGAAAGAAAGCAAATGGGAATTGGTCAACCTTACTATCATTGAATTTGGTTTAAGGAAGAAATAACACACACCCTCCTTTGAATATAATATCCTACAGGAAAGTAGAGGGGAAGGGGATAAGAGAGGGGGTGATAGAAGGGAGGGCAGATTGAAAGGGACAGGGTAGAAAATAGAATAATTGGATAGGATAGGATGGAGGGAAATGTAGTTAGTATTTCACAATATTTCTACTATGGAATCATTATGTACACAGTCATGTGTACAACCTATATTAAATTGCTTATCTTCCTAGTAGGGGTGGGTAAAGAGGGAAGAAGGGAAAGAATCTGGAAATCAAAGTTTTTAAAACATGTTTAAAAATTGTCTTTTATGTGCAACTGGGAAATAAGATATACAGGCACTGGGGCATAGAAATCCTTCTTGCTCTGCTAGAAAGTTAGAGGGGATATGGGGGAGAACATAAGAGAGAGCACATTGGGGGAAGGAGTATTCAGTAGTCTCACTATTTTTTGGGTGGAGGGTAGGGAAAAGACAAAGAGAAAATTTGTAACTCAAAATCTTTTTAAATTGAATTTTATGTTTATTTTTAGTTTACATTATTCATTTCCACAAGATTTTGAGTTACAAATTTTCTCCCCATCTTTACCCTACCCACCACCCCAAAACAGCAATGCCACTGTATACCCTCTCCCCCAATCTGCTCTCTCCTATATCCTCCCCCATCCCTCCTCTCACTTTCCGGTAGAGCAGTATACTCCATATACTCCATTCCCCAGTGCCTGTATATCTTATTTCCTATTTGCATGCAAATAATGATAATAATTTTTTTAAACATTTGATTTTACAACTTTGAATTCCAGATTCTTTCCCTTCCTCCCTTGTCACCCACTGGGAAGATAAGCAATTCAGCATATGTTGTACAAGTGTACTTACACAAAACATTTCCATAGTGGATATATTGTGAAAGACTGACTATTTTTCCCTTCATTCTATCTCCCTACACTTGTTCTATTCTCTACTTTGACCCTGTCCCTTTTCAAAAGTGTGTGCTTCTAACTACCCTCCCCCCAAACCTGCCCTCTTCTTCATCATCTTCCCTTTCATCCCCTTCCCTCCTACTCTCCTATAGGGAAAGATACCCAATTTAGTGTGTATGTCATTCCTTCCCTAAGCCAAATTCAGTAAGAGTAAGGTTGACCCATTCCCCTTTGGCTTCCTGTTCTTCCCGGCCATTGTAATAGTTATCCTTTTCCTTGTAACTCGAAATCTTGTGGAAAAAATGTTGAAAGCTAACAAATAAACATTAAAAAAAAGAAAACTTCTATTTATTATTATGCTTTCTGATGTTTTTAATAGGTACAGGTGTTGAAATTTGTCAGAATATTTTTCCATATCTTTTGATAAAATCATATGGATTTTTTGTGGTTTTTGTTATTAATTATGCTTATATCAATTATATCTATATATTATATCAATTATGCTTATCATTTTCTTGAACCAGCCCTGCATTCCTAGTATAAATCCTACCTGGTCATAGTATATGATCTTGGTAATATATTGCTGTAATCTCCTTGATAGTATTTTATTTAAATTTTGGCATCAACATTCATTAGGGAAATTACTCTAAAGTTTTATTTCTCTGTTATTGTTCTCCCTGGTTTAGGTATCAAAACCATATTTGTGTCATAGTACGAATTTGGTAGGACCCCTTTTTTATCTCTTTGTTTTAAATAGTTTATATGGTATTGGAATTAATTGTTCCTTAAATGTTTGGTAGAATTTGTTTTTAAATCCATCTTGTTCTGGGGGAATTTTCCTTTAGGGAGTTCATTGATGGCCTATTGAATTTCTTTTTCTAAGACAGGGTTTTTTTTTAAGAATGCTATTTCCTCTTCTGTTAATCTGGGCAGTATATATTTTTGTAAATATTAATCTGTTTCATTTAGATTGTCATATAATTTGTCATATAGTCATGTAATTGGGAAAAATAATTCCTAACAATTGCTTTAATTTTATCTTCTTGTGTAGTGCAATCACGCTTTTCATTTTTCATACTAGTAATTTGGTTTTCTTCTTTCTTTTTATATTCAAGTAAACCAGTTTTTTATAAATAAAATAAGCTTCTACTTTTTCTTTAACTTTCAACATGAATCTCTCCTTTGAATTTTAGGATTTCTGTTTTGGTGTTTGGGGGGATTTTAATTTTGTTCATTTTCTAGTTTTTTTTTTTAAACAGACTTTCCTAGTTTGTTGAACTGTGCATTCTTTTATTTATGTAAATATTTAGAGATATAAATTTTGCCTTAAGTTTTACTTTGACTACATCCCACAAATTCTGGTATGTTTTCTCATTGTTGCCATTAATGGAATAATTATTTTTATGATTTCTTCTTTGACCCACTCATTCTTTAGAGTTAGATTATTTAGTTTCCAATTAATTTTTAATCTATTCTTCCATGGCCTTTTATTAAATGTAATTTCATTGTAATATGATATAAAAAGGTGCATTTAATATTTCTACTTTTTTGCATTTTGTTGTGACCTTTTTATGTCCTGATACATAGTCAATTTTTGTGAAAGTGTAAGATAAAGCTGAGAAAAAGGTATGCTCCTTTCTTTTTCCATTCAGCTTTCTCTAGAGGTCTGCCCTATTTAATTTTTATAAAATTGTATTTTTCTCTTTAACTTCTTTATTACTCATTTTATGGTTAGATTTTTCTAGTTCTGATGGGTAAATTGAGGATTCCCCACTACTATAGCTTTACTGTCTATTTCTTCCAGTAATTTATTTAACTTTTCCTTTAAGGATTTGGATGCTATGCTATTTGGACAACTAACTGGCTCAGTGGAGAGAGTACTGAGTCTGGAGTCAAGAAGACTTGAGTTCAAATTTGGCCTCAGACACTTACTAGCTGTGTAACCCTGTCACTTAATCCTGCTTGCCTCAGTTTTTTTTAATGGATTTTCTTATGTAATAAATTTTATTTGTTTCTTGTTTACATCATTCATTTTCATGAGATTTTTGAATTACAAATTTTGTCCCCGTCTTTCCCCTACCCCAACCCCAAAACAGCAATCCCACTGTAGAGCCCCTCCCCCGGTCTGCTCTCTAACT
>CM053593.1:243227455-243275007 GCA_028646575.1 Pseudocheirus occidentalis | reverse complement strand
ATGATGCCCAGTTTAGAGTTTATGCCATTTCTTCCCTAAGCCAGATTCAGTGAGAGTAAATGAAAGTAAAGTTGTAACAGTTATCCCTTGCCTCTTCCACATGGGATGATTAGCTCCATTTTGTCTCTCCCTGGTCTCCTCTCATTCTAGTTCTCTCCCACCTCAGAATTTGCCTTTTAAAGTATCATCCCTTTGTATTCAATTCATCCTATACCTTCTATATACAGGGTAGGGGCTCTGAAGCAGTTCCTGCCCTTCCCCTACTGCTTCCTTGCCCTGGGGGTAGATTGGCTAAACTGCTTTTCCTTCCTCAAATTTAGCTTGAAAGCTTCACTCACTTTCACTGACCTCTAATCCTGGCTTAGTAGATGTGAAGATTGCTCCAGGTGCTTTAGATCTTCTCTGAAGTAGACTCACGCTGTGGCTTGGGAGGCTCAGCTCCCCCTGGCCACCCTGGAGCCTGGCTGCCTGGCAGTTTCAGGCTGGGCTGGTCTTGGCTCCTGGCCTTCAGGCCTATGGGATGAGCCCTTCCTGCTGAGCTGCCTTTCTCTAATCCCTATTTTTCACACCTTGGTAGATGTGGAGTTGCTGGAGGCTGTAGATCTTCTCTCTTGTAGACTGGCTGCGGCTGGGCTTGGCTGGGCTCCTCCTGACTGCCCTGGGGCTTGGCCACATTTTGATTTCAGGCTGCCACGATGATCCCCTGCTGCCGAGCTGCCTTCTGCGAGAGATGTGTTCTCTGTATTTTTGTGAGTTTGAGAGTCCTAGACTTTGTCCAGAGTCATATTTTATGGGTGTTTAGGATGGCTCTGTGGGAGCTGCGGGAGCTTGCTGCTTCTATGCCACCATCTTGGCTCCACCTTGGAAGTCCTCAGTTTTCTTTATCTATAAAATGAACTGAAGAAGGAAATGGCAAACCACTCTAGTATCTTTGCCATGAAAACCCCATATATGGTCATGAAGAGTAATATGACTGAAACATCTGAACACAAAAACAAATGCTATTTGGTGCATATATTGTTAGTACTGATATTATTTTATTGTTTTAGCAAGATAGAATTTCCTTGATTATCTCTTTTTATTAGGTCTAGTTTTATTTTTACTTTATATGAGATCATGATTGCTACCTTTTTCTTTTTTACTTCAGCTAAAGCATAGTAGATTTTGTTCCATCCTCTTATTTTCACTTGGTGTCTTTCTGTTTCAAGTGTTTCTTATAAATAACAAATTGTTAGATTCTGGTTTCTTTTCCATTCTTCTGTCTGCTTCCATTTTATGAGTATGTTCATCCCATTCACACACACACAATTACGATTGCTCACTATTTCTGTCCTTTATATTTTTCTTGTATTTTTCCTTCTCTTGCTTTTTTAATATCCTGTCCCTCCTCAAGACTACATTTCTCTTGCAAGCAGTTGTCTCCACCCTGGAATTGCTACCTGGAACTGGGTAATGATAAATGAAATTGTCAAATGGCACTTGGTCCTGCATTCAGTGCTAGCACAGGGGTCCCCTGTAAGCTCTATATCACCAGGTGTTCAATCCCCTTAACTTCTCTGGGTGGTTTTGATTATATTCCTATAGAGACCATGTATAAAATAGCATCTTTTCTCTAAAAGTGTGATTGCCTTAAGAGAGCTTTTGAAATAATTTATTGTAAATTACCTTAGGACAGCAGTGTTCAACCTGTGGGTTACGTTCAATTTGTAACAATGAAAATACATCCTGCATATCAGATATTTATATTACGATTCATAACAGTAGCAAAATTACAATTATGAAGTAGCAACAAAAATAATTTTATGGTTGGGGGTCACCACAACATGAGGAACTGTATTAAATGGTTGTGGCATTAGGAAGGTTGAGAACCACTGCCTTAGGAGAAAGGGAAGATGTTTTGTTTTTCAATATTACTTTTCATTTTATAAAGGTTGACTGTGATTGGATAAAATTTGAAAGTTAACTTAAACACCAAATCGCTGATATTCATATAGCTACTGATTTGCACCTTCTCACTGCTAACAGGAATTTGTAGTGGAGGAGGGCACAAAAGAAACTTACTAACAACATCAAGGGAGGAGGAACATATGTCTAAATTTGTTAAGGCACGCATAGAGCCACAATTCACTTTGTTTTAGCCTCAAGCCTAAAATGTACATTATTTTGGCAGATGTACACGTCAGTTGCTTGCTTTTACTAGGGATGCATAATAACATGTAACATCTGGAAAAACATCTCGTGTGCATAATATAAAGAATCATTTGTTTTTTCAGTAAGTAGTTATGATGTACCTACCATATACATAGCATTATGCTGTATGCTAAGGGAGATGCAAGAATAAAAACCACTCTGAGTTCAACATAGCTTGCAACCTAGTTTGAACTATAAGGTGTACATAGGTAAATATAATACAAATCAGAATATAGTATGTACTTCTAAATAAGCATTTATTATGTACCAAGCACTGTGCTAGGTGCTAGAGACTAACAAAAATGGAATGATCGCTGCTGACAGAAAGCTTAAATTCTAACAAGGGAGCCAAAATGCACATTTATACATATATGTGGGATGCATACAAAACAGATTCAAGGTAACCTGTTGGCAGGGGTACTTCCTCAGAACATGGTGCTTGAGCTGAGTCTTGAAGGGAGTCAGGGACTCCAAGAAGATAGAGCTTATAACCACCATCATCTCCATGATAGAAATAATACTTAATATGTGGGTTCCCCATTCCAGCAAACAAAATGAGTAAAACATAAGTCAGAATTACACTATGACCATGTTAGGGAGCATAGAGCATAAGCAGAATGTAAAGTAAGGCATTCAGAATACACACACTCTAGAGCTGACTCATCTAGTCCAATCCCCTTGATGGGGTCTGGAATGCTTTTGTCTGTAACCTCAGTTTGTAAAATCATATTTTTGTGTTTGGGTATGTCTGTAATATCGGTTTGTGAAACCAAGTTCTAAAATCACACTTCCCCCAGTCTAACAGTCTTTTCTCTGAGCCAGCAGTCTGCCTAGCTACCGTAGCCATACCTATGAATACGTCACCCAGGCATTCAAACAAACCCTTTAGTTTAGAGAAATGCACAGTCCCTTTGTTCTAAGTGTCCAGCTGCACCCAAAATCCTTGAGTACTTTATCAGAGAGATAACTCTCTCCCAACTTGGCACCTCCTGAAGCCCCTAATCAGTCTAGCTTCCAAACTTGGTACCTCCTGAAACAATCAAGCCTACCCTCCCAACTTTCATATAGTCAAAGAAAAGACCTTGATGAGTAACAGACTGGACATATCTCAGTCAGCCCTGACCACAGGTGACCTAGTGATGTGTCAAGGCAAAAACCACACCTCCTGGTAGTGCCCCGCCCCCCCCACACCATGGGCTTTCTCTTAGTGAATTATGGGCAATGTGCCTGCAGTTTCCACAAAAAAGTGCATGTCCCTTTAAGCACTGACCACTCCTAAACTCCTCCCTAATCCCACCCTTACTCACGTAGTTAGCATGATTGATATCAGATTTATGACTTTTTCACTATATAAACTGTATCTCTAATTCCTGCACTTTTGCAGGTCCCCTTACTCTCTTCTGCCTGCTGCAAAGTCAGCATAACAATAAACTTTTATAACTCTACCAAAAGATTGCTTGATTCTGATAATTCGTTTCAGACTAAAAGAACCCTCAAAGGATTTCCTAGAAATCCAAGAAATCCTTCCTCCATCTTAATCTCATCATCCTCATCTAGATGAGAAAACAGACCCAAGGAAATTAAAGGACTTGTTAAGTGCCAGAGCTGGGATTGTAAACTCAAGTTCTCTGATTCCTAATCTCATATTTATATCCAGTACACTACAGATGCACTTTAAAGCATGTGCTGGTAAACATTTGTTCAGCAACCAACTCTTAAAAGACAACTGTGCCTAATACATGTTTAAGTTTAATCTGCATCATTAACATTTTTTCATCATGTTTTTAAGACTAGACAATCAAGAAAACAATACATTAAGTCCTGAATTATATAATTTACTGGTTTCCAAGGTGTAAGTGCTCGCACTGAAAATTTAACAATTGGCTCTCAGAAGCTAATTTGAGCTAGGGCCCACACGTCCTTGAATCTTAAATGGAAGGAGACTTGCCTCTTGAACGTTGTGGACTGTTTCCAGCTTCAAACAATAGTGACTGACATTTTTCCGGCAAATGTTTGATGTGGTACTTAATCGTCAATAAGGAATTAATTTTGAAAACTGAGGAGTGTTCTCTCACAGTTCCTCGTTTGTCATCTTTTGTAAAACGTGCTTGTTACACCTAGTATAGGTTGTAGTTTCCTAAACTGTTCCATAGCTTTGCTTTATTGGTGGTTTCCTAACAAACCAGCAACCTAATGGCTTGGCAATGCATTAGGATTCAGGATGTAATTTTAAAATCTCCCTGGGCCAGCAGGAATGAAAAGTACTGTCCAGCTAACATGGTTAAAGGAAACTCCTTTATTTCCCTGATTAACTGACCTGAATATCAAATGTCAGCATTCCTGCCCCCATAGAGCTGAGCTATTTGCTGGCTAGGTTTGTTGCTACCCTAGACACACATCAAAATCTCTCTCTCTCTCTTTTTTTTTTTTACCTAATGTGGAAAAAACATCAACCTACCTGAGGTAGTAAAGAGTTAGCCAGACCAGTGAATCAACCACAGTCACTGAAGAACTCAGTCTTTCTGAAGGAAATGACTAAACTCTGCTTAGTGGTCATAATTCATGTTATACAATCTCAACCAGATTCTTACTGTACCAGGGCAAACATATTCCTCTCTAATTGATTCACTATCCCACCTTCCATAGCAACTATTTGAAACTTCATCTCTCTACAAGCTTTCTGCAGCATTCTGTCACCCAGCTCTCTCAGTCTTTGTTTTTTCCTTCTCCAACTTCCTTTTTATGTGTCTCCATAAGAATATAGACTCCTTGAGAGCAAGGGCATCTTTATGTATTTCTATCCCAGCACTTCGCACAGTGCCTGCACACAGTGAGTGCTTAATAAATGCTTGTTGCTTGAGAATTAACTCATATTTCATTGAAAAATTAAAACTATTCAAGAAGAACTCCCCTTATCCCTTCTTTATTTCATATTACTCAGATATCTTCCTCTACTATCTTCTTCACTGGTCTCAAATTAAGAGATGGCCTTATTTCTTGCCAAGGCCAGCCTCTGTACATGCACCCTTCATCCCATTCCACTTCCATGTTTTTCATCCTCCTATCCACTCATATTTCTGTCCATTCTGTCTTTCCCCTGCAATCTTATTTTCTTGGGGGCAGGAGGGGGAAGGCAGGGCAATTGGGGTTAAGTGACTTGCCCAAGGTCACACAGCTAGCAAGTGTTAAGTTTCTGAGGCCAAATTTGAACTCAGGTCCTCCTGACTCCAGGGTAGGTGCTCTATTCACTGTGGCTCCCCTGCAATCTTGAACCTTTCCTCATCTACTGGTGATTTCTCTGCTACCTACAAATGTATCCACATCTTCTCATCCTTACAAAACCTGACTTGATCCAACCCTAACCTACAGTTGCTGTTCTATATAACCCCCTGTTTTCTCAGAGTTGAGAAAGTCATCTACACTAGTTATGTGTACTTACTTTCTCCTCACTTTCTTCTTGCTGTTACTGTGTACAATGTTGTGGTTCTACTCATTTCACTTTGCATCAGTTCATGCAAGTCTTTCTGGGTTTTTCTGAAAGCGTCCTGCTTGTCATTTCTTATAGAACGATAGTATTCCATCACCATCATATACCATAAAAACGTAGATGTTCTCAAGGTTACACTCTGTCACAGATATGTCAGTGAGTTCTAGATTGCCTTCAGGAGTCTAGATTGTCAGTTACATTAATTGTCTGAGAGGTTCAGCTTCCTGAGATGGGTATTATGGTGGCTCTTGGCCAGGGGGTTTAGGTCTCTCTTAGATAGCAGAATGGCAGTTCAAGGCTTACCAGGGAACTGTAGGCCATTGAGCAGATATTCTTGCTCCCCTGACAGATGAAAATGACATATAGAAATTTCTTTGAGATGTCTCAGCTAGCTTAGGTCAACAACAAAGTACTCAAAGTTGGCCTTTAATGCAGGCTTCAGCCGTCACTGTTCATTTTCTTTAATAGACAGTTTCAGGATCCACTGGTGTGGGAACATGGCAGTCTGTAACATCTGCCACCTAGATTCCATCAGGTCCATGATGCTATATGCCAGGTATGCTTTGCAGTAGCAGTCCAGCAGAGAGAGTAGGGGGACTATGCTGATAAATCAGCAGTAGCTTGTAAGTAAGTAAGAAGCAGTAGCTTCTTGACTTTGATATCTGAGTAGAGCCACAGCTTTGCCATCTTAAACAACAAAGTCTTCCTTTTCCTGAAAGACACCTTGAACAGCTATGATTCAACCATGCTGGCCTACTTCCTCTAACATTACACTCCATCTCCTGTCTCACAGTGAACTCATCCCTACTCATAAAAGGCTTACTTTCTAATAAAGAAGACAAAAAGTACATATATAAATATATACAGGAAAAATAAAAGAAAATGCATGTAAATAAGTACAAAGTAATAAAATAAAAGACAGTTTGAGAGAAAAGGCACTAGTCACTAAGAAGAATATCCAGGTTACTATAATAGAACAGATATCAATGTAGATAAATCTAAATTTATACTTCTGTTTTATACTCTGTGGTGGGTGCAGGTAGGTTGTAGCAAATTTTCAATGCTACTCAGTAAATGGTATAAGGAAAATTAAATGTATGATAGAAAAGGACATGGGCAGGTCAGTGGCAAGAACAAGAGGATGATAGATGGACAGTCCAAAGGTTGCACAAGTGTTCACAAAATATAGACAGATTCAGAGGAAGACCCCTGTCATATTAGATGGGTCCTTTGAGAGGCAGCATGATGTAGAGGATGGAGTGCTGGACTTGAATTCAGGAAGACCAGGATTTGAATCCTGCCCTTGACACTTGGTAGATGCATGACTCAGGGCAAGTCACTTAGTCTCTCAGCTTCTGAGTTACTCATCTGTAAAATGAGGGGTTAGACACAGTGGCCTGTGAGGTCTCTTCTAGCTTTACATCCAAGATCCTTTGAGTACACATGAAAAAAAGATTAGAATTGCACAGGATGAGAAAGGAAGGATGAATTGCAACCAGCACCAATGGAAAAAGATTATATGGGTGAAATCTTGGGATGGTGATGCTTACTGTACGCCTCTCTATTGATATCTTTCACCAGTGTTTCATTCTGGCGTAGAGGTAACCTTGACTGTCTCCAAAGAATTCAAGCTCTGGTAGGACCTATAAAGTGGCTCAGTGATAGATCATGTATCTGTCATCGTGAAACTTGCCTTTTGTTGTTGTTCAGTCATTGTAGTCTAGCCTGACTCTTCATGATACCATTTGGGATTTTCTTGGCAAAGATACTAGACTGGTTTGCCATTTTTTACAGATAAGGAACTGAGGCAAACAGGGTTAAGTGACTTGCCTAGGGTCACATAGTAAGTTTCTAAGGCTGTATTTCAACGTGAGAAGATGAGTCTTTCTAACTCCAGACCTGGCACTCTCACCATTGTGCCAGCTAACTGCCTCCTAAACTATCCTAGTCAAATTCAAAGAGTCTTAACACTGGAGGGTTGGCCAATAAGTGATGATGGAGTGGGAGTGGGAGGTGGTGAAGGATGGAAATTTGTGAAGATAGTCTGATATCTGTATCAGAGGGCCTGGGATCTGTAGCAATCAAAAAGCGTCCCATAACAGTGAAATCATGATTCCCTGAAATATTGAATTGAATTATTTACTCTGCAAATAGGTATGCCTTGTGTGACTGATGGTTGAGAAACTGATTTCTTCATGTAAGGAAAGAACTTGAGAAGTGATGTGCAAACCCATCGCTAGAGGTCTTCAGGCAGACAGATGACAGCTATTTGTCAGCTGTCTTGTAGAAGGAATTTTTTTTGACATATGGGTTGGACTAGATAGCCTCTGAGCCATGATGAGCCTCCAACACTAAGATTGTAGGAGTCTGGTTGTACTTTCCATATTCAATAGATGGGTGTCATTCCATTATATAGGTTCCATTTGTGTCTACCCCATTCACTGCCTCTTAGGCAAGATGATTCGGCCTAATATAAACTACTCCTTCTATATTCTACCACACTATTAACATATATCAAGTTTGGTTAATATTGTATTTTGATAACTCTAAGAACCTATCTGATCAGGGGGTGTGTATATGGTGGAGTTTGGGGGTGGGGAAAAGGAAGTTTACCATAAGAATTCCTTTCCTTCCTCTTCTCTTCAGCTTCTCCTCTTGACCAAGGTCATGCAGAGCCTGTAAAAGATGTTTGATTCGTCATACCACTTGGATAAAATGGGAATTACCAATTCTATCTCTTCCAAGGAGATAGAAAACCACTAGGCATTACAAACTGCCCTGCCCCTATGCCCTCCAGGCTTCTTTATTTATATCTAACCTACTAATACCAACTAAAACCCCTCTGGGTCCTGTCATCTGCCCCTGCTTGGGGCTTCTGGGCCTTTCTATTCACCTTGCAGCAGAGCCTTCTTTTTTGTGTTGACACCTCCATTTAGAGTGTGAGCTCCCCAAGAGCAGGAACTCTGTTGTTTTTTTTAACTGGTATCCTGAATGCTTAACACAGTACTTGGCTCATATTAAGTGCTTCAATACATGATTTTTCATTCATTCAGAAATTATATTTGTGAAGAAAGTTAACAAAGTCCTTTCCCATATTTTTATCTGTTTTTAATCTTCATAACTATCTTGTGGATGAGGCTGGGCAGGGATTATGGTAATCTCCGTTTTCCCCCAGAGGAAAATCTTTAGCTCAGAGGGATTAAATGACTTTTCCAGAGTCACATGGTTTGTGAGTAGCAGAGCCTAAGTGTCGATCTTTATTCTCAGAGTGATGGTAGAGTAACCAGCACCAGAGACCCTGGGTGTCTTCACAAAGCAGATTCCCACCATGTAAGTCACTATACTGTCTTTCAAGCTTTCAGAAGTACATTAAAAACATTGTATGTGGAGAACTCTGAGATCTAGCCAAATTATATTTTAAGTGTCTTGTATTGTTACAGTATTTGGTTCCTTTATATTTAAGATCAGGAGAAAACTTCAAATTCAAAGATTTCTGAAACTCAAGAAAAATACCTCACTTTTTAATAGTCCAGTCACAAGGATTAATTTCTCTCCTAAGAGAAATCAAATGAACAGAGAACTGTTAATAAAATTTCAAGATAGAAGAGAGGTGAGAATTCACCTTCCCCCCCCAATGTCACATTTTCTTACTTAATCTTTCATTCAGTAAATGAATTCTAAGAATTAGAGATATGAAAGGGAATTCAGGAAATGCTATGAGGGAACATAGTTTCCTGATGATTTTTCAAGTATTTGTGAGCTTAGATTCTTGCTGCTGTGTTTTTTGGTTCACTGTACAGTTTTTTGTATATTCTTCTCTAGGTTTTCTTGTTTTTCTTGTGAGTTTCCAAAAATTAAAATGAAATGAAATTCCTCAAGGACAGAATGAAATGATAGAGAGGCAGGGAGATTTGGAACCAGAGGAATTGGGTTCAGATTTCAACTCTTTGCTAACTCATGAGACCTTGAGTGAGTCATTACTCTCTGATCCTCTTTATTCTCATTTGTAAAATGAAGGCACTGGACTAGATGAGCTCTCAGGCTACATTCTGCTAAGTCCTACATATATATAATAGACTAATACAATACCCTCCATATGCTTATAATAAAAATGGTTTCCATATCTGTACATCTATATATGTGTGTGTATGACATATGAGTGTATATATTTCATACTTTATATATTCAGGCTCATTAGATTTTCATAATGACCCTGTGAGCCAGAGTACAAATGTTATTATCTCCATTTTACAGATGAGGACAGTTAGATACAGATAAGAGAAGTGATATGCTCTAGGACACATGGCTAACAAGCGGCAGAGCTGAGATTCAAAACGGGTTCTTTCCTGCCAAAGTCTTGCATTATGTCTGGAAAATACAACCACTACTGCCCATTGTATGAGATATGCCAAAAGTCTTAGTTTAGTTTTCAGTTTCTGATATTGAGCTTTAACAGCTAAAAATTACGCTAAGACTTTTGGGACATCTTGTATTTTGTGTGACAATATAACCCATAGGCATTTTTGCAAAGTATGTGGGCTGAAAAGGAATGCTAACAAGCACGTCCTAGGTTTTGATGCCCTCAGAAGTAATAGCTCAATCCATTCAATGGTCAATTAAAGAAAATTCATTGAAACTTTCTGTGAGCCAGTAAAAATCTGGCATGGCTGACAAGTTTCGAATATGTCTGTATTAGACTGTGAAAATCTCAAATGAAATATCTGTGTGTACTCCCCCTCCCCCCATCTGAAATAAGTATCTCTTAGAGTTCATTCATTCAAACAACAACTAGTTATAAAGCTCCTGCTGTATGCTAAGTGCTATGGGAAATACAAAGCTTTAATAAAACAACCTTTCCTACTATGTAGCTTATAGGCTAGCAGAGGGATAAAGACATAAGCACAGACAACTAGCAAACTCCTTGAAGGTAGGGACTGAAGAATTTTTGTCTTTGCAACCCCAACACTTGGCATAGTGCCTGGCATATATTAAGTGCTTAATAAATACTTTGTGAATTAAAAGTACATATGCCCATTCTATATGCCTAATCATAATCATGTACAATATTACTACCAATAACAGCTCCTGTTTACATCATGTTTTAAGGTTTGCAAAGTTCTTTAAAAACATACATGATTTTGTTTGATTCTCACAACAAGCCTGTAAGGTATATGCCTGTTATTGGCAACATTTGACAGATGAGTAAACTGAATCTCAGAGGGGTTACATAGCCCAATGAATATGTTAAGCAGGATTTGAGTCCAGATCTTCTTGATTCTCATCTAGATGGCCATCTGAAGCTGCACTTAACCCTTTGCTAATATTACAGGCTTAAGAAAAGATGTTGGAAAAGTACAAAACCAAGCATTAGGTGAAGTCCAAAGTAAAAAGTCATTACCATTGGAGAGATGAGGGAAGGGTGCAGGGAGGAGATGACATTTGAATTGGGCTTACAAAGATGGATAGAAATTGCACAAGCCAAGAGGAAGGAGGAAGGACATTGCTGGAAATGGTGAAGTCCTAAGAGTGTAAGATGACCTGGCAGCAGAGAGGAGCCTGGTTCTGGTGCTCGGTTCTGGTGCCCACACTGAACTCATCTGCCTTTCCCATTCTTTGCCTACCTTTTTCATTCACCAGGCAAACAAGCATGTTCAAAGAGAAGGCAACTGTCATTTGGGTTGTAAACTCCTTCTTCTCCCTGCTTACAAGCTGGCCCCTTTGTGAGCTCAGACTGAATTTCTGTGTCTGTTTCCAAGTCTCTTTTTGATTAACTGCAAAGTTTGATGGCGGCCAGGAGCACAATGAAATCAGTGTACATTGTCAGCCCGGCCCTTCCCTGGCTGCTGAGAGGTTGCTAGGATACTCCTTTAAAGACACAATTCTCTTGATTAACTGCAAAACCTCAATTGCCTAAGTAACATTTTTATTAATTTGGAAAAACATGGGCCAGGTTTGCATATAAATTTAGAGCAAGAAGCAGCTTAAACGAAATGCATCTTTAGCTGCATTTAGCATTGCAGAAATGTGTTGAGGTACATTCACAAAGAATGTGAGCTGAATATCAATTTAGCAGACGAGAATTAGGCTTTGTTTATATTTTAGAGAGACCATTCCTTTGTGTCTTTTAACCTACATCTATCGGAAGCAGAAAAAACAATCTGATTTTTAAATCTCTGCCAAAATTGATAACTGTGCTATTTCTGTCACTTGACAACCATGGTGATGGGTATATATTTGCTGGTTTAATTAGTACCTCAAATATATATAAAAAGCCATGGTAGGACATGCCCTTTGAGCTGCCATTCTGAAACATACTGATTGCTATTTTCAGGTTGTACAAAATATTTAATAAACAGTATTTTTCAGCATGTCATAGGGCAGCTTGGGGTGTCATTAATTTGGATCTTATAAGAAAAGCTCAAACCTGTTGTTTGGTAATTACATACTGCAAAAGAGAGCTTTGTCCTAAGGAAGAGAGCAGGAAGAATTATCTAATTATGGTGTCAGGCTTTGTTTTACCCCTTACCTTTAGAATCCTTAACAGATTTGAAAGCAATAAGCCCCCAAGAAATATGGCTCAACTTCAGGAGGGTGATATCAGTGGTATAGTATGCTCTGGCAACACAGATGGCCAAAGACAAGAGGATAGCTTTTAATGGAGGATAGGCTTGTCTGAGTATTATCTCTTTGTTAAAGATAAAAACCAAAAAGGACTGGCTAATGACCAAAGCAGGAAGGACAGTGAGAAATTGATAAATTGTGTTTCTGTTTACAATTCTATTAATAAGAATTTTGTTGTTGTTGTTCTTGTTGTTGTTTGTTTATAGGTCTCCTCCATTTACATCATCATACTCTGGTGCCTAGAGTTGAACACAGATTCCCAAAGGCCAAACTTACCACGTGAGCTCTGGAAGGGTCTGCAAAGTTGGACATGCTCCTAGTATGGAGCCAACTGTGTCTGCCATATGAAGATTAGCTGGAGAAGTTTATCACTAGATTGAACACTGAGTGACCAACTTTTCAAGCCTATCAGCTTTCAAAGTTCATCTATTAAGTCATGATCCACGTCTTGGTGAAGAGAGTGTCTACTCCAACAACTCACAGTCACTGGGGTATTAAAGTACCAAATTTAAAAAAAATCATTTGTCTTTTGAGAATGCTAAATTATTTTCTAGACCTAATTTCTCAGTATAAAATTCAAGACTTAGCAAAACGCAGATTCATTTCTGAAACCCAAATATAGTTTAATTTGCTAATTGATTTTATTGCCACCTTTACTTAAGTAAAACTTTATTAACATTGTCAACAGATTGTTTATTATATAGTCATAAGAACAAGTGTGAATGTAAGCTCCTTGAATAAAGGGACTGTTTTTCATGCAGTTTTTGTATTCCCAGCACTTAGCACAGTGCATTACACATAACAAATACTTAATGAACATTCCTTGAATGAATGAATGATTTGTTATCACCATAGTTTCTTACCTTCAAGAGGTAATATGCTCTAGTACGTAATATGTAATATGCAATAAGACCAGGGTCTTCTTTTAAAAACTTTTAAGGTGTCAATATGCTCCTAAAATAGCTATATAGTGTCCCTCTCCTGTCTGTGACCATCATGTCAGAGTATCGCTGGAAACTGTCCTACTCCACCCTACCAAGTTACATTAATACAGCTGAAATATCTTAGGGTATTATGAGGTTCAGGTTGCTACATAGTAAAGTAGATATATCCGTACTTTGGTTTTCCTCGGCAACCCTATAAATGTTGCATGTGATTTTGTTGTACTGTGCCCAACCAAACAGAACCTCTGGGATCAGGAATCTAAGAAAACTGAACAGAAACTCTCTGTCTCTTCATCTTCCTCTCTGTCTCTTTTCTCCTTATTTCTCAGTCTCTGTCTTTTTCTCTCTCTGCATCTGTCTCCCCCTCTCTCTTTTTTTCTGTGTCTCCCTCCCCTTTCCTCTTATACTCACAAAGACATACAGACCACTGTGAATGTAACATTGGTAATAAAGAAGTAATTAAATATTTTAAAACTTTGTTCCCAACAATCTAATTATGACAATAATAACTTCACTGCAGCAATTTATATCCAGGATTAACCGCCATCTGTAGTTATTGACTTTTTGTGTCTTGAAGGCAGATATTAATCTCCAAGACTTACCCAGCACCTGATCAATAACAACAATACCTGTTTGTGCCAAATATTTCTTGTAATGTTATCAAGCAATTTGTTGATACCTCTAGGAGTATCACAGGGACTGAGGACAGATGGAAAAACAGAAGAATAAACCAGGCTTTTGGTGAATAAATAAAAATGCCTTGTATTTATTTTATAAAATTTTGCTTTTGGATTTTCATCTACTGTCTGTCTCTTTACAAGAAAGCCGATCAGGCAGCTTTCTCAATATAGAGAGTTGGGGGTTCCCCCACCCAAGGCAAAATTTCTGACCATGTATGACTTTCTATTGACTTCATTTCTTTTTCCCTTTCTCTTTACACCCAGTTGGGTACTCTTCCTATCGGTGCAATATTCTTCTACCAGCCACCCTGGCCACTCAGTTACTCAGGCCTGCCTGGGTTCCCCATCGCCTGTCACTCTTTTGTCAAGGCCTCAGCCTCCTACCCTCAGGGCTTCCTGCTGTCCTACCTATATATAAACAAAATTTCCAGAACAGCTGGTGGCAGAGGTATGTAATAGGCACTTGCAGCGCAGAGCTACATTTCTACCCCTCTCCTCCATTTGAAAGTGATTTTCTGATCCTTCACCTCACTTTGAGATCTGCATAGGCAGCTGCTTATGTCATCTATGCTCAGGGCCACCTCTGTTTCTTTTTATAATTCATGACCCAAACTGATATATATTTCATTTACAGTATGTGGAATCTTGGTAGAAGAAATGCTATAAGAAGCCCTAGCAATCATACCTCCTGCAGCTTTCCTTTAGAGGGCACTATTGGCTTCTCTGAAACACTGGAAACCTCTGCTCTTCTTTTCTTGGTAAAGTTGACCATTTCAGAGCAGAGAACAAATTAGAAACTAGCTTTGACCTTCAATTATTGCAGCTCTTCTGGAAAGATGTAGATCTAAAGAACATGTCTGATGCATTTGTTCTTGGGTGTCTTTATTGAATTGGAAGTTCCTTTTGTGAGTTGGTCCAAGATTTACTTTGAACCTGATTCAATTGTTATTTTCTATGTTTAAATGGAATAGTTAACTCACTTTTTGGAGTTTGTTTAGTGACTTGTTCTCCAACAGACAGAATTAGTGAGATGCTGTAGGAAGAACCATCTTTATGGTGTTTTCATCTAAACATTTACAGTAAGTTCTCTCCAGAGAGTTCTTTCCAAATCTGACACTGAATTTCAAAGATGCTACCAATTTAGAGAATTTAAATAAGCATGATTTGGGGAGGGGTGGGAAAAATCATTCTCCCTTTTAAATATTCTACTCTCTGAAATCAATAGACATAGATTTGGACATATTCAGAGGGAAAATTGGAACCTCATTCAATGCTGAAGTCTTCTCTCAACATAACAAGGACCCTCAACTATGTGAACCCTCAAAAATTCCTTTTGCTTCATTCATTCGGGCAACAGGCATTTATTAAGTACTTATTTGATGCAAAGGTCTGTGTTAGACAATAAAGAAACAAATACAGAAGTAAAAATAGTCCCTTCCTCAAGGAGCTTACATTCTATTCCTTTCTTATAATAACTATCAGTGAACATTTTTATTATAATTCACATGTGTATTTTACTGTGCCAAATGTCAATCCAGACGGTTTCAGTAAGATGGTGAACCTGGAACTTTGTCCCAGGGTTCACAAATATTATCTTATTTGATCCTTACAACAAACTTGAGAGGTGATTGCTATTATAATACCCATTTTACAGTTGAAGAAACTGAGGCAGACAGAGGTTAAATTAACTTGTGCAGGGTCACAAAGCTAGTAATCATCTGAGGTCAAATTTGAACTCGGGTCTTACTGATTCCAGGAGTACCACCCAACCTAGTAAATAGGTTGGTAAAGAAGGACAGTTAAGGCAATGTAGTTAGGCAGCATTAAGGGTTGTAAGCATAGAAGCAAGTTGAATTTGGGAAGGTTCAGAGACTAGCAGTCAAGGTAGACAAAGGTAACATGGGCTAATGAAAAAAAAAAGTCATCCTTGACTTCCCTGAAGAAGCAGAATGTTACTATCAAGGAAGTAAAGAGTTCTTACCTTACCCTCAAGACCTTGTTTGTTGTAGGAGATCTTAATGGTCTAGAGAGATTAAAACACACAAAAAAAGTATTGCTTGGAGGCTTGGTTGAGAGGGTTCAGAGTGCATCCTGGAGAGGAATGAGAAGTGGCTTGCCTGGCCATCCTTCCTACTTAAATGGAGGTCTCTGGAGAAGCCATCCAACCAGAGGAACAGGCCACAAGGACAGAGGGTACTTTCCAATATGTGAATTTCAGGGCTGGATTGAGTTTTAGGATGAAGTTTCTGGGACCTGGTTGCAGACATCTGGAGTGAAACCTGGAGGAGAGTGACGATGACTAGTGACAATGGACAGAAGGCTGGCTATGGAGCCTGAGAAATTACCCCAACTACTTACTATCTGTATGGACCCAGGCAAAACAGGTTTTGGTGCTTCAGTCTCCTCATCTGTAAAAGGATAATGATTGCGCTTATCTAAGAGGGTTGTTGTAAAGTTCAAATGTGAGCTATTATGTCCAAAATCTGCCTCATTTCCCCCCTAGAAGTGTACCCTTAGGCCCATACTAATGATTAATGTGATGAATGGGGAAGCATGAAAACACTGAAATAGCAAAAAAAAAAAAAAAAAAAAAAAAAAAAAAAGGAGAAAGATAACCTAGTCCTGACATTTTAAAAAGCATTTCTTCATTTTCCTTTTCATCTATTTAGCTTGTAAACACTTTGAGGCAAGAACTGTGGTTTTTTGAATGTTCTTTACAGCACTGAGGACACCATTCATTTTATTTGCTTTTTCAATTTATAAAATTGTGCCCTTCTGGGTAAAATGGCCTCAGGGTGCAAGTACAACATAGAAAACATTTAATTAAAATACATAAAGCAGAACACTAGCATAATCAATGTTAATGATAATATGAAAATAAAATGGAGACTTCCAAATATGCCAGAGAAAGCCTGAGGTTAATCTGAAAAAATATAGAATGGGAAATCTCAGCTACAGTTCCACCTAACAATAAAATGGGGGCTAGTGCCCCCAGCACACACAAAGTGTTTTTATTTTTTACAATAATGTTGTTTACTTTCCCTTTGCACTGTTTTGCACATTTCTAAGGCAAGTACACTGAAAGCAAAACATTTGATTCAAGGGGACTTCTGTGCTCAGCAAAAAAAGCAGGTGTGGGCAGAGAGGGGCATTTTTCAGAGGGCTTTCCATTGAAACACATGGTGTTATGGGTGAATTGAACCCTTTTATGTCTGTACCTTATAATTTTGTTGAGAGAAAGCACTTGTAGAAAGCACTTTATTTGCAAATAAGGCACCATAGTGTTTATAATCTGTCAGCCCATACAGTGTCTATTCTGATTTTTAATGATTATCTATTTAGTCAACTTTGCAATAAGAATAAATGCATCTATTAAACATTAATGATAACTAAAAAATAATGGCTTCTATAACCTTTTCCATCCTTTCAATTATACAGACTTACCTTTTTACATATGTGGTCAGGGGCAAAAGAATCTATTTTTACACAATTTTCATAATTCTATATACATTATTCCTTTTTTTCTCTTTCATTATGACTGCAGTAAAGTCCTTTCCATAATCCTGTCATTTTTATTGTTCTTGATGGTGATGGGGTACTTACTCCATTGGCTAAAGGTACCACAGTCTTCTAAGTAGATCCCATTGGTGTTGTTTACAATTGTAGCTGTGTTTACATACATATATATGTATATATATTCATAAAAACATATAAATATATGTATATAAATATATATAAAATAGAACTATTAAAAATAGGTCTTCATTTTATTTTTATTTTTTTCTTTGAATTATATTCTCCAAAGTGGAAAGGATGAGTCAAAGACCATGGCAAGGTGATTACATATTGCTTGATGTCTCTCCAAAAAGACCAATCTGCATTGCGTGCAAAAATGTCTGAGATTACTTATTGCTGATACTTTCATTCACATAGTTTTATCTTTTAAAAAATGCAAATTTATAGAATGAAAGTTTGCTTTTGTTTACGTCTTTCATTGTTATGGTGATGCAACATTTTTTTCTTTTATTTAGTATTTTATTTTTCCCAGTTACATGTAAACACAATTTTTAACATTCAGTTTTAAAACTGTGAATTCCAAATTCTCTCCCTTCTTCCCCACCTCCTTCATTGAGAAGGCAAGTAATTCGATATAGGTTATGTAACTGTAGTCATGAAAAACATTTCCATAATAGTCATGTTGTAAAAGAAAGCATAGATTAAAAAAACCCACCTCAAAAAAAAATACAGTAAAAAAAAGTATGCTTCAATCTGTATTCTGACACCATCAGTTCTTTATCTGGGGATGGACAGCATTTTTCATCATAAGTCCTTCAGAGTTGTCCTGGATCATTGTATTGCTAAGAATAGCTAAGTCATTCACAGCTGATCATCTTATAATATGCAACATTTTTTTCTGAATGTCTGTTTTGTAGAATCACATAATCTGAGTTAGAAGGCACCCAGAATCATCTTCCTCTTCTTTCCAGAAGGATTTAGAAGGGCCCTTTAATGCTGAAAGCAATAGACCCTTTTATTGAGTGCATTCAAGAGAAGGCTAGTTGATTTAGAGCAGGGGTGAGAAACCTACGTCCTTGAGGCCTATGAAGTTTGAATTCAGTCAAAGGGTCACACTTGAGGACCTAGACAGCCACATGTCATCTCAAGGCCACAGATTCCCCACCCCTATTTTAGAATCTCCCAAGGGAGTCCCAAGGCAGAGCAAGGAGCACAGCACACTGGGGGAACAACTAATCCCTTCAAAACTGATAAAGCCCAGGATTAGTTCCTCCTTACTCTGCACTAGAGACAGGGTGGACATGTCCAAACTGGGTGGGCAAACCAGGGATGATGTTTTTACAACTAATCTCCATAATAGTAGAAGGAAGTTCTTTATGCTCAGTTGTAACTTGCTAAATTGAAAGATATTGCTGAGTATGGTGGTACAGGTCTCTAATCCCAGTTACTGGGAAAGCTCATGGATCTCTTCTCAGAATGTGTTTAAATGCATAAAATAAGATACACAGGTAAAAGAAACCAATTATATATTGAAATGCAGTTATAATGTTTTAAAAGAAACAAGTTTATAGACCCTAGGCTAAAAAAGCTTTAAACTAGATTGGTCTCTGTGGTATCCTCTAGTTCTGTATCTATGAACCTATGAGTTCATGATCCTGTGACCTTGTGCTAATCATTAACTTCCTTGGCCTCAGTTTCCTCCACTGTAAAGTGAGGAGGTTGGACTAGCTGAGCTCTGAGGTCCCTACTAGCTAAAGATGCATGACCTTATAACTAGAGAATATCGCACATGGTGTTCTGAAAACATGCATGAGCTTCACAATATGGTGACAAAGGATGTCTATCTCCTTTTCACAAAAATCTTCTTCAAAGCAGGATGGTCAGCTCTCCTGTCCTCTTTAAGATTTAAGGATATTTTAAACACATAATGAGCTTATCCTGGATTATACCTCTATTCACTCCCTGGGGTCATTCCTGACTCAGTCAACCCAGCCTTTGCTGTCTATACTACCTTGATTCTCCTTTGTGACCCTAGAAGATGTCATTACTATATCCTTTGTTGCAAAGACTAGTCTCTATATCAGTGGTTCTCAACCTGTGGATCACCACCCCTTTGGGGATCAAACAGCCCTTTCACAGGGGTTGCCTAAGACCATCAGAAAACACATATTTCCGATGGTCTTAGGAACCAACACACTGCTCCTCTATCTGTCTCCAGGCAGGTCCACCCACATACAGATATGCGCACATATGAATATTTAAAAGTCGCATTAGGAAGGTTGAGAACCACCTATATGAAGAAATGCTAAGGCCAATTCAGGTGCTGTCCCTGATGAGCAGACCTTGACTGGATCCATTAATTAGAGGGTTCTACAAGACAACTGCAGATAATCATCAGAAGAAAAGGGCATTTAGCACTTTATGACAAACCAGGCTCTTCCTAAAGACAAGATGGAACTGCTCTAGGCACCATTAAGAAGACCATTATTTCTAATCAACCCAATTACCAATCATGATTTCAGTCAGAGGACTGATGATGAAACATGTTCTCACCTCCTAAAAGAAAGGTGATGGACTCAGGGTGCAGAATGACACATATATTTTTGGGACATGACTGATGTGAGAATTTGGTTTTCCTTTACTACGAATATTTGATATAAGAGGTTTTTTTTTTCTCTCCAGAATTGGGGATGTGAGCAGGGAAAGGAAGAGAAAACTAGTTTCTGCTAATTTTTCTAAATATTTAATTTTGAAAAATAACATTAATCTGTTCCCTGCTTTGTTCCTTAACTTTCCTTGGACATGGAACTTAATTTTGTTGTGCCTCAAGTTTTCATCAGTAAAATGGGTACAAATGAAGGCAATAGACACCTTTAAATGCAAAGCATTTGTGGAAAAGCAAAGTGATTGACCTTGGGCAAGTCATAGAACTTCCTTGGGCTTCAGTTTCCTCAACTGTAAAATAAGAGGGTTGAATTACATGGTCTCTGAGATTGTTTCCAACCCTAGACCTATGATTCTGTGAACTGTACTATACCAGTTATCTCAGAAATTTCCTTTCTTGTTGACTCTCATCCCATGAGGCTTGCTCTGGAATTACCATAATTTTTCCCTTTGCTGGAAAAGTGAAAATTACTAAAAATTTCTCTTATTAGTAAGACTTAACAAAAAAAAATCAGAAAGCAAAGCAGGAGACTTGCGGATTTCACCTCCATGTTGTTGCAATAATCCAGAAAACAGGAAATTTAAATGAAGAGTTTGCCAATGGTGTCCCTCAAGTGTGGAGCATTCAGATTTTCTACCTCTTTTTATAATGGGTTTTTGGCAGATTTCATGTGTCCTTAGGAAAAACTCAGGAATTGTTGAGTTTATTTGCTATTCAACTAAAACTCTCTCTCAACCACAGATCTACATAGGCCTTTTGATACAATATTTGTTTTTTGATTACAATAAATTGGCCTGTTCATAGTTTCTTGCACAGCTAACTTTCCTCCTGCTATCTCCCTCTTTCAAAATCTCCTGAATCCCTCCTTATCCATGAAGCCATCCTTATTGATTCTAGTCAATATTCATCTATTCTTCTCCACTACCCCAGAGCATTTAGAATCAATTCTGAAGGGGCAAGAAGCTTAACAATAATAATAGTGATGGGAATGGGATCTGGATCCCAAAAAGTCCTTGAACTTTCCCACAAATTTCAACAAAGTTAGTCCCTGGCATTTCCCTGAGGCATCTAGCCCATCCCATTATAATCTTTTAAACTGTCCTTTCCTTGTGGTTTCTGACCCAGCCCATCCCTTTATTCTAAATTACCTCTGGACTACCCCAGGCTACTTGCCATTCTTTAATCCCATCAAGATCTTTTCACTTACCCATTTTCCCTTTCTCTGTATAAAAGTTTCATTCTCAACCCCATTAAGCACAGACTCCCTAGGAAACTTACCGCCCAACTGGTATCTTAATAAATGTGCTACTTGAACTGAAAGAAGGCTTGAATGGTTGGATTCTTTCAAAGCAGACCCCCACCTTGTACCCTTGCATTTTGGGGTTCTGGCACCCCTAGACTGCAACAATAGTACTTTATGCACTTATATGGCATTTTGAGAAATAAGATTTCATTTTATCCTTACAACAATCTTGGAAGACAGGTGGTGTTATTATCCCCATTTTACAGATGGGGAAGCTGAAGCAGACAGAAGTTTCATCTTGTTCAGCATTACACTGGTATGGGGCAAGTGAGGGAGTAGATTTGTAATTTTGTTGGTATAAGGAACTTGAGGATGAAGAAGTTCCTTCTGTTGATAATTACCAGCACCTTCTCTGCAACTTAGATCCTCAGAGAGTTGTTCTGCCCATTGGATTAGAGATCCAGAGTCAGAAGGGACCTAAGAAGACATCTAATTCTAATCCCTCATTTTACAGATGAGGAAATTGAAGAGAAGTAAACTGACTTAGACAAAGTCACTTAGATTAGTGGTGTAAAACTCAGATAAAAAAGTATCTTTGCCAGTCAAATACTGAAATAGAAAACCATAAACCAATATTATTGTATTGCATTTTTATTTATTTTGTTAAACATTTCCCAATTACATTTTACTCTTGTTTGGACTACACTTACTGTGAGATTAACTCCCATAACTTAGATAGTAAATAGCAGAGGCAGAATTTGAACCCAGCTTTTCTGACTCTTAAATCCATCATTCTTTCTTTCCACTGCATCACTTTTCATTGTTCCGAGTTTTTCAATAAGCAGTTTCCTCTTTAATATTGTGAGTTTCATGCTTGCAGTTTAGGGCATTGGTCTCAGTACCCTTGGGGGTGTCATGTGTCATTTCTCATGACTCAGGGTTTCTGGGTCAGAGTGATAAAGCAAGAGAATAAGAAAATCCTCTAAAGTGTATAGGTACTCATCATGTCATGCGCATCTCTGATATTAGGGTTATAGATTAAAGGTGATTGAGAGGTAAGAGTTCATTGAATAGTTTTCTGTGTCTACCAGAGTACCAATGGGCACATAGATGCACAAGAAATACTTGTTAAACTGAATTACTAGAATGAGTTCCAGAATATGAGGTCAAGTGATAAGAAACATATTTTTTGAACATGTATTCTTATGGAGGCTCAATAACTACCTTTTTTTCCTCCATTTCCCCCCATACTTCTGGACTAAGGTCTATCCTAACAAAAGAGAGATTTGGGTCCAAGATATCTCTAAGGATACAATAGTTAAGGCATCTTTCTCATTCCTTGCTTTTTGGCTAAGTCTTAACAATCAATGTCATGTCATACTTAAGACCATCTGTAGTTCCCCCCATTTTTCTTAGTTTTATTTATATTTTGTTACATTTTAAGTTCCCCGTTGTTTCTATCCCTTCCTCTCCCCATCCTGCATGAGAGAAGGCCTCCATTTCACACACACACACACACACACACACACACACACACACGTAAAACCATACCATAAATACTTCCATTTTGTTTTTTTCTCTGGAGGTAGATATAATCTACCTTCACGGTCCTTATAGTTAATTTGAATATTTGTAGTCCTCAGAATAGGTTTTTGTTCACAGTTATTCTTTGAACAATATTGTCCTTACTATATACAACATTCTCTTGGTTCTGCTTCATTTCACTCTTCATTATTTCATGCAAGTCTTTCCGTGTTTTTCTAAAATTGACCTGCTCGTACCACGACTACTTCTGCATCCCAAAGAGACCATAAAAAATGGAAAAGGACCCACATATACAAAAATATTTATAGCAGTTTTTTTTGCAATGGCAAAGAATTGGAAATTGAAAAGATGTCCATCCGCTGGGGAATGACTGAATAAGTTGTGGTATATGAATGTAGCGGAATACTATTGTGCTCTAAGAAATGATGAGCGCGCAGACTTCAGAAATCCTGGAAAAATTTACATGAACTGATGCTGAGTGAACTGAGCAGAGCATTGTACACGGTAACAGCAACATTGTGTGATGATCAACTACAATAGACTCAGCTCTTCTCAGAAATACAATGACTCAAGACAATGCCAAAAGACTCATGATGAAAAATGTTATCCACATCCAGAGAAAGAACTACAGAGTCCGAATGCAGATCAAAGCAGACTATTTTCACTTTTTTTGCTTTTTCTTTCTTATGGTTTCTCCCTTTTGTTCTTATGCTTCTTCCACAACACAACTAATGTGGAAATATGTTTAATATGATTATACATATATAACCTATATGAGATTGCTTGCCATCTTGGGAAGTGGGGAGAGGAAGGAGAGAGGGAAAAACTTTGGAACTTAAATTCTCTCTAAAAGTGAATGTTGAAAACTAAAAATGAAACAAAACTCGTCATTTCTTACAGCACAGTAGTATTCTATCACAAGCATATACCACAACTTATTTGACCATTCCCCAACTGGTGGGCATCCCCTCAATTTCCAGTTCTTTGTCACAACAAAAGGAGCTGCTATAAATATTTTAGAACATATAGGTTCTTTTCCTTTTTCTCTGATCACCTTGGGAAACAGACCTAACAGTGGTATTGCTGGGTCAAAGGGTATACACAATTTTATAACTCTTTGGGCATAATTCCAGATTGTTCTTCAAGCTCCTTTATTTATTTTTTATTTTTTATTTTATTTTTTGCTTTTTGGAGGGCAGTTGGGGCTAAGTCACTTGCCCAAGGTCAAAGTCACTTGCCCAAGGTCACACAGCTAGTTTTTTTTTTGTGTTAAGTGTCTGAGGCCGGACTTGAACTCAAGTACTCCTGACTCCAGGGCAGGTGCTCTATTCACTGCGCCACCTAGCCACCCAGCTCCTTTGTTTTTTAAACTTTAATTTTTTCCCAATGAACAAGCATGAATTTTTTTTTCTCTTTCCCACCTTCCTGCCAGCCTCCTGTTGAACAACAACTAAAAAAATGAAACCTTCATAATAAATATGTATATTCAAGCAAAGTAAATTTCTGCATTGACCATGTCCAAAAAAATATATGCTTCATCTTGAGTCCGTCACATCTCTGTCAGGAGGTAGGTAGAATGCTTCATCTCTGGTCTCTGAAATCATGGTTTGCTGTTGTATTGTTCAGAATCCTTAAGTCTTTTAGAGTTGTCTGAGATGGAATCTCATGGAAGGTAAGAGGTGACTGATGCATCATGGAAGAATATGACTTTAGTGTGGTATGAATAAAGAGAATGGAAGAACGGTTGCCTCCCCAAGACCACAGTTTCCATTCTTTGCCATGACTGAGAAAATGAAAGAAACCTGGCTGCTGCCAGGTTGCTGAGAGTGATAATTATAAAACCCTTAATTCCTCATTTCCTACTTTTTACTGGTTCTCTCACTGAGCTTACTTTGAATCTCTAATTTCTTTAATTAAAAAAAAGTATTCATTTTCTGTACTAGTCAAATTTTCCCGAAAAAGTAAGCAATTTTTCAAAGATATCATTCAATACATATGGGAGTGTCTGTGGGGGAAGGGTCACAAGCATTTATTAAGTACTTACAAGCACCATTTGAAACACTTTACAGATATCTCTTTTGATCCTCACAATAACCCTGAGAGATGGCTACATTTGTAATTCACATTCTACAGTTGAGGAAATTGAAGCAGGTGAAGGTTAAGTGACTTGCCCAGGATCACACAGCTAGTAAGTGTCTGAGGTTGGATATGAACTCAGGTCTTCCTGACTCTAGGCCCAATGCTCTATTCACTACAATGTCCTTTGTCCTGGAGGTGAGTGGAATTAAAAGAAGCAATGGAGTAAAAGGCTATGGCTGCCCAGGGATACACAGAAAAAGAAGGACATTCCCTTTCCAAAATCACTGAGAATTTCTTGACCAAGGGTTAAAAACAAATCAAAGGAATTTTTATTAGAAGTATATTAAGGGAACAGAAGCAGGGTAAGGAGAAGCTAAGTCTCTCTGAAGCAATAGGCAACTCCTTATCCCCATTTTTCCATTTTCTAGGGAAGTTCAAGGAAACCCTTCGGTCAGAAGGAAGGCATTAACTAAGAGAAAGTCACCCTCAGGGACCCCTGAAGGGAGGAGCTAGGAAAGAGTGACTCTATCACATGAAGGTGGGGGCCATCCCAGTGGGAGTAGTTAGTGTTTCTTCCAAACCAAATACATAACCTAATCATTGTTACATAAAGAGAAACTCCCTACCTTAGAACTATTCAAAAGTTGAATGAGCTGCCTTAGGAAGCGTAAGGTTTCTTCTCTTTTGAGAACCTCAAGCAAAGTACCTAAGTTGGATTATAAAATACCCTCTGAAATACTATGATTCAGTGCCTATTATAATGACTTCCCAACTGAACTTCAAGTCATGAGTATCCCACTATTCAGGCCATCCTACATATCACTGCCAGAGTGATCTTAAAACACCTCTTCTTCATGCCATAATATATCATTTCCCAGCTCAAAAAACTTCAGTAATTCTACACAGTTTATGGGATAAAGTCCAAACTCTTTCCTCTGGAGTTTAGGGTTCTTTCCAATCTAACATTGGCTATCTTTCCAGTCTTATCTGCTAACACTCACCCAAATGAATTCTTCTCTACTATGACTTAACAAGTCTGTCTCTGTCTCTCAAACCTCTCTTCTAATTCTCATTTTAGAACTTTTGCTCATTCAAGCTACCTGCTTGAAATGCCTGAAATTCCTTTACTTACTATTCATTCTTTTGTTCACTCAACACATTTTCATTAAGGGTTTGCCATCCTGAAATGACTTGGTATTTTTTTTGTCTATGTCTTGTATTTGTATATTCCTCATATTTGAGAGGCAATACTGCAGAGTGGTTAAAATTCTGGCCTCAGAGATAGGAAGACCTGAGTTTGAGTGCTATCCCTTTGACACATACTGACTGTATGACCCTTGAAAGTAAATTAACCTCTCAGTTCTCTAAACAATGCTTTAACACCACAAGTTACATAAATAGCAATGACCATCATTGGTAGAAGGAATCTCCTTATCATGGAATTCCATGTATCAGTGAAATCAGAAGTCTAGTACCTGCCCCTCTAGCCTTTATTTGCTTCTTTGTGGACATATTATCTCCTCCACCTCCTACCCCCAGCCACGTGAGCTCTTTCAGACCAGAGACTATCTGACTTTTATATTGGTATCCTTAACACCTAGCATTTGGAACACAGGAGTGACTTAGTAAGTGCTTGTTAATTTGTTGATTGGTTATAGTCATTTATTGATACTTAATACAAAGTCTTATGCTAAAGTATCTTCCTACCTACCAAAATTCAACATATCCTTCAAGGTCCAGTTCAAATCCCATTTCTTTCAAGTCTACTTTGACCTCTCCAGCAGGAATTGATCATTCCCTCCTTTCACCATCTATTATCTCAATCACTCATTTCACCCACATACCACTAGTATATTATTTTTTCATGTGTACTACCTTCCCATTCCCCAGCATAAGATATATCTAGGGTTTTGTTTCTTTGTTTGTTTGTTTCTTCCTTAGCAGTACACCATGGTTTATTGTTAACAGATATACCTGTTGAGAAAAATACTGTGCATAAATGATGGAAACCAATTGACCCTCTCAGTGTTCTGGTTCTAATGCAGTGAGCCAGATTATCTTGTCTCAAAATCCACTGTGTGGCAAATGCAACAAAAAGTGACCATATTCCCTAGTTGAGTCACCAAGCATATATTAAGCATCTATTATATGCTAATCATAGTGTTAAACTCCAGGGTTACAAAGAAAGGCAAAAGACAGTCTCTACTCTCAAGGGGCTCACAGTCTAATGGGGAAGATAACATATAAACAACTGAGCACAAATAAGATACCTACAGGATAAATTGGAGATCATCAAGAGAACTTCTTATAGTCAAAACCATGGCCAAAAGTAGTGTCTCTCTGGGGATATACAGAGAGAAGTTCCCTTCTTGGGTACTGTTCCAATTCTTTTTCCTCCCCTGGACTGATACCAGCTCAATTCAATGTCTTGATGCTTTTTTGACATATTATGAACATCTTAGGATCACAAATTTTGAGCTAAAGAAGATCTTATAGATTATCTAGTCTAGGGTTTCTCTTGTATATCACAGACCCCTTTGGCAGTCTCTGGATTCCTTTAAAGAATAATGTTTTTAGATGAATGAAATAAAATACATTTCAAAGGAAATCAATTATATTGTAAGGCAATTATCAAAATATCTTTAAAAAGCAAGTACGTAGACTCCAGTTCAGGGTCCCCTGATTCTAGTCTAACCCTGTCATTTGACGGATGAAGACACTAGTTCTGGAGAGATACTGAGAGCTGCTTGAAATATCATAGCTCTTAAGTGACAATACATAGAATTTGAACCCAGATTCTGTGACCACGAAACCAGTGTTCCTTCTACCATAATACAACATCAGGAAAGACAGAACCTCATTAAGAAACATAATACAGGTAACATCAACAGTTATCACAAGAGTATTTCAAGTTGGGGTATATTATTCCTATGAAGACATTTTGAAATTAAAGCTATTCATTGGACAGGTATAATCTCTTCAGCCAAATGCAGGATTACAAAAGAAACCAGATTTTTAAAAAAAAATATGCTCCCTCTCTTTAGCTCAGAGGCTGATTCAAGAATCCACTTCATACTCAAGATCCATAAGAGAGTGATCCACAGAAATGGCCAGAGAGCAACCAGATATCATAAAACAGGTTTGCGGACAACCAAAAGCTCAGTAAAAATTTATGGCGGACTTGTGAAAATGAATGGTGATGGTATTTACTTTATTATCTGAATTAAATAGGTTTGTGTAACTTGGGGAGAGAAGGAATTGATTACAAAGGGGAAAAAATGTTTTTTGACTGGTAAATATTTAGTTCTTGTCTGCAAAGGCATAATTGCATTATTTACTGCTTAAATAACAGAATTGTCTTTCCTTTAACCACAGGGAGGTAGAAGGGGGGAGAAATAAAAACTTTGGGGCTTCCAGATAATAAAACATCTAGGCCAAGCTTGGGGAGGAAGTATAAATTCCTGTTTAAGCCCAACTGCTATCTTACCTGCAAGAGCCGCCCTATAAATCTCTCCACTCACACGTGAGACATGTTTCCTAAATTATTTCTCTCCAGTAGATTAAACAAAACTGATCAGACAGCAAGACAGGCTTGTCAGGAGCAGAGGTGAGACAAATCACACTCTAAATGATCTCACAGGCCATGTGGAATGATGTATGTCCATTTCACTGTATCAGTGCTCTTGGAGATCAAAGAACATTTCCCTAGCAGCAAGAAGAAATCAGTCTGTTCCAAGCAGCCTGCGACTTCAGTGACTGCAGGCAGGAGCTGTGGTCCACAAGTGAGGAATGAGATGACATTAATTATCTGTGCTCCATTTCAAATTCTAATAAAGATCAAAGAATGTTTGTGGGTCCACAGAAAATGTAAAAACTCAGTAAAAGCTTACAGAAAATAAAATTTTTCCTACTCCTTCCCAAGGAAAATGTTAACATAGGTTGACATATATTTGCTCTAGAGCTGGGGACCTCTATGGATAGATTTCAGGGGGGCCTTGAACTTGGATGGAAAAAGAATTATATCTTTATTTCATATAATTAGTTTATTTTATGCTTTTAAAAACATTATTCTTAAAAAAGAAACACAGGCTTCACCAAATTGTGAATGGGGACCATGACACCAAAGTTTAAGTAAGAACCCTTGTTAATGAGAGAATATAGATTAACACCCATTCATTGACTCCCTTAGATAAAAAGCTTCTTCCATTTAATTTAAAAAAATTATCCTTTCCTCCCCAAATAAACCCTTCCCTTCAACCCGAACTACTTTTCTACTCCTCTCATTCTGGCAGGTGCTATTCTTATTTCCTACCTCCCATCTGACCCTCCCTGTTCTGTCTCCTTTTTGCATTTTACAATCAAATGTTGTTGGGTTGATTTTTTTTTGAGACATCCATGCTCTTTGATTTATTACTGGCAATTAGTTCATATCTAGTTCATTATCATATTCCTGCAGGGTTAATGGAACTCTTTCTGCCCAGGCAAGTCATGAATGTTTTGTGAGAGGTTCCCATTTGGAGACTTTGAAATCGAACATGAAAACAAGCTTACCCATTTTATTCAGTCAGTTGGTGCACTTAAATACTTGGTTAAGGGCTCCAGCTTTTATTGAGTCCAGATTTGTTTCTTCCTCAATACATATATTACCTGAATACTATTCTGTACATAATTTAATAGATGCCAATCTTTCCGTTTTTAAAAATAAATAAAAGAAATCATCCCTTTTTCTAGGTCGATTTCTTTCTTCTGTAGTGTGACTAATCTAGGAATGAGATGGGGGTGGGGGAACACAGGCAATTATATAATCACTTGAAAGATCACTTAAAATCATTTAGTTAATTAAGGTATTTTCCTCTTATTGTTCTCAGGTAGGGCTTTAATGATTTGATATGAGAGAATAATATTTATAGATTAATATTTGCAGCAGAATCCTCTAACAAATTTTCAGCAAGGACTTCAATACAAGTCCTCCTAATTATGAGGCAATCTGCTTCTGTTTTTATGTGCATGGAAGTGTACAGCATGCTGATGTAGCTCAATATTAAAAACATTTTCGCTTAAATAATTAGCAGTTAGTCCAGCCATAAAAACCCCAATATGCCAGAAATAGCTTCATTCCATTTTTTCCCCCAGATGGTGCCTTCTGTACTAACATCACTAACAAATGTTGTAAAAACAAACATTAAGGTGTAGAAATGTCATTTAAGACTTCCCTCCCCCAATTTTCTGCTGGTCAAAGGCTTTGATAATGTTAAATTGTAAATCTCATTTGTAAAAAGAAGATAATAATAATGGTTCCTATCTCAAAGGGAATTGTTGTGATCAAATGAGATAACGTAAAACCATTTGGCAAACCTTAGAACACTAAATAAATGTTAGCTGTTATGATTGTCATTGTTGTTAACAGGGCAGCTTGGTGCCTGTCTGACTTCCCTTCTATATCTCCTTGCCTGGTTAATCCTCTTCAGGCCAGTTATTTCACTTATAGGGATAGAAATAGTTGAAGAAAAAAGTGTTGAATTTGGGAGGGGCCCAGACCCAGAATTTGGAGCATTTGGCCAGTGTGAGGAAAATAATATTAATATCTATTCCAATGTCATACTCTTCAGAAGAAAAAGTCAGAGGATCTCCTTCTGTGTTGGTCATAACAAACCATTGCATTTCCAGCTACCTGGCATTGGTCAGCTTTAGGGGACGAGGTCCTCTCAGTTAGGGTGTCTATGAGAATGCTTCCTGAGTGTTGAGAGGACAAATGAAATGTGCCTATGATTTGGTCTCACAAGCCCAGATGTATAACAGCCTTTAGAGCTCCCTAACAGCTGATGAGATTCTATGGCTTCCCCAAAAGCTTTCTTTCTTATGGCCAGAACCGTAACTAAGGGGATGTGACCCAGACCTTGCCACAGAGCACCAAATTTAGACGGCTGATATGAGCTCTTGAAGTGCTCCACACAGTAGAACTTAGCATCTAGTTAACAGGAATGATGAATTAAATGGGAAGCTACCAGATGGTATTTTGGCACTACATCCTTTCTCCAACCCCTATGGCCATTCTTCCCCCCCTTCTTTCCCCACCCCCACCCGCACCCCCACTGAGTTTGTTTTAAAGAACTTAATTAAGGGCATAGTTTGCTGGCTGCTGGTTTGTAGAGCTTGCCTGAGGCACAAAAATTGCTAGTTATGGCTCTACTTCTAGAGCTTCTTATCAGATTAAAAAATAAGGTAGAAAAGGAGGAAAGAACAACATCAGCCATGTTTTATGAACATTTGTTTAGTGAAGCCAGTGAGAGGATATGGACTCCACATCTAAGAGTACCTAAGTACCTAAGAAAACCTCAAAAAGTTAAGACATGCATTTGACATGAGTACCATATTGGTTAATTAAGTGACACTTTCTACATTTTGACTGAGACCTTCAGTCATGGCCTAGTCTCTGTGACCCCATTTAGGGTTTTCTAGAGCAGAGTGGCTTGCCATTTACTTCTTCAACTCCTTTTACAGATGAGGAAACTGAGGCAAGTAGAGTTAAAGTGACTTGCCCAGGGTCACACAGATAGTAAATGTCTAAACTGTATTTGAACTTAGGAAGACTCGTCTTCCTGATTCCAAGGCCAGTGCTCTATCCATTGTGCCACCTAGCTGCCCCCAGCTAGATTTACTGAACAATAAGTCTTAGCCTAGCAGAGAATTCATTGGAGAGATGAAGAGACCCTCTCCAGGTCTAGTGCTTTAAGTTATTATTTCACTCTAAGGCAGAGGTTCTCAACCTGTGGGTCACGACCCCTTTGGGGGTTGAACGACCCCTTCACAGGGGTCACAGGGATTGCCTAAGATCATCAGAAAACATATATTTCAGGATGGTCTTAGGAACTGGGACACCACTTCTCTATTGGTCTGCATGTAGATGTGCCCAGATACGAGTATTTAAGGGTCACGGCATTAGGAAGGTCTAAAACCATTGCTTGAAGGGAATATTTGAGAGACTCTAAATTATATTTTAACATCATAGGCTTATGTAGCAGCAACCCTGGCATATCCAGGATGGCTGCTAGCACAGTTTCTTAGATCTGCTTTACTAGGAAAGATAGCTGCTTAAAGGGTAAATAATCTTTTTAAAATTACATGCACTAGTTCATGGGAAAAGTCAGCACGCTGAACTTTAGAGAAAATACAGAGAAAATAGAAGTAGGGAAATAAAGACCAACAGACAAGGCTTCTAACTGTCTGAGGAATTAGCACAGATCAACAGACAGATCCAACTGTCTGACCAAGGCAATACATATATAGTTACCAGAGAAAGAAGCACCAACATCTCAGTTTTTCAAAGCCAAGGTGCTCCTTAATGGCTACCTGGAGTCTCATCTGATCAAATTACAAGAACATTCTTCAAACGAGTGAGCCCTAAAGCAAAATACTAACCTCCGAGTATATATACCCTTTTAGAACCAGAGGCCATCACAATCCTCATGACTCAGTGCCTAAGTAGAAATTAACAAAAAGTGTGCAAGTCTTCCTTCAAACAAGCCTCTCCTAAGAAAACTTCTCTTAATGGTTCCATATGAGGCCCATTAATGGGCAGGGAAGATCTTATATCCCATTAACATTGCAGCTCATAGATCTAGTATTGGAACAGATAATAGAGGCCATTTATTCAAACCTCCTCGTTGTAAATGTAAGGACACTGAGACCCAGGAAATGAGATTATAATAGTTAAATAGCAAAACTGGGATTTGAACTCATGTCCTTTGGCTCAGAGTTCAGTGCTTTTTCTACTGGATTAGAAGGCCCTCAAGCTATTCATTCATTGGCAAATACTGCTACAGATTTATTCAAATAAAACCTTATAATTTTGTTAACAAAGAAATTTATCAAGTTAAGAAAATGTGGTCTCTTTTGCATCCCCTGATAGTGAGCAGTCTTAGGGAAATTTTCTAAGGCTTCTCAGCTAAATATGCTAATTCACTAATACCTGTGACCACTATCTACAGGTAAATCTAGGGGACTGCTTCCATTTTGTTCTTTTGCATACAGATTATAATTTAATAGTAATAACTCACTTATATAGAGCTTGAAGGTTTACAAAGTGTTTTCCTCTCCATAGCCCTATGACACACAAGTGGTATGGCTATTATTAACTCCACTTTATAGATAAGAAAATTGAGGCAAGAGACATAAGGCAGCTCTACTATGGCTCCCTAGCTAGTAAATATCTAGGATCGGGATCTAGAACTTAATTTTTTGACTTCCAGGTATTCTTGACTAATTCCACAGCTCTTTCTACCAAACAGACATAATAAGTCCAGGCTTGTGTACAAAATGGTAATTAAAACAAAACAAATGGATTACAATTGTTAACCTGAGTTTGTCAAATTTTTCCACAGAGAATGAACAGCAATGTCTACCTCCCCCCACAAAAAACACCATGTCTTGATAATGATGATAATAATACCGGCTAGCATTTATTTACATAACTTTTTAAGGTTTGCAAAGCATCTTACTAATATTTTCTCATTTGGACCTCACAACAACCTGGGAAATAGCTGATATTATTATTCCCATTTTATAAATGAAGAAACTAAGGCATACAAAAGTTAAGTGATTTGCCAAGAATTATACATAAATATTAACTGCCTGGGGAGGCTAGGTGGCACAGTGAATAGAGCACCAGACCTGGAGTCAGGAAGACCTGAGTTCAAATTTGGCCTCAGACACTTAACACAAAAACTAGCCATGTGGCCTTGGGCAAGTCACTTAACCCCAATTGCCCTCCAAAAAAGCAAAAAAAAAAAATTAAGTGCCTGAGCCTGGATTTGATATGAAGGACTACCATATTGTTTTGCATTTCTATATGCACAAGGCATTTGACCAAGTCTTTCATGATAACCTCATGAACAAGACAGAGAAATACAGACAGGATTGAATGATAGTACAGTTAGGTGGATTTTAATTATATCACCAAACTAAGACTAGCTGGTGGAAGTTAAAGAAAGATAGATTTGTGACTCAACATGCATAAGACATTTCTAATAACTAAAGTTGCACATAAACAGAACTGACTACCTCATGAAATAATAAGCTTCTTTTGCACTTAGTCCAAGAGATCAGTCACACATGGTTAGTTCCATGTCAGCCTATGGGAAAGTCTTGGGAAGTATGTCACAGGGTACTTGGCCTTATTTTCACCCACACTTTTTTTTTTTTTAGCAACTTGGGTGAAAACACAGATGGAAGGCTTATCAAATTTGTGGATGACAAAGCTGAGAGAAACAGCTAAAATTTTGGCTGACTTCTTATTCTTTGTTATATTCAGAGATGTGCTGGAGCCAGCTGGAGCCTGCTCTGAGGGATGATTGTTAAATTTTCAGTGTGAATACTAGAATGTCAGGCATTGGCAAACGCTACTAATCAGGGGTTACTTTATTGCTTTGTTGATTGTCTATACTTAAGAAAGTGATCGAGAAAATGTTAATAATGAAGAATAAAAGTATAGCCTGTCTATATTTCACTTCACCCCCTTTCTTAACTAGTTGTTAAATATTTACCAATACACTGATAAAAGGGAGGGTGCTCTGAATAGAGGGAAGTGGGATATATTTGAAAAACAAAAGAGATCAATAAAAATAAATATAAAAACTCTGACACAGGATCCCCAAAGTTTACAATTTTTAGTTGCAATAATGCCCTGGAAAAAATAAAGGTGAATTTTGCGGGGGAGATCTAGATTTGTGATTTCACTGGTGTAGAGTTGCCTAAGAAGAAACTCCTTTTACCTATTCAGATCAGCAATTGCTCAGGGACTCATACTTTTAGAAAGTTGCTGAGAACACAGAGAGGATGCTCAGTATTCATCCCCCTAGTGTGTATAAGAAGCAGGACTTGAAACCAAGACTTCCTGAATCAGAGATCAGTTTTCTATCTACTACACCACCCTGGTGATGAAATTCTTTTAAATGGATAAATGTAAATACATAGTATCATGAGTTTAGATCTGGAAGGGACATCAGAGAACATCTAGGCTCCCCATCCTCTCTATCCTCCAATTTTATGGATTAGGAAATAGAGGCCCAATGATGTTAAGTGACTTGCCCAAGGTCATAAATCTATACATGTCTATAACAGAAAGAAACCCCAGTAGTCATTTAGTCCAGTGGTGTCAAACTCAATTAGAAGTTGATTTCTTTCATATTGTCTTAAAAAAACCCACAAGTTAACATTAACTATGATGCATTGTACTTAAATTTTTTATTTTGTTGTACATTTCCCATTTATATTTCAAGTTGGTTCAGGCTACACCTGGGAGATTTTGTGGGGCCCAGGCAGTGAGTTTGATCCCTTCATTTTGCAGATGAAGAAAGTAAGACCCACAGAAGTTAGGCCAGTTGCCCAAGGTCACACAGATAATAAGTGCCACAGACAGGACTTGAACACAGATCCTGAGTCTAGAACCAGGATTCTATCGATTGTAGCACTCTGTTTCCTAGTCCAATCACATCATTTTGTAGAATTCGAGTCCAAGAAAAATGAAGTAGCATGTCAAATTTATGGAGGTGTTGAATGGAAGACAGTAAGTAGTGTGGTTTAAAGAATATTGAACTAGTTATCAGGAAAATCTGGAAGAATCATGGACTAGGTATGTGATCTCAGACAAATCATTTAACCTTTCTTAGCCTCTGTTTACTTATTTTAAAAATGAAGGTAAAATGACCTCTAAGGACCATTTAAATTCTAATCCAATGATGTCACAATGAAGATGAGAATAAACAATATGGACAAAATGGATAATATGGAAGTTGGTGTAGGTAGAATTGGTTGAGTTTATAATCAGAAGGCACATAGGGAGATTAGTTAATCAGAACTTTATGAGAATCTAAGAAGTTTGACTCATACAAAGTGTAATGAGCGAAGTGTATTAAAAGCTACTATTAATCTTCCTTCCTAACCAGATGTCAATATCGATCTGCCCTGCAGATTTAAGCCCACCTATACACATCTGATTAGACCCTGATCTTCAGAGTCCCAACTATACATTCTGTCCTGTGGGTTCCACCATAAAACATATCGTGAGGATCACATTGTATAAAAGGTGCTCCCAAAATCAACTTTTAAAGACAAATTTATCTGTGTGTTTGAAGAGAGAAACCTGGGGAGAGACCTTGGACCTGAGGGCACAAGGCTTTAATGGAGAGAAAAGCCCTAGGACAATACCTCTCTTACAAATACTGGGGTAGCCACCTATGAAGGATGGAGTAGAATGGTGCTGAAATGGGGAGGAGATCACTTTTGGTGTGCCCCCCCCCTCCCTGGGGAAAAGCTTGGACCAACTGGTAACTTCCTAGTTTAGCTCATTATTATTGTGAACTAGACGATAAACTCAGTTGTTTTTAATCTGCTGAAGGACTACAAGTGTTGTCAGCAATATATAAATTTCTGTGCCTTGAGACAATGCCTGTGTTGCCCTGCTCTAGTTATGGCTGTGCTGCCCTGGTAGGAAGGGTCTGGGAAAATAATACTTAACACAGACCTTGTCTTGACATTAGATTCTTTCCTGACAATCGTGTGGAGCAGGGTGGTGTTATGATTCCCATTTTATAGATGAGGATTTGAAAGAATTGAAGGCTTAGAGCTAGCAAGTATGAGGGTTGGAATTTGAATCTAGGTCTCTTTACTTGTCACCCACTATATGAGAGTGGCCTTACTTCTGTGGGCCAGACGTACCTGACTGGATTCCTGACCTTTAATGCTCTTAAACTAAGGCTCACCGATCTGAATCCCTGACTTGCCGCTTCTTCTGACTTCAGAGAACTACAAATTGACCTACTAGTGTCTACTTCACCTGATGCCCCCCATTCCACTGATGCCACAGGACTGATATAATAAAGATTTGAAGATTATGTTGATTAGGGCGATATGAAACATGGGATCCTTCCTGCTCAAAATAGTTAAGTGTTGTATTACAGATGTTCATTAAACAGACCACTTCCAGATGTTAGAGAGAAGACTGTAACAGATTAGCTACGAGATGTTAGGGCTCTAGGTGGGAAACAGAAAAGGAATGTAAGGGAATGTTGTTGTTCAGTCACGTCCAACTCTTCATGACCCCATGTGGTGTTTTCTTGGCAAAGATACTGGAGCACTTTTACCATTGCCTTCCCCAGCTCGTTTTACAGATGAGTAAAGTGAGGCAAACAGGGTTAAATGACTTGCATAGTGTTACGCAGCCAGTAAGGCCAGATCACCACCTAGCTGCCCACAGAGATGTAATCAATCAGGCTCTTCCAGATACAAAGACTTGCCATGTTAGAGTAGTATCTGGATGTCAGTTTTCCTCATATACAATCCCTCCTTTCCTTCAGGGATCAGCTCAACTTCTATTTTCTATGTGAAGCCTTTCCTCACCTCTCAGTGGTGCCTCTCTCTCCTTCCAACCCCTTTCCCCCTTTCCTTTGAATATTTTATGCATACTTATATGCTTCCTTCTCTGATAAAATGCAAGGTCCTTGAGGGCAAGGGCTATTTCATATATGTCTTTGTATTCTCAGGACCTTTCACAATACCGGAACATAGAAGGTATTTAGTAATAAATGCTTGTAGACTTATTAAGATCCTATACAGTTTTAAATCCTATTGTTTCTAGGATTCTTAATATTATCAGCATCACAAGTCAGGTCACTGCTTTAACCTAGGCCTTCAGCCCTGACTACGTATACTCAAAATCTAGTCTCTAGATTATCATCTCATTATAGCAGGAAGACTCTAAAAGGCTTAGTATCTGTAATAGACCTTACATCAATGTCAAATTTCTGCTGTTCTCCCTATTTATCTCAATAGTTACTATGCCTTTATTTACAACCCAGATTCTAGTAATAGCTATTACTATAAAATTTTAAATATTGTTTTAATATTAATTTAGCATTAATTTTAATATTAATTAATTTACAATATTATATTAATTTATTATTTTATTTAATTTATTATATTAAATTTTATAATTACTTTTAATAGTAATGTAATATTAATTTTAATATTTAATATTTTAAAATATTGTTTATTAAAAAATTTAGATTTCGGGGTATTTTACACATATCGTATTTGAGTTTTAATATTTTTATCCACATTTTACATATGAATCTGAGAGACACAGAAGTTGTGACTTGCCCAGGGCAACACAGCTAGTAAGTATCAGAACTGGAATTAGAGTTTGAATTTTCCTAACTTCTAAGTCCATCACCCTATCTGCTATGTCTGAAGAATGTCAGAAGAAAAGCATTTATTAAGCACCTATTATTTGCTAAACACTATGCTATGCACTTATCAAATATTCTCTTATTTGATCATCACAATAACCCTGGAGGGTAAGTGCTATTATGATCTCCATTTTACAATTAGGAAAACTAAGGCAAACAAAAGTCAAGTGACTTGCTCAGGATCACATGGCTGATAAGTGTCTGTGGCTAGGTTTGAATTTAGGTCTTCCTGACTATAGGGACAGCACTCTATCCACTGTACCACCTACCTGTACACTTCTAGACGTATCTCTTATAGCCTGGGCTAATCAGTCTTGTGTCATTGCCAAGCACTACACTTAACTCCAGACCTTCCCCATTCTGGCAACCATTTCTCTATGTCTCTAACTTTATCCCAACTCCTGTCTTATCCTCATTCTTATTATGGATTTGGATGTTGTTATCATCCCCATTTTACAGATGAGGAAATTAAGGCCACTAGAGGTTAAGTGACTTGACCAATCACACTAGTAGTAAGTGTCTGAGGCAGAATTCTTACTCAGATCTTCCTAACTCCAAATCCAGTTTCCACTGTGCCATTTAGCAGCATCAATAATGTTTTGAATATGTAGTCCTAATCTGCATCCATCAATCTTATCAACTGACCCATACATTATACTAGAGAATCTCCTATACTTCCTTCAACTACAACAAGCTAACTCATGCCCTCTTCTCCTACCCCCATATCTCTTAGCTATTAGCCACACAATGAAGGTCTCTGGAGTGTCTGACAAATACTTAGTCCTCAATAGTCCATACAGGAAGTGTCTCTTTTCTTCTAAGGTTTATCCAGTTGCAACATACTGCTTTGACTTGACCTTAGGCTTCTATATACTTTCAACTACTGGATGCTTTACTGGGTACTGTTCTACTCACCTTCCATGTTTGCTTATTTCCTGGGTCTGTATTATCTTAGTTTCTCTTCATTTCAAACCCAGCCTTTCTCTGGCTTAATTTAGTATTCTTTTTCCACGCTGCTATTAGAGTAGAATAAAGAAACTGAGTTTCATTCAGATAAATTATTTATTTAGCAAGGCATGTGATTGCAGAAACAAGTTGTGCCCAAGGTTTCTTGGTAGGACAGAACCAGAACCTTGCTTTCTATACACTTTTTCTACAGTTTGGAAGGAGTGGAAAACAGAAAAACCAGGGTGTATGGATTGTGACACCTGGTTTCTTATTGGTGGAGGGGATCGGGAGACACTGAGGTGAGAATGAAAGGGTTGTAAAATGGATCAGGAGACATTGAAGTGAGAGGGAGGAGGGCAGTTTTGTGACATTGCTTAAGTAGGGTGATAGCTGGAAGGGGGAGTAATCTCGTGACTTCTCCAGAATCAGATGCTTTGCGTTACATGAAGTTGAGACTTAATTTCAAAAAAGGCCAAATGGGATTACTCATGCTACTTTTAAAATGTGACATTGCCCCCCTTTGATCCTGGGGTTCTCAGTCCTCTCCTCTCCAGGATCACTTATTTAAACGCTTCATCATAGTCTACTGTAAAGGGCATCAAAGCATAGGGTGAGAGGCACAAAGAGTACAAGCAGAGTCATAATCTCACATATCCTTTTCGAAGACAAATCTTTTAAAATAGACTCTATAGGTAAACTAAGTCAGGCTCCAGATCATACAACTTAGAGCAGTGGTTCTCAACCTTCCTAATGGTATGACCCTTTAATACTTGTATGTGGGTGTATCTGCATGTGGGCGGACCTGCCTGGAGACAGATAGAGGAGAGGTGTCTTGGTTCCTAAGACCACTGGAAATATGTGTTTTCCAATGGTCTTAGGCAACCCCTGTGACTCCTGTGAAAGGATCGTTCAACCCCCAAAGGGGTCGCGACCCACAGGTTGAGAACCACTGACTTAGAGGGATCACCACGGACTAATTTGAGAGGGAAGAATTACATATCACCAAGGTAATCAAGACACCTCAGTAAACATAAATACCAGAAAACAAAAAGGCAAAGTAATATAATAATGATCATCAATATTCAATAATATCAAGTCTCCTTGTGACCTGGTAACGCACTCCCAATGTTCATTTAATCAGTATATTTCATCTTGAGACCCACATGTCCCAGGTAGTTTGCCTGGTTCCTGAAAACATCTTCCCTTGGACATTCTGAAATAAGTCTCATTCTTAGGGTAGTCTGTAGATTTGATTTTCTTGTTCCAAATCACTTGCAGAGATTCCTAGGTAATTCTGCTAAAATCTGCCAGTAATAATTTAATACAACTACCAATAACTAGTTCACATGATGAAAACCAGCTCAAGTCTTATGGTTGTGATTCTAGTAAGAAAAGAACTATACAAAGAAAATCAAATTAGGAGCCCATAATTTACCCAAAGCTTCAGAGAATTTCAGTTTGTACATACTACTTGCTCTTTCTATCTTTACTTGAACCCTATACCTGATACGGACAATGTCATCAACAAACTGAAGGGAGAAATTTTTTAAAAATTAAGTTTACAGTCAACAGTTTTTCATGACCAGTGATGAATGGCCAATCTATCCCCTACTCTTTAGTGATTTAAATTTGTTCATAGCATTTCTTTTTTTAATTATAAAAATATATTGATTTTATATATTATGACCATTATACATTATGAATAACTAAATAATTTAAAACTATACTCAAAGAAGAAAAATATTACATTATAAAATTCATTAGACAAATTGGAGTCAAACTGAGATGGGTTTGAGGTTCAGAATAATACATGTTATTTGCTAAATCAATACAAGGCCATTGTATATAACAACAATTCATCATGGGGATATCATTTAAAAAATTGTAGGGAAATTAAACAATATTCTCTAGGAACTATTGCAATGAGATTATATTATACAAACATTTCTATTTAAATTGAATTAAATCTTAATACCAAAGAGAAAAAATGGATGCCTATTTCAGCTAAACTCCTTCTACTGCCTATAGAATGTCAAGATATGTTTAATTTCTATGCCTGTGTTGTAAGCACCCCAAAAGGCCAATTTCAGGAGATATGGAAAAATCCTGGGATTGAGCAAGCTAAGTAGAATGAGGATTGTCACCGTATCTTTGATATCATCAGTTTCAATCCCAGAAATGTCTATTACCTCTTTATAACTAATAAGAATCCTCCCATAAAGGTTCCACGCATGAGCAGCTACTCCTTTTGTATCATAAACTTCTGCTCTACTTCTTTTTTCAGTTCTTACTCTAAGAAGAATTTCAGGGCATAAACAGGCAAGGAATTTCTCCTTCTTCATTCTATCTAACTTATCAATCACAATCTTGGAGATAACAATGATGAACCTACCATGATGCTAGCTTCGACACTCACTAGCTATGGGACCTTGGGTAAGTCCTTTAACTTCTCCAGGCTTAATTTTTTTTATCTCAAATTCTGTAAGAATCACACTTTCTTCAAGAAATCTGTCCCTGTCCTCCTTAATGTTAATGCCTTCCCTTTGAGATTATTTCTAATTTATCCTGTATATATCTTGTTTACATGTGGTTGTTTGCCTCTTGACTTCTTCCACTCCAATCAGTTATGAGCTCCTTCAAGGCAGGGACTGTTTTTGTGTTTATTTATTTATTTTTGTAACCCCAGACCTCAGAGTGGCACCTGCTTAACAAAATGCTTCTTGATTTGATTTGACTGTAAAATTCTAATGAGTGCAATTCACCAAACACATATTAAGGACTTACTGTGTACCAGGTGGCAAGAGGTAGAATGTTGTACATAGAAAGTCAGCTTCAGAGTTATAAAGGCCAGGATTCAAGTCTTGCTGATAGATAGCTACATAGATGCATAGATAGATGTAGATATATAGATAGATAGATAGATAGAGATGTTGACGTTGGCATATAGACATAGAGACTGATATTTGCTCTATGATTCTAGGTAAGTCACTTAAATGCATTGTTCCCTAGGCAATATTCTAAGTTGCAGGAAGCTTGTCAATTTGCATTTAGAAAAGGAATTTTTTCACAAGATTTCTCTATACTGGTGAAATCACAGGTATTCACCCCCCCCCCCCCCCAAATTCAAATGCTATGCACTGGCTTAGAGGTTGGACTAAATGATAGGTCCTTAAAACTCTGGCATTCTATTTTCTTATGATTCTGAAATCAAGTTAGGATATTACAATTGTGGCATTCTACTCAGTGCTAACCAAAGTGGAAACTATTATTTTTCTTTTACATGGGGAATAGGATTTGCTCAAGCAGTGAAAGCATTAAGATTGACTTCACAAGTTTCCCAAAGCAAGATGACCCAACATAATTATAAATCTCTCTCTCTCTCTCTCTCTCTCTCTCTCTCTCTCTCTCTCTCTCTCTCTCTTTTTCTTTTTCTTTTTGGAGAGGGGAGGGCAGGGCAATTGGGGTTAAGTGACTTGACCAAGGTCACATGGCTAGTAAGTGTTAAGTATTTGAGGCTGTATTTGAACTCAGGTCCTCCTGACTCGAGAGCCGGTTCTCTGTTCACTGCACCACCTAGCCATCCCAATTGTACATCTCTTAAGATTCATGAGGGATAGTTTTCCAAAAGGCCAACATAAACAATGAGAAACTCTATGTAACTATGGGTAAATCAAACTGAACTGAAAAATTCCATGTGCTGAGCTGGCCCCTTGTGTATCTCTATATGTTAGAGCTAGGGGATGGCCTGCTTCCAGAAGCATTAGCCTTGATGCACCCACATACTCATGAAGTCCCATGGATCTGGCCAAATCATCTGATGCTTTGCTCCTGATATAAATGATTAGAATCATACAAAGAAGGGGCTCTTAACATTTTTGTGTATCCTTTACTGCTTTAGTGGCATGGGTAAAGGACTACTTTTCAGAATCATGTTTTCAAATGCAGAAATAAAAATACATAGGATTAGAAAGGAAACTAAGTATATTTGAAATGGTTATTGAAACATTAAAAAAATCAACATCACGGACCACAAGTTGAGAACCTCTCATATAGATGTAGCTTCTATCATTCAGAGAAGCTAATAAATGGTTTGGTTTAAATTTGGAGAGGTACTTTGTTTATTTTCTTTCCTGTGTGTATTTCACCCATAGATCATTATTAGATGGCATGAATAGGTAGCTGTCAATGTTACAAGGGAACATATTTGGAGAAACACTGAGGAATGTATCCAGACAATGCATTCAAGCTTTAAAAAAAAGAAAAAAGAAAAAAAAATCACTTTACTCAAAACATACAGTGTGGGAATGGAAAATAAAAGTTATTAGATAATGTTGAAAATAATCAGAAAAATCAGATTTTCAGCAGCCTGAGGGGAAGTATTAGAAGGCTAGTTCAGAGTCAGAATTCTTTCCAGCTTATTTTGACAAATATCCCTTCAGGTACTTGTTGCTTTAGCAGATGTTGAGAAATACAAGGTGAGAATAATAAGAATCCGGCTGAAGCTTTTATACAAAGGGTTGGGGTTGCTGAGCCTCAGGTGTGCTTTTTTGACAAAAAATAGCCCCAAACACAAAAAAACCAAGAGCAAGGGCATTTAGTTATCTATCTTATCTTTTTGAGATGTGGAGAAAATGGTGTTAGGATTATCCTTTTAATTTTTTCTGGGCAAGTGTCATGGGAACCCCAAAGATGAGACGTCTTCCCTTCTCTCTTTCCCTAGGTTACCATACTGGATGACACTCATCTCCTGGCCAAGATACTTTCAGGGATGGGAGTAGAGGGAGGGGGCAAGTTACAAGAATGTAACTTCTCAGATTCCAGGTCTTGATCCGATGGTGTCAGCATAGTGTGATGGAAGGAGTATTGGATTTGGAGGCAAAGAACCTAGGTCCAATGCCCAGTTCTTCCATTTACTTTTACTAAAATAAAGTTATATTTGCTTTCCATTTATTATCCCTTTTGCTTTTCTGGGCCTCAGTTCCCTCATCTGTAGTATAAGGGGCTTGGGCTACCTTTCTGGCTCTAGATATATGATTGTATGAATAACTGGAAGCCAAAAAAATGTGCATTCTAATCAAAAGGAGAGACAGACAGACAGATACACATACAGACAAACATATAGATACTGTAAGATAAAGGTGAAAGAACCTGAGAGATAAAGATAGACAAGAGACAAAGATAAAGAGAGAACTGAATTACTCCATCTGACATTTCTGTCTTGGATTTTAGGGATACTACCTATGGATAAAAAACAAAACAAAACAAAAATAAATTAGATTTAACCAAATCATACTCAGGAGGCCAAGTCCATCTATAGATATGCCCAGGGTTCATCTATGATGATATCACTGTAACAGTAATCAATTTAGCAGATACTCATCCCTTAGTAACTTAGGGCTAAGTACCTCTTGAAAGAAAAGGAAGGTGTGAGCTTTGTCTCCTGTTGCTGATTTGGCAGGAGGGGGTTGGCTGAGACAGGGGGCCAGTATGTGTGTATAAGAAGGATTCCAGAGACAGAGAATCAGAATCAGGAATCTTCCTCCTGGTGGCTCCTGGTGGAGGAAGCAGAATTGTTCCAGCATCTGGGAACTGGGCTGCTGGACTGAAGAACTGAGTTGGTGTTTTCTTGAGAGAGAGAAAGAGTTTCTCTCCCAGCATCTGGAAGCTGACTGAGAACTCAGTTGGAGTTTTTCTTGAGACCAGAATCTGGTGAAGGCTGAAGTAGCTGTTGCTGCTGCCTGGAAGGCCAGTGTTGCTGCTGCGGGGAAGGCTGTCTGGAAGGCTGAGATTACTTCTGGGTCCTAGAGCCAGCCGAACTGCTGGAGAACTGAAGAAGCATGACTGGGATAATCCTTTGTTGGTTTGTGGCTTGGTCGATCCTTGAGTTCCCGGGAGCAGAAGTGGTGAGGTTTTGAGATGTGCTGGACACTGTGAAATTCAATGTGTACCAGGAACTGCCTGAAGGACTGGACAAGAACCTGGGAGCTTTCTACTTCTGCATCCAAGTGACTGTTTGGTTGATCCAAGTAGGAGCTGGGACCATGGAAGGGGATCCAGGGAATCTGAGAGACCACCCCGAGTCAAGATGAAGAAAAGGCCTCTCCTCAGATATAGATAAAATAAAAGTTTGCTGGACATTGAGGGGTGGAGGGTTTATGTAATTTTCTAATGACTGTATTTGGTGATTAATGATACTTATTGTGAATCTAGATAAGTGACTGATTAAGTTAATGTATAATTGCCCCATGAGTGGAAGATTGATTATTGTATTGTGACTTGATTGAATAATTAAGTATTGATCATTGTATTGTGAATTGATTGAATGACTAAGTTGTGAATATTACATTGTGATTTGTAGTGAATGTTTGCCTTGATTTGTTAAGGAATAAACAGAGTGTTCACTATACTTTGTAATCAGAACTTTAAAAGCTGTTCACAGTAGCATTCTTTTGGGAATATGCTAGTGCATGGCGTTATAATCACTACATCCAAGATTTTGATATACCTTCTCTAAGTGGCAAAGCGATTCCATTAGAAATTGGATTTCATTGGATAAAATTTAAAAGAATACTTTGTGTCAATACCTGTATATTTAAATATATTTGAGTGTTTACCTATTATACATATATATTCTTTACAGTATAATATAACATTATTAATATGTGCCACACTGTGATGAAATTTCTTTTTTGTAGTCTCATATCAAAAATAGTGAAGAAAAAGAATTTGGATGCATAAGAAGAAATGTTAAATTCACTCCCATACACACACTCAACATACACACAAATACAGTCAACTTTCTTAACAAAAAATGAACAAGAAAATCTCAAATATTTGAGAAATTTTAAAATACACCGTTCCAACAAGACTTCTTTCCCTATTTTAAGTTTTTCTGTATTTGACACTCTTGTTTACAAATTGTATCCAAAGGTCCATAAAACAGACATTCCTTCATGTGTGTGTGTGTGTGCATGTGCAATAATTCTTCACATATCACAAAAACTAAGTTGTTTGAAACCAAGCTTGCTCTTTGCTCTCTCCAGTTATTAGCACTCTTGAAGTGAGTTTACATTTATGTTAAAGGCCCCTATTAGAATATAAACTCCAGGAAGGCATTTTGTCAGAAGAACATAGTCTAGGACAGTGGAAAGAGGGTTTGGATTAGGCATGTGAAGGACCTGTGTTCAAATCTCACTTACTACCTGTGTGACCCTGGGCAAGTCACCTCCCCAGGCCTAAGTTTTCTCCCCTGCAAAATGAAAGGGTTAGACTAAATAAGGTCTGTTTCAAAGGTCCCTTTGAACTTTAAATCTAAAGTTATGTGAATTGAATTAAAATTCATATTGTTGAGGTTTAGGATTTAGAGGTGGTCGGGACCCAACATACCAGCATGTCCTGCAGAATTAATTAGACTCAAGCCTCCTCTCAGCCAAAGTAAAACAAATTTTGTTAAAGACCCGCCATATTGGGTAGACTTTTAAGGAGCCTAAGCACTTGTGATGCTTGTGTTTACAAATGGCTAGAACAATCTGACACAGAGTGAGTCTGAGCTAGATTGAATCTGAGCCTCTTCATGGAAGCAAGTTGGATCTTGTATACAGAAAGATTGTAGGAGGAATCTGGGGGTGGTCTAATAGTCTGGGTGATGGGAAAAGGGACCCAAGGAGGATCTTGAGGAGGAGTCTAGGGAGGATCTTGAGGGGACTGAGGTCAGACTCCAGGAACCAAAAGAATGGGATTTTGATGGGTTCAAGGGCGTGAAACAGACATTGGAAGTCTAGGCTAGATTAAGGAGGCTAGGCTGAGATTCAACGATAGTGATAATGGAAGGCTTATGGACCCAGACCCGTGCCAGATCCAGTGGGAAGATTTAAAGAGAGTTCAAAGGGGTTCCCAGCATCTGTACCCCATCAATATGTTGTCACAATTCCCCTATTATAGTCCAAGTATGTAAATATGCTTCGACCCAGATTTCCAATGACTTTATTCAGCTATTATTATTACAGCGCTATTATCTGTACAAAGTCAGTGTGATTCCAATCTCATCTCTCATATTCACACATCACAGGGAGGTTCAGCTTATTTATCCATTGGAATTTTTTTTCCTCCAGGAGAGTTGCAAATGGCAGAAGAAATCAATCTATGCAGCAAATCAATGTGAGCGGCAGTCAGTGGGAGCAGCGGAGCTCACCCTGCAGCCATCCAGTGCCTGTCTGTGGAGAAGAAGCTGAGCTTGCTTCTGTGCTTTATGACTGACTAGGGTACTCTTCCATTAGAGGGAAGCAGTCCCTCTTCTAGCTTTTAAAAGCTCTCTGCTTTGCAGATAACTGCCATGCTTTAAGTGCAGAGATTGGTTTGTGTGTGTACATATGCTGGTTTGGGGCAAGGGG
>CM053593.1:243197643-243226955 GCA_028646575.1 Pseudocheirus occidentalis | reverse complement strand
TAGCAAAATCCACTGACCTTTCTCTTAGCCTTTTTGTCTTCTGGCCTGATAAATGTGGTAACTCTGCCTCCAGTGCCACCGATGGTTCCCCACCTGATGCCCCAGGGCCTGAGCCGGCTGGGTTTCGGCTGCGGGTCCCAGACTGCTGCGAAGAGCCCCGCCTGCTGCGCTGCCTGTAGCAACAGATGTGCTTTCTGTCTTGTGGAGAGTTTTGGAGCTTAAAAATCTGTTTAGCGTCCCATTTTATGAGTTTTTTAGCGTGTTTGTGTGGGAGCTGTGGTCCTTTGCTGCTTCTACGCCGCAATCTTGGCCAACAGTACCAGATCTTAAACTATATTGTAAGGCAATAATTATCAAAACTACCTGATACTGGCTAAGAAATAAAAAGGTAGATCAATGTAACAAAACAGAAATACAATTCACAGCAGCAAATAAATGTAATAATCGTGTATCTGACAAACTTAAAGACAAGATTTTGGAATAAGAATTCATTATTTGGTAAAAATTGTTGAGAAAACTAGAGAGCAGTATGGCAGAAAATTGGCATAGACCAATTATACCATTTATACCATTTACCAAGATAAGGTCAAAATGGATACATGACCTAGATATAAAGAGAGATGTTATAAGAAAATTAGAAGAATATGGAACATATTGGTTACCAGAATTACGTATATGCCAATTATTTATTTTATTTTTGTTTTTTTGCTCTTTTTTTTTTGGAGGGCAATTAGGGTTAAGTGACTTGCCCAAGATCACGTGGCTAGTTTTTTCTGTTAAGTGACTAAGGCCGGATTTGAACTCAGATCCTCCTAACTCCAGGACCACTCCTCTATTCACTGTGCCACCTAGCCACCCCACAATGATTTATGAATAAACAAGAAACAGAGAGCAAAGTTAGGTGTAAAATGGATAATTTTGATTACATTAAATTTAAAAAGTTTTGTACAAATAAAACCAATATTGTCAAGATCAGAAGAAAAGCAGAAAATTGAGCAGGGGGGATTTTATAGACAAATTCTCAGATAAAGGTCTCATATTTCAAATATATAAAGAACTTTGTTAAATCAAAAGAATATGAGTCATTCTGCAATGGATAAGTGGTCAAAGGATATAAACAGGCAGTTTTCAAATGAAAAAAATCAAAACAATTTATAGTCATATGAAAAAATGCTGTAAATTATTATTGATTAGAGAAATGCAAATTAAAACAATCTTGAGATATCATTTTACACCTAGCAGATTACCTAAGGATTGAAGGAGAAAGGGAAAGGGAAAAATGTTAGAGGGGATATAGAAAAATTGGTGGAATTGTGAACTTATCCAACCATTTTGGAGAGCAACCTGGAATTATGCCCAAAGAATTATTAAACTACCTATACCCTTTGACCCAGCAATACCTCTAGTATGTCTATTTCCAAAGATGGTTAGGAGAAAAAGAAAGAACCTATATGTTCTAAAATGTTTATAGCAGTTCTCTTTGTGGTAACAAAGAACTGGAAATTGCCCTTAACTGGGGAATGGCTGAACAAGTTGTAGTATATGATTGTGGTGGAATATTACTGTGCTGTAAGAAATGATGAGCTCAATGATGTTAGAAAAACATGGAAAGTTTTGCATGAAATAATGAAGAGCGAAATGAGCAGAACCAAGAGAGCATTGTAATAGCAATATTATTTTAAGAACAACATTGAACAAGTAAGTCATTTTGACTATTATAAATATCCAAATTAGCCGTATAGGACATATGAAGAAAGACGCTGCATCCAGAGAAAGAATTGATAAATAGAAGCATGTATAGAATAATTTTACACATATATATGTACATGTATGGGTGTGTGTGTGTATGTGTGTAGATATATATATATATACACATACACACACCCATTTGTGTCTAATGGTAGCCATCTCTTGGGCAAGGGCAGGGAAGAAAAAAAAGGAAAAAAAGAAATCTGCATGATAAAATTATCATATATTTAAAAGCAATAGCAAGTTTTGCATAATAGATTTGCAGTTTCATGTGTAATCATCTTTTTATATTATACTATGTTATGGAAATGCTTGTTTTATTCCATAAATTAAAAATAAAATGAATAAATGTGAAAAAAATTTCCTATAGCATTTTCCCTGGCTATCTTCTTTGCATTTACTCATCTTTTCTTATATGTTATACTCATTCCTAAATTTTGATTCTTTCATATTAAATCTTGAGTCTATTATGTATAGCTTGGATTTTTTTTAAGAGCATAGAAATTCAACCCAGTAATATCCCATAAAGGCCTGCTTATCTGTATCTCTTCAACTTCCTTCTGCTCTCTTCTGTGTATTTTTCAATATTTCATTGATACTCTTTTTCCCCATTTTCCTCTTTTTTGGACATCATTATCATCCTTTCCTTTCTCTAATTCTCACTCTCTTATAAAAATTGAAAGCCTACTTTTATAGCAAATGAAAATAGTCAATATTAATAACTGGCATTTATATAGTGCTTCAAGGTTTGTTTGAGTTTTTTTGCTTTTTTTTTTGGAGGGAAGGTAGGGCAATTGTGGTTAAGTGACTTGCCCAAGATCACACGGCTAGTTATAGGTGTTAAGTGTCTGAGGTCAGATTTGAACTCAGCTCCTCCTGACTCCAAAGCCAGTGCTCTATTCACTGCGCTACCTAGCCACCCCTGACTTAAGGTTTTAAAAGTGTTATTCAGATATTATCTAATTTGATTCTTGCAACAACTCTATGAGGTTATACCCATTTTATAAATGAGGAAACTGGGGAAAGAAGGGGTTAAATGACTTGCCCAAAGTCACACAGCTAATAGTCCTGCAATGTGCATCATGTATTTTTTTTAACATTGATTTTTTTTTGCAGTAAATAAGGAAAAACAAATGAAAATCTTGTAGCATCTTGCATCATTTCTTCGTTTTTTTAAGTATCAATCTGTGAGAGAAAATAGTCATTAACTGCTGTTAAAGTAACAGTAGTTATTCTACTGTCATTGCTTGATTACATTTTTCTGCCAGTGTTTACTTAACAGGTGTTGAGTGTATTCAGCATTTCTGTTGAGTAGAAGAAATCAAAAGCCATTCTAAATCTGATACACATAGCTCATTAAGTACCTTTCTGCACTTTTTTCTAAGGAGAATCTGGACATTGAACCAAAACTAAGTTTTAATGATTTTACCAGGGGCTCTAAAGTGGAATGTAGAGAGCCAGAGACAAGGAGACAAAAGAATCTGAACCTTCACTTTGGAGATAAAGCTTACCCCAAACTGAACCCAATATGAATGAGTTATGTTCAGAGTTACATATTGCTACCTGGAGAGCTGAAGGAAGGAGTGAGTGAGGCAGCCCACTCTTTCCTTTTTTCTAAGTTCACTGCATGAGGTCCTAGTCCCTTCTCATTGGCCAATATTCTCAGATGCAACTTCCTCCCAACCCCTTTCAGTCATAATGGAGTGGATGCCCAATGGACTACCCAGTGTTTTTAATCATCCCAAAATATTGTCAGATGTATTTTCAATGTTTTCAGTAGTTGCCAAAGGAGCTCAGGTGTACATACACTCTATGGCAGCGGTTCTCAACCTGTGTACAGAGACCCCGCTGGGGGTCGAATGACCCTTTCATAGGGGTCACAGGGGTCACCTAAGACCATCGGAAAGCACATATTTCTGGTAGTCTTAGGAACTGAGACCCCACTCCTCTATCCATCTCCAGGCGGGTCCGCCCACATGCAGATAGGCACACATTCAAGTATTAAAGGGTCCTAGCATTAGGAAGGTTAAGAACCACTGGTCTATGGGATGGCCCCATTATCACAATGTTCAATAGGGTTTAATCCCTAGATGTTTATTTATCCATGTATATATGATGTATGTATACAAATATACATAGTACATGTGTGCATATGCATAATATGTCATCTATAGGTATATAATGCCATGTGTAGGTATGGCATGTACACATGTGTGTATATGTATGTATAATATGTGTGCACATGCAATTTAATTTAATGATAATAATAAAATTATCTGCATCCCTTGCTCACTTAAAAATGTCTAGCTGATGCTTTTTTTCCCTGCATATCTTTCAGCGCTTTATCATGTATTATCAGATCTGACCTCCACACAATTCTATGAGGTGCGCTCTGCAAAAATCCTTAACCCCATTTTTATAAGCTAAAAAAAACTGAAGCTCAGAGGGATTAGTTGGCAGCTTCGTTACCACTTTTTCTTGATTGTGGTCACTGTCATTGTAGAAGTGGGCATGTGCACAGAGAGCACACATATGCGTATGTGCCAACTGTTGGCTCATGAATTTTTGACCTTGGGAGAAGTTGAAAACTGAACAGACAGGAAGCAGGCCAGTAACAATCTGGGAAAGGATTTTTTTAAGCCAATTGACTAAAAGATGCAAATGAGCTAGTGATGATATTAGGAGGCTTCATTACTATTTTAGAACAGTCTGATATAGGCGTCAGCAAAAGAGGCCAAGCAGAAATTAGTCTTTTTCAATTGTTTTCAGTCATGTCTGACTCTTCATGACCCCTTTTGGCATTCTCTTGGCAAAGATACTGGAACAGTCTGTCATTTCCTTCTCCAACTCATTTTATAGACAAGGAAACTGAGACTAACAGGGTTTGATAACTTGCCCTGGGTCATATAGTTTGTAAGTGTCTAAGGCCAGATTTGAACGCAGAGAGACGTGTCTTTAAAGTATAGCATGAAAATTTTCTCACCTTTCTCAGGGTTGTTACTCTTGGTCAATAGGTAACAGCTGAATGAGGTATCTTTTTGTTCAAGCTTATACCGATAAATAATAGAAGTCCACACTGTCACACATACGATAGTCAAATTTTTTGGCTTTTGTGAATAAGGAAAAAGAAATATTTTTAGGAATTTACCAAACGTTCCACAAAGTTCCTGCTGAGATGATTTGTTATTGTTGCTACATTTTATATACATTAATATCAGCAATGCAGCCAAAATATTGTTAAGGACATAAGGTTTAGAAATAACATATGCTTTCTATACATAAGAATAGGCTGTTTAAATTAATCAGAGGTATACATTTGGAGATGAGTGGGAAGGAGCAGGATTAGAGAAGGAAGAGGGAGAAAGTATCTTCTCTCTTCCCTTTGAATCTCTTCCTCTATCCTGGTTGAAAGTGGATTTCATGTAGTTGGCACTGCTGAGTGGAAAATGTCTGAAAACCACTGAGGCAGCTAGGTGTGGAGTCAGGAAGACGTTTGCTGGTTGTGTGACTTTGCATCACCACTTAACTTTTGTCTCAGTTTCCATGTGGATGATGATAATAGCAACTACCTCACAGGGTTGCTCTGAGGATCAATGAGAGGTTTTATAGAAGGCTGATACTTATTGTGCTCTTTTGTCACGATCATTGGAATAAATAGCAATAGTTTCATGCTACTCATACATAATCATTTGTTCAGTATTTGTTGAAGACTCCCTGTGTATTCAGGCGACAAGCATTCATTCATTTATTCATAATTCATTCATTAAGACAAAACACTGAGATAATAAAAGTGTCTATTCCCATGAAATTTTTACCATCTTTTTGGGGAAAGACAAGCTACACACACACACACACACACACACATGAATATATGTACACATACGTGTATATAGTATGTGTGTATATACATATAGTAGGTGCTGTTTAGATATACATGTATGCATATACACATATATGTATACACACATATATACATACCTAAATACCTTTACATACATATACAAGTAACTCCTAAGAATTGATTACAAAGTAGCACCTAAGAGTGGCTAGGTGGCGCAGTGAATAGAGCACCAGCCCTGGAGTCATGAGGACCTGAGCTCAAATACGGCCTTAGACACTTAACACTTACTAGCCATGTGACCTTGGGCAAGTCACTTAACCCCAATTGCGCTTCCAAAAATAAAAAAAAGGTAGCACCTAAGCATGTTCCCATGGTAGGTCCATAACTTTAAATGATTCCAGATTTAGATCTGTAAGGGACTTTAGAGGTTATCTAGTCCAACTTCTTCATTTTACATGTGGTGAGACTCTGGACTCTCTCAGAATGACATCTGCTACACCTCCTTCTTAGAGTTTTAGGGGTGTTACTGAAAGGTTAAGGTGTCTTTTTCAAAATGGTATTGGCTAATGTCCCCATTCGAATACATTCTCCCCAATGCTATCTGCTAGTGCTTAATGCCATAGGTTCATGTAACTAAAAATGGTCATTCAATCAGTGATCATTAATTAAGTGTCCATTATTTACCCCCAGCAGTTTGGGATGTATTCTGCACTATACCACCCCAGTTCCTAGGAAAAGTGAGCTGAAACTTAAAGGAATTACTATATAGCATTTGTTCTACCAAGTTCGCTTTCAAATTCAGGGCAGCTAATGAATCAGTTGCTGTAGTTATCCTTCAGCAGCCTTAGATCTATGCTGAGTCAAACAGATTGTTCAAGACTTCATTCATCACTCTCTGGGGTGACCACAAAATATGACATAAACTCCAGCTCCCAGACTTCTGGCATTGGCTATTCCAGTCTTATAAAGCTCACAAGATCACAGCTTTCTCCAGTGTTCCTCACTTAAAAGCAGGAAGAACAGACACACTGAAGAAAGAAGCAATGGAAGGGCCATGCACTCACAAGCCACACAGTGGCAGCCCTGGTTGGAAAATAAAGACCTGAGGCCTCTCTCCCAACCAAGGGTTTAGTGCAGCAGTTCTCAACCTGTGGGTTATGTTCAATTTAAATACATCCTGCATATCAGATATTTACATTATGATTCATAACAGTAGCAAAATTACAGTTATGAAATAGCAACAAAAATAATTTTATGGTTGGGGGTCACCACAACATAAGGAACTATATTAAAGGGTCATGGCATTAGAAAGGTTGAGAACCACTAGTGCAATTTTTCCCTCTTCACTTGAATACTGTCAAATAGAAAGAGACACCCTTAGGCTGGTGAGTACCTTTTGGAAATACCCTTAGGCTGGTAAGTGCCTTTTGAACACACCCTACTTTTGATTGGACAGCCAATAAAAAATTCATTTCTCCACCATGCTGTTAGCCCAAAGAGAAAAACCTGTGCATTCTCTAAATAAGGGAACAGACCTCTTCCAGACGGACAAGCAGCAGGCTAAGTACTCTGCTCCTGCCTTGAAGAGAGATTGCCATTGGCTAGGGCCTTATTTTTGGTTTTTTGGTCTTTTTGGGTGGGAGAAGAGAGGGCAATTGGGGTTAAGTGACTTGCCCAAGGTCACACATCTAGTAATGTGTTAAGTGTCTGAGGTTGGATTTGAACTGAGGTCCTCCTGACCGCAGGACCAGTGCTCTAGACACTATGCCACCTAGCTGCCCCAGGCTAGAATCTTATTACATAAAAACGAAAAAAAATGAGATACAGAGATGCGAAGTGACTTTGCCCAAGGAGACACAGATAATAAAGATTAGAGATGGGATGTGAACACTGTGCTCTGACTCCATATCCAGGAGTCTTTCCACCGCCCATGTTTTCTCCTCTCCCCATGCAGGAAAAAAATATGAGAGTAAGCAAGAGAAGGTGGTGGAGGATTGAGATCACTCACATAATCTTTTGCTGCCAATTAGAAAATCATGTAGAATTGAGTGGAACTAGCTTTATGGATAAGGAGCCTCAAGAGAATTTTACCTTACGGAAGCCTGTCAAAGTATAGCAAAAGGAGGTCCTTTGCTATTCCTATCCTTCCCCAACATAGCCCATCTGGCTAAACCTGGCTCTGTTCTAAAATTCATAGGTCAAATGGCCAAATGAGAGATTAGAAGACCAAGCAAAAGTTAGAACAATCCACAGCCTTGAGAACTTGAGAGGCACTTTTGCAAGTAAATAGTCAGAGCTTGGGTGTCACAGAGCTGACTAACAAGGATTAAGGATGTTTGTAAACTCCTACCCGCAGGCAAAGCACTGAACTCTATGCTTCCCAGTCAGTGAAAACAGCTAGTCCCTAATCTTGACTATTAAAAATCACGTACAGAAGGATCCAGACACAATCAGCACAGTTGGCTGAAATAACCAGGGAGCCCGGTTATACTGAATTCTTGTTACATCAAAAGTGGACACTATAGGCAGAACTAGCTGCAAATGTCAAGGAATCCACTAAGCCTATTATTCTTATTCTCACCCTTACAAACTTCACACATGGATATGTGCAAAAATGGTACCATGTGTGACTACCTGTATCATCTATCACGATACTATACTTATTGCTGTATTTTAAATAGTGCCTTACATACACTCATATTCTTCCTTACAACTCCATTGTGAGATACATGCTATATGCATTATTTCCAATTCTCAGGTTAGAAAACTGAGACACAAAGGAGGTAAAATGACTTGTTCAGGGTCATACAGAGAATATTTGTTCTTCTTCCAGTCCCTTCCATTCCCCCTTTTTGCAATGGCTTTCCCACATTACACTGTAAGTGGCTCGAGGTTAGGGACTGTCTTTTTTGCTTCTATTTGTACCTTCAGCCATTAGCTCAATATCTGGAATAAAGTATTTATCTAATAAAGCATCTATCTATCCATTATCTATCTATTCTTTCTCTCTACACATGTATATATAGATATATAATGTGTATTATTTATCTATTCTATATATCTGTATCTGTCATCTACCATCTATTCTCTCTCTTCTCTCTCTTCTCTCTATATATAGATACACACACACATGCAGATGTATACATGTATCTACCACCCCTAGATTCCTTTTACACACACATATATATGTACCTATCATCTACCATCTATATATCCTCTCTGCACATATGTATGTATCTATCATCTATTCCATGTATCCATGTCTATCATTTATATGTTCTCTATATGACTATATCTATATATCCACCTATCATGTCTCTTCAATGTATCTATCATCTAGCTATTCTACATCTATTTACCGTCTATTCTATCAATGTAACTTGTCTACCTATCTTGAATCTATAAGAACTCCACAAAACTTATACTTGATTGAGTGAAATAGCTCATCAGTCAGCACAGCTAAAATTTGTTTTGTCTTCTGTCCATTGAAATAAAAGAAAGTGTCCAGGCAGGCAAACTTCCATCAAAATGCCACATATACCCTATCTGATCTTGTTTCCTGGAAGGGACTAGATTTCATGGCTTTTGAGGATTCAAATGTTGAAATTCACATGAGGTGGTGAATGTCACAAAAATCTGGGGAAATTCCTCTGTATGCCCTTTTTAAGGCTACATATTGGTTTGATCATCTAAGGTCAGCTGCTAACTTTTGGATTTTATAAGAATTCAAGACAAGGATTGTCTCTCTTTGGAGAGCTTCTTAATAAAAATCAGTCTTTTATAATCTACTTAATTTCGTTGTGCCATATCTGGCAGCAGGTCCCATTGAGAATTTTAACTTTTGGTATTTGCCACCTAATTGCCTTAAACTAAACTAACCCATGTTATCTGTTTTCAAATTAGTTTTCATGCTAGAGTTCCATTCTCAGCCTCCCTCCTCACAAATATCATAATTAAAAACAAATTCCTCTAAAGAAGCAGTTCATGCCATCATCAGCTCTCACCTGAACTATTTCAATGGCCTCCTTGATTCCAGCTTCTCCCTTCTCCAAACTGTTCTCCATACTTCTGCCAAATATATATTCCTAAAATGCAGATCTGACGCATCCTCTTCCTCTCTTCCTTATTCAAATATTTTCAATTACACTCCACTGCCTCTAGAGTAAAAGTTTTTCAGCTTTTCATTTAAAGCCCTCTCTAATCTGCCTTCCACCTACCTTTGAAATCTTATTTCATAATATTTCCCATTATGGGTTCTTTGTTCCAGTCAAACTGTCTCCTCCCTCTTCGCTTTTGTAATAATGGTCCCTCATGGATAGATTGTATTCCTTTTTCTCCCTCTACTGTACAGAATTACTAGATTCCTTCAGATGCACAGCTCAGGTGTCACCTCAATATTTCAGTTTAAATTTTATTTTGTTTTCATGAAGATCTTCCTTCTCTCTCTCTCACAACCTCCTTCCTCCTTGAGAAAGCAAGAAAAACAAAATCTCTGTTAAAACCTTATGTGGTCAAGTGAAACAAATGTCCACATTTTCAACATTCCATGTTGAAAAAAAGTGTCAATCTACATTCTGAATCCATCATCTCTCTATTAGAAGGTGGGGGATCATGTTTCATGATGAATCCTCTGTAATTGTTGTTAGTCATTGGGGTGATCAGAGTTCCTACATCTTTCAAAGTTGTTTGTCTTTAAAACACTGTTATTGTATAAATTGTTCTCCTGGTTCTGCTCATCTTACTCTGCCTCAATTAATAAAATTTTCCAAGCTTTATCTGAAACCATCCCCTTCTTGTTGTGAAACACAATAGTATTCTATCACATTCATACACTGTAACTTGTTCAAATGTTCCCTAATTGATGGACATCTTTCCTCTTCCATGCCATACCACCCCAGTTTTCAATTCTTTACCACTACAAAAAGAGCTGTTATAAACATTTTTGTACACATGGATATTTTTCATTTATCTTTGGGTTACAGACCTAAAAGTGGTATTATTGGATCAAAGGGTATGTACAATATAATAGTTTTTGGAGAATAGTTCCAAAGTGCTTTACAGAAGACTGAACCAGTTCATGATTTTTACAAACAGTGCACTAATGTACCAATTTCCCCACAGTCTCTCCGGTATTTGTCATTTTCCATTTTTTGTCAACCTTCCCAATATGATAGCTATAAGGCAGAATTCCATAACTTTTTATTTGTATTTCTCTAATTATTAATAATTTAGAATATTTTTTCATATGGTTATTGATAGTTCACATTCCTTTCTCTGAAAACTGTCTATTCATATCCTTTCACAATTTACCAACTGAGGAATGGCAGTTATTCTTATGAAATTGAATTAGTTCCCTATATACCTTAGAATGATACCTTTATATGAGAAACTTGCTAGAAATGCTTTTATCCCAACTTAACTGTTTCCCTTCTGGATTTGTTTGTGCAAAAACATTTTTAAATTTTATGTAATCAAAATTGTCCATTTTATCTTCTTTGATCCTCTCTTTCTTCTTTGGTCATTGACTCTGACATCAATCTTTATGTCTAAGTCATATACCCATTTGGAGCTTAATGTTATACGTAGTGTGAAATATTGGCCTATACTTAGTTTCTACCATACTACTTTCCAATTTTCACAACAGTTTTGTTGAATATTAAGTTACTGCTCCAATACCTGAAATTTGGGGGTTAATCACATAATAGGCTACTATGCTCATTTGTTTTTCTGTGTTGTAAAGCTAATCTGCTCTGCTGATTTACTTCTACATTTCTTAACCAGTAACAAATTGCATTGCTTATTAATGCTTTGTAGAATAAAGATCTGCTTCTGCTAGGCCTCCTTCCTTCCCATTATTTTTTTTTACCTCCCTTGAGTTTCTTGTTTTTTTGTTCCTCCAGATGAATTTTATTATTTTTTCTAGTTCTATAAAGTTATCCTTTTTGTAATTTGATTGATATGGCATTGAATAGATTAATTTAGGTAGTATCGTCTATTTTTGTTATATTGACTTGGTTTACTCATGAGCAATTAATATTTCTCTAATTATTTAGATCCATTGTTATTTGTATATAACATGTTTTGTAATTATGTTCATATAGTTCCTGTGTGTCTCTTGGATGGCATTTTCAGTAGTTGTTTTTAATGGAATTTCTCTTTCTATCTCTTCCTGCTGGATTTTGTTGATAACATGCAGGTAATATACAGAAATGCTGATGATTTATGTAGGTTTATTTTATATCCTGCAACTTTGCTGAAGTTGTTAATTGTTCCAATTAGTTTTTAATTGACTAGAGTTCTCTAAGTAAACCATAATATCATCTGCACAAAAGGGATAATTTTGTTTCCTCTTTGCCTATGCTTATTTCTTCATTTTCTTTTTCTTGTCTTATTGCTAGAGTTAGCATTTCTAGTAATATAGTGAATTATAGTGGAGATAATGGACTCTTTTCCTTTTCTCCTGGTCTGATTGTAAAGGTCCACAAGACCTTTTCTCATCTCTTCCAATTATTAGCAGTCTTTTCTTCTTAAATGATTTTGTATTACTCATACAAAATATATCATATATCATCTCAGTAGAATATAAACACTCTGAGGGAAATCTTTATATTCATTTTTTGCCTTTGTAGCCTTAACTCAATAAAAAGATCCTCATGTATTGGCTTGGTTTTCGGATTGAGTGTTGAAACCCAGAGCTTGTGAATCCCAGTTGCAGGATGGATTTGTTGACATGAAGAGAGAGGACTTAACTGGGAGGAGATAGTGCCATGGATTTAGAGACAAGTCCAAGCAGAAGAGGCCAGAAGAACTTTTGGGGAGCAGTATTGTGGAGGCAGAGAGAGGAGAATTGCCAGGGGCCAGAGTTGCTGAGAGAGACTTCTGAGGGCCAGTTGGAGCTGTCCAGGACTTTTGAGAGATGCCACCTGGAGCTGCTGAGAACTGAGGAAACATGACTGTGGTACTGGTATTTTTTCTGTCTGTTTTGATGTTGTTTTGCCAGATTCATCTGCTGGTGAAGGACAGTGCTGTTGTTGCAGAGGTCTTGGAACCTTGCTTTTGAAGAAGGATTTTCTTGTTGTATGTTTACAGAAATCCTGGAGGAGGGTCTTACTGATGTTTTCAGGGGTCCTGAGACTGTTCTGCAGGCAGAGTGAATTGATGAGGACACTGGCAGTGTATCCTGTGGCTTTGTTAAGTTTTGTTTCCCCAGGAATAGAGATTGCTGAGAACTTGCCTCAGGTCAAGATTAAAAAAAGAACTCTCTTTGGGTCTTCAGTGCTTAACCATTTTGTGGCTTAGGGGTAGATGGCCTTTGTGCTCTCCACTGCCCCTTTTAAGAAGGTGCTTGGCATTAACTGATGATAATTGTAATTCAGTTGTGATCCAGGGACAGGAAACTTTTGACTTTTTGTGCTCTGTGACTGACCAAATGAATATACTTTGTTTATGATTGGAAATTAATCTCCATTTGAGAAGAGAAATTTTGTAACTGACTAAATAATGTACTAGCCCAGGCTGGGGTACTTTGACTCTATACTTTATTATTGAATTGAGATACTTTGTGATTGAATTGAGAACTTGCTAAATGACTAAGTTACACTGTATTTTGATTTTCACTGTTCTGTGAATGTTTTGACTTAATTTGTCACTGAATAAATGGAGTTACTATGCTGGTATTCCAAACTTTGGAAGTTGCCTTTGCTTGGCATTACAAGCTGCTAGCACAGCATCTGGCCTTTGTTAGGCATTTAATAAAAATTTGTTGAAAGAATTAAGTTTAATCCCTTCATTGCCTATCTAATGGTAAAGGAAATTTTAACAATGTTGTCTGAGGAATAATCAGTCAGTCAACTATTTACAAGCTTACTATGTGTCAGGTATTAAGCCAAGAACTAGGGAAACAAAGAAAAAGTGAAAACAATCCCCTCCTTCAAGAAGTTTACAATCTAACTCAAAAAACCACATATACATAAATAGGCACATACAACATATAAACAGAATTGCTGTGCACCTTTAGTTTTTGAAAAGTACCAAGGGCATCACGGGTGATATCTTGACTTGCTTATGAATTGGATTTAAGTGAGGCATAATTACACAAAATCATCACCCTTACTCCCTCTTCCAGAGTCATTGAAGCCTAATAGCAAGACAACAGTCAAGACCACTAGTGATGGCCCAGAATGCAGTGGTTGGATGAAGTTGGCATCTTTCATGCCTGACAGAGTTATAAACACTCTATAGTGCCTACTTCAGTCATCTTGATGGTGGTTGGAACAAATTGTTCTTATCCATCCATTCCATAAGAAGTCTTCACATGACTACGATAGACACCCCACTAACTCACTGACAAGTTGGAGGTCTGTTACCCTCCACCTGGTCTAACCTATCTGAGAGATGATTTATTGGGGGCATGGTTGTAGCTGTACTATATATAGCTTCTTGGAGCCACAGGTGGGAATTGGGTGGCAGGTAGACACCAAAACTAGTAGAGCAGTCCTAAAAAGGGCTCAGCTAGCCATCATAACGGAGTTGCTAGTCCTCCCTAAATATGCCATTTATCCCTATATACAGAATACAAAGAAGGTCCATAGAAGGAAAGGCACTAGCAGCCTCCAAGAGGACTAGGAAAGGTCTTAGTACAGAAGGTGACATCTGAACTGGATCTTTAAAGAAGTTAGAATTGAATGAGATCGTATATGTGAAAGCACTTTATAGATTGTAATGTGCTATAGTTCTCCTTTGGACCTTTTTCATTTCTTTGTTTCTCCATTAAAGTGTCATCATCCTTGATGTCATCGTCATCATTCTATCTGACTGTGTCTGAATAATATTTGTCTGGTAATATTTGTTAGGTCATGTGAAAGGCAAAATGAAAATTACAGCTGTACAGTAGTGTTCAATGTGGGTGCTGTTTCACCACTTAGGTGGGATAGAAGAAATCGATATTTATGCCTGTTTTCAGGCCAGTATACAACCAATGCAATTACTATTAAAATGTCAGAAACCTCATACGAGGATCATGTTCAAGCTATCCATGCAATTTATAAGATTTATCAATAAATATTTTAAATGCCCCCAAGAAATAGGGCAAAATATAGGACAACTTTTCAGGTATGTTTGTGCAGGAGAATTCCATTGGCAATCATTCATAACAGCTAAAACCTAAGTTAAATGATTTGGGTGAAAATATATTGTGCAACTTCTTTCTGGCAATGCCCAAGGGGTGAAGGTCCTGTTCACTTACAACATGTGTACCAAGGGATTAGTGTGGACAGCAGGTCTACCCCCTCTCCTTTTAGGCTTTGTGGCCCCAAGAATCCAGCTGGGGGATTTGGCCTGTTTTGTTTGTCCTTTATAGTTCTAAACACAGTTAGAAGAGACCCTTGACACAGGAGCTCAATCCATGTTGACCTTGGAGCCAGAATTCCAGGTTGGATGTTGCTTTCAGTCCACCAAGGAAGTCTGAAGAATCATAGTGTCTGGACTTGAAGGGGAAGGAGTGTGGGGGAGGGGATAGCTTTGTAATTGGAACTTGGTAGGACCATACTATATAGGAACTGAGTTATGCTCTGAATCTAATCCTCTTTCCTTCCCTAAAGACTGAGGTGGTATTGCAGGGAATTATGTTCCCTGGATGTTGGAGGAACCCTTTATATATTTGTTCTTATTATACCTTTGAAGTAAATATTCCTTTGTAATAACCAAATGAAATAAAATACGTTTTACAAACTGGAATTCGTAATACCAAAATTCAGTTCACTTCTCTGGGCCTCAATTTAACTTGTAAAATGAGGTGACTAAACTAGATGTCCTTTAAGATCCTTCCAGGTCTAACTTGTTATGAGTCTGCCTACTTTTAGGAGCCAATGAAGTGTAACTAGTAGAGGTCTTCATACAGAACACCAACATAGGTCTGTGTTTATATTCATCTGTTTATGTACCCTGCACAATGAAAGCAGCTCTAGCTATGATATGATATTTAGTGCCTCATATAGCAAGGAAATTCTAGCTAGGATCATTATAATATTGCAGTCACATATAATTATTGATGTAGGAAGGTCTTAGTACTAAGCAATTAATTACTAAGAATTCATAATCTTGGCTGAGATATTTTGTAGGGGAAAAGACATGGTAGTAGTCAATGAATTGATCCCCCAAAACTGTTTAGAGTGCCCTGATCTAGTCAAATGGGCATGCATGCTCCCTATTTTGAGTTGTTTAAAATCTAAGTCAAATCTCGGCATACAAAACTTGAACAAGAGTGGACAAGTACATTGCATCAGTTAATCAATGGTACCTACATGCAAAAGGGTAAGTAGTATTGCTGGGAAGAGAAAGATTCATAGGAATTTATGATTTGGTAGGAAAAGGCGAGGAAAGTTTGTTTCTTCCAATCTTTCAATTAATCATGAGAATTACTCAGAGAACATGCTCACAGATGACTGAAAGACATTTCAAGGATTTACCTTTTCCTGCTCCTTGCCTCCATGATGAAATTTTTCTCATTCTATCAAATAGAAGTGTCCCTCCAACAAAGATCTCCAAAAAAGGACATGCTAAGCCCTCCTCTAGTGTTTTTTAAGGATGAAATGATCTTGTCAGTAAATTCTTCCTTGTGACTAAGCTATTTCTTTTCCTGCTATTATTTTAGCCTGTTTCCTTTTGGTCTGACTCCAGTGAAAATTTAAAACTGATGCATATTTTCCTTATAGCATTGCCTCATATTTTCTCTAGCCATAATCCTAATTCCTTTTATCCTTCCACATGACACATAAAATCTCTTTTTCGGGTCTTTTAATGGTATAGTGGGTTGTCTTTGAATCTGTTGGCTATCTCCCCATTTCCATTAAGATGAAGAGCCATATACCATAGTGGATATTTATATTCCACTAAGGTTATTGTTTTTTGCCTTGTATTAGGAGAAGGATATCTGACAGAATGAAGGCTATGCTGTCTTTGAGAATTACAGTACCCCCACCAGAAGTTTGTGCATGAGCTTAACAGGTAACATTACCCTTGTGTAAGATTCTGTTCCTTTAAGATGCTATTATTTTCATATAGAACAGCTTAGTGTTGAAAAGGTCAGAAAAAGTACTTGTATATAAGGGAAAATATTTAAATGAACTAGTCAAAGATATAACATGTTTCCTCTGTTCTAAGGGAATATTTTGATGCCTTGAAGGAATAAGAAAAGCACTCTGGGCTAATGAGAGCTGCTAAAAGATGTGTGAAAAGAAATAATTTTGAGCAGATCAAATTTGAGTAATTTGGGTCAGAAAAATGAATGAAGGCACAAATATAAACATGTAAATACCTCCTCTAAGTGATGTGGAATGATACCTCATTCGTATGTGACCAGTTTGATGGTTTAAAGAAGCAGAAAAAAATGAACTTTTATTTATTAATAGCTAGAAAAATGTAAATTTCAATAGATACAGTTTTGAGAACATTGAATAGGTTGATGGATTTTTTTGAGGACTTCCAAGTGCAAGGCATTATGATCTGTTGGCTTGTTTGCATATTAACTGTTTTTAAAAATTAAGATGGCAAAACTAATAAAAGGAGTTGTCATATAACCATTTGGGGACTGAAGTATGATTATGTAAGGGCTGATAATTTCATAGGGGAAACTGTTGAATTGTTACATGTTAAGTGAAAGACAAGTAACCGAGTCCAGGAGGCTCTGATTTAAATCATGGTATAGATTAGGATGCTGAAGGTTCAGGTGAGGGTTGGGCTGAGATTGAAGCTAAGGCTGAAGAGTAAAAAAAATGTGGCAAGTAAAGACTGAAGAAATAGCAAGGAGTGGAAAAATCATCAGTTCAAAGAGTAAGTAAGATGCATTTTACAAATAAATATAGCTGGAGCTGTCAGATAACAGAAGGTTTCAGTTATGTGATTCCTGATTGGTTGGATAAAGGACTAAACATCATTGGACAAGAATACATCTATTGCTCTCCAGTGCCACATTGAGCTTAAGAGAGATGAAGCTTTCAGAAGTACCTTTTATTCTTTATTGTACCTCCTCTGATTTGAAGGGAAAGGAAAAGTCAGGTTATGCAAGCACTTTAGTTCTGCAAATTTAATTGGATGATCCCGAATTCTAATGAGAGAAGAGCATAGGCTTACTTGTCTTGCTGCTTTACTGTGAACTTACTACAATTTGATTGCACAGGTAGAACGTGACTAGCTGACAGGGTTTGATCTTTTTTGCTGAGAGATACTCATCCTGATGAGCTTTGTCATTTTCTGGCTTAAAGGAAAGTCCAATTCAATTAGGAAATATCAATTTCTAAATGCTCTTTTGAGTATGATTATATGTTGAAAGACCTTTTAAATGTTCTGGTATAGAAAAGATGAGCTTTTGTACATCTTGAGAGGAGTGAGGATCAACTGACAAACAGTTAGCAGAAAAGGGATTTCATACAAGTGCAGATGTTCCTAAATGGACCAATAGTATCAAAGACTTCAGTATAGAGTTTTATTAACTGTTATGAGTTTTCCTCCTTGTGTACTTCCCTATTGGGTTATTATAACTGTTTAACCACTTTCTCCCATAGATACTGAGTACATTAGTAGATTGTGACCCAAGTTTATGTGTGGATTATTATCAGTTTTATTATTCATTCACTTTCCTTAATACATGAATTACTATAAGGTTATTCTTAATTCTTTTGCCTTACTGCTAAGTAAATGGTTATGTTTAAGATCTACAAGTGTTGGGGAGGCTAAGTGGTGCAGTGAGTAGGGCACCAGACCTGGAGTCAGGAGGACCTAAGTTCAAATATGACCTCAGACACTTGACACACTTACTAGCTATGTGACTTTGGGCAAATCACTTAACCCCAATTGCCCTCCAAAAAAAGAAAAAAAAGATCTACAAGTGTCAATTATGAGTGACTGGTTTATGTAAATGAAAATACATTGGGGAAGTCTCAAGAACTAAAATTGTAAGGCAGGGAGAATCTATTTTTCCCACAATGACATTATCCCAGGACCAAAGGAAAATTTGAGTATAACAGCAGAATGATAGTCTTCATCTCTAGTCTTGCCAGTCTGAGGGTAGGTCTGAGTGAGTGAAGTAGTTCAGAGAGTAAGTATCCATATACCCATGTTAGAGGTGTGAGGTGCTACAGTGTAGGTGGTCATTCTATGTTGTGCACATACAGATGTTATATTTGCACAGATTTGCCTTTCAGTTTTCCTGATTTAAAAATTATGAGAGAGGTCTCATAGAGGAATGAGACATTAGATGGAGAGTGAGGCCGCAGAGCCAGAGAGGGAGAAGAAAACAGAAGCTATGTCCAGTCAAAGATTCTTACCCTTTGTGTGTCATGAATCCCCATGGCAGTCTGGTGAAGTCTATGAAGCCTATTTTTCCTTTTTTTTAGGAAAAATGTCTTTTTATTATACATAAAATGAGATATGTAGGATTACCAAGGAAACTGATTTTTATTGAAATAGAGTTTTAAAATACATTTTTTCTTCTTGCAGATCCCATGTTAAGAACTCCTGATCCAGATGATGCTGGTGTTAGGAATCCCTGTTAGGAATATCAGTAGGAGGCTTCCCCCACCCCTTCCAGCACTTCAGTTCTTAACAGTTAGTAAAAACCTCTCAACAATACTCCACAGTTCTCATGCTGAGATGGAACATCTTCAAGACAAATGTATAGCCTCTCTGTTCTCTAGACTTAAATGCTTTGCTGAGGAACTAGAATGAGGGGTCAGAGATGAGAGCAAGAAAAAGAGAGGAAGTGATCCATTGGAACCAATTGCCTGAGTTTCCAGGCAAAGGAAAAATAATAAAATCATCCAGAAAGAAAGAATTAAAATGTTTAGGAACCACAATCAGATTGACATGATTTAGCAGCAATTGCTGTAAAGAAGTGAAGAACACAAAATAAGACATTCCAAAAGGCAAAAGATAAAGGTCTATAAATGGAAATAACTTACAACCAAAATTGAGTTTAATCCTACAAGAAAAAAAAAAGAATGGATCATCAATTAAACATATTTTAAAATATTGCTGATTTTAAAAACCTAAAGTTGAAAAGGAACTTTGAAATATAATCACAGGAGTCAAATGAAAAATAAAACAGTAAACACAAGTAAATGATCAGAAAGAATTTTGTAAGAATGAACATTTTATACCCTAATAGAGGAAGAGATATTAAAAGGGTTTTTCAGAATCCTAATGGCTAATGACACAAGAATCATAGAAGCATTCAACTGGGACAAAAGACCTATAAACAGTTTTATTATGCTTTAAAGTAGCTATAAGAAAGAAGAAAACAAGGGAAAGTGGGAGAAAATATGGAGGGAATTTAACACATATAATCAGGTTGCCCAATTAAACTGTATACAAACATGGAAAGCCTGGGGGGATGGGTGTCACTTAATATCCATGACTTTCATCAACTGGTCAAAAAAGGGTTGAACATACACACATATAAAGTAGTGGTAGAGAAATGTGTTCAACTCAACAGGGATAAAGATAGAACAGGAAGAGAGGAAAAGAGTAGATTCAAGAAGGATTAAATCATAAGCAGAAAAAATAATTCTAAGCTTGAAGGTGGAATAGTGAATAAAAAGTTAAAAGAAAAAAGGGAAACAACTTGAAATAAACAGGGGTCATTGAGTATAGAGAAAAAGAAATATAAGAAAATAGAATCAAGGAAAATAAAAAATCGACCATCAAAACTGTAAAAATGAATGAGAGGAACTCACCTATGAAATGAAAGAGGTTGACAGAATGGATTAGAAAGCAAAATTCAACAGCATGTTATTTACAAAAAAATGCCTTGAAGCATAAATGTTCACACAGAATTGAAATAAGAGCCTGGAGTAAAATCTATTAGACCTCACCTGAATGCAAAAAAAAGGAAGGGTAGCAATTATAATTTTGGACAAGGCAACAGCAAAAATATACTTAATTAAAATAAAGAAGGACATTATATTTTTGTAAAAAAAAAAACGTGTATTGATTTTAGTATTTAACATTTATCTACCAAATACCATAGACAATAAATATTTAAAGGAAAAACTAAATGAACCACAAAAAAAGATTAAGAATAAAGCTATAATAGTAGGGGACCTCAGTTTAATCCTATCACCCCCAGATATCACCACAACCTAGGTGTCCTCATCCACTCCTCATTCTCACTCACCCTACACCCTGTATCTAATCATTTGTTAGATCCTGTAGTTTTTACCTTCACAACATCTCTAGCATATATTCCCTTCTTTCCTACAACACTGCCAACACCCTGTTGCAGGCCCTCAACACTTCATGCCTGAACTATTCCAGTGGTCTACTAGTTGGTCTGCCTGACACTCTCCCTAGTCCATTCCCTTCTTCACTTAGCTCTCAAAGTGATCTTCCTAAATGACAGGTCTGAGCAGTCACACACCCCCCCCCATCCGCCAACTCTCCCCCACCACACACACTCAATGGATTCCAGTGGCTCCCTGTCACTTCCAGGATCAAATATAAAACTCTCTATTTAGCATTCAAATCCCTTTATAACCTGTCCACTAGCTTTCCTTACTTCCTCCCAGTCTTCTTGGTCCTTTCCCTCCCCATTAACATGCTCTTCAGTCCAATGATATTGACATCCTTGCTGTGTCTTAAATAAGACCCTCCTCCTGACTCTGGACATTTTAGCTGCCTTTTTCTTATAAATGGAATGCTCTCTGCCTCCTTGATTCCATGAATTTCTTTAAGTTCCAGGTACAATTCCACTTTCTATAGGAAATCTTTTACAATCCCTCTTAATTCTAGTGTCTCACTCCAATAATTATTTCCTATTTATCTCATATATAGCTTTTATGAACATAGTTGTTTTCATGTTGTCTCTCCCATTAGATTACAAGCTCCTTGAGGGTAGGGACTATCATTTGCTTTTCTATGTATCCCCATGATTAGCATAGTGCCTAGCATATAATAAACACTTAATAAATGTCTATTGATTGATTTTGGTTACATTTGAAAACAATATGTCTTATTTTGAATATTGAGTCTGTCGCCTCTCTGTCATTTGGAATTGTAGATTGTTGTTATTATTATTATTCTCTAATAATAGTTGTTTTATGTTGTACTCTAAATATAATAATACAATAAATATATTCTATTTAATTATATTATTATTCTCAAATCCTTCACAGTTTTCTTTCCCTTATAATATGATTATATAAGTTGTTCTGGTTCTGCTCATCTCATTCTGCACCAGTTTTTATAGGTCCTCCAAGACTTTTCTGAAACTTTTTTTCATTTCTTACACCTCAACAACATTCCTTTAAATTCATATATCACAGTCTATTTAGCTAATACTCTAGTAGGTAAGTACCTCCTTGGTTTTTAGCTCCTTGTAGAAAGAACTGCAATGGATAATTTTGGAGATATGGGTCCTTGTCTTTCTTTGATATCTTTGTGATATTGAAGGTGGAAATGCTGAGTGAAAAATTATCACTATTAGGGACATAGTACCAAATTGCTTTCCAGAATGGCAGTACCAAATATACAGCTAAACCAGGAGGGTATCAATGTACCTATTTTCCCACAACTGCTCCAATAATTATTATTTTCCTTTTTTGTCACTGGCAATCTCATGGGCATAAGGTACAACCTTGAAATTACTTAATTTATATTTCTCTGTGTATTAGCAATTAGAGCTTTTTTCAAGTTTGTTTATAGCTTAGGTTTCTTCCTTTGAAATATGCCTCTTCATGTTCTTTGTCCATTTGTCAGTTTATAACCTTTGTTCTTAGGTATTGAATCAGTTCTCTCTATATCTTACGTAGCAAACCTTTATGAATAAAACTTGTTGCAAAGATTTTTCCCCCAGTGATTTGCTTCCCTTCTAATCTTGTCACATTTGTTTTGTTTGTGCAAAACCTTTTAAATTTTATATAGCCAAAATTGTTTACTTTATCTTCTGTGATAGATCTCCATCCCTCATTTAGTTATGAATACTTTTACAGTCCAGGGAGGTTATTTTCAAACTTTTACCTTCCTAAAGTTCTCAAAGATACTTAGTGGCTTTGCAATTAAGTAAACCTTTTTTGTTGAGAATTTTATGAAAGATTTTAACAGATAACCTTCAATAGTTTCCCACCATCTGTAAAACTAACTTAAAAATCCTCAATCTGCAATTCAACCTGCCTCCCAATTTTTCCAGCTGTTGCTCCCATTATTCCTCCACACATTGTTCATGCTTTGGTCAAAATGCACTACTCACTGTGTTCAAACATGACTCCCTGACTCCTAGTCTTTGATCTTATTATTTCTTCCACCTATAATGTTCTCTGCCACTGAATCTATGCTACTTACTAATCCTGCAATCCTAATTCAATGTCACACTTTCGAAGGGGATTCATATAAGTAATATTGACCTTATACAGGATTATTCACTTTTTTGGAATATGTATTATTGAACTAGTTCATAACTAGACATTTTGGCACCTGGGGCAGGTGGCACTAATCACACCTGGGACAAATAGCATGAAATGGACCCTATTATCAAATGTGCAATTCATGATGTGGAAATAATACAAGATAATTAAGATAAATTTAATTGAGTAGGAAGAAGAATCAGTTATTATAAGGACATCTATGCTGCTCAGAAGTACATGTGATACTTTACTTTTCTTCCTTTTTTGCAACATAGATACTATGGAAATATGTTTTACATGATTTCAAATGTGTAATTGACATATTACTTGCCTTCTCAATGGGCTCAGGAGGGGCGAGATAGAGAGAGAGAATTTGGAGTGCAAAAAAGTTTTTTAAAGAATGTTTAAAAATAAACATATAGTTTAAAAAAAGAAGTATACGTGATAAATATTTGTCCCCAAAAAACTTTTAGTGCCCAATGGAAAAGCAGTATTTGTTCCCATTACAATAATGTCTCTGCTATGGAATGCATGATTTAAACTACTAGAATTGTTTTGTTTTGTTTTTCATTATGTATACTGGTCTCTTTGATTCTCATGAAAGGAACTCAAATTTAGAACTTTTCTTTTTTCACATGAAAGTCTTAATATCTTAAATCATGAAAACATAGATTTAGGACGGCAACTACTATAGAGTCACAAATAATATTAATTCATTTGGCTCAGGTACTAGAAGTGTGTTGGAGTCATTTTGAATTAGGATATGAAAACCAATTATTGATCTTGTAATATGAGTATTTGTACCTCATAATTGGGGGAAATTACAAATCGGAGCCTGATTTATTGTTTTGTTGATTGTTTATTCTTTTTTTTTTCTTCTTGGAGCACTTGTTATTGGAGGAAAAAAGAAAACCAAAAAGTTTTGCATTTACACACATCTTTCAAAGAACACTTAATGTCATGAAAGATTTTTATATAAAATGTCTACCGTATCTCTCAGCACTGCAGCAATTTTGCATGTCAACTGTTCATTCTTTTTTTTTTTTTTTTTTTTTGCTTTTTGGAGGGCAGTTGGGGTTAAGTGACTTGCCCAAGGTCACACGGCTGGTCTTTTTGTGTTAAGTGTCTGAGGCCAGATTTGAACTCAGGTACTCCTGACTCCAGGGCCGGTGCTCTATTCACTGCGCCACCTAGCCACCCTCAACTGTTTATTCTTAAGAAAGTAATAGAAAAAAATGCTACTAATGTAAATTAAACTTAAAAGTGCATCATCATACATTTTTTTGAGAATTAGTTACTAAACATTTACCAGCACATTGGTAAATATACTGCTCAATTATGTATGTAACATGCTATAGGAAGAGCATAATTCCCCCCAATAAATACACAATCTAAATGCAAGATATACTAGACATACATAAGAAGCACCTGGTAGAGTGGATATATAACTGACCTTGGAATCAGGAAGACCCAATTTCAAGTCCTGCTTCTAATATATACTAATTGACTGACCCTGAGAGTCACTTAACCTCTCAGTACCCTAAACAAAAGACTAAAAATCATACAGATAGTACAATTGCATTGGAGGAAGCTCCTTACAAGGAGCTACTTATACCAATGAAATCGCAAGTCTTTTTTTTTTAAGTTAAATACCTAGCTAAATAGAAATGTAGATGGATAGATATATAAACAAACATGTAGTTACACATTCAGGTATGTAGCTTGCCATATAAATATTTGTTGGAATTTTTAACTAATTTAGGCAATTTCTGGTACTATATCTTAAGTATTATTGATGAACTTTTCTCTTTAACTATAGAATGCATTCTCATGTTATGTCACCAGAGACTCTGAAGCTTAAAACCCCTTACACACTTGAATTATACATTTTTTAAAAATAGCTGAGAGTAGGGAGAGCAGTTAACTAAATTCAGATAAAAGCAGATTGTTAAATATTGTTCTTTTTTAGAAACTGAATACAGTGTACACATTGATGCTTTGTTCATCTTCAAAAAACTGACAGGACACATACAAGTAACACTGTTTTTCCATGTATAACACGATAGCAGCAGTTCTCAACCTGTGGGTTGTGTTCAGTTTGTAACAATGAAAACACATCCTGCATATCAGATAGATTCATAACAGTAGCAAAATTACAGTTATGAAGTAGCAACAAAAATAATTTTGTGGTTGGGGGTCACCACAACATGAAGAACTGTATGAAAGGGTCGCAGCATTAGGAAGGTTGAGAACCACTGCTCTATAGGGTTCTGTACAAAAAGGGCATCCTCTCAGGGGTTATAACTGTCTTGAGACACTGTTTTAAGTTTCTGTGAGGGGTATCTAAGGGTTCTATGGTAAAATCACTGACAATGGCAGATTTAGTTAGTGTTAGTTCAATTACTTCTGAACCCTGCTCTAACCTTATGCAATGATACAGGATTCTGTGATATGAAAATCAACACATAAAAAGTTTACAACTTTAAAATGTCTGAAGACAATGACACTTAAGAAAATGATAGTACTTTTAAAGAATAGGGATCCAACAGTGCTTAGTAAGGTGGTTTGACACATGGGAAGGCACTTAATAATTGCTTGTTGACTGACTAATATCATCTCTGCACAGCAAATGCATGTCTGCACTTACTTTTTGTCCTACTTCCAGCTTAAATAGAAATGGAATCTACAGATGGACTCTGACCCATCAGTCATTAAGGTAACCTCAGGTATGTATTTGCAGGATAATTGGGAATTTTTAACATTTACACTTTTCACTTAGTATCTATTATTTAATTGAATCTTTTTTGCCAAAGTTAGATATATTCCTCTTTAGGAGACATGTCTAGAAAGGGAAAGAAGGGGAATATTAAGTTATATTCCTCTCATAACTTATGTTTAGGGTTAATGCATTGGTTAGTAAGGGGAGGTAAAGTTTCATTACCTATATGTAATTTAATCCATTTTTTAAAAGTAATTCAACACCTGTGCCAATCAGGATTCTAGTATAAAGCCTATGTAGGGCTGCAGCCTGATCCTAGAGGATCAGATTCAATTCTTTGCCTCTGCTTGGGTTTCCACAGGGACTGATCTTAAAATAGCCTCTAAGGCACAGGAAATTTGTTGCAAATAGCATTTCCCCCCTAACTAACTCTCTCCATCTTTCAAGTGAAATCATATGCAAGCACACACAGTCTATGACAACTTCACACCATAGGCAAATCATTTCACCTGTCTGGGACTCAGTTATGTCATCTGTTTTTTCTTCATTTAAACAAAATTGGACTGATTTCAAAAGCCCTGAGCTCCAAAGTTCTGTAGTTCCTAAGGTGCTAATTATTTCCAGATAGGATCAATAAATCTAGAGGATGAGTTAACAAAGCTTCCTAAAATCACTGCCCATTTTCATGATTTATGGAGATATCATTAAATTTAGTCTTGGCTCACCATGACTTCATCCAAGTATTGCACTTGGTAAATGAATATTTCCTTTCAAGGAGAGCAATGCTTCATATGGAACTGAGTAATGCTATGGACAGGCACAAAAGATGATTTAAAGTTATTACATAAGAAATAACTGAGAACAGCTTATTCAAGGCGTGATTTTTCATAGGAAAGAGATTTGGTAAAAGGAAGCAGAATGTCTCATGTTATTTATTTTACTTTCACCAGCTGATAAATTGGATAAACCTCCAAAATTAAGCTGATACACAGAATACTTATTTTTGCAAATGACAACAAAATCTTTATGGAAACACAGAGTGGAAATAGGACTCCAAGAGCAGTGACCCATGCCCCTCTTTTTATTGAAACAGAAACCAAGGTTCAGAGAATAAATGACTACTTTTAGGTCACACAGCTAATTAGTGATAGAATTGGGAAGAAACTAAAATTCCCTGACTCCCTTCCCACTTCTACTATACACCATAAAGCCCCTGAAAAGTTAAACACAATTAATCTTGACATGTAGGGCATCCCAAAAGTCTTAGCGCAATTTAAAGCTATTAAAGCTTTGTTGAAGCTTAAACCCTTGGTGGAAGTGTTTAATGGCTATTAAAACTTAAAAACTGCACTAGGACTTTTGGGACATCTTGTACTATTATCTGCGTTATCTTAGGAAAATTAATTATCTAGATGGACACCAAGTATTTTCTTACTAAAGAAATTATGACAGGAAAAATATTATAAAAAGAGAAAGTACAAGGTAAAGAGTTAATCCTAAAACACTTCATGAAAAATAAAAGAACATGAATGAGTGATTGGATTTTTCTGAAAGGAAGGAATCATTATTCACATTCCTTTTTTCCCCTCTCCTGAAACCTTTTCACCATTAAAAATGCAACAAAAAGGATATGTTCGACAGATCCGGAAGTGGGTACTTAATACATACTATCTGAAGATACAGAGGAATGTCCCCTGAAGATAGGAAGTTTCAAGGGTCTTGACCTGGCAGGGGAAAATATATAGGACTGATTAAAGTTCCATTATATAAATGGAGTAAAATCACAATAAATCTTTCATAATTATAAGATAATACTAGATGTACTGGAATTTAGAGAGGATTTCGCAGTTTCTCACATCTAATCCTTTTTTTAGAAAGTACAAGGAAAAGGTCTTCTAGTGTTAATCCTGCCTTTAAAAAAAAGTTTAACTGATATATTTTGTTTCTATATTAAAGATCTTTCTAGCTATTTATTTAACCCTTAACACAAGAATTGACTCTCCCTTGGAACAAAACAAAGCAGTTAACTCCAAAACAAGCCACACAGTGACTGCCTCTTATAATGTATTCAACTTCTAGTCTTCTTTGCCACTACCTCTCTGCTGAGAAAAGGGAGGTAGGTTTCATTGTCTGCTCTCCAGGACAATGATTGGGTTTTTTTGATTACTTAGACTAACTTTCTTTTAGTAATCTTTTCAATTACCATAGCTGTTATTTACATACATTGTTTTTCAATTTCTATTTTATTTCACTCTACATCATACAAATTTTCTCATGTTTCTCTGAATTCCTTATGTTTGTCATTTCTCATTGAGCAGTTATATTTTTTAATATTCACATCCAAGTTTTTTCAGTGATACCCCAGTGCACACCCACTTTGTCTCTAGCACTTTGCCAGTACAAGTGTTGATCTGAGTACTTCTGAGTATGTAACCTTTGTCTCTGATTTGATATCTGTGAAGTATGTGCCCAGTAGTGGGACACCTTGGTTGAAGAGTATTTGTACACTTCAATCACTTATTTTGCATAATTCCAAACTGATAATCAGAATGATTGAACCAGTTTGCAGCTTACCAATAATGTGTGAATATGCTTGTCTTCCTACAGCCTTTCCAATACATTTTCCATTTTTTGGTCATATTTACCAATCTGTGGATCATAAGGGGAAAATTTAGAGGGTTTTAAATAATGAAAACTATAATTTACCTTAATAATCTGAAGAATGTTTTTATGTAGTTGTGTATAATTTACTATTTTCTTTTAAAAACTTTTGATATCCTTTGTCTATTTATCATAAAACTTCTTTTTCAAATTAAGAAATGGGCAAAAAGAGATAATATGACTTATCCAATGTCACACATTTAGTCAGGGGGCTGGTATCAGAACCTAGTTTTTCTAACTTCTAGTTCAGTGCTATCACCACTATTCAACACATTTATCTACCTAATCTCATCATTTAATACAAAAATCTGATAGGCCAATATCTGAGCATACTGAGTGCCATAAACAGACAATTATAATACTAGCTTGGCTTTATCTCATACCATTTATAGGTACTTTTTACAAGCCATTATAAACATTTAATTGTATAGGTTACTAAAAAGAAGCCCCAAGTGAATGTATGTCTCATTTATTGGATATAACTTGAAAGAACTCAATATCACTTATGGTAAGTATTTTTTTAAGTAACTAACTTCAGAGTAAAGTTGAAAATTATCTAGAATAAGTTAGGTTATGTGGACATCTCAACTAGATTAGCATGATGCAGTGGAAAGGTATTTGGGCCAGAGTCCAGTTTCCTAGGTTTACAACCTGGCTTTGTCATTTGTTCACAGGGGCAAATAATTTCACCTTTCTGAAAAGCAATTTTTATACCTCCATGTAACAGAATCTGAAACGAACTACAGGGGCCATTCCATGGAGCATGTTGAAGATTGCCAGTCCTAGTTCTAGCCTACCATATGGTAGCTTTGAAACTTACTTCCTGTCATGTGTTACTCAATACTAAATGGCTTACATGCTGAGTTAACAAAGTGACCCTTATCAACTGAAAAGCCAGAAGAGCTTACTCAGTTAATATATGAAAAGGGAAGACTTGTTCTATCAGCCT
>CM053593.1:243180460-243197143 GCA_028646575.1 Pseudocheirus occidentalis | reverse complement strand
CTATACTATGTAATCAGAACCTTGAAGCTGTTCACAGCAGCAGTCCCCTGGAAAGCTGCTTGTGCTTGGCTTTACACTAAGAGAACTTGTTTTGTGGAGAAGTCTAATGGAGAAAAGGTTTGGAATGTTAGTGTTTCCTGAATTGGTGATGTGCATGGACTTTGTTTTAAAAAGAATGCTTGGGGTGTTAGTGCTCCCTGTATTGGCAATGTGTATAGACTTCTTTGTTACTTTGATGGATTTGACTTACTGGTGTTTGAATAAATGTCTTGGTTTCATCTTGAAGGAAGAGAATCTGTTGTATCTTGTGATTCAAACCTGGGATATTCATAGCAGCCCCTGTGGGTATTACATTGTTGAAATAGTGACTTACTCAAGGTCACCCAGCTAGTGTCTGAGGCTGGATTTAAACTCATGAAGATGAGTCTTCCTGATTCTAAGCCCAGTGCTTTATCTACAATGCCACCTATCTATCCAAGGATAAAATAAGATAACATATAAAAAATGTCTTACAAGCCTTCAAACACTATACAAATGTCAGCTATTATTGCTTCTTCAGTGACACAATAAGCAAACTACCAAAAGATTGCCTTAAAGAGAAAGAAATAATAATAATAATAAAATTAATCTAGAGCAGTGGTTCTCAAACATCTTCATCTCAGGACTTTTTTATACTCCTAAAAATTATTGAGGATGTCCCAAAGAGCTTTTGTTTATGTGAATTATATCTACCCATATTTAATATACTAGAAATGAAAACACCTTAATAATATTATGAAAATTTTAGCAGTAAGACCCTTTGAATGGCTCTTAGGGATTTAAGGTTTCTCCAGATCACTCTTTGAGAGCCTTTGATCTAGAGGAACAAAAAATCAAGAATCTCAAGGCAAATATATACTTTTTTAAACTGGAAAGGAAGGAAAACAAATAGTACCAGATTTCAAACTGTATAGTATAAAGCAGTAATCATCAAAGCTATTTCTTGATGATTAAAAAATAGAAAATTTAATTAATGGAACAGATTAGATATATAACATATAGAAATACACAAATAAGAGTATGGGCTTAAAATAAATCTAAGACAAAAGTTACTGGGGTTAAGAACTTATTATTCAACAAAAACTTTTGGGAAAATTGGAAAGTAGTGTAACAGAAATTAGGATTACACTAACTCATACACTAACTCTCATATAATATGCCATAATAATCTCCAAATGAATACAATATCTAGGCATAAAAGATCATATCATAAACAAATTTAAAAAAACAAGGAAGAAGATATTTTTTGTATCTATTGGTAACAGAAGCATTGTTGATCAAAAAGGGATAGAGAGTATTCCAGGAGATAAAATGGACTATTTTGATTACATAAAACTGAAAAGTATTTACACAAACAAAACCAATGCAATTAAAATTAGAAACAGGGAAACAACTAGGAGGAAAATCTCTGTAGGAAGTTTCATTGATGAAATATCTGTATCTGTATCTGTATCTATCTATCTGTAGATAAAATATCTACCTGTCCAATATTTAGTATATCTAGGGAACAGATTCAAATATTTAAGAGCAAGAATAATTCCCCAACAGATAAATGGTCAAAAGATATAAACTGGCACTTCTTAAGGTAAGAAATTAAAACTTTCAATAACCACATGAAAAATGTTCTTAAAATAATAATAAAATTGTAAATTAGAACAACTCTCTGTTTTCTTCACACATCCATCAGATTGAGAAAAATGACAGAAAAAAAATTTTAATGGCATTCATTGGAGGAAATAATGCTCTATTAGTGGAACTACAAATTTGTCCAGTCATTCTTAAAAGCCGATTGGAACTATATTCAAAAGTCATTAGCCTGTGCATAATGTTTGACCCAGCAATACTATAAATATGCATAGACATACCTCAAAGAGATCAAAGAAAGAAAGGACCCCTATGTACCAAAATATTTATAGCAGCAATTTTTTATTATAGCTACAAACTATTAACTAAGAGATAGCAATTGGGGATTGACCTAAAATTATAAAATATTAATGTAATGGAACATTTTTGTGTTATAAATATTATGAAATGGACTTATACAAATTGATACAGGGTGAAATATGCAGAATCAAAAAACCATTTCAAACAATAACATTATCAATGTTGCAAAGAAAAACTCTGGTAATTGCAATGTCCATCTATTACTGGTGGTGAAGCATATTTTTCCTCCCCTGACAGAGTGACGGTCTCAAAGTGCATAATGAGACATATATTTTTGGACACAGTCAAAATAATAGTTTGTTTTGCTTGACTATGCTTATTTGCTCCAATAAATTTTTTTTTAATATAAGTGGTAGTTGGAAGAGAGGAGAGCTATTGATAGTGAAGGTGAGTGGGTAGGGAATGGGGGGAAGAAGAAATAAAATGGAAACCTTTTAAAAATGCTCAGAAGAGAACAGAAAGAAGTTCAGAAAGAAACATAGATAATCAGGATAGCTTTGAAAGTTATAGCATACTGATGCCTTTTTTTTTTAAAGGGAAACTTCATGGAAATGAAATATATGATTTCATGTACATTCCTCTTTTTCTGTTCTATGTATATAAAAATGCTTGTTGATTTTTGTCAAGTTCAGATTTACAAAAAATAAAAATTATTAAAATAACAATGAATAATCCTGAGACCCTTTCCTACTCAACCATTCTCATTACTATGGGTCAGGAGCGATCTCTTTGCAGTCTACCCAGTTCCTCTCATTTCTAATCTCTAAAAAAGTGGTTCTATTTTCTATCTGCATTCCAACGCCTCTGTTCAAAGTGGTTCCCTTTGGGTTTTAAAAAATGATTCATGGAGAGAGATTTGCATAGCAATTTTCTGATGACCCTGGCAAGGGAGGTTGATTACCTCTCCTCCCTGATCTCTCCCTCCCACTACCAGGTACCGGTGATCTCATGGGGGAAGTCATAAGATAAGATAAAGGTATTCTATGGTACATAACCTAGTGCCCCTTTGTTATGTGGATATTTTTATTTCTGAAAGGAAGAAAAGAACATTTATATGTGGAATACTGAAAAAAATCAGCTTGAGAAGAAAAAGTTCATCAGATAATGCTTGAGGAGAAACAGACTGCTCTGAGACGATGAGAATGAGAACATTGTCAGAGATAAAAGTGCTAGTAGGAATGGCTACAAGTCAATGTAGTCCATCAGTTAATTTACATATTACTATTTTCAGGGATTTAAAGGACATAGTTGAGAAACTACAAATCTATAAAACTATAACATAAATACAGTTCTTTGTATAGAAGGGCAAAATTCGCATATTGCCTGTTTGTGGCATATCTGATAGAACTATGAATTTAGATTTTCTCGATCTGAGTTGGAGATAAGTTGATGCTTGCAAGAAAACCTTGATATGAGATATAAGAAGCCTAAGATGACCATTTTAAGATAGGCAATTTGCGTTTGTCAAAGAGGACCATGACATCAGGCAGATGATGACAGGACTTGCAGTTGACTTTGATTTGAGTGAGGGAGGGCCGTGCAAGGTCACCAGCCTCACTTTCTCCTCCAGAACCATCTGTGTTCAGTGGCCAGATATTCATCAGGCTGACTGGAGATGGAGGTAGGGACAGAAGATGAGAAAAGAAGCTCTTTAAAGAATACAGAAACTGACAATACCTGACCACTGTAGACAAGTAGGCTTTGCAGTTGAATGGGGGATGCTATTAGACACTGCGTTAGTTGCTTAGTGAGAGAAGGCAGAATCCTCTGCAATTTGAAGCACTGTCTTAATTGCCTTTTAGTGCCACCTGTAACCTGAATGAGCAGAAACCTCTGAGGGATGCCTGCTCTTTACTGTCCTAGATAGCTAAAGAGAGTGGGGTAAAAGAGCAAGGGAAATAAAGGTTGCATAACTATTTTTCTAAGAGCTATGCTAATATATTTTGTGGAAAAGAATGAGTAGAAGTTTTGTGCACCTCTTGTCTCACTTAAATTTCTTTGCTACAGAAAATTGTGAGAGGCTTCCAATTTGTCTCAGGATCAACTCATAAGTTGAACATGATTTACAATAGCTGAAAGAGCACAACAATTTTTCAGCACCCTGCCAAGGATGTCTATGTGCTTAAAGAGCTTAACACTACTTTAGTGACTTGAGAATAGTATAGAGCTCTGAGAACCAGAAGGGAGCAGCTTGAAAAAACCAACTGAAGAAACAAAAAAACAAACTAATAGATGAAATGTAGCATAAACTGTTCCTTAAAAAGATCAAGGAAATCAAGGCCCACAGTCCAGAGTCCTGAGCTGCCTCAGCACATGGATTTCTCCTTTATGTCTCATTGCTAAGTTTCTGTTAAATATGTGCCCATCCTCCTCCATGGAAATAGAGTGACTTAGGTTTGCCTTTTATGAGTATTATGATTACACTTGCTTTTGCCTCCTTGTTTAGTAGATATAAATGCTAGCTATTGTTATTTTGGTTGGTTGGTTGATTGTTGTCCTTTGTTCTCAAAGAGAACCAAAATGATATGCTAGAGTCAAGTTTCAATGTGTCCGACTGTGGCTGATCAAACCAATATGAGCTTAGAATGCTCTACCACAAATAGGCCACAAATAGTCTGTGTGAATATTTGGGGTAGATTCTATAAAATTGCACATCCTGTATTTCTTTTGAGTTGTTTCAATTCTGCTTTGCTCATAAAGCAGAGCATCTTCTCTGATGTAGGCACACCATGCTAAGCAGTCTTGTGCCAGTGTCTCCCATGTCACACAATCAATTCCAAACTTCTTAAGAGAGACCTTGAGAGTGTCTTTTTATGTCTTCTTCTGATCACCATATGAGTGCTTGCCCTGTGTGAGTTCTCCATAAAATAGTCTTTTTGGCAAGAGTATGTTTTGCATTTGAACAACATGGCCAGCCCATCAGAGCTGCGCTATCTGAAGAAGAATTTGAATATTTGACAGTTTAGTTCTAGTAAGGACATCAGTGTCTGGAACTTTATCCTGCTAGGTGATCTTCACAATCTTCCTAAGACAATTCAAATAGAAGAGATTCAGTTACCTGGCATAGCGCTGGTAGACTATCCAGATTTCACAGGCATACAACAGTGAGGTCAGAGCAACAGCTCTGTAGACCTTCAGTTTAGCAGTCAATCTAATACCTTTTCTCTCCCATACTTTCCTTTGGAGCCTCCCAAGCACTGAGCTAGCTCTGGCAATGCATGTATCAACCTTATTATCAATGTGTACATCTATGGAAAGTACACTACCAAGGTAAGTGAACTTATCTATAGCATTCAAAGCTTCTCTATTTTCTGCAAGCAATGGTTCCATGTATGGATGGTGTAGTGGTGAATGGTGGAGCACCTGTGTTTTCTTGGTAATTGTTAGGCCAAAATTAGCCTGTTATTTTGGCTGTTATTAAATGGGAAGATCACCAGTGGGGCTTCAGGATCTATAGTGGTGATTAGTAGGAGTATATTCTCCCTATACCAGTTACTCCTACTACCCTGAGAAATATGTTGTATGGTCAGTCCCCTCTCTTCCAGGTCTGGGAATCCTTTCCCAGATCCACCAGTGTGAGGGAAGATTGAAAATAAATTAATCATCCCAGAGAAAGAGAGAGGGGAGGTCATAGGTATTGTGCTCAAGTCATATGTACACTGTAGTATATCTTCTTTTCACCTCTAGTCTCCCTCTGTTTTTGTAATTCAGACTTCAGGGAAATGAAATGAATGAGAATAGTCAGGGACTATGTGGAAGAGTGCAGATGCCATGACCATGGCCAGCCAGAAATAACTTAAGTCCAAAATTTCCACGTCTCCTATGTGTTTATAGGCACCATTAAAAACAAGGTGATCAGGGGAAAGTCAATGAAATTCAGAGTTCATGATCTAGAAAACAGAAGAAATATAGAGTTGTTGAGCTGTTCTTCCCTTTAGTTCATGATCTTGAGAGAGGAAGATGTTCCTCACAATTATCTCCTTTTTCCTTTTTTAGTCTATGCGTTTGAGGCTAGTATCATATAACGCTTGTACCCATTCCTTTCCACCATCTGTTGATGTGTGTGATCGGCATTCCACTCTGTCCAAATTTGAGAAGAAAATGCTCAGGGGAGAGAGAGAGGGATGAATTGTGATTAGTAGCAACCATCTCCATACAGAAGTATATGGTCTAGTTTTCTTTTGGCTTTATTCTGTGTCTATGTGATCACAGCATGCTCTGAATCTATGGATGCATAGAAGAGTTGAAAGAGTAACATTCACTGCAGAGTGGGGGCTCAGAACTAGCTATAGATAACAGAGTCTATATTTTAATATTTTTGCTAATATTCCATTTTATTCCCCAGATTAAATTGGGAATAAGTCAGGGAGCAAAGAGCTAATCAAAGCTACTTTAATAAAATGAGGATAATAATAACACCTATCTCCATAAATTCAGTGGAATATCAAAAGAAATTTTCTCTCTCCAAACACACACACACATTTGTAAGATTTAAAGCACTATCTTTATCATCATCTTCATCACTATTATTAATATTGCTACATTAGCTTGGCAGTAAGGGTTAATGCAGATTTATCATGGGATCTTTCTAGTTGGTCATTACTATCTTTCTGGAGTCACTGGCAAATAGTATCAGATAAGGCCTGCATTGGTAGCTCAACTAGAGCTCCATTTGGAGGGAAATTAAGATACTCCACCTAAGTGATTAAATTCCCTTGCTGGATAATTAACACTATGACAAGCTATCTTTCTGTAACTTAAGGAAGGCATAATGAGCCACATAATCTAAAGGCTCCCTACTGCCAGTGTCACACACAGAGAGATTGTGATACACACACACACATACACACAAAGTTATCTTGCCAATTGAACCCATGACATTTTTGTTTTTAGCTTTATATTGCTTTACTGACTTTTGCCTACTTTATAATCAAACCAAACTGAGCTCCTAGTTATTTCCTGCTCTTGCTCTTCTGGCTCCTACCTTCATGCATTGGAGCAAATCATGTTCTATGCCTGGATTGCATTTTTTCCTCATCTCTTGCCTTTTGAAGCGCTTCTCATCACTGAAAGTTTAGCTGCGGCATCATTTCTCCATGAAGCATTCCCTAATTCTCTTCAGTGGAAAGAGTTTGAGCCCATTTCAAACGTACCTAGGAAACATTATATCCCTGCTTGGCCTCCATCCATAGGTCCAGCACAGAAAGGAAGTTCAGAGGCCACTAAGTTCATTTTTACAGGTAAGGAAATCAGGGCCTGAGGAAATGAAATGACTTGCTCAAGAACACACAGATATTGTCAGAGGTGGAATTTGAACCCAAGTCCTTTGACTCCAGAGACAGTGTCCGTTTGTTTTTTTCCCACATGACCACCCCAGTGGCAGTGGACCGCCTCCTCAATCAACAAGCATTTATTAAACACGATGTTTAAAATATTACTCACTAAGTGCTAACCAAGCACTGTACAATAAAAATATAAATATAGAGATAATCCCTACTCTCAAGGAGCTTTCCTTCTACCTTTCATTACGCTTCTTTGTGTACACATTGCAATCACTTAACAGACTGTAAACTCCTTGAAGGCAGGGACTCATTTATTTTTCATCTTAGTACAATGAACATAGTAGATACTTAACTAAACGAAATTTAAAAATTGGATAAAAACTTTAGACTGGAGGTTTTATCCATTTACATTTTCATAGAACTTTTAATTCTGAGGTAGGAAACTTAAAAATACTTGGTCCCAGAAAAGAGACCTAGATGCCTCAGAATCTGGTCTGTAGGGGACGTTCTATTAAAGTTAGAGAATCTCGGAGGGAAAGGAAGAGGGTGGACAGTATACCCACACTTGTGACCAGAATATGATCAGTACCACTCCCCAAGGCTGTTCACATGTCGACTCCCGCTTACCAGGACTTCTGTTCCTCTTCTATCATACACGGGGTATTATTTTTAGTGCTGTTCCTTCCAGGGGAGCTGGAACACTGTCATCTAAACCCTGAGAGGAAGTTGTGGAAGGCAGAGGATTAAGAGAGAAAGATGAGAAGCTTCATCTTTCCTGTCTAAGAGAGCCTGAAGGAGAGATGTAGTACTGAGAAGTAAGATATGGTTCAGGAAAGGGAGATAGCAACAGGGAGACAGATTAAATTAATCAGGGATAGAAAGGAGGGAGTTAAAAGAAATGAAGTATATTGGGGGGAGTGAATAGGAGATCCCCAGCTGTCTTTGGAGAAACGAAGAACAAAAATCTCTAAAAGAAAATCAGAAAGAATAACTGGAGTGCAAGTCCTTTCAACTAGAGTTACTCATACAGCATTCAATTTTATTTTTTTGAACACATTTTTTAGATAAAAAAATGTACTCTTTCCTAAATCAGTCTCGTTTCTCAATGTGAACCAGAGTATGGTAGGCTAAAGGTAATGGGATCTTAGTGCCTGGATGAAGTTGTTCTTGTGAACACACACACAGGCACATTAATAGATACCTTCTTGATAGCATAATCCATCCATAACAAGGGAATACTCAAGAGAGTTATTGCCATACATTAAGCTGACACTGTCCACTTCTGTTTTGTGGCTATTCAGGAAAGAATGGAAACCTTGTGAACTTTGATTAACATGGGTTAAGTGTAATATGATTTTTGAGGGCAGACCAAAGTAAATCAATTTATTCCCTTTAGACATTCAGTTTTAACTAAATGTAATAGATCCCAAGGGTTAAATTAAGTAAAAGTTAGGTAAATGTAGTTACATTAGCAAATCTAAGGAAAAGGAGAAAATAAGCTAGGGCTCTAGCACTCTTGGTTAGCAAAGTAAATCCTTGAAACATGAAAACATAACATATTTGAATATCCTTAATAAAATCCATTCATCATTAAAGAAATATGTATTGATAAGTAGAGACCTAATAATAGTAGCTAATACTCATATGGTACATTGAGGCAGGTAGGTGGCACAGTAGATAGAGTGTTGAAGTTAGGAAGATTCATCTTCCTGAGTTCAAATCTGGCCTCAGACACTTACTATCTGTGTGACCCTGGGCAAATCACTTAATCCTTGTTTGCCTCAGTTTCTTCATCTGTAAAATAAGCTGAAAAAGGAAATGGCAAACCACTCTGGTATCTTTGCCAAGAAAATTCCAAATGGGGTAACAAAATGTTGGACACAAGTGCAAAATAACTGAAATATGGTGCCGCTGCAGCCCCCACTAGCTTTGGCTCATTGAAAACGCACCCCAGAACCACCACCCAAGACCATGATCTGGATCCAGGAAGCTCAAGAGCAAGAGCACTTAGCCTGTGAATGACTGCTTAGCCCCCCTGCAGTCTGCAGGCCGGGAGCTTCTGAAGCAGCCATGTGAAGGTGGCTGCAGGGCTGCTGCTTCTACTGCTTCCTTGCACTGGAGGCAGTTCGGCCGGATCCTCTCTCTCGAATTTAGCCGAGTTCTACTAACCTTTCACTTAGTCCTTATTTCATATGGCTTGATAATTTTGGAAATTGCCACAGCTGCTGCTGATTCACTCTCCTGAAGGCTCCAGGTGTGGCTTTTCCTGGCAGCCTGGGGACATGTCGTGGTTTAGGGCTGGGCTGGTTTTGGCTCCCAGTGTGCTGTGATGAGATCTTCCTGTCTCCCTTGCTGAGCTGCCTTTAGCAGGAGATCTGTTTTTTTCTGTAATTTTGTGAGTTCTGGATTGCTAAAATTTGTTTAGAGTCATATTTTACGGGTATCTGAGGTGGCTATGTACAAGCTGCATAGTTTTCCTGCTTCTCTGTCACCATCTTGGCTCTGGCCCCTTAACATTTATTTACACAAGATTTTGAGTTCCGGATTTTCTCCCCATCTCTCCCCTAACCCCAACCCCAAGATGTCAAGCATTACCATTTATAGTGGTACCCCTTCCCCCAGTTTTCCCTCTCTTCTATCCACTCCCCATCTCCCTCTTACCTCCTTTCTCCTTTCTTGTGTGGAGCAAAATGGATTTCTATACTCCATTGCCTGGGTATCTTATTTCCCAGTTGTATGTAGAGGCAACTTTTTAACATTTGCTTTTAAAACTTTAAGTTCCAGATTCTCTCCCTTCTTCCCTCTTTACCCACTGTCATTGAGAAGACAAGCAAATTAATATAGGTTACACATGTGTAGCTATGCAAAACATTTCTGTAGTAGTCATATTGTGAAAGACTATATTTTCCTCCATCCTATCTGACCCTCCATTTATTCTGTTTTCTCCTTTGACCCTGTCCCTTTTCAAAAGCATTTGCTTCTGACTATCCCCTTCCCCTGTCTTCCCTCCTTTCTATCATCTCCCCTTTGCCCCTATTTTTCTGTAGGGTAAGATATCCAGTTGAGTGTATATGTTATTCCCTCTTTAAGCCAAATCCAATAAGAGGTTATCCCATTCCCTTTCACTTCCCTGCTCTTCCCCTCCATTGTAACAGTACTCTCTTGCCTCTTTTATATGAGATAATTTAGCCTAAACTATCTCTCCTTTTCTCCTTCTCCCAATATAGTCCTCTCTCACCTCTTAATTTTATTTTTTAGATATCATCCCTTCATATTCAACTCAACCTGTGCCCTTTGCCCATATATACATACATACACATATATACATATACATATATCCACATATATACGTATATGTCTGTCTCTCTGTAACCCCATTTGGAGTTTTTTTTGGCAAAGATACTAAAGTGGTTTGTCGTTTACTTCTCCAGCTCATTTTACAGAAGAGGAACTGAAGCAAACAGGGTTAAATGTTTTGCCCAGGATCACTAAGTATCTGAGGTCACATTTGAACTTGGGTCCTCCTCACTCTAGGAACTAAACTCTGTCCACCGTGCTGCCTAGCTGCCTGTGCAGTAAGCAATCAGTTACAAAAGCAGAGATTTCAACATGTCAGTGAGAACAATGTTAGGGATATTGGTGAATGGATGTGGTGAATGCTAACGAATGACTCAACCTTCTTCCCAAGAGTACTGATCTTTTACTATGGTGTCCTGAATTTCTTTTCTCCTCTGTGAACTGATATATGTGAGTATAACCACGGTCTGGATCTCTTTTGCCCTGTTAATTCAGCCACACCCAGATCTCACAGCAACAGCTTGCTGGAACAGAATTGATGGAAAGATTTTGATCAGTTCTGAGGTACTATGGCCTTGGTCCAGTGGCCTCTCCTTAAATTAATACTCCTGTCATCCAATCAATCAATAAATCAATAAGCATTTATTAAGCTCCTGCCAAATACCAAGCACTGTGTATACCAAGTTTTGAAGACAGAAATACAAATGAAAATTTCTGCTGTTATATGTGTGTGTGTGTGTGTGTGTGTGTGTGTGTGTAGCCCAGTAGCCCAGTCTTCTGTCAAGCAATCAACCAAATCAATGAATAAGCATTTATTAAGCCCTTACTGTATACCAAGCACTGTGTGTGATGTGTTCTGGGGATAGAAATACAAATAATGAAACAATTTCTACTCTCAAGAGCTTGCTGTTAGTTTATCATATACTGGAGGTAGCCCAGATTCCTGTCAACCAATCACCCGATTGATGAATGTGTCAAGCTATATGTCGAGCACTGAGTATACTAGATTCTGGGGATACAACTACAAAGAACAAAGCAAGCTCTTCTCTTAAGAGCTTGTTATCAGGTTACCATATGCTGGAGTCAGCCTAGTCTCCTCTGTGGATAAAGAATATCCATTCATAATTGCTAGTCTTAGGCAATGATTTGGAGGGCATACTTTGTGTGTGGAGGTGTGCCTGTTGTAACAAAAATCATTAGAACACGATGGCTATAAAGACATGACAATAAACTAGTCAATGAATCACAAGGTCTATTGGTAAGGTAGCTGTCATTCTTTCTGACAGTTCTGAGGAAAGTCTCCTGAGGAAGAGGATATGAGGATAGCCAGTCCTTGTCCCCTATCCTCTAGAGCTCTTGAATTGTTGTGGTGGACAACTCCTTCTTTATATAACATTTTGGCTACTTATAGGATGCTTTGAAATCATTCAGAGTAGCCTCCAACTTCTGCAAATGGTCATTGGCTATAGAAATTGTGTTTTTGTTGTTGTTCAGTTGTTTTCAGTTGTGTCCAACTCTTTGTGACCTCATTTGGAGTTTTCTTGGCAAAGATACTGAAGTGATTTTCCATTTCCTTCTCCAGCCCATTTTATAGATGAAGAAACTGAGGAAAACAGATTTGAGTGACTTTCCCAGGGTCACATGGCTAGTAAGTAGTCTGAGACCAGATTTGAACTCAGGAAGAGGAAACTTCCTGATTCCAGGCCCAGTGCTCCATCTACTGCACCACCTAGTAAAAGCACAAGGGAAACCTGAGGGTGGTTTGACATCTCTGTCCTTGAACGCTGAGAACCTGAGTGACTTGACCAAGGTCACACAACCAGTACACGTCAAAAATAGGTTATCAGTCCAGGTCTTCCTGACTCTGAGAGCAGTTTTCTATTCCCTATGCCAGGCTATGGAGGAAGTAAGAATAACAATAACTAGCCAATATGATCTCTTGGATCCTGGCTTTCTCATCCAATATGCTAGCTATTCTTCCTAGCTTTATGACATCTATAAATTTGACAAGCATGTCACACAAGTCTTTATTCATGTCATTGATTTTTAAAATGTTTAACAGCCCAGGGCCAAGAACAAGGCCCTAGGTGCTCTATTTCTTGAAAATCAAAATATGTCCATTAATTGACTTCTTTGTGACTCCTGTCATTCAACCAAATCCAAATTCACCTAAATGTATTCGTCTCTAGACTGTAGCTCTACATCTTATCTCCAAGATAGCATGAGAAACTTCATCATATGCTTTGCTGAAATCCAAGTCCACCATTCCCTTAATCTACCAATTTAACTAACTTGTTAAAAAAAAAGGGGGGGGGGAATCCATGAACCTGATTTTTAAATACACATATTTTGATAATTGCATTTCAATATTTTTTCCTGTAATTTTATGTACTTTATTGTATACAATTAAAATAGGTGGTATAGCGGCTGAACTCTGAATTTGGAGAAAGAAAGAAATGAGTTCAAATCTTGCCTTAGACATTTTCTAGTCTATATGTCACTGGGCAAGGCATTTGGCCTGCCTCAGGCACAGTTCTACTCTGGATTATCTTGCATAGAATGCATCTGGAATATTTTATTGAATTAAACTTAAAGACACTGACAACAAACTCAGATGGTAAGGGGATGAAAGCAGGGAAGCGTGACCTAGAGAAGAAAAGAATAAGGAGGTGGTTGCTGTTGTCTAGTTGTGTCTGACTCTTCTTGACCCCATTTGGGGCTTTCTTGGCAAAGGTTTGCCATTTCCTTCTCCAGCTTGTTTAACAGATGAGGAAATTGAGGCAAATAGGTTTAAGTGACTTTCCCAAGGTCACATAGCTAGTAAGTATCAGAGGCCAGATTTGATTTTAGGTCTTCCTGAATCCAGGCCCAGCATTCCATTCACTGGTTCACATAGCTGCTTGAATAAGGAGAATAAGTTACAAAGTAATAGCTAAGTTAAATAAGGTAGCATTTATATAGAACTTTAAGGTTTTCAAACTGCTTCATCAATATTATCTCATATAATCCTCACAACACCTGGGAAGGAGGTGCTACTACTGTCCACATTTTACAGATGAGGAAATTGAGGTTGAGATAGGTTAGGTGACTTGCCCAGAGTCATAGAGCCAATAAGTGTCTGAGGCTGGATTTGAATGAAGGTCTTCTTGACTCCAAATCCAGTATTCTATCCACTGAGCCACTGTGTCATGTGTTATAAATCAAAACTACATTGTGATCGCTGCTGTTCAAGTCATTTTTTATTTTTAAAGTCTGGAGACCCTGATGGTCCCAAGAGGAATTCCACAGGTTTCATAACTTTGTAGATTTAGAGTAGAAAGAGGCCTTGGTGACCAATCTAGGTCAACCAGCTTATTTTACACATAAGGAAACTGGAGTCGAGAGGTTCAATGATTTGCCCAGGGTCAAGTGGAATAAATGGAAAAACCAGAATCTAAATTCAAATCCTCTACCTCAAGTCTAGAGCTCTTCCCCTGCCTGGGATTATTTCCCTCACAACAATAACAATAGCTGACATTATATAATGTCATGTAAAGCACCTACCAAGTGCTTTACAAATATTATTTTTTTTATCCTCCTAACCCTGGGAGGTAGTAGCTATTATTATCCCCACTTATAAATGGGGAAACTGAGGCAAACAGAGATTAAGTGACTTGCCAAAAGTCACACAGTGTCTGAGGTGAGATTTGAATTTAGGTCTTTAGACTCTACCCCCATAATTCTATCCACTGCAAGGGCCACCTTGCTGCCCTCTTTCTCAAGACCCACCTACTTGAAGCTCCTTCTGATTTAATAAGCGGTTGTCATGATATATTAGCAGCAAATTGCAGAATTTCATAAAATACTGAATTTTCATTGTAATTTCCATTTCGGTACTTATGAAAGGTCATTTAATCAGCTACCTGAATGCCAACCACTCATAGAACTGTATTTGCTGTGCGATTAAAACTTGAAAGCCAAAGAAGAGCCTACTGAAACCAGAGCCTTAGAAACTGCCTCCTTCCTCTTACAATATAGGCAAAAATATCACCCTATTAGATCCTGTACTAGGTGAGGAATGATGGGATCTATTCATTTTATAATTAATAATTGACATTTGTGCGCCAAGTCCTTGCTCTGCTTCTAAACTCTGTACATTTTCTTGACTACCAACCAGGTAATTGAATGTGTTTAACTAAGGGTTAAAAACATGATACCTTTTTTTAAAAATTTTTTTCCTTCAAAGAAGATTGGGAGGAAGGAGGAAAAGGTGATTGTTCCTCAATCATAAAATAGATAGTTATTCTTAAGAGTTAGTTATTAGTACTAAGTGTGAAAGAATTGGAAAAAATTAACACATTCCATGAGCTTTCCAGTTCAATTCACAAATGCAATTTAAAACTTAAGAAAAACCTCAGTTCATGTGGAATCATGAACTCATGAATTTTACAAAGTTTGATGTATACCAACGCATTTGTAGAACAACTGTAATGAATATGAAATCAGTTAGACTTATGACTATATATTAATTTTCTCTAATTTATAAGCATTTTAAAAAATGATTTTACTAGCAACTAAATTAGGACAGTATTATTCAAATATCACATTTCAAGAAAAATATAGAAAAAAGTGATATACCAAAAACATCAAATACCTAACTTTAATATATCTATGTCTCAGATGTAAATCATTCATGAAGAATTACAAGAATGTTAAAATATATATAAATGAAAGCTTCTGTGTTGAGATAAAGAATAGATTCTTAGACATGTTTTTCTCAGATTTCAATAGAGAAATTATAGGGAATATAAATATATAAATATTTGTGAAAGACAGTGAGGTTGAGAACTGGCCTTGGGGCCAGGAAGACACTAATTCAAGTAATACTTCTCATGTACACTAAATGTGTGATCCTGAGTTATCACAACCTCTCAGTGCTCCAGGAAACTTTAAGACATGGTTTGCAAAATAGTTCTTGCATTCCTGTCTCCAAATATACATGTATACGTATATATGAAGCTTTCTTAATTTATTGGATGTAGTATTCATACTTTTGTTCTGAGCACATTGCTATTTAATATTTTAAAAAAGGACTATTAATGTCCAAATAATAGACAGGAGTTATTTTATGGTGGGAAATACAGATGACACAAGAATAAAATATATCCATAAAAATTTTTTTCAAAAAATTAAGTTCAAGGTACATATATGAAATAGAATAATATTATGTTGTAAGAAACAATGTGATAAATATATAGAAGTATGGGAAAACTTATATGAACTAATGCAAAGTGAAGTTAGTAGAACCAGCAAACTAATATACACAATGATTACAAGAATACAAATGGAAAAAAAAAACAATAGCAAAACAACTAAATATGAGTGTGAAATTATAATGACCAAGCTTGGCCTTAAAGAAGACATGTAAGAAAATACCTCTATTCCTTGTTTACAGGCGTATGGTACTATAGGTATAGAATGTTGCATTTAATGGCAGACTTTTTTGATATGCTAATTGGTTTTTCTGGTCTGCTTTCCCCTCCTTTCTCTTTTTTTCTTATAGGTCCTCTGGGAGAAAGGGAAGGTGGGGGTATGTTGGGAAAAATAGGTGACATAAAAACAAAAGATATCAATAAATGGCTTTTTTAAAGAAAAAATGAAGCATAACTTTGGGCTACCAGAGAGGGAGTACTGACTCTGATCATATCAAAAATCTATTAAAATATTTCGAAATAACTTGATTATATAATGCAGTCTTTATTAAAAGGATTTGTCCTATAAAATTTGGATTCAGTTAAAAGATCATACTTCAGGATCTAGAAGACCAAATGTTCACAACTGCAGGTTGCCACCCCTTGGCTTAGTTGAATTCTGTCACTATAGAAATACAGAAAGTGCAACTCAAAGGGTTTGTACCTTGTAAAAGTTTATACAAATGACTTCTTGGGGGGAGGAGCCAAGATGGCAGCCTAGAAGCAGCAAGGTCTCGCAGCTCCCATGCAGCCACCCTAAATACCCATAAAAGATGACCCTAGACAAATACTAGGGCTCTCAAACTCACAAAAATACAGAAAACACATCTCTTGCTGAAGGCAGCTTGACAGCAGGAGCTCATCGCAGCAGAACGGGAGCTGAGGCCAGC
>CM053593.1:243136271-243179960 GCA_028646575.1 Pseudocheirus occidentalis | reverse complement strand
AGGTAATATATGCATATGAATACATGTCTGAGCATGTGTGTATATGTGTATATAGAGAGTATAGGATCAATTGAATATGAAGGGATGAAACTTTAAAAGGTGAAATTCTGAGGTGGGAGAGGACTAGAATGAGAGGAGACAGGGAGAGGCAAAATGGGGTTAATCATCCCATATAGAAGAGGCAAGGGTTAACTGTTACATCTTTACTTACAATTACTCTCATTGAATTTGGCTTAGGGAAGAAATGGCATAAACTCTAAACTGAGCATCATGCCACACAGGAGAGTAGGGGGCATGGAGATGAGAGGGGGATGACGGAGGGGAGGGCAGGGTCTAGGGGAGGGATACTGGAAGTGCACAATTAAGTAAAGGGACAGGGACAGGGTAGAGAACAGAACAAGGGAGGAGGGATAGGAAGAAGGAACATATGATCACTGTCACAATATGTCCACTATGAAGATGTCCTGTATAATCACACATCCACAGCCTGTACTGAATTGATTGTCCTTCCATTGGGGGTGGGTGACAAGGGAGGAATCAAAAGAATTGAGAATTTAAAGTTCTACAATACCTGCAATTAGGAATTAAGATACACAGGGGCAGGGGCTGTAACAGAAAGTTAGAGAGCAGATCAGGGCAGGGGCTTTACAGTGGGATTGCTGTTTTAGGATTGGAGCAGGGGAAAGACAGGGAGAAAATGTGTAATTCAAAAATCTCATGAAAATGAATGATGTAAACAACAAATAAAAATTTTTTATAAAAATGTTTTTATAAAAATAAATGTTTTTTATAAAAAATAAAATTTTTTTATAAAAAATAAAATTTTTTTATAAAAAATAAAATTTTTTTATAAAAAAAATTTATACAAATTCATGGTAGAGGCAGGGACTTGAACTCAGGTCTCCTGATTTGCATCCCAGGAGTCTTTCTGCTCTACTACATGTTTCCCCTTCAAGGACAGCCTGTCTTTCCAAATCATAACAATAACTTGCCTTTATAAGACATTTTAAGATCTACAAAACACTTCCCTCCCAACAACGTAAATGAGACGAGAGAAGTGATATTAATAACCGAGGATTCAAGGAGATCCAGAGTTCTCCCCTTCTCTAAAGTTTTGATTTTAAAACTTCAGCTTCTTGAAGGACATTGCCCATAATGAAATTAGATCTACCCTCAGGCTGCCATTGTCTCCACTGCTATGACTGTATTTGGTTTAATCGAGATGGCCATCCTTTTTTTAAAGTTTTTTTTTAATTACTGAAACTTAAATACACAATAAGAAAAAGAAACATATTATAACTTTAAATATTGAAACTTAAATACAAAATAAGAAAAGAAAAAAAGCATGTCATATTCACAACAGAATGTAAAAGAGATGATTATCCTTTTATTAATTACACCCAGGCCTTATTAATAAAATGATTAAATTACCCAGATACTATGTCTCTTGAACCTTTTTAATCGCCGAAGAGGAAACTGACATTCATAGAAATTAACTTTCAAGTCCATGATTATCTGGTTAATAAGCAGCAGAGATTGAACTGGAACTCGGTTCTTCTGGCTTCCAGCCTAAGCTCTTCTCATTCCATTACATGATATTAATTTCTGAACAAAATCTTTTTTATATGATCATAACAGATTTCCACCTTACTGATAACATCTTGAAATGTGTACTTTTTTATTCACACATGGAGTTATGGTTGAGAAAATAGTTACTCAGGTAGATTCCATTTAACAGCTTTTGAAGGCAATTTCTGATTCCCATTTTAATCTCATAAAAAAACCTATAGTTCCAATTTAATATAGAACAAACATCACAATATTTTTAAAATACTTTTATCTGAACTTAATTTAGCATAATTATTTTAGATGAATTAAACAAAAATTCAATTATTTAAATGGTACAATGAGCATGGGCAGTGAATGCCTGAATTCAGATTACTACACTCATTTTTCTAATCTAAGTGTTTCTCCTTTTGTCCCAGCTTCATTTAGGCAATAGAATATTTTGTCAAATGCCAGCCTTTGGCTGGGTTGCAGAACATTTGATAGGTTTGGGTTGCTTGAGTCAGGAGGAAAAAAATTCTTTTTAAAAATGAAGCATATGGTCATTTTCAATTTGGTCCATTCTAAGAAGTCAAACAGTGATTATGATATGGAATGGAGATAATTCCTATATATTCAACTGGATCTATTTGAATTTGATTTAGAAAAAAGTAGGGAAAAAAAATTCCAAATATTGTGATACAAGGAGATAAAGACCCACCTGACCACACTGATTCTCATCCTCAAGTTGTATAATTACCAGATATGATATTATACATGATATCTAATTATATATAATCATATATATGTATATATTATGCATATATAAAAATTCATTATATATAATCCATACCACTACAATGGCCAATTGTTTTGCTTGCCTGAAAGATGTCAGTTATTTTTAAATCTATGAAACCAGGTTATGTATGGTGTCTGGAGTTACATGGTTGTTTGGCTAGAGATTTTTTTTTTCCTTCTTTTTAGTGGTTTTTGACTGGAAGTTGGGAGAGCTGAAAAAAAATACTGAAGATTTTAAATGCCAAATCTTATATAAATATGTATGTAGAGTCACATATTTTATATAACAATTAGACAGGCTATGGACAATGTTAAGTTTTAAACCATAGCTCCCATTTCTGTTTCTCTTTAAGGATTTGGTTACACAGAGGTTTCCTTGAAACTTTGTGAGGTAAGTAGTATGTAAGCATTATTAGTCCCATTTTTAAGAAAAGAAACTGAGGTAGAGAAAGGTTAAATGTCCAACATGTAGATTCTGTGGCTTACCCAAGGTCACCAAGCTAAGACTCAGAAGTAGAACTGGAACACAGATCTTTCCTGATTATTCCTGGTCTAGGACTCTTTTTACTTTGGGAAGGGAGAAAGGAATGAGCTTTTATATGTTCTAGGCACTTGCTAAGCATTTTTATAAATATTCTCATTTGATATGAGATGGCCGCTCTGCTTCATTTTATCTCCTCTTAAATAAGTAAAAAATTCTGAATTACTCAGAGGATTTAAAATTCATGCCTTTTGTGAACAGATCATAGTCCAACTTCAGCTTCAATAGTTCCATGAGGCCTTATCTAAGTGCAGGAGCCTACAGTAAGTACTCTTATCCTGCTTTTATCCTAACACTAATTATCTGCATCACTCACTTGGCACTAACCACATACAGCCTTGCATTGCTAATGTTTTGTGAGTGGGTATATAATATTTACCCAATAAAACCATAACCTCCTAGAGGACAGGGACTGTGTCTTATGATTTCTTTAACTTGCAGCATCTTTACACACTGTCAGTCAATCAACATTGATTAAGCATCCATTAGGTACTGGGAAATACAAAGAAAAGTTAAAGACAGTCCCTTGTTCTCAAGGAGCTTACAACTTAAAGGGAGAAACAACATGTAACAAGCTAAACACAGGATCATTTGGAAATAATCAACAGAGGAAAGGCACTAGCATTAAGGGAGAATAGGAAAAGCTTCTTGTAAAAGGTGAGATTTTAACTGGGACTTGAAGGAAGCCAGGGAAGCCAAGAGGCAAGAAGAGCATTCCAGGCATGGGGAACAGCCAGAGAAAATGCCTAGAATAGGGACATGGATTTTCTTGTTCAAAAATGGCAAAAGGGCCTGTGTCAATGTGACACAGAGGAACTGGATGTTGGATGACTGGAAAGGAATAAGAGGCAGGTTTTAAGGGCCAATAGATGATTTTATATTTGATCCTGAGCAAGTGATAAGGAACCACTGAAATTTACTGAGTAGGGAATAGCAACGTGGTCAGTCTGTCCCTTTAAGAAAATCCCCTTGACAACTGAGTGGAAGATACACATAGTGATCAAATGAGGTATATAATCTATGTAAAGCACTTTGAAAACTTTAAAGCACCATATAAATGTTGGTTCTTATTAAGATGATGATGAGTATTAAGTAAAAGCTATTTAGTTAATCAAAGAGAAACTGGATCATCCAAGCTCCAAAAAAGTTTCACATGGAGGTATGAATGATTCAGTTTGGTTGTTTATGTTGACTGAGTCAATTGGATTATTACAAAATATTTACTCTAGTTTAAAGGTCTGTATAGTCTAACAATGATATTTAATTGATCAGGCAGGCCAATTAAAATAACAATCAAGGAATCCAATTTGTGTCCCTTCCCTCTTCAGTGGATCCATGATCTTTTCAATATGGCTACTACAATCACTTCTTAACCTTTACCTTCTCATCTCATCCCACTTTTGTACATATTCTCATTACATGAATACTCCACTCCCTGTTCCTGTCATACATCTCTTCCCTCCTCCACTTCTTGAGCAGAAGTCATTATTGGAATTATGCCACAGCTGACTTGCCCCCATCATGGATCTCCCCATTGTTCTTGCATCTTAACAAGAAGACCATTATACTTCTCATCTCCACCTCCCCTTAGTATTTCTTCAAGTGGAGGGACTTTATCTTCTGTTTCCTTTATATTCCTTATGTAACAACTAGTACAAAAGTTTGTACCCCACTGATCCTGAAGAAAACACTAATTGATTATAACTGTACGCTAGACTACAGAAATATTAGTAACTACTATTTCTTTCTTTTTTAAATTTCTTTCTAGCTGTTGAAATAAAGGGTGTTGGGACTGGACCTATGAGTTCATTGGTTTAAAAAATTCCCAGGTAAGGAAAATCCTTTCTACCAATGCTAAGTTTAGCATTTTCTCTGCTACTCAGTCACAGTCATGGAGGTTTGCCTCTTAGGTAAGTTGACTTGCCCAAGGGTCATAGCAATATCAGTTATAGGCAGAACTTAAAACCAAGGTCTACCTCACCTCAAGACCAGCTCCTTTTCCTCATCTCCCCCATTCCTAATGCCTTCACCACGAGATTACCTTTTATTTACACTGTATGTATCTTGTTTGTATACTTTTTTTTTTGCATGATTTCTCTTCTATTAAAAATATAAGCTCCTTAAAGGTAGGAACTGTGTTTTTGCCTGTCTTTGTATCCTCAGAACTTAGCATAGTGCCTGAAACATAGTAAACAAAAAATGCTTATTAACTGAATGAATGACTGTCCACTACAGGGTGTGACCTCTGATAATTGATGACTTCTACTTCACCTTTCACTAATGGATTTAATATGAATATGGTAAAAGACATGCAGATATAGCAGATAAAGGGCCTGCTTTGGAGCCAGAAAGATCTGAGCTCAAGTCTTGCCTCCATACTGACTGTGTCACCCTGGGCAATTAATTTAACCTTTCCATGCTCTAGGAAACTCTCTAAGACTACCAGTTGTAGAGAAGTTTCCAAATGGCCTTGCTAAAATGAGTTTCCTTTTCTGGGACTTCTCTATGCAAACAAAACTTCAGGTCAAATTCCAGTTGCTATTTCTCTTTTGATGTCAGAAAACATTTCCATTCCCTCTGCAGCCAGATTACCCTAACAAAGGTACAGAATGAGACATCTTCTTTCTTTTGGGGGGACATGGTGAATGTGGCCAATATGAGGATTTTGTTTTGGGGTGTATTTTTGACTAAGCATATAAGTTAACAGGAATTTTTCTTTTTTCTTTTTCCAATGGAGGCAAGGAGAGTGAGAGAAAAAAAGATATTTTTTTAATTAAAATTTTTTTTTAAATTATCGTTAAATTAGCCCCCAAATCAAGAAATTTCTGATTAACATATTCACTTATCAATTTGAACTTGCCACATTTGGGAGAGCTTTTCAGCCTTTTTGGGGGTGACCCTTCTCCCTGCTTTCTAGGCAGCTATATAAATGTGCTTCATTGGACTAGAAGGGAAATGTCATTCAGATTGAGGCAGAAGCTAATGTGACATCTCTGGCATCTGGATTTAGAAAAGAAACTCCAAAGAGCATCAGAACATTTTCATACCAATAGCTCCCCAAACTCACCTTTCACAAAGAAGACCAAAAAGGAAGACACATACTTGACTTTACATGGAGTTTTCAACCCTCTGGGATTTAGCCGAGCCATGAATATGAATGGCAGACAGGAATTTGGGCCTCATTCTATCTGGTAAACAGATTTTAAATGCTTTGCTTAGTCACTATTCCCTTGAAAGTTTGGAGACACTGAGATAAAAACAGAACTCAGTACAAGTACAGGGCTAGACAATGGAGTCCTTCCACAAGGCAGCTATCTGTCTAGTACCAACTGCACTATTTGCATCAAATGCTGGCTGTTGGGCTAGAATTTAAGGAAGCTCTAATTTGCTAGTTAGCAGGAAAGAGTCTTGGCCTCAGTCAAAGGCAAAGGGCCATGGGCCTCATAATTAGGCAGACTGCAAATCTGGCCCACACCAATTCATAGACTCTAGAGCTGGAAGAGGTAGGTCATTCATTCCAACTCTCGTTTTACAGGTAAAGAAACTGAGGCCCAGACACATGAAATGACCTGGCCAGTTTTGTAAGAGGCCTTTCCTGGTCTTCCTTGAGGCTATTGCCTTGCCTATATTGCCATATATCTTTTATGTACATGGATTTTTGCATGTTGTCTTTCCTATTAGAATGTGAATTCCTTGAGAGCCACAACCATTTTTGCCTCTCTTTGTACCCCCAGCGCTCAGTGCAGTTCCTAGCACAGAGGAAGTGCCAAATAGATGCTTGTGGAACAACTGACTGGCTGTAAATGATCTGTCACTTCCGTGATTGGTTTGGCTGGCCTGGCCAGTGAGTCATATGCCTCCTTCCTATCCCTATCATAATTATTTCTATTTTATATATAATCTAAAACCCTTTATTGTTAATAAGCTTAGGATCATAGAAACATAGATTTAGAATTGGAAGGAACTTCAAAGGCCATCAAATCCAGTCCCCTCATTTTACAGATGAGGAAAGGTTGTGGCTTACCAGAGGTCATATAGGTAGTAAATGTGAGAGGCGAAATCTGAACCCAGGTCCTCTCATTCTTCCAATGCAATTAGATGCCAGGTAGGTGTTTGTAAGTAATTTCCTTTGGATGGGTTAAATTCAATTAGCCAAATTCACATTAAATAATTATTTATTAAGTGCCAATTGTGTGCAGGGTACTGAGTCATGCCTTGGAGAGAAAAATAAAAGGATAAATAGGAAATAGCCCCAGTCCTCTTGGAATTTATATCACAAACTAAAATAATAAATAGTAACTGCTGGGGAGGGAGCAACAGCATGATTCCTTCCAGCCCCTTAATCCCCCTAGGAAGCAGGTGTTTCTACACTAGAAGGCAAAAAATAACTGAATGGGAATTCTGTCTGAGATGTAAATGAATCTTTCAGAATCAGGCCACAACTAGGGCCAGCAATTATCTCTCTTGTGGGGCTAGGGGTTGGCATTCGGGGTTTGGGAGTGGCTGATGAGGAGACAAATGAATCAGGTATGATACCAGCAGACCTAACTCTGTGTATTTCAATAAAGACCAGGGATAACTATATCATAGGCTTATAAAGACTTCTCTTTACCTTTACTCCTCTGTTCATTTTAACCCTATGACTTTTTCCCTCATGTAAACATTGAAAAAGCTCTGTGTGCTCATTTCAGAGACAGCTGGGCAGAAAGAGAAGTTGGGATGCTGGTCCCTCAATCCATTGTGAGCTTGGGAAGGCAGGAAGGCCTCAGAGCTAGGGTTGTTAACTAGCTATTATTTGGCCAGCTTGACAGGTGTTTTGTCCTAGAATCTGGTTGCTCAAAAGATTTTATGATTTTCCATGCAGTGACCTAGTGTTAGTTTTTTGCTTTGTTTTGTTTTAGTCAGAGGTTTAGGCCATCATCTAAATTATTTTTTTTAAATGACAAAATAAGTGGAGATTGGGGGAAGGGAAGGGTTTAAAGGGTTTAAAGCCATGGTAACCAGGGTTGTTCTTAATGTCTGTCATACTATTTATGTAAGACTTGATGTTTTGGGAGGGGAGGGGAAAGGGAAGGAGAGAAGACGACATTCCTTTAGTTTTGATTTTAATAACACTAAGGGCCTTTGGAGAAATAGTCAAACAGGTCAAGGACAGAGCACTATTCCTTTGAAGGAACTGAACTCTATATTTGTTCTCTAAATGTGAATGGGATTATAAAAGCCTATTTTAAGGGAGGAAAAGTAAGTTCAACTGGTATTTCACTGAATACTGTACCATATAACCAGGAGATGTCTTGTTATTTGAATTGTTTTTCAAATGAATAGAAGACCTCACTGCTTGATTTGGTGGCCTGGAATTGACATAGCCTTACTCTATTCACCATTTAAAATAAGAAAATTGAGGCACTAAAAAGTTGGTTGGTAGAAGTCACCAATGCCCAACCCTAGGTTAAATAGTGAAGCCAGAAAAGTTTGTTGTTCAAATATCCCAGTTCTTTTGAGGTCATATAAATATAGCCTAGGTTGATGAAAGAAACTCAGAAATAAAATATAACTTGGAAAATGTGGCAAAAACCCCCCCAGCATTTTAGCAGTTCTTGCATTTGTACTAATGGTTATAATTGCTGATTTGTAGAAAGAAGACTTTTGAAAATGTCTTTCAAAGAAATACATAATTTGGTCTTGGTTAAATGAGAGAAGTTCTTTATAACTGGCTCAACCTAACCTTTCCAGTCGTCTTATACTTTACCTCCCCTCACCCTTTTTCCTCCCCCCATCATTTTGTGATCCTGTGGCAATGGTCTCCTTGCTGTTCCTTGAATGAAACACTTTATCTTTGGACTCCAGTCATTTTCCCCAATTGCCCTCCTTTCCTGAAGTGCTCTCCCTCCTCATCTCTGCCTCCTAGCCTCTCCGGCTTCCTTCAGCTCCCAAATAAAGTCTTACTTTTTATAGGAAGCCTTTCCAATTCCCCTTAATTCTAGTGCCTCTACTCTGCTGATTATTTTGTTTATCCTGTGTACATAATTGCTTGCATGTTGTCTCCTCTCCCTGTTACTCTCCCTCACTTCCTTGAGAGTAGAAACTGTCTTATTTTTTTTTTTTGCATTCCTAATACTTGGCACAGTACTTAGAACATAGCCGGCATTTAATAAATATTTATTGATATAGGGGTTATAACCTGAATTTAGAAAGGAGTTCCCAAAAGATCATAGTTTTACCTAGTGTCCAAATAGAATGACCTAGCTTCTATTTTAGTAATGTGGAAAGCATGGCTATAGCTAGTTTAGGTGAAAATATTTAATTTTCTCTTCCTCAGGGCTCCATTTCTCTATGGTAAAGCTTTAATTTCTAGACAAATTAGTAACTAGACTCCCCCCTCACCTCCACCTCTTAAAAGCATTAGTTTCCTTCCAGGCTCAATTCGTGTGCCACCTGCTATAGAATGCCTTTTCTAATCCCCTGAGTTAGTATTCTTTCCCTTCTCAAATTATCTTATTTTCATCTGTGCTAATCTGTACCCATATCTAAGTGTAAGCTGATTGAGGACAGTTTATTTTCATTTTTGTCCTTGAATTCTCAATGCCTAGTATAGTTCCTGGCACATGGTAGATGTTAATTAAATGTATCTTAAATCTAACTGAATCATAACTTTCTTTGTTAGCATCTACTAGCCTTCAGAAAATAACCCATTCAAAAACATTAAGCCCTTTTTTCCTAGAATCATTAAATGCTTCAATACTGGGGGAGAAGTGTATCTACTGACTATATTCACATATTAAACTATAAGTCTTAGATAGAGCTGTACTGGACCTTGGTTCAAATTGGCCTTTTACACATTGGCTGTGTGGCTGGTATACCTGGCTTAATCATTTATTCTTTCAGTATCCTGGACAATTCTCCAAGAGCATCAATTGTGGAGAAGGTGCCCATCTGTACTGGCAGAAAGTTCTTCACTGGCAATTCCCTTTTCTTTTCTTTATATACAAAACTCTTTGCAAGATGATTGGCACACAGTTGGTGCTTAATGAATACTTATTGATTTGACCAGAGTACACAGATAAAAACTCAGGTTCTGGAAAAAAAAACAAGATAACTACATTCCTGTCACTTTCACCTTGAACTGACTCGAACTTACCCAAATATTTAGTAGTAACTCACCTTTCCTCAGAAATACCTCTAATGTCTCAAACTGATTTAATTCACTTACTGCACCTTTCATTCCTTTTCCTAAAGTAGCTCTGATTTAGTGAAAAGGTCACTAGATCAGGATCCAAAATACCTGAGTTCAAGTCTTAGCACTGCACCTAGTAGTGATGAAACCTTGTGTAAGTTTACTGGCCATCTCTTTGAGCTTCTGTGTAAAACCAGGGTGATGATACTTGTAATATTTACCTCAAATTCTAAAGCCTTACATGAAGCTTACATAATGGATTATTCCAACCAATTATGAGGAAGGAGAAAATCTGTCTCCTCTGTTCACATGGGTAGCTTCCAGCACTAGGCAATGACCATTTCTACTTCAAGAAGCTTAAACATGGTTTTGGATTCAACTCATTCCTTTTTCTTGATGATATGTTATACCTTTATGGAGCTTCTCCCAAAGGAGCCATTTCTGCCTTTGTTTTTAATGAAGTGCTCCTCTCCTAGTTTTCCTCCTGAGGATCTCTTCTGGAATTAGAGACACCTGTTTTGCACAGTACTTTGCCCAGTGAATAAAAAGAATACATACACACATAACAAAGACAGACACGATCTCAGGATTCCTCTAGCCTACCCAGAAAATCAACTATTGACAACATTCTCCCACTAAAAGTAAAAGGGGCCATGTGAACAGTAGAATGAGCATTCAGACTCATAGTCAGAAGACCTGAACTAGTCCTAGCTGTGTAACTGAACAAGTCACTTGACCTGAGACTCATTTTCATCTTTTAAAATCCTGGAAATACCTCCTTCAGAGCATTGCTGTGAAGAATTCAAGATCTCTCATAGCCTCTTCTCTGTTCCCATGGCTACCACCTTCTTATGGACTTCATTGTGGGGAGTGGGGGACTGGGAATAAGCATTTATGTAGTGCTTACCATGTGCCAGGCGCTACACTAAAAACATAACATTTACCTCAAATTTGTTGTGGTTGTTGAGTCATTTCAGTAGTATCTGATGTTCTGTGACCCCATTTGGGTTTTTGTTGTTGTTGTTGTTGTTGTTGTTTTTGGCAAAGATACTGGATTAATTTGCCGTTTTCTTCCCCAGATCATTTTACAGATGAGGAATTGAGGCAAATAGGTAAAGTGAGTTGTCCAGGGTCACACAGCTAGTAAGTGTCAGAGACCAGAATTGGACTCATATCTTCCTGACTCCAGGTCTGACACTGTAACCACTGTGCTACCTAACTGCCCCTAAACATTATGTGTTATTTTATTTGATCCTCAAAATGTTTTTCTTCCTATTTTTTTCCTATTAACAATTGAGGAAACTGAGGCAGACAGAGGTTAAGTGACTTACCAGGGTCACACAGCTAGAAAGCATTAGAGGCTGGATTTGAACCCATATCATCTTGACTTCAGGTCCAGTGCTCTATCCAGTGTACCACCAAGTTGCCTCATTACCAGATCAGCAAACCACTAGCCCTCAGGCCAAATCTAGCTTTCAGCTTGCCTCTGTATACTTCCTAGTTAAAAATGTTTTGTTCTGATTTTTTTTACATTTTTAAATGATGGTTCTTTATTTAATTGTATGTTAAAAATATTTGTAAATAATTGTGTTTACTCCAGCCAGATTGGCTAAGATGACAAAACAGGAAAATGACAAATGCTGGAGAAGATGTGGAAAAACTGGAACACTAATATTCCAAAAATTGGAACATTGTTGATGGAGCTGTGAACTGATACAATCATTCTGGAGAGCAATCTGTAACTATGCCCAAAGGGCTATAAATAATTGCATACCCTTTGACCCAGTAATACCACTTCTGGGGTTGTATCCTAAAGAAATCATAGAACTGGAAGACCCATATGTACAAAAATATTTATTGCAGCTCTTTTTGTGGTGGCAAAAAACTGGAAATTAAGGGGATGTTCATCAACTGGGGAATGGCTAAATAAGGTGTGGTATATGAATGTAATGGAATACTATTGTGCTATAAGAAATGGGGAGGAGACGGTCTTCATATTCACCTGGAGAGGCTTATACAAACTAACGCCAAGTGAGAAGAGCAGAACCAGGAAAAATTTGTACACAATCACAGACACGTCATATGTGTGACGACCAACTTTGAAAAACTGGACTCTTCTCAGCAACCCACAGTTATAAGACAACTCTACAAGTCTCAGGATGGAAGGAGATGTCCACATTCAGAGAAAGATGTAGAGAGAACAGAGCTTCAATGGAGACAGAAGCAATCCACATGCTATTGCTCTTTTTCATGTTTGGTTTTCTTTCTTTTTTCCCATTCTTCACTCCATTGGTTACAGCCCTTCTATACAACTAGACTAATGTCCAATGTGAAAGTATTTGCAGATCCTATACTTGACTGCATGCTGCCATGGGGGGGGCGGAAGAGGGAGGGGAGAAAATGTGAAACTCAAGGGATTGTGGAACTGAATCTTATAAAACTAAAAGTAAATTAATTAATTAATTTTAAAAAATAATTGTGTTTAAAAATATATTAAAAAAAATTCCTATCTGGGGATATAAAAGTTTGCCTCTTACATGGTCCTTTCTTTTAAAAAAAATTTTTTTTTGGAGGGGGAATGCAAGGCAATTCAGAGTAAGTGACCTGCCCAAGGTCACACAGCTAGTATAGTGTGTTAAGTGTCTGAGGCCGGATTTGGACTCTGGTTCTCCTGACTCCAGGGCTGGTACTCTATTCACTTAGCTGCCCCGTGGTCCTTTCTTTTGCCCCTTCTTCTACCTTATCATTGCCTAAAACTCTTTCATCTCCAAGATCTTTAACAATGAAACTCCCCTCTCTGGCCTCAATATCTTGTCCTTCCACCTCTTTTGCACCTTCAAATTGGAACTTCATCCTATTTTTTTTGTCCCTCCCTGTTCACCTGTCCCTCTTTTCCAGTTTTACCTCCCTTCCTTTAATCTTTCAAGCCATTTCAATGATACAGGTTTCTACTTAAATTCCTCTCCCCTTTGGATTTCTCAGTTCTTGCTCTGCACAGCCTGAGTGATGCTAACCCCTACCACCTGCCTTTTCTGCTCCTGTGCTACTTAGCTGCAGACAGTTGCTAGAGGACAGGAGACATCCTGAAAACAAGTCATTCAGCAAACTGGAGTAACTAATCTTATCATTAGGAAATCCTTTAATTAATTTTTTTCTTATTCTTTGTCATATTTCTTATTGTAGTAATTTTTAAAAACCTCCTTTCTCCTCAAGCTCCTCAACTCTACCCAATCTCTAAATGATTTCATTTCCTAATTTGCTGACAGTTGAAGTTCATTCATTTCCCCCTCCCTTCATACCTCAAAACTTCTTTGTCCTCTTCTTTCTTACTTTTCTCAGAAGATGATGTCACTTTCCTCCTTGGCAAAGGATAGTTCTGCATGTCAGTGAAGTTTTAACATAAAATTATATCATTTGCTGTAAAATGTGTCCTGAGTTTACAAACGGAAAATAGGAAAGCACGGTATTTGTAAGAATGGATGTCATTTATTCATCTGGATTTAGATGAGATCATCATGCTTGCCTATGTCTTTTGGAACCTTGTTCCTTTTGTGTGTGAGTAGATTGGTGGCTGATCTCTAAGCTCTGATACTCAGTAAAGTAAGTCATTTTCACCTTTTCACTTTACTTTCCTTTCTAGTACTTGCTCTGCTGACTCCTCTCAAAAAATAAAAAAGATTAAAGGGAGGGAGGTGAAGCTGGAACAGTCACAAGCGTACAGGAGGGATAAAAAAAAATAGAATAGAGACAAAAAATAAGTTCAGATTTGTGTGGTCTCTCCATCCTAAGAAACAAAACAAAAAACCCCAAACCTTCCCTTGTCTCTACTACTCTTTCAAGCTAACATCTTCCTCTCCCTTTCCTTTCATGGCTAAACTTCTAGAAAAAGGTTATACTAGAAGTCTCCAATTCCTTAACAGCATTATAAGTTATTTTTTACTCCATGTACTAATATTCTATTTTCTTTCTATACTTCTTGGATGAGAAGTGTGACTGACAGAGTGGATTGAGAGAAGGGGTGTTGCGAGGCTCAAATGAGCCAACGAATATAGAGCACTTTGCAAATCTTAGAGCATCCTATAAATGAAATTATATCATCATTATCATCAACATCCTTTAGTGATCAAGCTCCCTGTCTGGTGAGGACTTCCTTACCTGAGCCTTCTACCTCATCCCTGCTGAGCTCAAGCTGTGTTTACAGAGCAACCCAAGGTTTAACAAGGGTAGAGGGAGGGGAATGTATGCACATACTTTCAAATTTAATTTGCATCATTCACACTTTTAAAAGTCTAGAAATCAACAAAACAATGAACCAAACCTAGATTTGGAGTGATTGCCAATATCTTAGGTATAAGGCTTAGGCTTGTATCTTAGGCTTCACATTAAAAATCTAACAACTGGATCTTCCAAGCCAGTTAGAGCTGGTTCCAGTACGTCCCTGATGGAGGGCCAAATGTTAGAGATAGGAAGACTTCCTGGTTCAAGTTTTCTTCTGACTCATACTGGCTATGTGTCACTCTAGGACAAATCACTTAAACTCTCAGTGCCCCCAGGCAACTCTAAGACTATGAGCTGCAGAGTATCTGAGGATCTGCATTGATAGGACTTTCCTCTTTGGGAGTTCCCTATATCCAGCTCCATCACAGCTCCAGTTGGCAGTGTCTAAAGAACTCAAGGAAGATTTCCAGTACACTGGCTGACCCCCTGTGGAGGATTTATGGACAGCATGAGCAAGAGTTATAGGGTCATGGATTTAGAGAACTTGAAAGTCAACCAGTCCAACTCACTTCATTTTATAGCTGAGGAAACTAAAACCAAGAGTTTAAGTGACTGTAGTGGCTAGGTGTCACAGTGAATAGAGCACCAACCTGGAGTCTGGAGGACTTGAGTTCAAATGTGGCCTCAGACACTTGACACACTTACTAGCTGTGTGACTTTGGGCAAGTCACTTACCACCACTTGCCCTCCAAAAAGCGGGGAAAAAAAAGAGTTTAAGTGACTTTCCCAAGGTCACTTAGCCAGGAAAGCCCAGTGAAAGGCAGTATTCTTACTATTTCAACCATATGATAAATTGACATTTCTACAATGGAGAAATACCCACAGATCCATGGAAATGGATGAAAATTAAGGGTCAAATTACACAATACTCCTCTCCTCAATCTGCTATGCCATGGTGCTTCTTATTCAAGAAATATAGAAAGAAAATAAGAATTAAATCATAATAAGTGCTTAAGATTTTATTTTCATTACAGTTTCTTAAAACTTAAAAAAAAACAAAACATTTCCAAGTAGTTGACTCTCTTCTCTTTCCAAGTAAGTTACATTCTGATAGTTAATTGTAGACTGGGAAACCCTGAATCCTCAAAGGTTACTTAGGATCAGTTGAATTCAAGCTCTGGCAGATTAGAAGCCTTCTGAATATGAACACTATGTGGACTGTGTGTCCGTCATCTGAAAACCAGCTTCACAAAATTCAGTCACCGGTTGGCTAAAGGGTAACAAACATTTTGGCAACAAAAACTCTAGCGCAATGGTCCCTAAAGTGTGAAAAATGGAATACGTGCAAAGTAACTGTGTAAACGACTCCAAGGGGTATGTGATTAGCCAATCTGAGGGTGGGAAGAGGCTCACTCTCCCATAATAGCCAGGCATGGGGGCTTATCTCTAACACTACACCACTCCCACCCCCTTCCTTAGCTGTGCAAGCCCAGGACCTCCTTCTTCTAAGGGAGTTAGCCCCTAAGTGCAGGTATGACTTAAGAGCACCCATAGAAACATCTTGTAGTGCCACTGGAAGAATTTCATACCCTTATCCCACCCCACCCCCACCTCATGGCTGAAACAGACACCTCTGGTAAGGTGGGACTCTGTGTACCCAGGAAATGGTTAATAAGATTCCTGCCCTCCTCCCCCACCCAACCTTTCCTTTTGAGTGAGATAGAATAAACTTTATAGTATCCTAAGCAAGAATGAATGAGTTGGGATCTGTATCACAAACCTCTTTACATTATCTCCCATAGGAAGGGGGTCATTTAATTGATCCCCGTTGCCCCTTTGTGGAGAGGCACTAGCTTCAAGCATCTCCCACTCTTTCCTGAGAACTATGTTCCGAGATAGTTCAATGAAGGCCAGCAAATAGGCAGCTTCTACCCATTTTTCTTCCCTGCGACAGTATAATTCTAAATGCAAGACAGTACTGTCTTTTAAAGACCCCCAAACAGGCCACAATTCATGGTTTTCTAGGCGATAGCTAGGCAAACAGTGTTGCAAAAAACACTAGCCTTTCCTTTTTAAGGTCTCCAGAGAAGCTAAATTTTTCCCAGTGTTGTAGAAGACAACCCAAAGGCGAATTTTTGGGAGCCAAGGGTAAAGAGTCTTTAAGTCCCTTCCACCATAAAAGAAGGTTTGGAAGTAAGCCTCGAAAAACAAACAAAATAGTGCAAAAAAACTACAAAAAATACCTTGAGTTTTCCCAGTTCCCTAGAGCTGAGAGAATCGAAAGAATCTGGCTCACATTTCCAGATGAGGTGTCTGTCTTTGCCCTCCATTCTTCAGAAGCTGAGAACATGTCCATCATGTTCTCCAACACAACCAAACAGGACCGAGAACCTAAAGTCAGGCTGAGTACCTAGCTGTCTGACCTAACTGGACCTGAGAGGTCAGGCACACAAAAACAAAACAAAACACACACACACACACACACACACACACACACACACACATAAACCACAACCGAACCAAAAAAAAAACCCAAACAAACCACACCTCCAAGTTACTTGGAGGACAAGAAAGCAATAGGGAAAAAGAGAGGCTTACGTACCTTCCAGTCCCAACTGGAGAAGAGCTTGAGATTAGCAGTGTTTCCCAGTGTCAGGGAACCATAAAAATGAAGAGGGTGCCCAAAGAACGTTAGGGCTGCCTGAGATCCCAAAATACCAACATGCCAGGTGCTGCAGAAAGAATTCCACTCAAGGGGCGGCTAGGTGGTGCAGTCAATAGAGCACCAGCCTTGGAGTCAGAAGGAGCTGTTCTAAGTGTCTAAGACCAAATTTGAGTTCAGGAAAATAAGTCTTTCTGACTTTAGTCCCAGTACTCTATCTACTGTGCCACCTTATTGCCAGACTAGAAAGATAGTAACAGGGAAATTGAAAAGAGATTTGGGATTGGTGAGGTGTAGACTCTGGGACTCCCCCCCCAGACACTCTACTCAAAAACTAGCTGTGTGACCTTGGGCAAGTCACTTAACCCCAATTGCCCTCCCAAAAAAAGTTTAAAAAATTAAAAAAAAAAAGAATTCAACTCAAGTCTTCTCAGCCAAAGAAAAAGTAAAGTTTATTGAAAGTTCAAGTTCGCCATGTGGGGTGCTAGGCCGTTTCACGGTGCTCTCACAGAGCAAGCCTTTGTGCTAGGCCATTCTAAGGCACTCTCATACAGAGTAAGTCTGTGTTAAGCTATCCCATGGCACTCTCACAGAGCATGGAGGGAAGATGGGGTTCTATAGACAGAATCAAGGGGTGGTCCAGAGGACGAGATTGGGGAGGGTCTTCAGGAAGAGTCAGATAAGGTCAGACTCCAGTAGGGAGGGTCTTCAGGACTCAAGATGAGGTCAGACTCTAGTAATGAGTGGTTAAGGGTGGGAAGTTGCTGGAGGCTACCTGGAGACCATAGACAATGGTGGGCCAGGCCAGTTCAAGGGTGGGAACAGGAACATTAAGGGTGGGAAACTATTGGAACAAAGGGGGCCAAAGACTTGAGCAGAGCTACAACTTAAGGCTCATGACCACAGGCAAATGTCTTCCCTGGGAAGGTTTACTTTCCCAGAGCCTATACTTCAAAGAATCAAGGAGAGCTCAAAAAGGGAGGGGAGAAGGGAGTCCCAGAGCCTACATCTCACCAATCCCAAACTTCTTCTCAATTTCCCTGTTACTATCTTTCTAGTCTGGCAATAAGGTGGCACAGTGGATAGAGTACTGGGACTAAAGTCAAAAAGACTTATTTTCCTGAGCTCAAATTTGGTCTTAGACACTTACTAGCTGTGTGATTCTGGGCAAGTTACTCAACCCTGTTTGCCTCAGTTCCTCATTTGTCAAATGAGCTGGAGAAAGAAATGGCAAACTACTCCAGTATCTCTGCCAAGAAAACCCCCAAAGGGGTCACAAACAGTCAGACATGATTGAACAACAGCAACATCTTTTCACACACCTAGGTTCTCAATCTTGGAGTCAATGTGGACTTTTTATTCTCCCTCACCATACACATCCAGCAAGTTTTCAAATTTTGTAATTTCTCCCTCATAGCATCCATCTGTTCTCTTCCCAACACACACAGCTAGCACCCTGTTTTAGGCCCTCATCACTTCTCACCAGTACTATAATATAATAGCTTCCTAATTGTCCCCCCTGTGTTGTCTCTCCCCACTCCAATCCATCCTCCACTCAGCTGTCAAAAAAAATATTTTCCTTAAATGCATAAGTACAGATCTTACCATGTCACCCACCTCTACTCCCTATTGAATATATAAACTCCAGTGGTTCCCTACTACCTTGAAAATGAAATTATTCTATTTTTATCTCATACTTAAAAATTTTCTATTTGTATGTAAATTGTATTAATACACAGATCTATTAGTGTAATAGTAAATATACTTCATTTACAAATATGTTGGGCATGAGTGTTAAAAATTTTTTTGAGATTCATAATCAAAAAAATTTGGAGACAATGCTCTAGAGGACCATTAGCTCAGTCACTCATTGGAAGGTTGCTACCTGTGTCTGTGGAAGTGATGAGGTGTAGGCTCTGGGACCCTTCCCCCCTTTTTGAGCTCTCCTTGATTCTTTGAGGTACAGGCTCTGGGAAAGTAAACCTTCCCAGGGAAGACATTTGCCTGCGGTCATGGGCCTTGAGATGCGGCTCTGTCCAAGTCTTTAGACCCCCTTTGTTCCAATAGTTTCCCACCCTTGAATTGGCCTGGCCCACCATTGTCTATGGTCTCCCACCCTGAACCACTCATTACTGGACTCTGACCTCATCTGACTCCTCCTGAAGACCCTCCCCAATCTCCTCCTCTGGACCACCCCTAGATTCCTCCCACAACCTTATTGTATATAGAACCCCATCTTCCCTCCATGTGGTGTGAGAGCGCCATGGAATAGCTTAGTATAGACTTTGCTCTGTGAGAGTGCCATAAGATAGCTTAGTATAGACTTGCTCTGTGAGAGCACCTTGGTGAACTTGAACTTTCAATAAACTTTACTTTTTCTTTGGCTGAGAAGACTTGAGTGGAATTCTTTCAGCAGGACCCGGCATCTTGGTATTTTGGGGTCTCAGGCAGCCCTTTAGCTCTTTGGGCTCCTCTTCAGAAGGAGCACTCACACCAAGAAAACTATAGGTCCTTGAAGTATTGCAACAAAATAACTCCCCTCTACCCTTCATATTTCATTGAAGGGATTAAAAAATAGCAACGAAACAGTTCATTTTTTTGACTTTTCACTACATCACCCACAATTTTGAAACTTTTAACTAACATATGTGTTCATTGATGGATGTCAAAACCTGAGTCACTAGGAAACTACCTTCTCCCAAGAGGCAGTCCTTTGTAAGCCTGAAGGGAGTGAAAGAAGGGAGGACAGATAAAAGGAAGGAAGTTTACATCATTAGAGATTTCAGTCTCTAGGGTTGTACCCATAACCATTTCCCAAAAGTATTAAATTAATTTCTATATCTTTCCTTAGAAGTTATTTGACATAAACGAAGGTGTTTTTTTTAACTTTCCAATTATTTTTAATTACACCCCTATAGAATTGCTGCAAAATCTCTCAACCTTGTTTATCTAAAAAGCCCTTGATACCTCAGGGTCTCCAATAAGCACTCCTTGCATCTGACTATCTAAAACCCCATCTTACCTGCTTATCTTTGCCAGATTGGCCAAAAGAATTCCATGCTGCTTTCTGATAGCTTCTCTTTCCCAGCCTTCCCCTCCCTAATAAAAGTTAATCAATTGTAGCATGGACATTTCTCATCTTTCACTAGTTAATATTAGAAATGTACTCGGGTTTGGAGAAAGAAAATCCCTATTCTGGAGGGTGAACTATGGTAGAAACATAAAGTCCTTCTGTTGAGTGTAAAGATGTGTCACTTGTTGAAATTCTGAAGGTTGTATGGTTGTATACTATGTCTCATTGCCAGATCAACTTTCTGGTAGAAGCGACCACTAACCATTTGTCTTTGGAAGATAACACTATTCTCAACCTCCAACTGCCTTTAAATCTAATTTCATATATGATACTAGAGAACCAAAACATGTCATTGCTAGGTGGAATATAAAGGACAGAAAAATAAAATCACAAAGGAATTAAAAGTACCTCATTCTGGCTTTCTATTTTCTTGGCTTCATTACTGAATAAAGATTCAATTAGAATTTGTGTTCTTCCTTTCACTTCACAAAAGAACTGGTTGACTGTCCCAGTGTGGTTTCCCTCTTCAATTTAGATTATAAATGAATCTATTTTGTTTTCCCTACTCAAAGTAAAGAGGAAAAACCATTCCCCTTGGTTGCTGCTGGTATTCGGAGCTTAACTGTCTATATTTAAAAGTCTCTGTTTAAGAAAAGGTAAAGGGCATCATTCCCTATACCTTGGGACTAGAACTTGATTACACTAATAATTGCTTTAAAAGCCCCTACAAAATAACAACAATAAAAAATGAGGAAGTAAAGGAGATAGCTAATCACAGATAGCTACTGCAGGGATAGATCTGGGTTCAGATTCAAAGGAAGATAATGAAGTGAAAAAAGCCACTGCTTTTTCAGTGAAAAATATCAAATGGTTCCAAGAACAAAAATAATTTTTGGAAGAACTTAGAAAAGACTTTAAAAATCAAGTAAGAGAGCTTGAAGAAAAATTAGGGAAAAAAAGAACAATCCAATGAAATAAAATAAAATGAAAAGAAAGTCAATCAACTTGAAATAGAAAATCAAAAACTTAATAAAATAATTCCTTGAGAACTAGAATTGAGCAAAAGGAGGCTAATGACATTGTAAGACACCAAGAAATAATAAAACAAAATTCAAAGAATGAAAAATTGGAGAGAATTTGAAACATCTCTTCAGAAAAAACAACTGATCTGGAGAACAAATTGAGGAGAAATGATATAAGGAAGATACTATCCGTCTTCAGAGAAACAGATGACAAATGGAAATAAGCATAGTATGGTCTTACACATATGTGTATGACTGGATATGTGTATGTTTAGAGACATCTATACATATGTATGTAGATACATACACACACGCACACATACATATATATCCATACTTAATTGCAGCCTTCTTTAGAGGGGTATTGGGGAAGGGAAGAAGAAAAAAATAAAGTAAAAAGTGTACAGCAGAGAACAAAAGAAAACATACAAAGAAGCAAAGTTGGCCAGCTTTGAAAACAATGTGTAGTATTTATTTTATAGGTTTTCTCGAAATAGAAATGTATTGTTTTATATTCAGTTTTCTCTTATGTTCTGTTGTGTGAATGGCAATTTTTTTCACATCTTGTATATAAATTTAAAATACATTTTAAAAAATTATGCCAAAAAAGGTAAATGAGGGCAGATATACTGAAGACTCCAAGTCTTATAAAATATTTAAAAAGTCATTAATTAATACCATTAGACACTGTGCTAAGCACTTTACAAATATCATCACATTTGATCCTTGCAACAATATCAATGAGCCCCATTTTACAGTTGAGGAGACTGAAGCAGACAGAGGTTACGTGATTTGCCAGCATCACACAGCTAATAAATGTCTCAGGCTGTATTTGAACTTAGGTTTTCCTGATTCCTGGCCCAAGGATCTATCCACTTACTGGGCTACCTAGCTGCCTAAAGACAGGATAAACTCACAGGATGCATAATCAGTACCATTAAAAATTTATGTATTTTTCTATTAAAAGCAGAGGGAAAGTTCACATCTAAATGTTTTGAAATGCAAACTTCCAAAACAGAGGAAGAATAGGCTATGGATGATGTCATGCATGGGATTAAAGTCAAAAGGCTCCATTTGGAGCCAAAGTACAAAAAGACAAACTTAAAGAACTGGAATAGCTTGGAAGACAATGCTGAGCTCATAGGATCAGAAGCTGAAAGGGCCCTTTGAGATCATTTATTCCAAACCCCTTATTTGACATCTACAACTCAAGAGTAATGATTCTTAGGCTACATTTTTAAAAGCACTTTCTAATTTGGGGGATTGTTTAAAGGATCATTGATTTAAAAGTTATTAGTTCAACCCTCTCTCCCTCTTTTCCTTTTTCTAACAATGAATAAGCAGAAGCTCGGGGGAAGTTAGGTGAGTGATCTGCCCATCGTCCTATAGTTACAGGTGCACAGCCAAAATTCAAACCCAGGACTTTTGACTCCAAGTTTGGTGCTCTTTCCCATGCACCATAAAAGTACTTTGCAAACATTAAAGTCATATAAAAGTTTGAACTATTATTATTATTTGCACAGAAGCAGAGGCGATTGTTAATTTTTTGGTATAAACCTCAGAGAGTAGAGATTACTACAAATCAGGGCTTGATTTATTGTTCTATTGTTCTATTGTAGGCTTAAGACGGTAGGGAAGTGTCTTAAGTAGGTAGAGGGCTGAGCCTGAAGTCAGGGGGATCTGAGCTCAAATCTGGTCTTAGACATTACTGTATGAACCTGGGCAAGTCACTCAATCCTGTTTGCTTCAGTTTCCTTGTCTGTAAAATGAACTGGAGAAGGAAATAATGGCAAACTACTCTTTTTGCCATGACTAAAAGGAGTCATGACTGAAAAACGACTAACCAACAATAGGCTTAAGAAAGTGTTGATAATGCAGATTAAAAGTGTGTACATAAATTTTTTTCCCTCAAGAGAACCCAATTGTTACACATTTACTAGCACACCCTTGAGTTGCTTTATACATTGCTTGAGCTCAGCAGGAGTGTTTTGTAAAAGGCTCAGAAAATGAAGTCATCATCAGAATGGAGGCCAAGTGACTAGACACTAATAATAACAACTACCACAATAATAATAACTGGCATTTATATAGCACTTTATAGCCATTATCTCACCTGAGCCTCCTAACAACCTATTCCTCTTAAGCATCCAAGACCTAAACAATGCATGACATAGAGCAAGCCTTAATAAACGTTTTATGAATTGGTATACTTACACATGCACTGATTTACGTTGTATTTACTTGTGGAGCTGTCTTATTACTCTCACTAGAGTATGTGCTGCCAAACCTTATTTTTTTTTTAATCCTTATTCCTTTCCCTTTCTTCTGTCTGTTCCCTCTCACTCCTATAACAGAATCTGAGTTGTTAAGAGCTCCCAAAGCTATGAATACAGGAAAAACTTGATCAAGAATACATCTTTCAGTAGAGGTTCCCAAAATGTGCAATATAGCCTCCTGGGAGGTAGTGCTGGAACAATCTGGGGAGGGGGATGATAGCAGCCTAGGGTGTAACTGGGGAGCATTAAATAAAAATAAAAGGGTGATGGAAGTGTAAGGAAAGAAGAGAAGACAAGAAAATTTTGAAAACTGTTCATATGTGTTTCATCTATGGTATAATAGGGTTAAAGTCATATTGATAATGTTATTTTCTAAATAAACACAGAAAATGCAAGTTATAACCAATCAATGGTCAAGTCCACTGACAGGTCTTAACAAGCAAGTGTTGGCAGGGGAGCAGACTTTGCATCATCAGGAAGTCTAGCATGCATCAGCAGGAATACGCATGAGTCATGACTTGCTTAAAATATTACACTATACAGTTACATGACACAATATTATATCATCAAAATTTCAATGCAGGAAAAAACCTCACAAATCTACAAGATGGATCATTAAAAATATTTTATGTAATTTTTGAAATGATGCAAATTAAAAAAAAAACCTGTTAAAGGGTCAAAGAAACTAGATTTCCAGGGAGGTGCTGAGTAATTCTTTTTGAAAGAGTGGTAGTAGGTCAAATAAGTTTGGGAACCTCTGCTCTATAGCATCAAATCCAACACTTGGTTGGTCACATAGCTTTTGATTTGAAGACCCCCAGTGAGGAGGAAATAGTTATCTCCCCAGATAGGCCATTCCACTTTCTTATAGCTCTAATTGATAATACTTTTTTCCTCTTACTTTTGGTTGAAATCTGCATCTTTGCAATGTTCATGCATTAACCTTATTTCTGCTCTGTGGGGCCAAGCAGAACAAATCTATTCCTTATTCTACCAAAGACCCTTTAAATGCTTTAAGACAGCTATAATATTATTTTCTTTTCTCCTAAGAATTCTCTTTTCTAAGACAGACATTCTCAATTCCTACAACCATTTTTCTAGGGCAGCAGTTCTCAAAATTTTTCATTATCAGGACCCCTTTAAAGTTATTGCCCCTCCCCACCCAAGAGTTCTTATTTATCTGGGTTATATCTATTGATGATTACTGTGAAATAAAAACATCTTAATATTATTATGGAAATAGTTTTGACCCTATCTATCCTCTGAAAAGGTCTTGGAGGCACCCAGGTATCTCTGGTCATAGTTCAAGAACTACTTCTCCAAGGCATCATCTATGGGTCCTTCCCATCAAACAGTTGCTCTCAAATTTATCAGTCTCTCTCCTGTTATGTGGTACTATCCACTCACTGGGCTACCCAGCTGCCTAAAGACAGGAAACACTCACAGGATGCACAACCACTACTATTAAAAGTTTATATACTATTCATTTAAAAAGCAGGGGAAAAGCTCACATCTATACCTGTTTTAAAATGCCAACTTCCAAAATAGAAGAATAGATTATGAGTGATGTCATGCATGTCATGAACTGAACACAATACTCTAGATATGGCCCGACCAAGGCACAGTACAGCAGAGCCATCATCTATCTCCCTAGTCCCAGATACTGGCTTTCATAATGCAGCTTAGAATCAAATTAGCTGTTTTTTGGCTGCCATAGTGACCAGTTGATTCGTATTGAGATTGTATTTCCTTAAAACCCCCAGACCCTTTTCCGCAAAAATAACTGTTTAGCCACGCTTCCCACATCTTGTAAATATCAGTCAACATACAAATTTAGAGCTTGATTAGACACCTAGGACAACAACATCATTCACTAAATCCCAGCCCGTGACTTTGGAGTTTTGACTTTTGTTTTGCCACTAGACTTAGATGACTCTGGAAGAAAGAGTAAAGTTGACAACTTTGTACAACTCAGTTCCACTTAAATCCAATTCACACACAAGTCAAGAAATGTCATTAGCCTTATAAAACGAAGGAAGAAACACAAGAAATTCCTACTATCTGCCAGGCACTGTGTTTCATGCCAAGGATACGAAGGAAGGGGAAAACACAGTCGCTGGCCTGGAGGAGCTCACAGTCTAAGGAAGGGAGACCACATGCAAACAGCTATGTACAAATAAGATATATACAGCATAAAATGGAAGAAATCATCAGAGGGAAAGTCCTACAGTTAAAAGGAAAAGGAATCTTCCACGGTTGTGTGTCAAGGTGATTCTGTTCTTATTCAGTAAGAATTTCTCTTGTCCTCCCCTTCATTGGAAACTTACAAGATTGATTCTTTGTACTTTCTACCACCTTCCCTTGGTCAGAATTGACCACAAAGCCTCTAGGGAAAAACTCTAGCTGTGTCTGCCTAAGGCCTGTTACTTAGACTATGACAAATTTCAAGAATGACACCTCTCTTCCAATATAAAAACCCTTCTTAAGGTTCCACAACCAATTCACATTTCTCAGATATGTACTTTTAGGGCATTGACTCATTCCTGCCAAAAGTGGGTTCTAGTTTATTCCTCTATATTAAGCCCCTGCAGGAACTAACTATACTAATCACCCCAGAGCCTCACATCTGTACCAGGAAAGTGAAATGGATTTACCATTATTAAACTAGATTTAGTTCCCCTGCCCTAGGATAGCCCTATTAAGCTAATCCTTTTACTTAATATTGATTGGAGAAGGAGGGATTTGATTTAGCTGTCCTCACCCAGATCCCTGGGGACAAGTCTCTCAAGATAGCCTGTTTCACAATATCTCTTGACTCAGGGTCTGTACTCTTTTGCCTTGCCTCTCGGCAGTGGTAGCTGAAGCTTCTCTATTTGAACTCTTAGAGACCCTGGTTCTCCAGCAGCTACTACTCACTGCGGCTCTTCTCTACCTTATAGCAGCCTTCCTTCCAAAGACTAAAACTGAAGACTTAAGTGCTTAATTCACTAAATATGAAATGTTGCCATTATTATCAGAACTGACCAGGTATCAAGTCTTCAACTCTCATGATTGTGTTTCTGTTGCTGGTGATTTAACCCAGGCTACCATTAATCTTAGGGATATTCCTAGGAAAGACCAAAATCTTTTTCTGTCAAAGAGCTGTTGATGGATCCCACCATGTAATTTATACCCAATATGAGCCACTAAAAAGTAAACCAAAAATATTTTTTCTTGCCACATTGCTGGATTGTTTGTCCTTATTTAAAGCTGTATTTTAACTTTTGCTGAATCTTCTACTGCATATACTGATTCTCATTATACTTACATTCTGAATCCCTGGCTTCCTTTAAAGACTCAGTTTAAGCGCCACCTTCTCCAGGAGGCCTTTTCTGGTCCTCATAATTGCCTCTAAATTTACTTGTCATCTATTTTGTATTTATCATGTGTGTTCTGATTTATATATATTGCCTTCTGGATTATAATGTATGCTGCTTGGGGGGTGTGTGAGATATGGGAGGTTGGAGTGGGGGGGGGGGGTGTTGGCACCATTCCTGGCACTGATTAACAACAACAGCAATGGCACGCAGCAACAGCTAGCAATTATATACGGCTCTAGGTTTGCAAAGTATGTTATATTGCATTTCTTATTTGACGCTCACAACAACCCTGTAAGGTAAGTACTCTTATTAGGTCCATTTTGCATATGAGAAAACTGAAGCTAAGAGTTACACAGCTAATAAGTGTCTGAGGCTTGTTGATTGATTGATTGGTACATGATTATGATCAGCTGAGGAAACAGAAAGGCTCCCTTACTTCAGGAACCCAGGTTTAAAATGCACCTTATGCAGCTATGCTGCTAATGTGTTTTACAATCACCTACTAGGGGAGAGGAACCTGTGCTCTCCAGGTCGCATGAGGCCACACATGGCCTTCTAGGTCCTTGGGGAGGCTTTTAGTCAGAGTCCAAGTTTTTTAGAACAAATTCTTTTATTAAGGGAATTTGTTCTGGGAAGTTTGGATTCAGTCAAACGGGCCGGGCTCTAGAACCTAGAGGGCCACATGTGGCCTTGAGGCCATAGGATCCCCATCCTGGTAGTGAAACTAGCTCTTGTTAAATGTGCTACTTACCAGACTGTACCTGACAAAGCTACTTATGAAAATGACTCAGATAACACTATGGTGTTTTCCCGTCTACCTTGCCCCCTTCCCCATCTCTGGTTTACAATAAATATTTTCCCTCCTACTAATAATAACTGTTGTTTTTGAGTCATGTCTGGACTCTTTATGACCCCATTTGGGGTTTTCTTGGCACTGGAATAGTTTCCCATTTCCTTCTCCAGCTCACTTTATGGGATGAGAAAACTAAGGCTAAAGGCAGGGTAAGTGACTTGCTCAGGGTCACATAGCTAATACGTGTCTGAGGTCAGATTTTAACTCAGGTGTTCCTGTCTCTGGGCCCAGTGCTCTACCTTCTTTGCCACCCAGCTTCCCACTAATAATAATAGTTAGTGCTTGTATAAGCACCTATTAGATACCAATTTTTTTTTTTTTGTTTTTTAGCTTTTTGGAGGGCAATTGGGATTAAGTGACTAGCCCAAAGTCACACGACTAGTTGGTGTGTCAAGTGTCTGAAGCCAGATTTGAACTCAGCTCCTCCTGACTCCAGGGCTGGTGCTCTACTCACTGTGCCACCTAGCCACCCTACATACCAATGTATTAAGCATTTTACAAATATCTCATTTGATCCTTACAACAAGCCTGGAAGTTAGGTGCTATTATAATTTCCACTTTCCAATAGAAGAAAATGAGTTACATCAAGGTTTAGTGACTTGCCCAGGGTTACAGAACTACTCAGCATCTGAGGCTAGATCTGAACTCGGGTCTTCTTGACTCCAGGCCCAAACTTCTGTCCACTATGTAATCTAGTTGACTCTACTCTTTTCTAGCCTCCACTAGTCAACTTAGAAGTTCTTGTCCTTCCACAAGCTCAGACTCCAGACCTATAAAACAGTCCTGGAACATTCAGGATACCTTTTGCATCAAGATCATATATGGCATTTCCCAGATGGCAGCCTGGTTGTTCTCAAGATGATCTTTTCTCACCTTTACATGCACACTAGGTGAAGTGTCACCTGTGAGCAAAGGGATTATGATTACTGAAACTGTTTAATATACTCGAAATTTTCCATCAGTAGTCCACAGTACTGCCATATCTGCCTCATCTGCCAAGTATACAATGTCAGGAAGCCAATAAAAACAAGGAGAGCAGTGGTCAATGTTCCACCCCCACCTCTCTTTGATATTCAAGTTGATTTTAATTTAATGTCATTTTACGTAAACTTACCCTATGATTCAAGAGACTCTAGAATAGGTTAATACTTACCTTTATATTAAAGTAGAAGCTATGATCATTATGAAAAGATTTTATATCATTATTTGAGATATCACTGCCTATTGATAATAATCAAAGAACTCATTTATAAAGTTCTCCCAATCTGATGGAACTTCCATTTCCCCCAATCACCCTCAACCAGTGAGAGCAGTAGAAAGTTGTAATGATAACCTAAATTATAAACTGATTAATACATGTATCAAAATTGATCCAAAATTGCCAGATATTTTGCCTCTTGCCATCATGAACATGAACTCTACTCTAGGTAGGAAAACTTGCTTTAGTCCACGTGAAGTAATCATAGGAAGACCCATGAGAAGTGCAGCATGCCAACCTCTTATTCTTTTCCATGCAAATTTCATTTTGATTGACAATGTTCTGTTGAATTATTGTCAAACATTGATAATAAATGTATTAAGGCCTTCCATTCACAGGTCTTCGAGGCATTTCCAAAAGTCCCAGACATATTGTGACAGCCTCTACCACATGGTTATTGGGTACATGCTATAGTCCATCAAGGAAAGACTATTTTGGAATGCCACTGGGAAGTACCTTTCAGCTACTGTTGAATACCAACACTAACATTAATGTCACACAGCCTTCAGTCCTCAATCCATTCAATTCTAGATTTTTTTAGAAATTTCTTAATTTTTGTTTAAATTTAAAATGGTTAAATTTATATTTGTTTAAATTGTTTAAAAAAAAATAAAAAATGATAACTTTCAACCACATTAAAAACTGAGTCTATAACAAGAGTGACATTGATGTTAATCTCTCTGCTGCTTAAGAAGAGGATATGTTCTGTTTTCAGACCTACAACCTAAGGAACAGAAAGATGGCACATTAAGTTATTTTTAGTGTCTTTCTACTTTTGACTGGATTTTCCTACCTGTGTTTTGGTTTTCCTGTCCATAAGTCACCAATGGTATGTTGTTTAGTCTTTTCAATTGTGTCTGACTCTTGGTGACCCCATTTGGGGTTTTCTCGGCAAAGATACTGGAGTGATTTGCCATTTTCTTCTCCAGCTCATTTTACAGATGAGGAAACTAAGGAAAACAGGGTTAAGTGATTTGCCCAGGGTCACATGCTTGGTAAGTGTCTGAGGCCAGATTTGAACTTAGATTCTCCTGATTCCAGGCCACACACTGTCCACTGTATCACTTTCTCTTGCATCACCAATAGTATACCCTCTTTCAACTATTGAGATTGGATTCTCCTGGTACCCAAAAAATTTTCCCCCTTTTAATGCCTCACCTCCAACTTTCTTCTAATATCCTCAAGTTAGAAGAGAAGTAGGAGCACCTGCTTATGTCACAACTGAAATCTTGCAGAGCTGGTCCTGGTGGAGGAATAGATCTCTAGTGTGGTGTCAAAGAGGGATTTGTGGACGTATTAACTGGGAAGTTGGGGACCATTATTGGTTGTGATTTTTACTAGGAGCAGCCACCTATACTTATGGAACTGTATTCTCCAAATGCTACACATCACTGATAGCTAGTGAGCAGCACCCAAAGGTCCCAGGATGTTAATGATAACCTCTCTTTTACTGCTCTTTCACAATTGTTCCTTCTTCTAGAAAGAAGACCATCCAGAGCTCAGAAGGAGAAAGACCCAGACCACCCTACCATCCTACTCTGAATACTGTACTAAAAACGTTCTTTGGAAAAGAATTTGAGACATATATTCTGATTTACAAATGAGTCTATTATAACAGATATACAGTTTGTTGACCACACCATTTTTTAATGATGAGATTACTATCTTTTATAGAGGAACAGATTGGACTGTGGTCCCTAGCACTTGTGAAATGAACAAGATAGAACCGTTAGGTTACCCCATCCCAAAATCTAAACATGGGAAGGAAACTACTCCCTGTTTAAAGTCTTCCCAGTTAAAGTCTCCAGTTGGGAATGCAGCTACTCATAATGTACCTTCTAAATCTATGGTCCCACTGAAGGAGACTGGACCCCAAATTCTAAGGCTTTGACAAGACCTTAAGGAGGTTTTTTGTGGGATTGGATAATCCACCATGATATTTAGGAACTCTTTACCTAAGGGGTAACCACCTGGTTCATAGTAAGTGATTCTCAAATAACCCCAGATATTTAGTACTGAATTGAGTATAAGTGAACTCTCTGACCTTTGCACCCACTCCAGTTGCAGAGATCATTTGCAAAAATTTTTTCAAGCCAGTGATAGCTATATTGAAGAAATTTGTATTAAAACTCAGGTTATATGATTTGTAATAAATACAGCCAAAGGAAATCATATCATCTACAGACCAGCAGAATAATTCCATTTTAAATTTCCAAAAGCCCTTCAATTGGACTGACCTGATCTGAAACGGATTTGCTAATCTTAATAATCTTTTAGCTGATATCTAGCTTAAGAAATCTGAGACTCAAATTTCTGTTTTGCAGAATATGTGCAATTTGGAATGGTATGCTTTTATTCCTGACCATGGAATAGTTTCTTTAAAAAAAATTATTCTGAACTTAAGAAATAAAATAAGTATTTCCATGGCATAGTAGAATAGAAAAAAGATGAATGTACATGAAATTGCTCATTTCTTATGTACAACATGCTATCTCTTTTAAATATATAATAGTTATCATGCAAGTTTTTCCCCTTTTTTTCTTTCTTACCCCCCATCCTAGAGATGGTTACCATTAGACACAATTATGTATATTTATATGTAAAACCATTCTATTCTACTTCTATTTATCAGTTCTTTCCCTGGATGCAGATAGCATCTTCCTTCATAGGTCCTTTGTAGTTAATTTGGATATTTGAATCAATGAGAGCCAGAACAAGTCCTACTTGATTGTTGTTTGGGCTCTGATTGGCTCAGAGTGAATGTAAATAGCAAATGTTTCTGTTTTGGCCAGAAATCCTGAGGGTCTTCCTCTCCCAGGTTGATTTTTTTTTTTGACTAGGTAAAAGAGGCCATTCTCTGCCTCATTTTTTACCTAGACTTAGGGCCTTGCCTCAGTCAAACTGAGACCTGTTAAAGGCCTTAACTTAAAAAGGATAAAGTTTCCCATGGTATCCAGGGCCATCTGCAGTCATTCTGATCTATATCTGGCTACTGGACCCAGATGGCTCCAGAGGAGAAAGTAACGCCATTGACTTTGCATAGCCCTCCCTCACTTCAATCCAGTTCACTTGCATGTCAACGCATCACCTCCCTGATGTTACGGTCCTCTTTTGAGAATGAAGGACAAATACAACAATAACAATTTGGATATTTATAATAGTCAAAATGACTTAGTCAACTGTGTCCTCGCTGACATAACCTGTATCATATTCAAGGCAGTGCCCCAACCCTACCCTGCCACTTGGTATACTACCATAGAAATTGAAATAGTTCCCTTCATCTTATTGTGTTGTTGTATTCTCTATATTAAAGTGAGACACAGATAATTCCATTTTTATAGTGAATTGGAATAATGCATTTTGATATTGAATACATGCATCCTGAAGAACAAGAGGAGCAGATGGAGAAAGAAATCTTAAAATTAATGAACAAAGATGACACTTGGGATTAGTTTGTGTGTGGTGCAATAATGGGCGGAATGTGGAAGCATAGTAAGTTTCCTCCTAATCTCTGCATACTAAGCTTACCCTGTTCTCTTTTTAGGAAAACATTAAGAAATATTATTATTTTAGTATGACTTACTTTTTGGACTAATCTGAATGAAATAAACTTTTTCAGTACATCATCAAATTTCCAAGGAGTCTTTGTCCTGGCTTGAAATATTTTTGTAACAACTGTGTTAAAGGCAAATTCCTAAAGGGAAACTTAGTCAAAGTTCAGGAGGGAACTCTGATCTCCCTGAAGATAGAAGTAGGGTAGTGACTGGCAAGGTCAGGAAGCCCTTTGGTTAATCTAATTAAGTGCAGTTCCCCTTTTGTTACCCTTTACCAGATTGAATAGATTCAGGAAAACAATTCTCTAGGGTTTGCTGAAGGTAAGTTACTATTGTTCTGTCCAGTGAATCAAAAACTCTAACCTAAACTTTGTGACCTTGTTTAATTTTGACTGTGGGATTTTGTCCTTGTCTCCTGAACCCTACAGATACTAAGTAGAAGATAATTTGAATTACAGAGAATTTGAGCAAGGAGAATAAAACACCACTATTTGATTTCCTCTTTAAGCAAAGATGCTTGGATTCTGATAATTTAAAAAATTGTTTCTGCTTGTGCCAAGAAGAGTGCTGAGTTTTTCTTCCACACTGGGGGATAGAAGTGAATAAGAATGAGACTTTGCCTTGGGAAGTATGGAGAGGAACTGAGATGATTGCTGTTCCTGAAATACATGTGTCCTTTGCTTTTTATTTTATTTAAGTCTCTGGGTGAAGAAGGGCCTCAGGCCCTTTCCACACGGCCTAACTCATGGCTTCTGTTCTTTCTCTCTTTGTTCTTTCCTGCTCTTAGATGAATGAGTATTGGAGTAGACTGCAACTTTTTGACCTTCAAAAGGTCCAGAGAGTTAGTTGCCAAAGGTTAGAAAGCTGTAGTTTCCTGTAAAGAGTCAGCTCATATGAACAGTAGGGGGACCCATCCATCATACCCAGTGCCATATATTATGAGGATCTTTTGGAGAAAGATGTCACAGCTGTAGTTCTGAAGTTGTAAGTTGTCTTAGTCATGTGTATCTACTAGTATAGGGTTTAATCACCAATGAGTTTTTAATTTTATGCCCCCTTTACTTCCTTTCCAGACTCTGGGTATATTTGAAAGGGAGTGTGCCCCTGGTGCTGGAGGTTTTTTTTTTTATTGCTGTTCTTACTATGCTAACAGAATAAATGCCTTTCCTAAAGAACTGAGTCCACTGGCTGATTGTTAATAGAAAACATACTAGTGGGGGCTTTTGAGCTAGTATTAAAGAGGATAGCCACCTACAGAATTCTAAAAGTAATAGCAGCTATCCCCATGGGAACCCAACCTGCCAGTACCAGTGGGGATTGATAAGTGAGTCCCAAGGTGAGTATTATATTAAAATAATACTATTAAGAATAGATGCCTATAACAGAAACCTCTGGTGAAGGTGGAACTCTCTAGAAAGGAGAGAAAAATAACATTGACTGTTGCTTATAAGTCCTTTAGGGTTTTTTGTTTTATTTTGATTTTGTTTTTGTTATTAGTCCTTTCTATCAGGTAAAATGAAGACTGTCCAGTTCCTGATAGGCACAGGAGCTGGGGACCTTTACTTGTAGAGACCTAGAAATTTATTATATTTTTATATTACCTAAGTAATCCCCAAGTCTTGCAAAGCTAGCCAAAGAGGTACATTTGAAGGTATAATTCCCAAGATATATTCTGGCCTTTGTACACCTAGAATTACATGGCCCAATATATTATTATTGAATGTATTTGAGAATATGCAAATTCATGCAAACACTTTTCTTTGTAAATAGTTTACCTTAGGCCAGGGGCTGCCCTGTTGTTGTTGTTGTTGTTGTTGTTGTTGTTCTTCTTCTTCTTCTTCTTCTTCTTCTTCTTCTTCTTCTTCTTCTTTTTCTTCTCTTTCTTCTCCTCCCCCTTCTCTTCCTCTTTCTATTTGTTCTAGAACAATGTTGTATACTCAGTGGTCAGGTACCTCCTGTTTGGATGACTATCAATAACATTTGTTCATTTTCCTAAACATTTAAGAAATCATGATGTTTTCTAGACTAGTTTATTCAATGGATATTTAATGGCTAAGGGATTAAACTTAAGGTGTTATCACAGATTAAAAAAATCAAAAGAGATAAAAATTTCATTTAAATCCATGTGAGTTGGCAATGGATGATTTATATCCTATATGATTTATATCCTATATGTGTTGGGGTTTCATGCCACCCTTGAGTGTAACGGTTGATGTAAGCTGACTAGAGGAACCATATGAACGTGTTCAATTAACATTACAAAATACTTATGTTCTTCTGCCTTTTCTTTTAAAAAAATTAATTGATACAATATGACTCATCCTCATTATTACATATAGTTTCAAATTCAAATAGACAACTGATTATGTCATGTGGTCAGACCACACTTACTCCAACAAATTGAGGGGGACAGCCATTGCAGTTAATGACAAGCAAGTCTACACAGACTTCTTAAGTTTTCAAATATCGTTTCTTGGACTGGTTTAATGAAGTGTTAGTAATTAGGACTCCTTGGAGACTTTAATGGCCGGATAAAAAGGATTTGTAATTGGTATAGAAATCATCTGCATGCAAACTGATGCCCCCAAATACTCAAAAGTTTTGCTTTGTTTTGTGTTGTCTTTGTATTAGACCTATATTTTCACTGGTATAGGGAATTCCCAGTAAGATAATTGCCTCTACCAATATGGATAGGCAACTACTTTGTAACATATTCTTAGGGAGTGGCCTGAGGGCATTGAGAAGTGAAATGACTTGCTTAGGATCACACAGCCAGAATGTGTCAGGGACAGAACTTGAATCCAGGCCTTTTAGACAATGAGATCAGTTTTCTATTCACTACTACACTGTGCTGCCAGAGATTTTTCTTCTTTTAAATACAATCGTTGCAATCTTATTTATACTATTAATATGTATCATAGATTTAGAACTTGGAGAAAACTTAGAGGATATCTCGTCCACTGGGCAACTAGGTAACACAATGGATAGAGCACTGGAATTGGAGTCAGGAAGGCTCAAGTTTAAATTAGCCTCAGACACAGACTAGCTGTGTGAGTGTAATGGTAAGGGCATTTGAAGATCCTCCCTGTCCCTTAATAGGCCTGGAGCCCAACCAGAGAAGCTTGCTTAGGCAAGGCTTGTTCTTTAGGAAGGCCTTTTTGTTACTGTGTAATTATGCAGTGGGTCTTAAAGGTTGTGATGTTCTCTTACCCTGGAGAAGGTTATATATACCTCTGAGGAGAAGTTTTGCTTTGGTGCTCACTTTGGGAAGAGTTGTGTGATTTGGCCAAATGAGACTCTGGGCAGCTGTTGAGCCCCCTGGTTTGAAAACCCAGATGTTGGTGCTTCTCTCTCTGGTAACTAACTATACTTATGTGATGGTCAGACAGATGGAAGCCCTGTCTGTTGGTCTGTTGACTTGTATTATTTTCTGTGCATTTTTTGTCTGCTTGTAATTTCTGTTTGTACTTTCTGAAGTGCAGGGTACTGACTTTCCTCCCTGAACTATGTAAATGACATGTTTGATTAAAGTAAGATTGTTAACTCCCTTTTGGGTTGCTTTCCTTTAGAAAAGTAGATCAAAGAACCTGTGCTAGCAGCTGCCCTGGGTATGCCTGGGTGCTTGCTACTACAATGAGGAAATCATTTAACTTCGGTCTGCCTCATCTTCCTCAGCTGTAAAATGAGTATAATAATAGCACTTACCTCACAGGGTTGTTGAGAGGATCAAACAGGATATTTGTAAAGTACTTAGCACTTAGTTGGTACTAAGTAAAGTAGTAGGCACTCAAATGCTTATTCCTTCCTCCTTCCTTCCTTTACAAATGAGGCCCACAGAACTTAAATGATAGATACAAGGTTACATAGCTGATAAATGGCAGACTACCAATTTAAACCCTTATCTGCTGACTCTAAATCCTGGGCTTTTTATACTGTATAATCCTTTTTTCATGCAACAAAGGGAAACTTCATCCCAAAGGTGAACATCAGTATTTGTAGAACATATATTTGATTGCTTGCCACCACGGGGGTGGGGGAAAGAGGGGAGGAGGAGGAGGAGAAAATTTGGAATTCAAAGGACTGTAGAATTGAATGTTGCAAACTAAAAGTAAATAAATTTGTAAAAAACTAAAAAACAAAGGTTACCTTCAGCGAAGGTAGACTTCCATATTACCATAAATTTGGAAGAAACAGGATGAATATAGTTCTGTTGTTTCAGTCTATGCTAGTCATTGGATTTTGTTTTCAACTAAAAACATACACCAAGAACTTGCCAGGGATCAGAGCTCTTGTGATCTCCTGATGAGACTGTTGTAATCTTTATAGTCTTTTAAAAAGGTTCAGCTTTGGCAAAATGTTACTATTGGAATTTTGACTTATTCTATGAAGACCAAGGCCCCAAACCAGTTTTCAGATGGGAGTAACAAAGCTTTATTATAAAGTTACTATGAAATGCAATAGCATTTGTAAAAAGTTCCTGGCACATAGTAAGTGCTATATTAATGCTTATTCCCTTCCCCTTTCTACCTGCCCTTATTAAGCTCAAAGACTCAATCCAGGATGGAAGCTAGCCTGAAGCCTGCGACAATGAAGGAGAGGTTTAGCAGTTCTAGAGCTAATTGGATATAGAGACAGGAGGTTATTGTATAATCCACCAGTCTTTGGCCTCCCTCTCATTGCTCTATGTCATGAAAACTTTCTTGCAATAAAGGTTTACTAGGTGCTAGACATGGTGAACATAAAAAAAAATCCTAGAAAAATAAAATAGAGTATATTTTAACAGTCAGGGAAAGGTAGGAGTTATCCCTGTCTACTATCTGTGTATGGTCAAGCCAATGACTCATCAGACTTGGGATAAGAATTAGGAAGAAAGAGAAGAGAGGATGGAATGAAGGAAAGAAGGAAGGGAGAAAAGAAGGAAAGAAGGGAGGAAGGAAGCAAGAAAGAAAGGAAGAGGAAGAGAATAAGTAAAAAGGGAGAAAGACAAGAGAAGAATGGAAGAGAGGAAGAGGAGGAAACCAGAAAAGATGGTAGACTAGGAGGATATATGCAGGCAGGCTGGGTTTCTTGCTGGCTACTCAGACAGAAGTGCCAGATTCACTGAAAGGCTCTAAGAATTGCCTGAACTTTGTCCTCTGCTCTTCTTCTTTGATCTGGGGCTTGCCTATTCCAGGGGTCCCTGAAGACTCTATGGGTCCCTCTGTGGATCCTGAATTGGGTAGGGAGTCTAGAGATGTTTTTTTTTTTCCCTAGTTCTCATTAGGATGGTGCATCCCTAAGGTTCAGAGGAATGCTTGTGAAAGATATAGGATCTTGTGCATCCTAACATCAAACCGTCTTCCCACCTATGTTATTTTATCTCATACCACAGCAAGTCAATTGTTTTATTCTCTAATATATTTTTGTGGGTTTTTTTTTTTTTTTTTGCTTTTTTCTGGAGGGCAATCAGGGTTAAGCAACGTGTCCAAGGTCACATGGCTAGTAAGTGTGTCAAGTGTCTGAGGCTAGATTTGAACCTAGGTCCTCCTAACTCAATTGCCAGTGCTCTATTCACCGCACCACCTAGCTGCCCCTCTGGTATACTTTTTAAACAGATGTCTTAAACCTTTACTTTTCTCCTCAAGCTTCCGATGGCATCCCCTCCCTATTCTCCCTCCATAGAGGACCTCACCTCATATATATTAAGGTCAGCCCTACTCTATCTGTCCTTGATCCTATTCCCTCCCCTCTTTTCCAGGAGATTGTCTATTATCCTCATCTTCTTACCCTTAGTCTCAGTCTCTCCACTGGTTCCTTCCCTGCTCCACAAAAACAAGCCCCAGTCTCTTCAATCATTTTTTGTTTTGTGGGTGTGGTTTGGAGGGGGTAGGAAGAATGGCTCTTTCATTTAGGCTAGAAGTGCAGCAGCAACACAAAAAGCTTTGATCCACTCCATATTCAACTTGGGCCAATTTGCCCCTCTTTAGTTAGCCTGGTGCTCCTCTGCCCTTTCTGGGGCTCATCATGTTGGTGCCAGACAGTACAAACACCCAATGCTTTAACCCTCCTATAGCTCAGACTTTCTAAACTCAAGGGAGCTACCAGCCTGGGGAATTGTAGGCCTCTGCTGCTATGCTACCAGCTATTCCTCCATGCTTAAGGATGCTTTCTTGATTCTGCCATTCTTCTTAGCTGTTGTTCTTATCTCTCCTGTTCTTAGTTAAACTCTTTGAATTCTCTCACTTGCTTCTAGAACCTCTGCAATCTAACTTCCTTATTCATAGTTTAACTGAAATTATTCACTCTAAAAATCATTAATTTTTTACAAATATAAATGCTCTTTATAATTGATAAATTTAAATGCAAAACATGATCACATTAATAAAAAAAACAGATAGTTTTGTTCTTCAACATAGTTCAGAATGGCAAAATCCTGCTTTTTTCATTTGTGGGATTGTGGCTGCCCCCTTTTCCTCTGGCTATGCCATTCTTCATTTTTAATCAATTTTCTACTGAGTGTGTGTTGCAAGGCAAAGCTTCATTCATCAAGATATTTACAGTAGTTATAAGATCAGAAGTGCCTTATTAATTCATTTCTTTCTGGAGTGTTGGAAAGCCTTCTTTTCTTTTTTTTTTTAACATTTTAAAGTCAATACTTGAAAACAAAACCACCTTTTAAATAAAACAATCCTTCATATCACCATGGGTGACTGAATTTCTTTTGGAAATTATCGCCCTCCCTATAAACATTAGAATTTTTATGAGTCTTTTTAAGTGAAATGAAAGAAATTTAAAAGTATCCGTAGTTTTACTCTTTTCAATAGATGTGCTCAAAAGTTTCAAGTGTTTTTGTGGTATATGCATAATATGGTAAAAAAGCAGGTTACAAGGGTAGATTCAACCATCTCACCCTTCCCCTCCCCCTTTTACACCTCCCCATCCCACCCCCACCACACACACTCACACACTCCCCTCCAGTGGGTCCCTATTACCTTTAGGATCAAATACAAAATCTTCTGTTTGGTGTTCAACATCTTTCATAACCTAGCACCCTTCCTCCATCTAACTTTCCAGTCTTCTCACACCTTACCCTCTGCCACATACTCTTTGATCCAGTGACACCAGCCTCTTTGTGGTTTCATGACCAAGATGATCATCACTCCACTCCAAGTATTTTCTCTGACCACCCTTCCCCCTTCCCTCCCCATACCTAGAATGCTCTCCCTCCTTATCTCTGCCTCCTGGCTTCCTTTAAGTCCCAACTAAAGGCTTTCCCGACCTCTCTTAATTCTAGTGCCTTTCTTCTTTTAATTATTTCCTATTTATCCTGTATATGGTTTGTATATTTATTTGCTTGTCTCCACTGTAAAAATGTGAGAGCCTTGAGAGCAAGTCCTTTCTTTTGCCTTTTTTTTTTTTTGGTATCCCCAGCAAGTATTACAGCTCCTGGCACATAGTAGGGGCTTAATAAATGCTAATTGCCTGACTGATTGTAGGCATAAAGATAGTCTTTGTAATCCCTTTTATCCTCTCCTTGATAAAGTCTGGACTCTGACTTCTACTCCCATGTGTGTTTGTAGGTTTGATTAATGTTATAAATACCTATTTCTCTCAAAATTTCCATCTGGTATAACACAAGTTATCTGCCTTCCTTAATTAGAGTTTGTTTTGCTTAGGACTAATTTCAGAGCCTGAGGTTCAAGTGTTGTCTTCTCTTTCCATTCTTTCCTCCTTGTTTGTATAGTTTTCTATTTGTGCAACCTGGTTATGTGAGATAATTTTTTTCTCCACTCTTCCTCTGCCTTCTCCTACTCCTGCCAATGTATTCCTTTTTTTCCTCCTTTCTATTTTTCTTTTAAGTGCATCAGAATAGAAAAAAAATTTGCCTCTATATAATTGGCAACTCTATATAATCCCAATAATAATAATCTTCAAACAGGATGTATGCATTTCTCTATATTAGAATGTAGACAGCTTATTCTTGTTTAGTCTTTTATGATTGCTCAGTCATGTTTATCTTGTTATGTTCCTCTTGACCCTCGTGTTTATATTTTAAAAGTTTTTATTTAGCTCTGGTCTTTTTATGAGGAATGCTTGGAAGTTCTCTATTTCATTAATGATGCATTTACCCCCTGTAGGATTATTCTTTAGGATTATACTTATTTTATTATTGGTTAAGTCATTCTTGGTTGTAAGCCTATATGCTTTGTCTTCTGGAATATTGTATTCCCTGTATTCTATTGCTTTATAATGATGGCTGATAAATCCTATGTGGCTCCTTGGTGCTTAAATTCTTTGTTTCTAGCCTCTTGTAGTATTTTTTTATTTGACCTGGAATCTCTGAATTTTGGGTATAATGTTACTGGGAATGTTCATTTTGGTATTTCAGGAAGAGACTGGTATTTTTTTTTCTATTTTCACTTTGTCCTCTGGTTCTAAGAGATACAGACAGTTTTCTTTGATGATTTCTTGAACTATAATGCCTAGGTTCTTTATCTAGGTGGGGGTAAAAGTTGTTATAGCTTTCAGGTCCCTAGTGATTCTTAAATGAGCTCTCTTTGATTTGTTTTCTAAGCTTTCTGGTTGTTTTTTTTCTGTAAGATATCATACATTTTATTTTTTAATCTTTTGACTTTATTTTTTTAATATTTCTTATTGTTTCATGCAGTCAATAATTTCTATTTGGTCCATAGTAATTTTCAGGGGATTTATTGTTTAGGTAAGAGTACTACTTTTTGGTACTTGGTACTTCTTGGAGCAAGCTGCTGATTGTTTTTCCAGTTTTTTCTTCCATAGCACTCATTTCTTCTCCATTTTTTCCTATAATACTCTCATTTAATTTATAGAAGTAATTTTATTTTGATTTAAAAAAATCTTGCTTCATCTCTTCCATGAATTTTAGCTGAACTTGTAGCCAAACTACGTCTTTCTCTGAGGCTTTGCTTGTAGATATTTTGGGATGATTCTCTTCTTCTGGGTTTGTGTCTTGATTGTCTCTCACTGTGGTAGGATTTATTTCTTGTTGGCCTATTTATCCAGACTCCTGCTTTACTTCAGACTTTATATTAAAACCAGGCTATGTACTTCTGGAGGGAATTCTGGGCTAAGCTTTTGTCAACTTGGGTCCTGCTGCTCTTTCTTGGGATATTGAGTATTGTATTATTCCAGGATTGCATGGATAGCTTCACTTTAGGTCCTGCAAGCTTTCAGTATTCCAAAAGTGGTCTGATACAGGGCAAATTCTGATCATTGCCCTCCTGGCCTGAACTTTGCAAATTCCTGACCTTGGTTTGCACCTGAGCAATATACCTATGAACTTGTCCCTGGTTAGAGTTTCAGTAGAATGCTGCTGGATTTAGCTAATATCAGCCAGCTAGAAAGCGTTTATTGGTTTAGTGCAACAGAACTTTAGGTTCTCTTTTGGTTTTGGTTTTCTGCCCTACTATTTCTTTTTTTAAAAGAATAATTAATTTATTTTTAGTTTTCAACATTCACTTATATAAAATTTTGAGTTTTAAATTTTCTCTCCCTCCATCTCTTCCCCCTTCTCCAAGAAGGCATGCAATCTAGTATAGGCTCTACATAAGCATTCATATTAAACATATTTTCATATTAGTTATAATTTAAAGAAGAATTAGAAACTATGGGTGGAATCATGAGGAAGAAGAAACAAAACAAAACACAAAATAAAAAGAGAGCAAATAGTATGCTCTGATCTGCATGCAGACTCCGTAGTTCTTTCTCTGGATGTGGGTAGCATTTTCCATCATGAGTCTTTTGGAATTGCCTTAGATCCTTGCATTGCTGAGAAGAGCTAAGTCCATCAAAGTCAGACATCACACAATGTCACCATTCTCCTGGTATAATGATTTTGCTTACATTAAATAAAAAATTTTTGCACAAAGCCAATGCAACCAAAATTAAAAGGGAAGTGAAAACTGGGAAACAGTTTTTACAGCTAGTGTTTCTGATAAAGGCCTGATTTCCAAAATATGTGGAGTCAAATTTATAAGAATACAAGTCATTCCTCAACTGATAAATGGTCAAAGGATATGAACAGGCAGTCTTCAGAGGAAGAAATTAAAGCTATGTATAGTCATATAAAAAAAGTTCTGAATCACTATTGATCCACTACTCTATTTCTTAGCCAGTACCAAGTAGTTTTGATGATTCCTGCTTTATTATACAATTTAAGATCTGGTACAGGTATGCCCTACTTATTTCACTACTGACTTCATACTGGTCTGGAAACTAGAACTGAGAACTGGCTTCCCCGCTGGGGTCAAAGTCACATAACTGCCATTTGCTTTAGAACATGTCTCATGCTCAGTAAGTAACTTAGGGCTAAAACCAAGCCTTACCCTGGAAACTGAAAGGGGTGCAGGTCCCTCCTGAGTCTGTTTTCTTTTTCTGATCTGGAAGTGAATAGTTAGCAACAGAGATACCAATTGGCACCTATTCCTGAACTTTACACACATTTTGGCCCATTTGACCCCAAAGATTTGGGTCCTTTCCTTGCCCTGGTAAAATCCCCTGTGAGTATTGTTCCACACAGCTGTTCCTGGCTAGTTCCTATTCCAAGTGTCTTTAGACCTCTTTAAAATCTCCTAATGCCAATCCAGGCAGGAAAAATGACTGACTGTGACTTTTTCTTATATTTCCCAGTCAGGACTTGGTCTAGTAAGTTTTCTAGATCTTTGTGGGGAAGTTCTGAGGGAGAGTTTGGTTTCACTTCCTACTACTTTGACGTGTTGGCTCTTCCCACCTTTCTTGGTCACTTTTAAGGGGTAGATAGGCTTTAGCTTGCAATTACCTGCTTAGATCCTTCTCACCAACTACTGGTTACACAAGACTGTAATAAATAGAGAACAGTGAGTAAACTCATTTATTTAAGCAAAACAGCAAACAGAAATTGGAAATTTGCTATAGATTAGAATACATAAGAAAGTACACAAGAGTGAATGAATTCTTCTACTGGAAGATAGATAAGATATAGCCTAAACCCTGGGAGAGGCTCTGATCTCAATCAAGAAGAAATTTTTCAAATCTCTAGGGAAGCAAGCTAAAATTCAGGGAAATGTTGAAGAGCTGACTTCCCCTATTTGTCTACAGCTTCCAAAAGCATTCTCTCTTTTTCTTGGAAGTTCTGGCATTACATGTGTCTCTCTTCTAGGATGCTCTGGGGCTCTCTCTGCTTCCTATGCAGGTATACAGTGTCACATCAGCATTCTCTCCTCCAATTAGAAGTCATATCATAATTGAGCAGAGATCCAGGAGATCATTGTACATAATAGCAGCAATATTGTATGATGATCAGAGGTGAATGACTTAGCTATTCTCAGCAATGTAATGACATGAGACAGTTCCAAAGGACTTA
>CM053593.1:243017903-243135771 GCA_028646575.1 Pseudocheirus occidentalis | reverse complement strand
TCTGGGGCTCTCTCTGCTTCCTATGCAGGTATACAGTGTCACATCAGCATTCTCTCCTCCAATTAGAAGTCATATCATAATTGAGCAGAGATCCAGGAGATCATTGTACATAATAGCAGCAATATTGTATGATGATCAGAGGTGAATGACTTAGCTATTCTCAGCAATGTAATGACATGAGACAGTTCCAAAGGACTTATGATGAAATATGCTGTCCATTTCCAGAATAAGAACTGATGGAGTCTGAAGATCAAAGCAAACTTTTAAAATTTTATTTTTCTTATTTTTGGGGGGTTTGTGTTCTTTTTTGCAACATGGCTAATATGGAAATATATTTTGCTTGATTGCACATATATAATCTATATCAAGGTGCCTGCCTTCTTAAGGAGCAGGGAAGGAAGAGAGAAGGAACTTGGAACTCAAAAATTATTTTTAAAATGTTAAAAATTATTTTTACGTGTAATTGAGGGAAAATTCTGTTTTTTAAAAAAGTCATGTCACAAATGCAGCAGTACACAAAATGCCCCAGGCTTTGTTGGAAATTCCGTTTTACACACACACACACACACACACACACACACCCACACACACACACACACAGTCCAAGTAAATCCCAATAACAGAAGTCTTTCAGATAAGTGGGCTGCCTCCTTGTTTTATCCCAAATCTCCTTTTTTTTCCCTTTAACTACACCTACTAATATAACAACCTTCTTTTATCTTTGCTTCTTCCAAATCATACCCCTCCATTTTTCTTTCCATTGCTTTGCAGATGCCAGGAACATATAATTAGCACGATTCTCACACCGTCATTCCTGGAAGAGTTAATGTGCATTAGAAATCATTCCTTGAGGTTGTCTGAATTCCAAAGAATAGATCTGGGAAAGGAGAAGAAGGCGGAGCCCAGAAAGGGAATAGCCATGCAAAAGACTAACAGCTAAGAGATTTAATCATGTCAACATCTGGACAAATTTGTTTATACAGAACACTCTAAATAATGATGAAACTTTACCAGTAACCTAAAACTAGGGTGGTGTGGCCAGGTACTTGTTTATTTCAGCAGTTACTAGGTCATTTGTAAGCAACACTGCACCTGGCTAACCTCAGGGAAGACCTTAAAACAATATTCCAGATGCAAAATTAAGGCTAAAATAATAATAACAAAAGTATGAATTGGAAATGTAAATCTTTTTTTATTTGAAAGGACTCTGCTCTAGCCTAAATTAATTGTAGCATCAAAGCCTGGAAAACAGACACTAATATCTTTCTATTAGGATGCTTGCTCACCCACAAAAATTGCCTTTTAACTAGCATATGCATCTGATAGCGGCATGTCTCTGCACTGTTTCCTAAGAGATCTGTGTACTCAAAAAAGGATCTCACTGCAACTAATAATTCTTTTTTTTTCCTTTCCTGAAAGCTCCTTTCTTTCTGAAGATGACCACAATCTGTTCTTATGACACATCTGTCAGATTTAGATCATCATCCAACTTGGCAAGAAATGTTTTTATAGCTGACCTGGACTTAACAGAGTCTTGCTTTGCAATTACACACATTTCTTAAGATTTTGAAGTGGGTGATCAGGCCTCAGAAGGCCATTTACTGAAGCAAACGAAAAATCTTCCAGGTATTTTTGCAGATTTCTACTCCTGCTCTTGGGATAGGTAGGTGGCACAGGGGACAGAGTGCTGGGCCTGGAGTCCGGGAAGACTCATCTTCCTGAATCAAATCTGGCCTCAGACACTTAGTAGCTGCTTGACTGTGGCCAAATCACTCAACCCTGTTTGCCTCAGTTTCATCATCTGTAAAATGAGCTAGAGAAGAAAATGACAAACCACTCCAGTATCTGTGACCCAAATGGGGTCACAAAGTGTCAGACACGACTGAAAACTGAAGAACCTTCCCACTCTCTGTCACAAAGGCCCATCCCACAAGACCATGTTTTTTCTCCCTACAGGTCATCACCCAATTCCTGTGTGGCACTGCATGAACTAGGCAACCCAGAAGATAATAAGATCATGGACTTAGGGTTGGAAGGAACTTTAGAAATCACCAAGCCCAATCTCCTCATTTTATAGATGAGTAAATTGAGGCCTAGAGCTATTAAGTAACTTGCCTCAGGTTACATAGGTAGGAAGTGGGAAAGTCAGGATTCAATACATTTCTTTTCCCTAATTATTAGGATGGTGTAGCCACTGTTATAGGAATCAAACATTTAAACAGTTATAATAATTTCCCAAACTACCCCCTCAAACTTTGACTGAAACATCCTGGATCAATGGGCTAGCCTATCCTATTTTGAAAGCCTTTCAAATCTTTATTCTATTATTTACACAGCCCATTTCCTGTCTGCCACTAAGAAAAAAGCATTTTCTCTTGTTTTATCTGCATTGAAGATGGGGCCTGGGGGTGGGGAAAAAAGTTGGCTCAGTCCCCTCCTAATGTTCTATTCTATTTGAAATTCCAAAACATAAATGAATATAACACTATACCTCTCTTAGACTTGTATTATTTTTTTTTCTCAGTGCAAATGAAATGTTTGACTGCCCAAAGGTTCACAAATTGACTTTGTTATGGAGTTAAGCATATCCATGCACTGCCCAGCAGTTTTTCTGCAATCTATTTTACTTTCACTTTCCAAATGTCCTTTTCCTGGAGTTTACTGTACCAGCTAAATAAACATTCTCACTTCTTGATCTATGGTGCCACATTGGTCTCCACCTGCAGTGTGCTTTTGCAATGCTGCCCATTCTGGCTTTCACGTTTGGAATCCACAATACTAATTAGACCAGTTAAGGGTCTACAAAGGCAAAAATCTGTTGAAGTGTAGTCTCATTCATTTCTTTCAGAACAGCATGCAAGGAAGGTCCTGTCAGCTTTTGGACTAGGGACAGACTCTCAAAGGTTTGGCAGGAGAAATAGCCTGAGATGCCAACCTTCCTGGCCAAAGATTTCAGTCACAAAGAGTCCCAATTCAACTTATTCCCTTGAGGCAAACTTCAAAGTAAGAAGGAATCAAGGAATTATATAATGAAAATAAACTAAGGGGTAACATGCTTAATTTATGAGCTGACCAAAACATACTTCTCTCCCTGTATTTTATTTTCTCTCCCTGTATTTTAATCCAGGTTGGTAGGTGGTACGACGGATAGAGCCTTGGTCCTAGTGTCAGAAGACCTGAGTTCAATTGTGGCCTCACATAGGCTAGTAGTGTGACTTGAGGCAAATCACTTAACCTCACCCTGCCTCAGTTTTCTCAACTGTAAAGTGGGTATAATAGCAGTCCCTACCTTGCAGGGCTGTTGTGAGAATTAAATGTTATTTGTAAGTGTTATCTAAATACTTATTCCCCTTCTCCTTCTTCTTCCCTCCAAAGTTACCTCATAGAAACCACTCATCTATAAGCATAACAAAAGTGGTTTTAATGGTGGTCAATATTAATATTTTTCATAATCTGCAACAGCTAAAAGTTTATATTACTCAGGAACCTTGTTTTCTATTACCATATGCTGACTTTTCTATTTATCACATCATGTTTCAGGGCATTATAAAATCATATCATTTAAGATCAGTTCCTTTCCGTGATACAGAGTAATTAGAAAATAATTGTAGTCAAAATGGGAATATTAGCAAATTAACTCCAAACACAGACTGCATTTTCTTTAGGATGATTATAAAGTCATTTAATAGATTCCATACCCCAAGGGATTATTGATCTCCTCAATGTGGGTATTTCCACCAAAGACTTCGATGACTACACATTAACACCTGCCCATCCCATAAGTTTGTCTCATAGTTAATCATTATGCTGGAGACCTTGCTTGAAGTTTCCTAATATTCTGATTGCAGGGATACCAATGGAGAATAGACTATCCATTTGTTATCTTTCCCTCATTCTCATAATATGACTAGTATGCAGGCTTTTTGTCATTTTTTTAAAATTTAATTTAATTTTTTTGGTTACATTTTATGTTCCAGACTGTCTCCTTCCCATTGTCCCCACCCTGTGCTAGAGAAGGCCACCATCTGATACAGATTTATAAATATACGTAAAACCGTACTATGTATATTTCTGTTCATCAGGTCTGGGTAGATAACATTTTTTCACAGGTTCTTTGTAACTGATTTGAGTATTTAAAATACTCAGAATATCTTGGCTGCTCATAATTATTCTTCAAACAATAATACTGTTACTATATATAACATTCTCTTGTTTCTGCTCATTTCGCTTTTCATTATCTCATACAAGTCTTTCCATATTTTTCTAAAATCAACCAATTCATCATTTCTTGCCATATAGTAGTATTCCAGATCATGTATTTTATAAAACATATTTAACTACTTCTCTAGAATTTCTTATTTGTAATATATTGTAGCACACTCGTTTCCACCATATACATCTTCACTGCTGTATTAGCAAGCTCCCTAGCACACTCAAGATGGCCTATCAGCATAGGTTCTTTGATAAGCTTTGCTAAAGGAAAGACAACATTTAAAGGGGGTCAACTATCTTACTTTAACAAACCCCAAATTGAACTCATTATATTTCTTTGTAGTTTGAGTAAGTTTCATGTAGACAACATATTGTTGGATTTTATTTTTAAGACTGGAAAATTATAGTTTGAATCTGTATATAATAAAAACATTTCCTTAAGGGAAAGTTTAGAATCTACCAGAAGAGTACTTAGGAACTCACAATGAGTAGAAGTAAGGTCTTTTATCCTATTACCTTTGCAAGTTATTTAGTTCTTGACTTTCTTCTTTCCTAATGCTTTTCTAATTAATTGGGGGTTTCAGTTAGCATTTTGCATTTGGATTTGGATTGGAGAATATTGAATCTAGAGCCAGCAGACCTGTGTTTACATCCTTGCCCTTCCACTTATTACCTACATAAACCTGGGCAAGGTACTTCAATTCCCTTGTACCACACAGTCTTCGAAAGCTGTCTGGGACACTAAGGGATGGTCATTCAGCTAGCCTGTGTCAGAAGAAGCATTTGAACCCAAGTCTCTCTGCCTCCAATGCTAGTCACTCTGCCACCATACTGCCTCTCTTCCACTGGAAAATTATACTAAAATATCTAATAGCCAGAATGACCAGAGAACACATGATTTGTTTAATTTTCTGTTTACTTAAGGGCTAACTAGAAAACTTTTCCATATAAACCCTTAGTAAAAATCTTAGTAAAGTATTATTAATTCACTTCCAGCCATAGATAGTTAAGCACTGAGTATTACTGTATCTTCCTTTGATAATTCAGGCTCTATAAAGGGTTTTGAGTTTATTGTTCTTAAATTAATTAAGATCAGACAATATTATAGGAATAGAAAATATAGTAGATTGAGCTGAATCCATCTTTATCTCAAGGGTTTACCATGGAAGTTGTTTCCTATTTAAGCTAAGTCCCTGATTGGTTGTTTTCTTGTGATTTATTTTTTGTTTTTGTTTTTTTTTCTTTCAGAAACTACTTTGGAATAAAGTTGGACATATTTGACATTTATGTAAGATTTTAAGGTTTGAAAAGTATGTCACATGTTTTCTCACTTGAATTTCACTGCAACCCTGAGAAGCAGGTACTAGAAGGGTTTTCATCCCCATTTTACAGATGACACTGTTTAAGAGATGTTAAGGGACTTGTTCATGTTTACACAGTTACTAAGAGTGAGAAGCACGCCAGATTGCCTCAGATGGTCCATGCCTTCCATTGGGACTGATTCTCTAACCAAACCTCTTCATTTCACAAGTGAAGAAACTGACATAAAAAGAGATTATAGAACTTATACAAATTCACATAAGAAGTATGTTTATAAATATTAAAGCCAGAATTTGAACTTGAATCCTTAGATTGCAAATCCAGCAGACTTTCCACTATGTAGCTTCTCTTTACATTTACATATAGATTTATGAAGAGGGAATCTCTGTTTAATATGAGCACTTATTTGCTATTTATGCAACATACTCAGATCCCTAAATTCTTGTAGAGACTAGACATTTAACTATTAACCTAGGTCCCTGCTAGAACCTCTATCACCATGCCCAACAACTACCTCAGACCCTTCAGTGTCCTAGGATACTAAAGGCCAACTCTTTATTATTCATGCACCATAAAAACTAAAGACAGTGGGAAGAAGGGAATACAGGTAGCTCAGGGTGGGGATGATAGCTCTGCTACCAACTGAGAGGGAAAGTAGTCAGCCTGAAGACAAACCATAGCAGAGAACCACGGTAGATAAAAGCAACAGGTTTGGAATCAGGGAGACCTAAATTCAAATATAGCCTCAAACACTTGCTAGCTGGGTAAGCCAGGTTGACCCACTTAACCTTTGTCTGCCTTGGATGCCCCATCTGTAAAATGGAAATATCTCCTGGGTTGTTTTGAGGCTAAATGAGATAATATTTGTAAAGTGCTTTGCAAACCTTAAAGAAATATATATACTTACTATTATTATGTTTGAGAGCAATTTTCTTAAAACATTGACACTGCTATGCAAATGTCTCATATAAAATTGCAAATGTACTATTTTGTTTTGAAGTGCCAACATATTTTTTTTTGCTGAAATGTTTATTGTTTTTAAGTTGTTAACTTATCCTACAGCGCACAGTAAATATCCCAAACTTTCTCTTTCCTCAAATCAGCTCCCCACCTAGAACTTCCAGCAGATTGCTTAGCCTCCTACTTTATTAAAAAGATCCAGAGGATCAAATGTGAATTCCCTCCTCTCCTCTCTTCTCATCCTCAGAATAATAGTCACTTACTCTTTCTTCCATCTTTTTGGCCCCTGAGGAAGTAGCCCTACTCTCACTAAAATATTTGCACCTTGATTCCATCATCTGCTTTCAGAAAGGCTCTTGTTCCCACAATTATCTCCCTCTGACCTATCTTTAGACTTCTCCCCTACATGCCTACATGAACTTGCCTATGTACATGCTCAGTTCTGCTCTACTTTGATGAAACTCCTCTTCATCTTCTGCCTCCTCCTGCCTGCCCCACCCAGCAGGAACAGCTGCAGTAGTTGGGGAGAAAGAAGAGCCCTGTGGAATGAGCCTTGAAACAGAGCTTACTAAACTTCAGGGTGGAGACATATGGAAAGGGTTTTGGTGGAGGGAGCTGGATACAACACAGGAAAGTAAGTAAGGACCTGGTACAGAATGAACTTTTCAAGAAGAGAGAGAAAGAAAGATACAAAATTATTATTGGCACAGAGGCCGTGAGACTCAGATAGCAAAGTTGTGCTCTGAGGACAGGAGCTGGATTAAAAGGCTGATAGCAAGGGGTTTCTAGCAGCAAGAGCTGGGGTGAGAAATGGGCTTGTCTAAAAGTGGAATTAGTAAAAGCTACAGATACAGGTGGAAGTCTGGTGCCCTCCTTAGGTGTACTAAGCTTAAAGGATGTTTGAATCTGAGTGTCCAAAGTGCATCTCTTTTAATTCCTAACTTTTGGGCTTGCCTGCAAAGGTTTTTGGGTGGCTGCTTGGGCTTAGAAGGAGCTATGGGTGGAAAGAGATGTTTATGATGGTTGTATAATGAATTTGACTTTATTCCTTAATGCTAACTACTTGTGTATTCTTGGGCAAGTTACTAACATTCCTAGCCCTGTTTCTTCGATGTAACATGAGGGGAATAGCCTTTGAGGTCATGTCCAGATCTAAATCTGTGATCCAATGGTCCCTCCCCCTCTCTCTCCCTCTTTTTAAATTTTCTTATGAGTAAAATCCCTGCCATTATTGTGTGAAGGAATGAAAAGGAACTGAGTTTTCCAGTGGGGGTGGGTGCTGAGCCAGAGTCAGATTGGATAAATATACACTAACCCCTTAAATTATGTTAATTATGTTGATAAGCACTGCCACTTATAAAAGAGGAGGGGAATAGTGTTATGGGTAACTAGCTCTGAACGCCATAGAGGGATTGGTATTACTCGGGAGCACCTGTTGTTGGAGATAGAGTCCATAACCCATAGTGGGATTGCACTTAATCTTTGTCACAGAAAAAGTGCACACACACTTGGTCAGCAATGTACCATCCCACAAACTAAAATATCTTTCTTTCCCTGACCTTTCTGCTTCGTTATCTCACCTGTCTCCCACTTCACTGCTAAATTTCCTGAAAAAACTATACCTTCTCAGTTCCTTGTCAGTTAACTCCTCTCCCCATAGTCTAAAATTGCTTTCTGGAAGCTCATCTAAAGTCCAAGTGCAATGATTTATTTTTCATCCTCCTTGAAATTCTTGTAGCATTTCCCAGCATTGACCAGTCCTCTTCTTTTGAATCTTTTTTCCTCTCTTGGCTCTAGAGATATTACACTGTCTTAGTACTATTACTCCTTGTTTGCTTCACTGACTCTATACTGTTCCTAAACCCTTAGTGGGTGTTCCCCATGGGTCAGTCCTTGGCCTTCTCTCCTTATTTTCCTTGGCAATTTCATCATTCCCACCAGGCTCAATTAAATATCTATGCAGATAGATCCCATATTTTTATTCCTAGCCCTGACCTCTTGCCTGTGCTGCAAAACTACATCTACCACTGGCTGGAAGATATCTCCACATGGCTGTCCCACCAGCCCCTCAAAGTTAACATGTCTTAAGCTTATCTTTCTGCCTAAAACTGCACCTTCTATCTCAACCACAAAAGCTTCCATTCATCTATGTTCTGATTTTCAAAATTTTTATATTATCTTTGTCTTTTATTTCTAGCTTCTGCTCTCACATATTAGCAGTTACCAAGTCCTGTCAATATCTCCCCCATACCCTCCCCACCTCATAACATATAATCATAGATTAGGGCTGAATTGGAATTTAGCAGCCAATTAATCCAACATTCTCATTTTACAGATGGGAAAACTGAGTCCAGAAAGACAAAATAACTCTACCTCTTCAATTTCCCCACCCAGTATGCAACTGGAAAGCAATACTCATCTTTTTAGTCTAAGACTAAAGGTTAGTATGGATTTATTCAGAGTCTGTTTAGACTCTAGGCTCAGCCCCCACCCACTGGTAAGCTCAGACTTTGATCCTTTCAATGGAGTTCAATCACAAAAATATGGTATATATGGTAATATTCAGTTCTTTATTTACCATACTAATTCCTCATCCATAGATCTGGATGTCCTATTATTATTTTCATGGCTAAACTTAAAAAAGCTATCTCTATCTCCATTTCCTCTCCTCTGAATAATCTTCAATCTGGTTTCTGAACTTATTATTCTAATAAGACTGCCCTCTCCAAAGTTACCAGCTATCTCTTGATCTTCTTGAGTTCATTGAAACCTGTCTCTATAGATTATCCTCTTCTATATGTCTTCCTCACTAGGTTTTTGAGATACTGTTCTCTTCTGCTTCTCTTACCAGCATGACCACTCCTCAGTACTCTTGGCTGGATCTTCATCCAGGTCATGCCTACCATGGGTGCTCCGCAGTGTTCTGTCATGGGCTGTATTCTCTTTCCCTTCTTAGTCTATTAACTTCCAGAGGTTCAATGATCATAAGCAGATGATTCTCAGAACTGTTTCTCTAGCCCTAACCTCTCTTCTAACCTCCAGTTTTGCATTACCAGCTACTAGATGTTTCAAATTGGTTGTCCTATAGGCATCCTAAACTCAACATGTCCAAAACAGAATCTATCATTTTCTTCTCCCCAGACTCCTTATTATATTGAAAACACTGTGGATTATTATTTCTTTTCTCAATATTGTTTGAACCTAACTTTATGTGACTATAGATTATTTGAATCCAGAATGTCACTCTGATCTCAGTAACTCCAGGAATGCCAGAGATGACATGGAATTTTGGGTTCCCCTCCAGTCCTGGATCCACCCAAAATATTCTTGTTTTGGGTCCCCTCACCCAGGTCTTGTTTTGAATCTGTTCAAGCTTGTTTTGGGTTCCCTTTATTTTTTCTTTCACCCAAATTTTACTGAATGTTTACATTTACTGGTATCCATCTCAAGCTACATTGCATTCAAGTTACCCTTTAAATAAAGCTGTTTAACTGCATAATGTAGTTTGTGTTCAAGGTACTCTTGTCTGAATCATATTTAAACTTTCTTGAGCCTGGAGGAGAGGAAGATATACCTCCTTTCCAGGATCACTCTTCTCTGCAAAATGACCTAATAAATTTCTTTCTAAAACTATTTCAGATTTTGGGGGTTTGTTCTTATGAACAGCACCATCATCTTTTAAGTTACCCAGTCTCATAACCGTGGTGTCATTCATGACTCCTCACTCCTCACCCACCACATCCAATCTCTTGCTATTTCATTTTCTGCCTTCATGATACCTGTAGTACACACCTGTTCCATCCACCCACACATTTGTCACATAGTGCAGGCCCTCATCACCTTACACTTGGGCTACTGCAATAGCCTTCTGGTTGGTCTCCCTGTCTTAACATTAGTTTATCCTCCTCTCTGCTGCCAACGTGATCCTCCTAAAAGTGCAGGTCTGACCAGGTCACTATATCTACTCAATAAACTCCAATGCTTCTCTGTTCTCTGCAGGATCAAAGAGAAAATCATTTTATATAATTTGGTCCCTTCCTACCTTTCCAATTTTCTTATACCTTACTCCTCTCCACATACTTTATTGTCCAGTGGTGCTGCTGTTCTTGTCATTCCCCAAATGCAACTCTATTTCCATTCTCCATGCATTTGAATTGGTTGTTCTTCCCTTCCTGGGATGCTCTCTCTCTTCACTTCTGCCTCCTCACTTCCTTCAAGACAATTCAAATCCTGCCTTTTCAAGTTCCCTCCCCCTGCTCCTCACCCTACTGCTACTGCCTTCCTTCTGAGATCACTCCCCATCAACACTTCACGTATGCAGTTGTTTGCAAGTTGCCTAACCCAGTAAAATATGAGCTCTTTGAGGACAGTGGCTTTGTTGAACGTACAGTGCTTAATAAATGCTCATTGACTGACTAGATATCATTCTTTTGTTCAAAAATCTCCCCTGCTCCCTACTGAGTAGTTAAAATTCTGCTTACCATTCAGTCTTCCACAATCTTGGCAACACTCTCCACTGCCTGCCTTATCTCATATTACTTCTTTCACAAATTCTATGCTCCAACAGTGAACAAGTCCCCATCCCCCAAATAGGTCCTGCATTTTCCTGCTGCCTGCCTTTGCTTATACTTTTCTAAGCTTAGGATCTTATCACTTCTTTAAAATCCAACTCATGCTATGTCCCCATGGCAATTACTCTATTGATAATGACCTTCCTCCTTACATTGTTTTGGACTTCCCTAATATGCTTAACCTATATTATAGCTATCTTTGAAGATGTCTCTGAGAACAAAGATTATTATCTACAATTGGTACCATTTGCAGCACAGTGTGTTACACATAGTAGGCACTTCATAGCACACATCAAGGTTCAGGGTACTTAGAAATAAATCCAAATTGGAGATAATGAGGGTCACAATTATATTTCTTCTTTATTTAGGGTTTGAAACTTAATTGGTTGATAGACATAACTGGAAAGAACTTTGGAGATTAACTCCAACCCCTAAATTTTAAGGTGAGGAAACTGTCATCCAGAAGTCAAGTTAGCAAACAAATAAAGAGGATTGTAGTAGGACAGAATTCAAACTTAATTCCTCCAACCACAAATTCATTTACTTATTAGGTGTTTACTGTGGCCATTCATCGTGATAAGTGCTGAGGAAACAAAGAAAAGCAGATGGGTCCTGCCCTCAAGGAGCTCAGCACTCTTTTTACTACTTCAAACTAACGTGTTTCTTGTTTGAACATTAAAATTTTGTTTTTATTGACAAATTTGCTTGCACTTTCAAATTCCTTAGTTTTCCCTAATTACTACAGTGGAAGTTAGTATAAAAATATTTACAAGAAAGATCTGTGATTTCATCAGAATGTGGAACTCCCACTATCAATGCTGATATTAATCCTTCTGTTATTTAGGACTGAGAGTCTAGGAAATGGCCTAAGGCACATGGAAGTTAAATTACTTGCCTAGGCTGAATATAGTGTCTGAAGAAAGATGTGGAGTTGATCAATAGCATTTAAGTGCCTACTGTGTGCCAAGCCATTGTGCTAAGCATAGGTCTGCCCAATTCCACGCCCAGTATTCTATCCTCTATGCCAAGTTGCTTCTGGGAAAATCCTGGGAAATAAATAGGTGCTATCATTATTATTGTCATTTTATAGATGAGGAAACTGAGGCAGTGGTTAATTTTCATAGTAACAAATTCAAATAACAAAAGAAACATAATTTGTAGTACACTCTTGTGTTATGAAGCAACAATGCAGAATGCTGCAGATGGGAGATTTATGAATAGATTCCCGATCTGATTTGATGGAACACCCAGCCTGCTTTAAACCATGGCATAAGGAGTTATGGGTCAACTGGAAAATTTTAAAACTGGTCTTTCTTCCTTTCTTCTATGTGTTAGTATAGTATATATTATATCTATATGTGTGTGTGTGTGTGTGTGTGTGTGTATGTGCATGTGCATTGACTTCTTGTTGACTAGGAATCCATTGTTATAGGATTGATGTTCATATAGAATATACACAAATGTTTCTAGATAGTAATGTATGTCAATGTATATTATATAACATGTCATGTTATATATGTATGCTTTATATGATATATATAGATGCTCATTTAGAATATACATTTCTATATATGAAAACATGTATAAGGATATCACCTTTAATGATGGATTCTAGACCAATAGGAAGTCAACTTTTATTTCACATCATCAATACTGATGACAATTAGTCTCTGATGGTTTTTCATTCCAACTGAATGTATACAATAGTCTAAGACAAATAAAGTAGATGGATCTGCTGTGTGTTCACTAATGTTATACCTTTTTCTTTGTATTGTCCTTTAGATTTGAATTCTGTGGAATATAATTAGAGAAGCATTTGTTTAGATCTTAAATGAGAAGATAATCAACTTCTATCATGTCTCTAAAATCACAGAATAAATAAGAAAATGAAAGCAAGAATGGGCCTATATATTTTAATTTAATAGCCATTTGTTCTTTGATATTCAAAAGAGATAAGTAGTTACTTATATTATTCAAATCCTTCTTTCAATAATTACTGGATGTGTGTAGAACCTTAGAAAAGTCTCTTGATCTCTCTTTTTCTCCTTAAAATGGGGACATAAACGTACCTAAATAAATCACAGGGTTGTTGTGAAGACCAATGTCTATAAATGATGTCTATAAAGCTCTTTGCAAACATTAAGGTGCTACAGAGTCAATTATTAAATCATTAAGAAGTATTTCAGGTTTGTGAAGGCTTCAGTGACCTTAAGGATAATGCAACATTGTAGCACCCTGGCCTAATTCTATAGTAATGAACACTAACACAGTACCCCCTAGTGGTCGGGGAGAAAGGACACAGTTTCCCAGCTCAGGGACTTTCTCATATAGAACGGCAGGATGGTGGCTAGGTTACCAGCAGAAATTTGGTCTGAGAAAACAAAAAAACCTTCCATTTACCTTCTTTCAGTTCTTTAGCTGGCTCCCTGTAGTGGGAATTCTGTTTTCCTGTGACTGGGAATAATCATCCCTGAATGTAGCTTTTGTATCCAGTACCTTTCTAGCTTCTAAGAACCCCACTTGGGGATAAAGGGCTATTTTGGATAGAAAATACTGTGGTATCCCTTTCTTAGGCAATCTTCATCTGAGTACACCAGAACAGCTAGTATTTATATAGTTTTTAAGCTTTAAAGCTTGCAATGTACTTTTCAAAAGTTATCTCAATGAGCCTCAAAATAACCTGGGAGGTAGGTGTTCATTATTATCTCTATTTTACAGTTGAGGAAACTGAGGCAAATAGAGGTTAAGTGACTTGCCCAGAATCATACACGTAAGACTCTGAGGCTGAATTTGAAGTAAGATCTTCCTGTGTTGAGGTCCTGTACTTTATGTACTATACAACCTAGCTTGTTTTTAAAAAAGAGAAATATGTGGGGTTAAGCAAGTTCTTTGTGAGGAATGAACATGGTAAAAATGGTAGGGAAGGCCTGGGTTCAAATTCAGACAACATTTCACTGTGTTACCTCTCTGAGCCTCAATCTACTTTACAAAGATGTAAGGATCAAATGTGACAATATTAGTGTTTTACCAGCCTTAAAGCACTGTTCATGTGAGTTTGCAAGTGTAGATAAAAATATTTGTGATATTACACACAGCACTTTTGAATATTGCATGCTTAGTAAGCTAAGTAAAACAATGTTATCAATGATCGCAATTAACACCATCCATCTCAGGAACTTTTCTCTGTGATGAGAGGAGTCTTTTACATACATGTCTAATGGGATGACCAATGGGCAACCAGAGCACTTTATTGGTGCATTCAGGATGTAAGAAATAAGGAAGAGCCTTCAAGCATGTTGGGTGAACTTCCTATGGAAAAACCTGTACAAGAGCTGCACAGGATAGGCAACTATGGATAAGGTGGGATCTACCACTGTTTAATTGATGACATCCATTTAGTATCTGAGAGATGGGAGTTGGGGTTCAAGGGGTGCTGGGGTGTATGCGTGTTCAAAGCACTTCAAATTCTTACTGTAGACCTCACTGTGACATGGAGGAAAGACTAAGTTCTTCAAGACTTTCTTAGGAAGGCACAGTGATGGGTTCTTCCACACCAGCAAAGCTTTAACTAAGACCCAGTGAGAGACCGTATGTCATCCATTGTCCAAAGGCCAGTCTAGTTAAGTTCAGGACCATTCATCCTTATATGTTCAGACACCAGGTAATAAATCTTTCTGACCACAGTAACTCACCAAGAATGTCTACAATGTCTTGGAGGGGCAATAAATTGTGCTGTGGATGAAACTGGATCCTTTAAATATTTCATTATCTGATAGCTAGAAGCCAATGGTGGGCTTGGGTCAGAGGAAAATGTTGAGATTCTGAGCTACCACCACCAAAAAACAAAATAAGAGCCCACCCCCTAAAAAAACCCAACTTTTGAAGGGGCTCTTTCTCCTTTGAGATCAGTCAAATAAGAAGTCTTCTGAGAGATACCATCTCTTCTCATTGACCTGGGGTTAGGAAATCTGGATTACTAATTATGTGACCTTAGGCAAATCACTTAATTGCTACTAGGTTCAGCTTCCTCATCTAAAAATAGTACTCATAATACATGTAGCATGTACCTCATATTTATTGTTAATGTGAATTATTATTATTATGAATAATTATGACTAGTCACAAAAAAGATGTCTGAAAATGAGAATGAACAGGTTTTTTTCTTAGCTTGGTTTGATATAATTTGACAAAAAACTAAAATGATTTTGTCTTCTAGTATAAATGTATATAGCTTAGGTCCTCGCTACCTTAAAAACAACAACAAAAATATCTCTTTTCTTTATTTGTACAGACTCCTGGCAATGAAGTTTCATGGTGCTGGTTACATTCCCAGTCTCCAGATTCTATGGCCATAATATTGACTGTGGCATATTTTCCAGGGGATCCTTCATGAATGATCCTTTGCTTATCTGGCCTAGGGAGATCCCCTAATTTGCTCCAGGTCACAACATAAACAATTTATTTCTGAAGTGTTTTACTGTATCTAGGCTGGCCATTGCCTTTTCTAGTGCATGCATTTTAATTGTTATTCTTTTGTATTTCCACCTGGAAGTAATTTTCAGCACAAAAAATGTAAATTTAGAAACCCAACATATTAATAAATAAAACTATTTTACTCTTTTAGAGGCAATGTCAGTACAGAGATCACAGAAATTCCTAGAACATCTAATATCTTCTGCAACAATTAAAATAGAAACAAGGCACACTCTAAATTTAGAGACAGCACACTAAAAAGCTGAAATTTTGCAGGCAAGAAAACCTTTTATTTTAAACCATTAAAAGAACCAAAAATAGTCAGCAGGTGGCCACAAGTATCCATGTTTCATTAAAATCACATAAAACCTAAGTACAAAAGCACCACTGATTATTGCTCTAGAAAAACTGCATGAAAAATTCAAATATGCACAGTAAAAACACCACCGTCTGCACAGGACTAATTTTCAAAGCAAGTGCGTGGAATGCTGATCCAATTTTACACACGGCTTCCAATATTCAACTGATGTTCATATTACTTTGGGGGTCGGGGGTCGCTTCCAAAAAGCATTGTTATGAGAAGGGAAAATATTCATCGATATACATTTTTTAATATGCTGCCTATCATAGTCCTAGAAAATTAGCATTTACAAAATACTTGATAAAAATATCTTTTAAAAGTTGTCCCGAGAGGTACATAAAATCCACCCCCAATTTTCGTGATAATTCATTCTCCCTTGTCACCTACAGATTCAGTTTTCCGTGCCTGTGGAAAGGAAAGGAAAAAAAAAAAACAAAAAGAGAAGAAGGCCGTTACTAACCAGTCTCAGACCCCAGACAGATAGCCACCCCACTGACACAACATTGGCTTTTTTTTTTTTTTAAGCATCCCTCCTTAAGCAGCTCCACTGCAAAGCCTATGTCCATTGTAGGTGCTCCACAGACAAGACAGGCATACATACCCGCAAACACACTTTTCTTTGTTTATCGGTCTCTGCTTTTCAGAAAGCCACAGAAGCCTTCCTTACCTGCAAGCTTCCACTGTTCATAATGAAAAGCAGCACACTACTATCTGATTCTAGCCACTGCACACAGGCAGACATTCTCTACCGTACCCTTAACTTTCACTGTTTCAATCTGCCCCTTTACTGACAGTGTGCTGGGTGGGGCACCTCGGGATGTTGAAACACTAACAGTTGAGCGATAGATGCGAATCTGCAATAACATCATGGGCAATAAAGAGAAACATTATGAACATGCTATCAATGGCTTGGATTCCTGAATCAATTTGAAAATGCACTGAGTCAATCAGCGGGAGGCATTGACAGAAAGTACCTCTTCGGCTTTAGTTTCACCATTTTCAGACGGTGTAGTACCTTCCTTTCCAGATTCCTGCTTCTCATCCTTCTTCCCCTTAGCGCCTTTGTTAGCCTTTGTTCCAGGTTCCTTCTACCAGAAAGGATCAGAACACAGAAAGATAGAGAGTCATTAGAAGTGATAAGACATTCGCTAGTACCAATTAGTCTCCTAAAAAACCCTTGAGGAGCCATAGCGGTGAAGGCTTTCATGACGTGGCTGTCGTGTCTGCTGCTTATTAATATCCAATGAAAGCCTTTCACCAGATTAAAACAAACAGCCCTGTAACCCTGGGCTCCACAGGGAAAATGCACTAAAACAGTGGTTCTCAACCTTCCTAATGCTGCGACCCTTTAATACTAGTATGTGGGCAGACCTGCCTGGAGACGGATAGAGGAGCAATGTCTTGGTTCCTAAGATCATCAGAAATATGTTTTCTGATGGTCTTAGGTGACCCCTGTGATTGGGTCATTCAACTCCCAAAGGGGTCATGACCCACAGGTTGAGAACCACTGCACTAAAAGGAGCTCTAATTTTCCCTCCCAGTGTGGGAACTCTCTTTGCTGGCACACACACTAATCCACATCTGACTTCATTTGTTCCTCATCTCTGGATTGCCTTCACCTTGGCCTTTTAGGATCCCCAGCTCCCTTCAAAGGTCAGACCCTTTCCAGAAGGTTTTATTGACTTGTTAGTGCTCCCTTGCCTTGAAATTACTTGTTTTTTCTACACCTTTTTTTAATCCATAAATTAGAAAAATACTTTTTTTCCTTTCCCTTCCCCCAAGAAAATATAAATCCTCTGAAGGTAGGAAATGGTTTGTTTTTGCTTTTGTATTCACAGTAACTAGCACAATACTCAATACCAGTAGGTGCTTAGGAAATGATTGCTAAATATAATTTAGTTAATAACTCCTAGGAAGTTGCCTGAGGTCCAGGTGAGTTACCAAAGGTGACATAATTAGTGTCAGAGGATAAGACTTGAACATAGGTCTTCCTGCCTCCAAGGTCAGCATTCTATCCACAGTCCCACAATGCCTCTATCCCAGTAAAAAAAATCCACTGGAGCTTGGCTTATCAAAAATACTTTTCCTCTTTTTCTGAAAGGCCAATGATTTTGCTCATTTGCTTGCTCTCCTTACTGGAGAATATATACCACTGATGTTAAGAGTGAATGCTACTTAGCAAGAAGAACATCCAATGTCTGACAAAGGGGTCAAGGCATAGAACTGTGCCAACTGCCTCACTGTAGGCCTGGAGATTTGATAGAAAACAAAATTTGGAAAGGTGGCTTGGGGAGCTGTTATAGAGAAGGGTCACCACAGTTGGTACAGCCATTAATTTCAATTAAATAGTGCACAGGGTGAAATGTGAGGCAGGCAGCAAGGGATTGAATTTAAGAACTCAGGTGAAAAGATGCTATTTTTAAGATCAAGCACCAGGAATGAATTTTTGCTGCTTCAAAAATTCGCCTGGAACTCTGGGACAGAGACAACTCATAAGATCACAAGGATTCAGAGCAGGAAAGGACCTCAGAGATCATCTAGTACCAGCCCCCTCATTTTTCAGAGAACTCGGGTTCAGGAATCGGTCCAAGGTCACATAGGCAATAAATAGCAGAGCAAGGATTCAGATGGGAAGTTATTTTGACTCTAAACACCAGTACTTTCCCCACTATACCATACTTGGGAAAAATCAAATAACTACACAGCAAAATGTCAAACTTTGAGCCAACAATGAAGGCTAGGATTGGCATAGAGCAAAAAGGCCTTTTGGGGCTCACACACCTGGATAGGCCTATATCCTATCAGTTACATGCAAGGCAATATGACCCTTGGGTCATCCAGCTTTGTTGCCAACAGCATACTCAGAGACCATTCAGCTCCTCTAGGCTTGAAATGAAGCGTATTTAAACTAGGTCCTCTGCCAGAATGGCTCTCAGAGCACCTGCCTTGGCAAAGCTGGATGCCCAGGAGCACAGTGAGCCCTCCTATTTCCATTTTACTTAAGAGAAAAATGCCCTCTTTGTAGACCACAAACTACACATATTAATTTTTTTGAGGATGTATCTATTTGGCAATGATAGTGTTCTAGCTAGTTCATTTAGCAACCCCTCAGCCTGACCTTTCCCAGGAAATGGAGTTAGAGAGAGGATTATTATTCATGTATTTATTCAAAAATAACCCCCCCACCCACCAACCAAGAGGGAAAAAAAAAGCACCTCTTACCTTAGTGGTTTTTCTTGGTTTTGGTTCAGGTTTTGGTGGCGCAGGTTTCTGTAAAGACATTTTTAATCATGCAAATACTTTAAAAAAGTCAAACACTGAATTCCTTTGCCACTGTAATGCACAAAAGAATGCAGAAAAGTAGATGACTCCCTAAGGTCTGTAATGTGATAGCTCTTAGTCTTACTATTCCAAACACCTGTTCATATGGAACAGGTCTCCTCTAACCAGAGTGGCCCAAACCAGGCTCAGCAGAAATCTGATTCATCTTTAAAGTGTTTTGTCCTATTCTGAGCAGTAGGCATATTAGAAAGACCTAGAGAAGCATTGTTATTTTGGACTTCTATTAAATGTATTTCAAGTGAGATGCAAAAGTTAACAACCTTAGCACCATGGAGAATAGTTTTTTGGGTATTTGTCTAATCTTGCCATTTTAGGGTTTCTCTTTATTTCTTTTTATCACAGTACATCAGTGAGTATAATGTCACAGATACTTAAAATGATGTGAAATGCCCAATTCAAGGCCTGCAGTCTGACTGAGTGGTTAGGCTAGACTTATCCCTGAAATCATAAGGAAATCTTAAGCAAAGCCCAACCAATAAGAAAGAAGGTAGTTTATGAAATATTTCATAATTATTTCTAAATAGTGTCATACATGAAGTAGAACTAAACTTATCCCAATTTATGTTGCCTGAAATATCAGTTCAAGTTGGGTGGAAACTTTCACATTTATCCAACCCCTGTCTCTACCACAGGCAGACAGGAAGCTCCACCTTATGATGGTACAGCTCTAGGATATTATTGTACTAAGGTGAGAAGCAGCAGAGTATAGCAAATAGACAACAAGGTGGCATCATGAAAGACACCTGGACTTGGAATCAGGAAGACCTGAGTTCAGATCATGTAGATTTGATGAAATTCAATTCCTTCTCCTTCCTCAAAGAAAATGTAAATTCTTTGAAGATAAGAAATGATTTGTTTTTGCTTTTGTATTCACAGCACAATGCTCAATACTAGTAGGTGCTTAGGAAATGACTGCTGTGTTACCCAGGGCAAAGCATCTAACTTCTGTCTGCCTCAGTTTCCTCATCTGTAAAGTAAGAATAATAAGAAGATCTACCTCCTAGGGTTGCTGTGAGAATAAAAAGAGATAATGCAAACTTTAAAATATCATATAAGTATTATTATTATTATTAATTTTTTGCAGCTAGCCTTGGAGTCCAGGACACCTAGGAGTTCAAGTCTGGCCTCTGACACTTACTAGCTGTAAGACCCTAAACAAGTCACTTACCTTGTCAGTGTCCCAGACAACTTAAGGCAATGAGGTACAGAACACCTGTACAGGTACAGAACTGTACCACACCAATTGTATTAACATCATCTCTTGTTAATTAACTTCCTACCCCCAAATTAAGAAAGTCAGAAAAAGCTCACTGAAGGGAAGCAATAACACCAGTTGCTCTGCTTTTCTTTCTCTTCTAGTCCTTTACAGGTCTCCATAAATAAACACCTGCTAGTTCTGCTGCCCCGCCTTCTTCCAAAGAGGCCCTGCCGTCAGCAGACAAGGGCCCAGCTTCCCCAGATGCCTTTTTAGCTTAGAGACAAAACAGGCATACTGAGGTCATTAGGGAAGGATGATGAGATTTTCAACCCCTAATTCTCTGCAGTAATGAAAGCACAAAAGGTTGGCTATGAAAGAATATGGTTTGAAAATTGATCCTGCCACTATACCCCAGAACTGGCCTCAGGTAGTGGTAGGAAAGGCCAAACCCCAAATAAGGACTGGGCAGGGTATTGAAAGGTTCCTGGACTCTAATACTGCTCTGCCTAGCTGTGCAATCTCAAGCAGGTTATCTATGGACCTCAGAGCCACTCTGGGTCCAACAGCTTCTTCATCTGTACAATCAAAACATATAATATGTATACAAGTATATAATATAATATTTTCATATCATATCATGTCATATATAGAAAGTATTTAAGCCCCTCTCCCAACATTTCCAGGTAACATGGATTTCAGGTACCCATCTGTCTGCTTTCAGTGTCCAAAACATACAGTGAAACTACAGACAATTTAAGTTTAGAAGAGCTCAGATTTCTAAAGTGGTCTACCAGCCAAAGAATGGGCCTTGAAGAGCCAGGGACATTTTAATCAAAGGCCTCAAGCCTTTGGGTATAATGGATGGTATGGAACAAGGAGGAAGAACTAGTCTCAAGGCCTCACAGGTCCCTTCTCAGTTCTAAGTCTTGTATCCTGTGTGCCTGTCCCCAAAGGCAGAACAGTAAGTTAGAATGGGAAGGTGCTCCCAAGTCCAGAAGTTCTGTACTTTAGACTAGAGACTCCAGACACAGTTAACTCATCTGCTCTCCTATTATGTTCTGTAAATGACATCATGTCTGGACTTAGCTTTCAAGGGTCAATTCAATGGGAATGCACAAGAGTGACTGAACTCTGACTCCATATGTAATCCTAGTGACCCCAGAGATGAAGTTCTGCCCAAGAATGACATGGATTGTTATAAATCAGGGAAAGGAAGGGGCATGCAGCTCTGCACTCATGTATGTGATAGCATGTGCATGTGCTACTGATTCCTAGTCACCAAAAACCTTATTATTTATTTTCTTTAAAATAAGACATAAAAATCTGCAGACAAAACTAGCTACAGAGTCACTGAATAGAATACCTTGCTGTGTTATCTGTTGTTAAAATTAAGATAATATTAACTTTACTTTTTGAGCCTTTGTTAAAGGTGTGAGAAAAAGGGGAAAATTATTCACTGGGTCTCCTCCCTCATCCAATATGAGGTCAGGAATAATGCAATGCAGTGCAACAGCTGTTGGAGAAAACCTGCCCTTTTCCTGCCACTCTCCTCCTTATTCCACACTCAGACCTTCTCCCTTTACCCTAGCCTTCATTTTGCTCTCTCTACTGGTTCTACAAAAACTCATTTTCCTCCACCTTTTTTTTTTTTTAAAGGGGAGGGTACAGGTCTGTGATTTTTTTGTCTATTGGGAGAATTTCTGGTGTGGAAACTGCTCCTTTCACTGCAGATAAGCAATTTATATCCTGCCTGTGTTAAAAAGAGGTTAAGATTACCCAACTAGTATGTCAGAGGCAGGACTCAAACCTAACACTTTCTAACCTCTAAGGCTAGTCCTCCATGCACTATGCTCTGTTGCAGCTCACTCCTTTTCAGAGTGGCTGGTTAATCTGAGACACACAGAGGTTCTTTTATTCACACCCTAACTGTGTTTTCAATTTGGTCCTAATATCATTTTCTGATTTGGTGCCCACCTCTTATTGTAGAACAGAAATAGATATGTGCCCTAGTGTGAAAGCCCTAGGCCTAGAGGGTCAAAATCAGCATAAACCCCGGCACTGGGGACTCTTGTTTACCCCCTGCCGTTCTGTCCCTCCTGCCTACCCCTGCTCTAAACTATTTCAAGGATCCTCCCAGGCCTTGGGGCCCCATGTGGCCTTCTAAATCTTTGGGGATGACCTTTTGATTGAGTCCAAGTTTTATAGAACGAATCTTTTTATTAAGGGGATTTATTCTGTGAAGTTTGGATTCAATCAAAGGGTTACAGTTGAGGTCCTAGAAGGTCACATGCGGCCTTGAGGTCACAGGCCCCCACCCCTGTCCCAGACTATACTCAGTATAGTATAAAAGAGCGGTAAGGAACCTTAGAAATCACCTGGTCCAGGGGTTTGTAATCTTTTTTTTATTAGAGACCCCTTTACCACTCTAGTGAAACATACAGACCCCTTCTCAGAATGCTGTTAAAATGCCTAGAAATACTTAAAGATTTACATAGGAAACCAATTATATTGAAATACAGTTATCAAAATACTTAAAAAAAAAAGTTCACAGGCCCTCAGGCTAAGAGCCCCTGACCTCCTATACAGATAAAGAGAACTGATGGGCTGCCCAAAGGGGCTTTGAAGTCCATAGAACTCAAATGACCTGCAGCTAGTCAAGCAGAGCAATCCTAGAATCCAGGCTCTTCCCAGGACTCTATCTACGCTGCCCAAGCTCCATGTTAGATTTGGCCCCTCCAACCTCTGCCTAAGGTCAATCCTGGGGTCTAGTGGTAGGAACCATACTGAAACTGCAGTGAAAGTAGAAAGGAATAAGCTAACAGGATCAGACTGCTGGCCACAATGGGAACAGCAGTGTTCTCCCATCATGGGCTTCCCTCCCCAGTTAAGGCTAGCCTTTCTCTCCAATCTGGTGTACCCTATGATGTGTATCTAGGTGGAATAATGGGAGCCCTACTTGTTACCAAGCCTCATGGCTCTTAAGCTAGGTGAAGTACTCCCTGACCATTTCTGGAATTCCTCCCAACACTGAAGATTACCAATCTTTCCATATCTTAATCAGGGAGAGGCAGAGAGGTGGACTTCTTGCCAATGATATCACATCATTAAGTAGGACTCAGATGCCAAAAGAACACCTAATATTTCTTTCCATTGGTGACTGGTGATTTAATTATCTCGTATAACTCCATGCTGTCACATTTCATTGGTGCCTTTGATACAGTAAAGCTGCTTTAGATCTCTCCATTAAATTATAAGCTCCTTGAGGACAGGGACTGTCTTTTGCCTCTTTCTGTATCCTTAGCACTTAACACAGTGCTTAGCACATAGTAGGTGCTTAATAAACATTTACTGATGGATTGATTGGAGGCACCGGTGAAACATGACTGAATAGTTGTGACACCAGTTATTTTAAAACAGAAAAAGGGATCAAGGGAAACATCACCTTACCATTCCTTTCAACAGCAACGTCACTGACTTGCTCTGGAATGGGGGATCATGTGCCCACAGGGACTACCCCAAGGGGCTTTATAAAATACTTACAGCTGACAATCTTGCAGACCGTCTTGTGGGCTAGAAAGAAAACAAATATTTGAGTTGTATCACATCGAATCATAACAAAATACCAAAGCAAAAAAAAAAAATCCCCCTAATTCTAACCTTTCAGATGTCTTTTTTTGTGATTAGTCATAATAATAATAATAATAACCCCTACCTTTGTGTAGTGCTCTATGTTTCTATAACATCAACTCTGTGAGGTAGATAGGGCAAGAATTAGAATTCCCATTTTGTTGATGAGGAAATTAAAGATCAAAGCAGGTAAGAGAGTCGGCCAAGCTCACACAGCTGGTAAACAAGGTCCCCTGACTCCAGGACTTTTTGTAACAACAGCCAGACTGGGATACTCAAGATGACTGCTAGCACAGTTTCTTACATCTGCTCTACTGGGAAAGATAGCTGTTTAAGGGGTCAACAATCTTCTAAAATTTACATTTACAAGTTCAAGGGAAAAATCAGCACCCTGAACTTCAGAGAAAATACAAGCAGAGGAACAAAGATCAACAGACAGGGTTCTGACTGCTTGAATCAACTATACAATTTACATACATCCCTGGATTGAGAGAGCCTTTACATCTGACCAGGCAGAGAGCCCAAACACACAGCCACTCAGCTCAACCAGAGCATCACAAGAACCTTATCATAAGTGAGCCCCCAAAACAAAATACATACTCTTGTCAGAGCCAGACGGCATCACAACCCTCATGACTCAGTGCCTAATTAGAAATTAGCAAAAGGTGTGAAAGCCTTCTTACAAACAAGCCTCCTCTAAGCAAGCTTACCTTAATGGGCTCCACATGAGGCCTATTAATGGGTGGGGAAGATCTTATATCCCATTAACATTACACCTATCAATCACATAGTGTCAATAAACAATTCAATAATTCAGTGAACATTTATTAAGTACCTATTATGTGCTAGGCACATAGTACTGAGCACTGGAGTTACAAATAAGGAAAAGAAAGACAGTACCAACACTCAGAAGAATTTATAAATGGGGGAAGAAGACATTGTACAAAGGAAGCTAGAGGGGGAAGGTCCAGAATAGAGAGAGGGTGGGGGGGGGAAGCAATGCAGGGGCATTATTTTCCATGGAGTCCAAACCAAGCAGGGCTACCGATGTAAAGAGTCTCTTTTTAGAATTTTAAAAGTGTCAAGCTCTTCATATATCAGAGATAATACAAAAGGAAGTAGGAAAAAAGACATACATGTATTGCTGGAAGAAACAGGTTTGGTTCTCTCAATTTAGGGTAAAGTTAGGGAAAGAAAAAGAAAAGAGAGAAATTTAATGTATTGCCATAAACTATGGTCAATACTGCTGGGAATACAGTGTAAGACGACCGAGGTACTTTTACAAAAACTAGCTCTCATCTTCCTCCTCTCTTTGCAGAGGTGGGAGGACAATGGGTGTGAAATATTGCATATATTGCCACACAGGACTGATCTATTGATTTGTTTGCCTAAATGATTTTTTCCTCTTCTTTTAAAAGTTTTTGTTACAAAGGATAAGCTCACTGCATGGGAGGAAATATATTTAGAAATGAAAATTATATAAAAACAAAAAATATCAATAAAAATAAGATAAAAACACAGGTCCCCATTGTCATTCTATTTCTTTAAAAGGAACTAACTTCAGTTAATACATGAACAAACTTGTTTCATTTAGAAACAAATGCAAATATTTGTAGAGGACCAGATGAGACTGCAATTCCCCTTTTTGTTACTATGCTATTACAGAAGAGAACTGATAAGGATGCTAAGCAATTTTTTTTTTTTTTTACAGTTTCAGTTCGTCTTTGAGAAGTTAACCAGTTGCAGGTTGAACTGACACTACTTGCCAATTCAAACATCTTCAGTGACTCTCCATTGGCCATAGAATAAACTATAAACTCCTTAGCCTCTCATTTAAAACCTTCCACAATCTGGCTGCCAATCTAATTTCCAGAAATTTCATATTACTTCCTTTCACGCAGAGTTGTACAGAGTGTGAGAATTCTTGCCTGAGGCAAATTCAGTTCGGTGAGGGTGGTAGAAGTACAGACAATAGTATGTTTTGGTAAAGTTTTGCAAGGAGATGATACAGTTCGACCTTGAAAGAGCCTGTACTACTGTGGAGAATGGGGGAGGTGAGCTCCCATAAAGGGGAAATCATGGCAATACAACTCCAAAGTGAATGGTTGGCAAAGGAATGTGAGGGTAAGGTGCAGGGAAATGATAGAACGAGAAATGTACCCTCTCTCATGCTTTGTATCAGTTGACCCCCATTTCTGGAATTCATTCCTTTCTCTCTTTGGCCTCTTAGAATAGCTAAAATACCTAGCTTCCTTTTAAAGTTCAGCTCTATAGACTTCATGAAGTCTCTTCTCCTCTTTAAACTACCCGAAGTACTCCATTTTCAGAATACGAGACCTCATCTCGTACTTCACCAAGAAAACAAGAGGCCAGCAGACGTACATTCTTTCTTCTCTACATCTCAGAATCCCTTGACATTATCCCTCAGTCCTCCTCTCTCAAATTCTCAATCTCTCCCTATCTACAGACTTCTTCCCCACAGCCTAGAAGCACACCCAAGTCTCCCCCATTCTCAAAAACCTCTCACTACATCCTACTATTCTCTCAAGTTGTCCTTTATTTATCATTCCCTTCACAGGTAAACATCTAGAACATACTGGTAGCCAGTTGCCTCTACCTCCTCTCCTTTTCTTTACTTCTTGACCTTTTGCAATCTAGCTTCTCATTTGACCATAACAGAAACTACCCTTTCAAAGTCACCGATGATTTTCTGATAGATTTTTTTTCAATCTCCATCCTTCTTAATGTTTCTGCTGCATCAGACATTCCTGACCACCTCTCCTCCCAGTTACTCTCTCCTTTTAGGGCTTTTTGTATCATGGTTCTCTTGGTTGTTTCTCTAGGTGCAGCAACAAGCACCCTGGCATACTCAGGATAGCTGCAAGCACAGGTTCTTTGATCTGCTTTTCTAAAGAAAAGCAACTCAAAAAGGGGTTAACAATCATACTTTCATCAAACATATTTTATTTACCTACTTCAGGGGAAAAAGTCAGCACCCTGAACTTCAGAGACAATACAAACAAAATACAAGTTACAAGCAGTTAAAAAAATACAGAACAAATAACACAAATCAACAGACAAGGCTTCCAGCTGTTTGACCATCACATCCCTACCTAGTTAGTTACCAGAGAAAGAAGCATCAACATCTGGCGTTTCAAAGCTAGGGGGCTCAACAGCTGCCCAAAGTCTCATCTGGCCAAATCACACAACTCTCCCCATAAGTGAGCCCCAAAGCCAAAGCTCGCCTTAGAAGTATATATAGCCCTCTCCAGAGTCAGAGAACATGACAACCTTTGTGACCCACTGCCTAGTTACAAAGTAAGGAGGTGTGGGCCTTCCTGAAAAACAAGCCTCCCCTAAGCAGGCTTTCCCTGTTGGCCTCTGCTCCATCCCTCTGCAAACTCCTCCTAACGCAGGTTCCATGTGGCCACATTCAACCTGTTAGGGGGCAGAGTGTATTTTCAAATCAGGGAAGGTCCTCAAATTCCCTTAGGCTTATTAAGGGGCAGGGAAGATCTTCAAATTCCCTTACCATTACACTGAGTGATCTCATTAGCGCTCTCCATTCCAATTTATTCTAGACATAGCTGCCAGTGATTTTCCTAATGCCTACTGATCTAACCACATCACTACTCTGTTCAATAAATTCCAATGACTACTTATTTACCTCTAATATCAATTGTAAACTCCTGTTTAGCATCTAAAGCCCTTAACAATCTGGCCCCAAACTACCTTCCAGGCTTTATCGTCACTCCCCTCAAAACACATTCTTTATTCTAGCCAAACTGGTCTTACTTATTCCTTATACTTGAAAAACTATTACGCATCTGCAACTTTGCATTGCTGTGTTCCTCAGGCCTGGAATGTATAACCTCTTCATTCCTGTCTCTTAGAAACTCTAGTTCCCTTCATGGCTTAGCTCAATCACTACTTTCTACATAAACATACCTTTATTGATCACCTCAAATCATCAAGCATCTATTTTGTATATAACTACAGATAAACATGAAGGTACCAAGGTTTCACTCCTTTCATAACTCTAGTACCTAGCACAGTGCTTGGCACATAGTAGGTGCTTTACTATACCTGAGATTGATTGATTGATTCTTCCAACTGTTATAACTCTCTCCACCTTGAAATTACTTTGTAATGTATTGATTTTCTGTGTACAGATTGTGTTATTCCTGTAAATTAAAAGGTTCTTAGGACTTAGTTTCATTTTTTGCTTTTGTACCTCTAATGACTTATAACATAAGATGCTTAATACATGTCTGTTGAATTGATTTAAATAGTCCTCACCTTCAAAGTCTTAAATGTAGTAAAAGTCCATAAGTTAATATCATTTAATTACACTCTTCTACTATGGAATTTCTCTTCATTTGGACAGGGAGGCTAGAATGAGAACCAACACGGCAGAGTAGACAGAGAGTAGGCCTCATAGTCAGGAAGACCTGGGTTAAAGTTTCATCCATGACACTGGCTGTGTGACCCTGAGCAAAGAACTTAAGGTTTCAATGCCTTAAGCAATCCTCTAAGACTATAAGTTATAGGACAATGGTTTATTTGCTTTGGTAGAGGGACTGCGCTTACCAGAATCATCCACTATCCATGAAATCACAAGGCCAGCCTAAAATTCATACTCTATTAATTTTGATTTTGTGCTCATTTAGACAGGGGAGTTTATCTTCATATAGCAAGGCCTTTCTTTGTGGATAGTACAAATTAATATAATAAACAGGCTGGCAGGGAGAATATTTAAGTCACTTAAGAAAATGTTTCTCACATGCCACAAAACATCTTCAAAAGCACATGTAAACAACAGACATGCTATTTACAAATCAGTCATGTAATTCTACAAACAGTATTACAAAACACCCTTTGTACAATAAAAAAAGATAAATCATCGGAGAGATAGTCATTATTCATGGTTGGGCCATAAGGATATAATAAAAATGGTGATGCTATGTAAATTAACCTACAGATTTAGTGCTATATCAGTCAAATTGTCAAGAGGGTACTGTATAGAGTTAGATAATATAATGCTAAAATTTATTTGGAGGAACTGAAGGTCAAGAATCCCAAGAAAAATAATGAGAAAGAGGCCTAGCATTACAAAATTTCAAACATTATAAAGCAGCAATTATCCAAATAATGTGAGATGGGTTTTAAACAAGATTTTTCAAAATATTAGGGCTACACAAAAGAACCAGAAACTGCAGAACATAATAGTCTAATGTCTGATAAACTGAAGAACAGAAACCACAAGGGGAAAGGAAACAAGAATTTTTTAATGTTCATTTATTAAGGCATTTAATTTATTACGCCCTGGTATGTGCCAGCACTTTACAAACATCTCGTTTTATCTTCATCAATACCTTGGGAGGGAATGGGCTGTTCTTCACCCCCTTTTACAACTGAGGAAATTGACAAAGACAGCAGGGCAGTATCTTGCCCAGGGTCACACAGCTACTAAGTATCCACAGACAAATTTGAACTCCGGTCTCCTTGACTCCAGATCTAGCACTGTCCAAGAGTTCCCTAATAGTCAAAAACTTCTGGGGAAAAAAACCATAAAGCTGATGGGAACGCTTAGAAGAGCACCTTGGATGACAGAGCAGACTGTCTTTTACATTTCTTCGTATCTCCAGTACCTAGCACAGAACCTGATGCTCAGTAAGTGTACAACTAAGAAAAAAGAAAGACATTAACCATGTCTTAACAACACACAGGAGCAGCTGGGTGTTGCAGTTAGCAGGGCAGTGGCCCTGGAGTCAGGAGGACCTGAGTTCAAATGTGACCTCAGACGCTTGACACTTACTAGCTGTATGACCTTGGGCAAGTCACTTAACCTTGACTGCCTTACCTCCTTCCTCCAAAAAAAAATTTAAACAAAAACAAACAAAAAACAAAACACTTGTGCAACATTCCATACCTATAGTCAGTCAACAGCCAGTTAATAAATATTAATTAAGGGCTTACTATGTGCCAGGCACTGGGCTAAATGCTGGGCATACAAAGAAAGGTAAATAAGATTCCTGGCCACCATTAAAATACTGCGAAGGAGGATGCCACCCCAGGACAAAAGTCTTACTATAGAGGAAGAATCCAGTTTTAGGTAGGAAACTAGGAGGGGGGCTGTATGTATCCATTCTAAAAAAAAAAATAACAAGAGCAAAATTAAAACTTTCTGGTGGGGGAGAATATAAATGTCTAGGTATTTATAAAACATATAAAGAGGATATGAATATAACCTGAAAGAGGAAAGCATCAGCAACTACAGAGGTGTTGGGAAGACCAGGAAAGGCTTCCTGTAGAAAGTGGAATTTAAGCAGCATCCTGAAGGAAGCAGGGAACCTGAGAGATGGAGGGGAGGGGGCGGAGCATTCCAACTCTGGGGGACAGCCAAGAGCAAAGGCAGAGAGACGGAAGACTGAGTAGAGAGCTCAAGAAACTGCAAGTAGGTTAATATAGATGATCTGCAGAAGGGGAGTAAGGTGTAAAAAGATGGGAAATGTAGGGAAGGTCCAGGTTATAAAGAACTGTAAATGCCAGAGGTTCTCTACTTGCTAAAAGGAGGAAGGAATGCTTCACCAACAGTGAAATTCCCATGAGATACAACCTATGCAATCAATCCACAAGCATTTCTTAAGTGCCTACTATGTGCACTCTATCCACTATGCTAGGTCCTGATGACACAAAGTAAAAATGAAAAGTCTCTGTCCTTATTCTTGTTCATTCTTCGTTCTCAAAGAGGACCAATGACATCACGAATGTAATGTCTTGACTTGTGAGCAGGTTGGATATGAGAGAAGCAAAGCTGTTCAAAGTACTCAGCCTCTCCAGAGTCAGTGGAGTCCAGTGACAAGACACAGGTCAAGACAACTTGCCATAGCCTAGGATGCAAAAGGTGACCTTGGCCTTTTTAAATTAAGGTTTTTCCCAGGTCTCAGTTTGTCTGAGGCCATGGCCATTCAATCACTAAGGGCTAGGTAAGAACTGAGACAAAAAGTGGCCCAATTTACCAACCCAAAAATATCAGCCTGGGTGGGGAGCACCCTCAGAGTTTCTGGACATAATAAAAAACTATTGCTATTTACACTCATTTTAAGCCACCAGTACCTAAACAATGTGCCATAGAGGTTTGGGCTGACCTTATTACTAGCCATTCAATGAAAGCCAGAATGATTTGCGTTTAAAGGCCTAGTCCATTTAAACACAATAGCCTTTTTTTTAAAAGCATGCTTTTCAGAGCTATATTTCAAGAAGTCAAAAATGAAAATTGCACAAGACAAAAGGAAATTGTTTCAGCTTTTAGAGGAAAAGAAGGTGGTGGAGGAGGAGGATGAAAAGTAAATTGTCTCAGCTTTGGAGAAGGAGGAGGAGGAGAAGACAATGATGACAACATGTACATGTATAGGAATATTAAAGCTACATATAGAATAGATTATATAAAGCAACCTTAGAGGGGAAGGCACTAGTAGCTGGGGAAAGAATATGGAGAGGACTGGGAATGTCCTCTTGCTGAAGGTAGCAAAATCTGAGCAGAATCCTGAAGGAAGCTAGTCTGGGAAGGGTGGACAGCATTTGGAGGGATAATTTAAGGATTTATGCAAAAGGTGGTGTTTGAGGTAAATCTCAAAGGAAACTAGGGATTCCAAGAGATGGAAGTGAAGAGAGAAACGTCTTCTATGCATAGGAGACAGTCAGTGGAAAGATCCAGAGAGGAAGATGAAATGTGTGTCAGAACAGCAAATAAGCCAGTAAGGCTGGAGCGCTGAATGCACAGGGAGGAGAGATGTCTAAGACTGAAAGGTAGGAGAGAGCTAGGTTGTAAAGAGCTTCAGGTGTCAAAAGGAATTTTTTTAATAAATAAAATGGAGTTAGTGTATTTTACTGAATACATGGGAGAAAGTAGCAGGGACAGAACTCTGCTTTAGGAAACTTTGGCAGCTGTGTGGAGGATGGATTGGACAAGGCAGATATTTCAAGAGGGAAGACAAATGAGAAGGTTATTGCAATAGCTCCAGAAAAGATGATTAGAGCCTGAACTAGGGAGGCAAGTGTGAGTGAAAAGAATGAGACAAAATAGAGATGTTGGGAAGACAGAAGTGACAGATTGGATATATGATTAGACATGTGGAGTGAGGGAAAGTGATGCTTTTGACACTAAGGTAGCAAATCTCGTGATTATCCCAGAGAGTAATAGAAAGAGTCTGGGGAAAAGATGAGTTCTGGTTTGGACCTGCTGAGTTTGGGACATCCAGTTTGAATGGGGAGAAACTTGATGTCTGGAGACTATAAAGAAGGTGTAACATAGGTGATGGGTGAGGAAGGCCTGAATGATACTGGTGTCTGTGTAAATGAAGAAAGGTGTATCTATACAAGGGATGTTACAGAAATGGAAATACGTTTTGACAATGGAAATGTAGGAGAAGTAAGAGTCAAAAATGACACTAAGTTTTCAAAACTGGGGAACTGGAAGGATAGTAATGTCCCCAAAACTGACAGGGTATTTACAATGAAGAGTAGGTTTGGGGAGAGAAATGATGAATTCTGCTTTGGAGACACTGAATTTGCTATGTCTACAGAGCACTTAGTTGGAAACATCCAAAAAGCAGTTGGTAATATGGGCTTGGAACCTGGGTGAGAAGCTATTTATGTCATGTTCCTAATGATACCATATTTCAATTTTCCAGACTGTAGTGCCTTGTGTCTCAGCCAAAAATCACAGTGGAAGATTACTGATTTGAATAAAATAGGCCTTTGTTTCAAGGAGAAGTTTGGGGTCATTAAAAGAATGCTGGAATTTCTCAAAAGCAATTTAGTCTATTCTTATGTTCAATTCCAACTCACTGTCTTGTCTACTGCAGTGACCATTTGTGTATACATATATACCCAAACGTGCAAATCCATTGATAGGCAAGCTCTCACTATAGGCTGGCAAACCATAGCACAATCTGAACAATATACATCCTCAATCCATTTGTTTTTTCTTCCTAGGTGGACAGCAGGCCAAAACTCTTTTTAAGATGTTATGAATCATCCAGGAGACTGAAATTTTATTCACGAAAAAAAATTCTGTAGGAAATCATCTTCTACAGAGATTCCCTCTCTGACTTGCTGGATATTTTACATAATGGTGATGACTCAATTTTATCATAGGCCTAATATCAGCTATCAGAGTTATCAGAAAAGGTAATCTCTCAGATCTTTCAAGAAATCTCACATAATTTTAATGTATTTATAGGAGATACCTTGCAGAGGGAGAGTCCTTTTTAAATTAAAAAAAATTAATTAAAAACATTTCCAGGTCTTTATAGAACAGGATTACAGGGTTATTTTAGAAAATGATGGTTCCATTTCCTTTCAGTCCCCTGGCATGAAATGTTATATTCAGGGATGGAGACATATATACGCATACACACACACTCAGTGACGAAGACATACACACACACACACACACACACACATACCACAGCTACTAAAAGGAGTAGGTCCAGTATATATCTACTTTTAAAATCCTTATTCATAGACCCAGTCATGAGCACAAGACTTATAATTAACCAGCTCTTCAGGCTTAAACCACAGGCTGATTTCCTTCTCAGCACTTTTTACAGAATCACTGCCATGAATGATATTCCTGCCAACTTGAATGCAGAAGTCCCCACGAATGGTGCCTGGTTTGGAATCAGCTGGATTGGTCTCTCCCAGCATCACTCTGACTATCTGCACCACATTCAAGCCCTCCCAAACCATGGCTATAACAGGCCCCGAGTTCATATATTTCACAAGCCCAGGGAAAAATGGCCTGTCCTTGAGGTCAATATAGTGCTGTTTCAGATGTTCCTCTGAGGCCCTAAGGAACTTCATGCCCACGAGGCGGAATCCCTTCTGCTCAAAACGTTTGATGATGTCCCCGACCAGGCCCCGCTGGATGCCGTCGGGCTTGATGGCAATGAAGGTGCGCTGGGTGTTGGCCATGGTCCAAGGAAGCTCGGGCTGGAGCAGGAGAAAGAGGCATCTGTGGCTGCGGTGGAGGTGGCCAATATTTTACTCTATTAAATCACATTATTGTTTTTTATAGTAAAAAAATAATAAGCCCAGTAGGTTCTTGTCTCTATACTTTTTTGAAAATTACACCACAGTAATCTTTGATGCTTACTACATGAATGACCATGGTCAAGTAATTTAATCTCCCTGGGCTTCAGATTCCTCATCTTTAAAATAAGGGAGTTGGCCTAGATGGCTTCTGAGATCTTTCAGGTCTAGAATGACATTCCTATGGGGTCTACAGCAAAATATTAGTTGAGAAAAGCTTCCTATTCCCTTCTAGTACTCTCATCAAAGGTGCCCTTCATGCAGATGTACATTATTCTCTAAAATGTTTATGCAGATGATAAAATAGGCATATAGGTAGGTAGTAGAAAAGCCCAAAGTAAATTTGGAGCCAAGACCCTCTTGGTTCAAATCTGTATGACCTTGAAAAAGTCAGATGACTTATTTGGATATTAGTTTCCTCATCTATAAATTGAAGAAGTTACTAGATGGGTGGTTTCTAAGGTCCCTTCTAGTCCTAAATATATTGTTTTAAGATGTTCTTCCAATCACCTTTGGGAGGAAGGGACATAGGGAGTATAATAAATACCTTGTTAACTCCAGCCTAGCTCTTTTCTGTGTACCCTTAATTTAGTCCACTTGCTTTTCCCAACATTGTTCTCTATAGTTCCACTGCTACCTCTATAAGCACATTGGGAATAATGATGTTAGAATTCATGTTTGGCAGTTCTATTGCCTTGACTGTGTGAAAAGCTTATTATAAAAATCTTTGCAGATCTTTACCATCTTTTGTTTACTTGTTGTTCTCTTTTCTATTTTATTCTTAAATGATCTTGGGGTGACTTTGCTTAGTTGGGTCCCATGCTAAATAAGCTTTCTTTAAATTGGTTTTCTCCTCCATGGTTCTTTATTTTTATGAAGCAAAACTAAGCATACTCTTCCACCACTCTTCCCTGTAAGATTTAATAAAGAAGTTTATATTTTTCATTGGTCCTGTCTGTGTTGTGAAGATAAAATGAGATAATATTGTAAAGCACTTGGCTCAGTGCCTGGCACCTAGTAGGTGCTTAATAAGTGCTTTATTTCCTTCTATTCATAGTTTTCTGCTAGCTAAATTCTGAATCAAGTGTTTGCTGACTAAGGCAGTTTTTAAGCTCTTTTGATCTCCTTATAACAGCAACTGAATAATATCAGTAAAACTCAGGTATGTAATTATTATAACTGGTGTTGATATTATTTCCCATATTCTAGCACTGATAGCTTGTTTAAAACCATTTAAATTACCAATCATATGCTTTTTCTCATATCTATTCTTCTAGTTTTTAAAATTCATCTTTTATCTTTGTTTTAACAAATTGAGGATCTAACTATAATCAGAAAGTTGATTCAGGAGTAATGTGCACATATATAATAAGTCATTTACCATCTTTTAAAATTGAGAAAGATGTGCTGAACATCCACTTGTACACAATAACGTGGTAGGTGCTGGTGATACAAACTTTTTTTTTTTTTTAAAAAGCACGTTCTCTATCCCTCAAGGAGCTTACAATCTAGTAAGGAATTGTAGTTATCAAGTAGCAGAAATCACTGAATATTCACAGAATTGAAATGAATGCTCAAGTTAAATTGAAAAACATGAATTACTTTCATAAGATAGTGGAGAACCAGAAAACATTCTAGGTGATGAATTTATAAAGCTCTTTGACAGTCGTAGACTGAGTTAATAATAGTAATATAACAGTAAGCTGAAATTATTGTTTGATCATCAATATTTGCTTCACGTAGACTATGTTGGATGAATTCAGTATCTAAGTTATAGAGGTATGACTACAGATCCCATATGAAATGATAAGTTACTATCTTATACAAAATAGAAATACGACTAAACAAGCCTAATAACAGCAAGCTTTTATAATTTTAGGTACAAATGTGGATCCTGAAGCACTGGAAGGCCTTGAAGCTAGCAAAAGAGCTCAAGATTTCCACCATTATTCTTAACCCTTTCCTGTCTGTCATCTAGTCCTTTAAAAATAGTTTCATCAATGTCTTTCACTTTTAAACCACACCCATTTCCCCCTAAAAAGCTATCGCTTCCCCAATAAACTCTTCCCTGTACCAACAATTTCAACAAATTTCAACCCCAAACAGTTGAAATTGTATTTTTATTTTTTATTTATTATTATTGTATTTCATTTTTAAACAGCTAATGAATTTGATATGTATACCACATTTCACATCCATAGTTCCCACATTTCTACTGGGGAGGAAGGAGTGTTTCCTTATCATTTCTCCATTTTATATCAACTGGCATTATAATTTATATTACTGGATGCACTGTGCATATTATTCTCTTGGTTCTGCTTTCTTCATTCTGTACCAATGCATACAAGTATCCCCATGTTTCTTTCAGTTCTTCCTGATACTCGTAAAAGTTAGTGCTTCTCCCCACACACCAATTCCTTTGGATTTATTAATCTGTACACGTGTTGTTCCTCTCAGGAGAATTCCACAAGGGTAAAAGATGGTTTCGTTTTGTCTTTGTAGGACAATGTCTGACGCAGAAGCTATTTAATAATAAATACCTGTTAAATTTAATTTAATTCCTCATATTCATTGTTTCTTATGTTACCTATCTGATTTTACCTAGATTGAAGATTCATTAAGCAAAAACACATTAATAAACTGTGAAACTTGCTGTCCTTGTCACCTCCCCAAGTAATACAGTGAACAAGCTGCATTGAAAGTTAATGTAAGAGACTCCTGCATGGGCTCTCGAGGAGAAATGTTCACACTGGAGCATTTTTCTAGAGTCTGATTCTTCCTACTGATCCAATGAGCTTACTAGCTTCCAATGATTCAAGGATATCAGAAGAATTTCAAAACATAAAAAAAGGCCTGGTAAATGAAAATAAGAAGCATTTTAGCTCGATTGTATCTATGTCAATCTGTTATCTAAAAAACTAACCTTTCAACTACAAAAAAAATCTTTATTTGCTCCTACTCAAAATTTATCACCTTTTTGAGATGTACCTTTCCTCTTAGGAAAAGAATGTCTTATCATCTTTCTTTTCATAATCATTGTGTGGGAACTTTCTTTAATATGCAAACACTGGAGACTGTGATAAACCTTTGGTTTACAGTGAGCAGGCAAATATGTGTCTATGTATATGTTTACAGAAAGAAGGATGGATCCTTTCTTGAAAATCTATCCCCTGAAAAGTTCTAGTCTTTGAAAGCTAAGTCAACTTAGGAAGTGGCACAGTTCATTGGAATCAGAGGACCTAGGTTCAAATACTGACTTTCCACTTCCTGTGTATGCGACCTTAGGCAAGTCATCTCACTTCTTTGGGACTCAGTTACCTCACCTGTAAAATGTAGGGGTTGAATTTATTTGATCATTTGTAAAGTCCCTTTCATGTCTAAGTCGATGACCATATAAATAACTAGATTATTTAACATATATGAAATACATTAACCAGGTATGATTTTTCCTTTTCTTAACATCAGATTTTTAAAAATTTATATTTATTTTGAATATTCATTTTTCAAAATTTTGAGTTCAAAATTATCTCGGTTCTTCCATTCTCTCCCCCACTTATTCAGAAAGCAATTTCATATCGATTGCATGTATAAAACCACATAGAACACATTTCCATGCTAGCTATGTTGCAAAAAAAAAAGAAAGAAAAAGTTAAAAAAATTATACTTCAATCTGCACTCAGAGTTTATCACTTCTCTCTAAAGATGGATAGAATTTTTCATCATGAATCCTTTGGGAATTGTCTTAGATTATTGATTGGATCAAAGTAGCTAAGTCTTTCACAGTTGATTATTCTTACAAAGTCTATCAATAGTATGCATTAGTGTTCCAATTTTTCCACATCCCCTCCATCATTTATCATTTTTGTTACATTAGCCAATCTGATATGTGTAAGGTAGTATCTTAGAGTTGTTTAATTTGAGCTTCTTTAAGCAGTAGTGATTTAGAGATTTTTTTTAATGTGCCTTTCACTAGTTTTGATTTCTTCTTCTGAAAACTGCCTGTTTATATCCTTTGACCATTCATTGAAGTGGAGAATGGCTCTTATTTGGCTCAGTTCCCTATATATCTGAGAAATGAGACCTTTATCAAAGAAACTTGTTCCCTATTTTCCTTCTAATTCTGGCTGCATTAGTTTTGTTTGTGCAAAACCTATTTAACTTAATGTAATCAACACGATCTGTTTTATCTCCTGTAATTCTTACTCTCTCTAGCTTGGTTATAAACTCTTCTCTTATCCATTGATCTGATAGGTACATTTTTTCTGTGCTCCTCTTATCTACTTATGATATCAGTATCAACACTTATGTCTAAATCATTCAACCATTTTGACCTTATTTTGATATATAGTGGGAGATGTTGGTTTACCTAGCTTCTGATAAACTACTTTCCAATATTCCCAGCAACTTTTTGTCAAATGTTGAGTTCTTACTCCCAAAGCTCGGATCGTTGGGCTTATCAAACACTAGATTACTATGGTTATTTACTACTGTATATTATGTACCTAATCTATTCCCACTCATCTGCCACTCTAGTTCTTGGCCAATACCAGATTGCTTAATGATTGCCACTTTGTAATATAGTCTAAAATCTGGAAATGCTAGGCTACCTTCATAAACATTTTTTTCACTGATTCTTTTGTTATTCTTGACCTTTTCTTCCAGATAAATTTTGTTACTATTTTTTCTAACACTATAAACTAATTTTCTTGGTAGTTCACTATGGAACTGAATAGGTAAATTAACTTAGGCAGAATTTCTCCCTACTGTTACTAAAATATTTCTAATATTCTGAAAAGGTGGGGCTAGGGGGAGGTATCATCAATTATGGTTTTGATCTGTCACCAACAATTTCTTAAATCAAGAAAGCCCTGAGGACAGGTTAAAACACTAGAAGGACCAAGTGTACCAATTGATGCAAAAATTCAATTGAGCCTTTGAGGTATTCTTCAATTTTGGTTCTTCTAGACAGTTAGTATGAAGCCACTATTAATTATAACTTTTATAACCACACAGTAAAATGCTAGATACAAGAGATCATTCTCAATAACTAGCTGGTGATGACTTGATTATATTAGGATGAAGTCAATTGAAGGTTACCCTCAAAGCAACCCTGAGATTGTACTTAATATATGTATGGACTCATATTTTCACCATTAGCCACAAAAGGATGATATAAGTCAAATCTCATTGTGATAAACATTCCAGGGTGTTCATAATCTTTCCTAGTATTATAATTTGACTGTTACTGGCGTCAGTTAAAATACACCAAATTTTCAATGGAATGTGGACATTTTAAAATTCCATATATATTTCCATTTTTAAAGCGTCTGTCGTAACTGGGTTTGGCTTATATGGATTGTAGGGAACTTATCCATAGATTGGGAGGTGTACTAGATCACCTCTAATTTCAGGTTCTGGGTATGAGATGATTTTCTATTTGCTTCTAAGTGAAAAACTGAAATGTATGTTGTTGTTCTTGTCAGAATAGTAGATAAACCTTAACAGCTGAGGTTTTGGAGGTGGGAGCTGAGAAGCAGCCAATTCTCTTCCTAAGCTGAAGATTCTTTCAACTAGTACAAAAATGTAGGGAGAAGAAGCAGGATTTCTATTGCTAGAGTTTCAAAACTAGCCTTTAACTTTGAAGGACTTTAAGAATTTTGATCAATACAATGACCAACCACAAGTTCTGAGGGCTGATGATGAAGCATGCAACCCATGATAGAGAATGAACTCAGCGTAGAATGATTTTTTTTCTATATGGGCAATGGTTGAATCTGTTTTGCCTGACTATACTATATTTGTTACAAGACTTTCATTTTTCTTTTTTTTTCTTTTTAATAGAGTGGGAGAGAGAAAGGAAGGAGAAAGAATACATTTTTGTTCAATGGAAAAAAGAAAAATGTAAAAAAAACCCAACCCAAACAAACAAAACTAGTCTTCATTATACTGTGTGTACAAAACCTGATGGTAATTAGAGAGAGGGGAGATGAGGGACCTCATCATAACAGAGTAGTGTAGCTCTGAGACTGGGCTATTCCTATGTGTCTCTCCTTACACATCTATGTATTTTCCTTGTCCTGTGAACACTCTCAGGAGGAATCTGTGTGCCAGGCTGCACTGCTGAGGTGCCAGTCATCTTTGGGTACAAAGGACATTAAGAAGTTCTGACTGTGATGAATCTTTTACAAGGTCAGCAAAAGTTAGATAAAACTGACAATACCTTCTGTCTCCATTAGACTGTGAGCTCCTTCAGAGCAGGGACTTTTTTGTTTTTCTTTGTTCTTTGGGTTGGTTTTTTTTGGCTTTTCTTGGTCTCCCTAGTGCTTGGCATAGTGCCTGGCATATAGTAAGCATTCAAGATGTGTTAGCTAGCTGACTAATTGAAACAGATAAAGAGAAGTCATGACGGTACGGGACCCCAATAGCTTTTAATTCTTGGAGCTGCATTTGGAGCCAAATTGAGATCATCACTGTTTAAGAATATTTATTATGAAGGTCACTGGGAATATACTTATCCTAGCAATGCTACTATTCAAATCTCAAGGAATTCATGGTGGAAGATCTCCCCACCGTATTCAATGCTATAACAATTGGGCAATTCAAATAATTAAAACACACCACACATGAATAGAACAACAACAAAAAAGAAAACAGTGAAACCAGTTGTTTGGCATTGTGTAGACAAAAAATGGCTTTCTGAGTGAATTTTCTACTTTTCAAAATAGTCTTGTTCATAACAGGCAGACCCAGCCTCAGTCTCAGCTGCCCCTTTTGGAATGCTCATGTTGTCATCTTACGGTGCTTTTGGAGATCTACCTGGTGACTTAATTTTTTGAGCTTTTTTTTTTAAAGAAAATTAAAATACTAACCATTATTTTACTAAAATTGGGGATGTGATTATTTAAAACCCATAATAAACTTTGAAGGCAACATCATGGAAGGGGAACTGTCCTACTTTTACCAAAAATGCTTCTTATTGGCCATGTTCAGAGACAAAATACTGTTTTGAACTAGCCTAGATGTCCTTATAATCTTGTCAATGAATCTGACCTTTTGTTAGAAAAAATATTGGCAAAATGAACTTGAAAGGCTGTCATATAAAAGAAAAATTATTCTTGTTCTGTTTGACTTCATAGGGCAGAACTAGGAGCAATGAGAGGATGCTGAAATGAGGTAAATTTAGGCTTGATGTCAGGAAAAACTTCTTAACAATGAGAGCTGTCCAAAAGTAGAATTGACCACCTCTGAAGGAAGTGTGTTCTCCCTAACTATGGGTCTTCAAGCAAAAGTTATATGATCACTTATTGGGAATGTTACAGACCTATGAATAGAAGCTAGGCCTGGAGTCAGAAGAACTGACTTTGAATCCAGTCTCACTAACTTGTTTTATGGCCCCATGCAAGTCACTTAAACCTCTCTGGGCCTCAGTTTCCTTATCTGTAAAATAGGAACAATAGTACCTACCTCATAAGGTTGTTGTAAGACTCAAATGTGATCATGTGTATAAAGTACTTTCCACAGCTTAAAGCTGTACAAACGTTAGCTGTTCTTGTTATTTTTGTTATTATTATTTCATTCATCATTTCTTCTGCTCCTTCCCCTCCCCCCTGCACCCCCTCCTAACCCCTCCCCCCAAAGTACCAAAGTAGTCCAGGGACAAGTCACTATGCTGCTATTTTTCTTTTATAGCTAATGTTCTGCAGACTATTGTATGACCGAGAAAAATTACTTTTTGTAATTGAATGAAAGTATTAGAAAGCAAATTCTTGGAGCTCACTAAAACATCTTGGGTACAACTCTTAGAGTACATAGAATGTTGAAGATGAGTGCATTATTTCAGCCTAATTACTTACCATTCTCCTTTCTTCTGCTAGGTCTCTACCCTTTGAAATGTGTTCTTTCTCATGGCAGGCAGAATGGCTTGGTAGGGAGAAAACTAGTTTAAAAGCCAAAAAGACCTGAATTCAAGTTCCAGCTCTCACATATATTGTCTGCGTACCTCTGGGAAAATCAATTAGTATCTCAGTGCTCTTTACAAGTCTCTAAGAATATAAGTTGCGGAAGACATGCATTCATAGAAGAAATTTTTCTTTGGGGAGTTTCCTATACCAAAGAAATCATAGTCTTAGTCTCTATTCCCTTCTTTTAACAATAGTTTAGAGATCTGTGAGCTTCTGGTATGGCAAAATTATTTAAAACATTCTTAAAAATTTATAGATCAATATTTTATCTGGATGCTTGTGGGCAACAGCTGAGTCTATATGATAATAATGATCTAGGTTATTCTGGTAAGCAATTGGGAATTTTTCTAAGAAAGTTACTGAAATGCCTATACTCTTTCACTCAAAGTTCCCACTATAAAGAAGACAAAGATAAAAAAGAAAGTCCTTATACACACCAAAATAGTAATAGCAGCTGTTTTTTGTAGTAGTAAAGAACAAGACACAGAGAAGAAGCCCAATGACCAGGCAACGGCTAAACAAGCTATAGTTTGTGAATGCCATGCAGGACATTACTGTGCAATGATGAACATGATACATTAAAGAAGCATGTAAGGATATATGAACTGATATCAGCAAAGCAAACGAAATCAGGTTAATAACACACATAAATGATGACGATGTTTCTTTTTCTCACCAGCTGCCTTGAAATCCTAGTAATGCCTCTACCCTGCGGCTGTGATCTTCTGATTGACGCCTGCCCCCACCACTATTTCTGAAAGGTTCCCTTATTTTTCAGCTCCCTTTTACATGTCATCTTTTGTCAGTTGAATATAAGTTCCTTGATTGTAGGGGCTGTCCTTTCTTGCTTCTATCTGTGACCCCAGTGTTTAGCAGAGTACTTGGTAAGTTCTTAATAAATGTGCTATCTATTTATCTACATCTATGTCAATAGAAAGAACAATAAAACAACTGAAACTGAATGATGAATATGAAATAATTATGACCAAGCTTTGTCCCAAAGGCACCTCCCAGACTTTTCTGCAGGGAAGGGGGCTTATGGACATAGAACACATCATATAACGTCAGACTTCTCACATGTATTGGTTAGTTCTGACGAACACTTATTTTTGAGGGGGGAAGGCAAGACGATTGGGGTTAAGTGACTTACCCAAGGTCATACAGTTAGTTAAGCGTCAAGTGTTTGAGGCCCATTTTGAACTCAGATCCTCCTGACTCCAGAGCCAGGTTTCACTGTGCCACCTAGCTGCTCCTGAACTTTTTTTATTTTTATTTTTATTATAAAGCCTCTCTAAGAGGTGGGTGGGGGAAGGAATACATTGAGAAATGAAAGTAATGTAAAACATAATATAGCAACAAAATTTTATTTTAAAATTAAAAATAGATACAACTCTTTAAAATAATGTTCTGGCTCCACTGGATTATTAGTTGAGTTCACAAGGATGTTCTGAAGTCTCTATTGGAATATGGAATTTATCATCTGTCAGTCCATAAAAGGTCCACTTCTTCTGTATTATTCTAGCCATTAGTCTACAATGATATGTTGCATAATTTCTGCTTTTTCCTTGAATAATATACACTGATCTGTTAAGTCCGGCATCCTCAGGGGACAATAGGATAATGCTTCTATAATTTCTATGTGGGTTTTTTTTGGAGTGAGAAAGGCAAGGCAATTGGGATTAAGTGACTTGCCCAAGGTCACACAGCCAGTGAGTATGTCAAGTGTCTGAGGTGAAATTTGAACTCAGGTCCTCCTGACTCCAGGGCCAGTGCTCTATTCACTGCACCACCTAGCTTCTCCTGCTTTTATAATTTCTTGTAGCAATGAACTGATCCCAACTTGCCACCATAAACTCTTGTGTTTCTACAGCACAAATTTGCAAGACTCCACTATCTGTTCAATCCTTCTTTGTCAATATATTTTTGGTAGAGTTCACAGTAGATGTCTCCCATAGAAGGCTTTTTGATTACATTCTTGGATCTTAGCAATTTCATGAGCTCCATCCGGAGGCAAATGTTTTTAGCTCAAATTGACAAATCTAATAAGGTAGTACATACTGTCAGACTTTACTATCACTGTTTAGGGAAGTGTTATCTGCTTGTTCTGTATTACTGTAAATATATATGTTTTTGACCTTTTTGTCATATGCTGTCATTGTTCAATACTTCAGTCATGTCCAATTCATCATAAACCCATCTGGGGGTTTCTTGGCAGAGATACTGGAGTGGTTTGCCATTTCCTTCTTCAGCTCATTTTACAGATGAAGAATTGAGGCAAACAGGGTTAAATGACTTGCCCAGGGTCACACAGCTGGTAAGTGCCTGAGACTAGATTTCAACTCATGAAGATGAGTCTTCTAGACTTCAGGCCCAGGGCTCTATCCAAGGTGCCACTTAGAAGCTTTTGTCATATGCTATGGATGTGTATTGATTCTTTTCATTCTTTTTGATAAGGGAGTGTTACTTTTTTCCATAATAGCCTTAGGCTGATGGGCTGTATGTTTTGTTAATATTCTATGATTTTAATTATTATGATTACTATTACTATTATCCACTATAGTTACCTCATTATTCTTTGAGTTTCTAATGGAACTCAGAAACAGTCTAAGGACAAATGGTTATTCTGGTACTTTTTAGTATTAAATATTTTGTGAATGGGGCAGCTAGGTGGTGCAGTGAATAGAGCACCAGCCCTGGAGTCAGGAGGACCTGAGTTCAAATCCGATCTCAGACACTTAACACTTATTAGCCGTGTGACCTTGGGCAAGTCACTTAACCCCAATTGCCCTGCCTTCCCCCCTCCAAAAAGCAAAAAACAAAAAACCCCCAAACAAAAGAAATATTTCATGAATCACTAAAATAGATGAATAATAAAATGACTGCACAACTCTATTATTATTATTATTATTATTATCATTATTATTATTATTATTAGAGATTCGTTTGAGGGTTATAGAGTAGATTAGATGGTCACTGAGGTCCCTTCCAACAATCCAATGTGATCCAAATAACAGCCTCTCTGAAACTCAGTTTTCTCACTTATAAGAATGAGGAGACTGGAGTAGATGAGTTTTGAATTCCTTTCCTTTTCTGAATCTTTGATACTCTAATTTCATTAAAATTTTAAAAATTTACTTTTCAAACAAAGAAACACCTTCTCTCTCTCTCTCCACATATTAAGAAAACAAGAAAAACAAACCCCCTGTTACAAGAATGCATAGTCAAGCAAAACAAATTCCTGCACTGACTATATAAAAAAAATTACACCTCAAACTACATTCTGACTCCCATCACCTCTCTATCAGGAGGTGGTCACATATTTCCTCGAGTCTTCTGGAATTGTGGTGATCAGAGTTCCTAAGTCTTTCAAAATTGATTTTTTAAATAATATTGTTATTATATAGTTCATATGGTTCTGGTCATCTAGTTACAGTTTATACTAGTCTTTCCAGGCTTTTCTGAAACCATCCTCTTCATCATTTCAATTAAAAAAATCTTTTCAAATGAAGATTCATGTTCTTTCCATCCTCTCTTCCTTGCTCTCCCATTTAGAAAGCAAAAACCAACCAAACAAAAACCTCAAAGTTCTGTTACAAAAATGTATAATCAAAACAAATTCCCTACATTGGCCATGTCCAAAAAAATAATAATACATGTAATCTGCACTCTGAGTTCATCTCTTTATCAAGAAGTGGGAAATACCCATTATTTCTTACAGCACAACAGGATATCATCATACTCACCTGCTGAGCCATTCACCAAGTAATGGCTACCACCCCCACCCTCACCCCACCCCACCCCAGTTTCCCCCATAAGTTTCCAATTTGCTGCTATAAATATTTTTGCATATATGGGTCCTTTTCCTCTTTCTTTGGTCTCATTGGGGTATAGACCTCCTAGTGGTATCGCTGAGTCAAAGGGTAGGGTGCAGTTTAATAGCTTTTCAGGCATAGTTCCAAACTGCTTTCTAGAATGGCTAGACCAGATCACAACTCCACCACATTTTACATTAATGTACCTGTTTTCCTACAGCTCTCCAGCCTTTGTCATCTTAGCCAATCTGAGGGGTATGAAATGGAAACTTGGAGTTGTTTAATTTTCATTTCTCTAATTATTAGTGGAACCATGATTTCTTTGAACAACTTACAGGATTTTAACCGGTCAGGCAGTTATATTTATATTGGGGCTAAACTCATATGCATGTTTTCTCTCATAAAGAGCCAGCCATCATTAACCCCTTTCTTTTTCTTTAACTCTAACATGAATAATTGAAGATATGTATTTATGAGTACAGGTTTTTATGTGAGTCTATTAAGACTATGTGAGACATGTGCATGTCTTTAGCTGTCTGGTACTGTTTGTCTTGACCTTATTTAGGTTTTTACATTTAAAGGGCAGGAATTTTGTTCTTTCCACATTTGGTAAAACTCTACAGTACCTAGCGACAGGTGATAATATTTTTTCACAACTGTAACCTGATTCACTGCTTCTTTTCCAATCTACTGATTTTACAGGGAATTTAAATATGCCTGGCCCCCACAAGAAGTTCAGATTCAAGGATTATCTGACTCAAGACTTACTTGGATTATCTATGTTTCCCCATCCCCATCCCCAACCCAGAGACTTTTATTTTGATGGCGAGCTTTTTGGGAATGTTTCCTGTTCAGCAGGCCTAAACACTGAATCTCTCCCATTTATAAATTGAGTATTTCCATTATTTTATATCTTTTTGTGGCTTTTCAGTTCAGATGTGCATGCCCTTGGGCAAATATAAAAGGCCTGAAAAAGTAATTGCACGTCTTTCCTACTTGCTTACAGAAAATAGGGAGGTCTTTTTTCCCCTTCCTTGAAGAATGTTCCTATTATTTTTTTCTTCTGGCACAGAAGGAAATCCTAATATCCTCATTTACTCAGCAGTTATAGGAAGGGATAGGCAGATATACCAAATACAAGTAGAAAATTCATCATATATACTTGAGATACAGGCAGCTAGGTGGTACAGTGGATATAGATCAGTGGACCTAAAGTTAGAAAGACCTGAGTTTAAATCTGACCCCTGAGTCTTACTAGCTATGTGACCTTGGGGAAGTCACTTAGCTTCTGTTTCCTACATTTCCCACAACTGTAAAATGGGGATAATAACAGCACCCACCTTCCAGGAATGTTGTAAGGCTCAAATGAGATATCTGTGAAACGCTTAGCACGGTGTCAGCTACACGGCAGACACTTTATTATTGTATTACTGATGGCCCCACTGAACTGTTAGCATCTAAAGATTAAGTCACAAAAGTAAATCTCCAACACAGGCCCCCTCTTACAGCAAGCATGCTGGAGCCAGCTCATACCAGCTCCTGAGAGCTGATTTTTACATTCTCAGTGTGATCATTTACAACTTGGAAACTGGCAAACATTACAAAAAACAGGGCTTGATTTATTGATTATGTAGGCTTAAGAAAGTGATGGAAAAATATTAATAATGCAATTATACTTAAAAGTGTGTTGTGCATAGTTTTTTTAAAGAGTTGGTTGTTAAACATTTACCAACACACTTGTGCCTTTTTCTCTCTACTTTTTGTACCATAAACCATCATGTTAACATTAATCTACTTATCCTAGTGAGGGCTATCTTTCAAATCTTTGGATCCCCAATTCAAAGAATTAAACATGGTATATGAAAGATATACTCACCTCTTGTTTAGTTACTTTAGCTGCATCTTTGCCCTCAGCACCTTCGGGAGACTGAAAAGAAAATTATTTAATGTAAATGAATTTTCTTTAAATAGAGAAACATAAGATTTCAGTAGATATAACACAAGCTACTAGAATATCCTGCATAAGATTAAATCAATAATCATTCTAGAAAAAAGGAAGTTAGTAAGTGCATATATATGTGTATATATATATGTGTGTGTGTGTATATATATATATATATATATATATATATATATATATATATATATATATATTCTCAATTTACTTATATCACCTAACTCTCTCACTTTTCCTTTTCATATTTTTACCCTTACTGCTAAGAGCAGATAGATAGAGAGGGGGCCTCAAAAGCGGAAAGAGTTTTGTTCAAGTCCTGCCTCTGACACATTCTGAGTGCAGAGTTGTCTATACAGGGTACGGATCTCAGGGCCAGCAAGATCTGTGTTCAAGTCCTACCTTTTACCCATATTGGCTGAACAAGCGTGTCCTTGGCAATTTTCTAAGACTGTAAACTAGACAACAATTGCCAGACCTTGTTGGTAGAGGAATTTTCCTCCTCAGGAGTTCCCCATACCAATAAAATGACAGGTCTGGACACAGATGTATAGATACACATATATAACCTAAATGGGGGCGTGGGAGGAAGAAAAAGGAATTATGTGAGTAATTGAATTCTAGCCCTTATCAAGGGCAGTTAGGTGGCAGAGTGGAAAGGGGCTTGGAATCAGGAAGACCCATTTTCCTGAATTCAAATCTGGCAGCAGATACATTAGTTATATGATGCTGGACAAGTCATTTAACCCTATCTGCCTCAGTTTCCTCCTCTGCAATAGGAACTGGAGAAGGAAATGGCAAACCACTTCAGTATGTCTGCTGAGAAAATCCTAAATGGGGTTAAAAGAGTAGAACATGACTGAAAAATGACTGAACAGAACAGATGGCCCATATCAAGCCTAAGTAGCTTTGTTGCTTTCTAAAATCCTCATGCTTCCGTTTATGCGATAGATAATAAAGAATCTAGACATTCCACCATTTCTTCTTTCCTTCATCAGTTCATCAGTGTTTCGAGGGAGAGATAGAAAGAATGACACAAGGATATATTTAGCAAGTGACTGAAAGTGCTTACACTTAGGATTTCCATTTTTTCAAGTTGAAACATTAAACTATGTTTCAAAGAAAGAAGGGCTAGGCAGTTGTGATTCCATAGCTTACCTATCTTACCTATCTGTGGAGCTAGAAGTTCAGTGATCTACAGCCCACTAAAGCATGTGTCTGCATGTATAATCTGTATGTATGTATATGTATATAGATACACATGTATATGAAAAAAGATTCAGAGAGAGAAGAGAGAAAAACTGAGAGGAAGGGACAAGGGAGTGCCAATTCCCCTTATTTATTATTTATTATATTTATGTTATATATAATTATATATTATTTATAAGTAATTTATATTATATTCCCCCTTATTTTTACTTTCAAAGACAACAATCATTTATGACTTTAGCTGCTCTACCCATGGCAAGGACTAGGTATATTCCACTTAGAAAAACGTCTGCTAGTGTAACTATTTATGGTTTTAAATTAGAAAGAAAGAGACAGGAAAGGTTAAAAATACATGAAGGGGAAAAGACAAGATTGAGGGAGAGGTTTGTGATTCTCCTACATTTCTTTCATCAATTAATGTAATCATCTCAACTGAATCAATCAATAGATTGAATCAATCAATTCAATCAAACAGAATGAAATTTTAGATGTGTAATCAAAATAATTTATGTCCTGTGATTCCTTTGACTGGGTCAAGAAGGGAACAGCTAATTGGCTAACCAAACAAGCTAACAATGGCTTTAAGGGCCATGAACAGCTGGAGGAATTCCAACAGTTGTTCCTTTTAGCCTATGGAAAGCTGTAAGTTCAGGAGCTGAGTTAAAGCCAAGCCCCTAGAGGGAATCACTCTTGAGAGAAGGAAAAATTGTCACTCCCCCCACTTCCCCCACCACTCACCATGGCATTAGAGAGATTATACCATTAGTACAAAATATATTGTGTAAGCTTGGAACAAAAAGACTGGATCAGTGGGCAACAACATATGCATCTCAGGACAGGTAACACACTGGAGAGGAAATCAGTTTTAAGAGTATGATCCCTTGCACCAGAGAAGAATGCCAGTTATGGACTCAAGAAAGTCTTTCATTCCATAAATGTCCAGGATCTGTAAGTTGCCCCCTTGCCACATAAGTGCATCACTAATATTGCATTTTAAGTTTATGCCCACTTTTCCCATGAAAAATGTGTCCAGGCTTTGGTGGTGGTGGTGGTGGGAATGTTAGTACTAACGGTTCCTACTGTACTATCTCAAGAGCTATATTTAAAATCTATTTAAGTTTATTGTCTGATTTTTAATAAGACGTTCATTGATTGGAGCTTCTAAGTGACAGTACTAGAAACAGGGCAGCTAGGTGATACAGTAAATAAGAGTGCTGGGCCTGGAGTCAGGAAGACTCATCTCCATGAGTTTGAATCTGGCCTCAGATGCTTACTGGCTGTGTGATCCTAGGCAGGTCATTTAATTTTACCTCAGTTCCCTCATTTGTAAAATGAGCCAGAAAAGGAAATAGCAAAGCACTCCAGTATCTTTGCCAAGAAAACCCCAAAGGAGGTTATGAAGAGCTGGACATGACTGAAAATGACTAAACAAGAGCAACACTAGAGACCCAGGCCTACGGTTTCCCCAGAACTCTGAAAGAACAGTAGGACTCTGGGGCTTTAGCCTTTGAGTGTGAATGAGTCCAGAGCTACAGCACACAATACCCAGCTACTCCTACAGTATCAAGGCTTGTCTGGCACTTGTATTTCAGAGGGGCTAGCATTCTGTAGAGTTGAACTACAAATTCAAGACTATCAATCAATTCTCAAAATCCTTGTCACACAAGAATAAACACAGCACACAGAGTTGCGCCAAGTACAACAGCCTAAATATTACAGATGCTTAATGGAGATGAATTGATGGTGACAATGAAGAGCTTCTATTTGTCTTTTTATTAGATCCGTTATCCTAATTCTTTGTTTTAAAGTGACTATGCACTAATCTCCTTTTTTCACTATCATTCTGATACCTGTCCACTCAACCCCTTCAAGCCTGTCCTCAATGTCTGTTGATTTCACTGACAAATCAGAATGGCTTCTCTCATTCTACCACACTCTAGAAATGCCTGCCCTTTTCCCAGTTCAACCAGCCTCCTCTTCCTCCTTCGAAAACTTCTTCCATGAAAACCTTGTCAGTTAGTGGTAATATTCCACACCTGTCCCCTGCCCAATATTTCCCAAAGTCTTTATGACTCTAAAAATCCAACTATGTACTTTTGCCAATGGCTGTATATAATATGAACAACTATTTGTGGTCATTTGCTTCCTGTTTATATAGCTACCCATATGTTTATTTCTCATAGTTTCATGTACATCTGAGCAGTCTCTTGCAAATCACAAGCTCCCACAGTACAAGAATTTCTGTTTCAAAGGTCACATGCTGTAATTGGTTAGCTCAGCTGAATGGGGCACTGTGCATGATGCCCCAGTCTACTTTCACAGATGAGGGCTCTAAAAGAGCAAGGAGTGAAAAGTCAGATGTGCAACTCTAAGCTGAATCTGGAGTACAAAAGTCATTCACTTCCAAAAGCTTTTGAGTTTTAAATTTTCTCCACCTCCCTTCCTTAGCTCCTCCCCAAGACGGCATGTAATCTGATATAGCCTCTACATATACATTCTTATTAAACATATTTTCACATTAGTCATGTTGTAAAGAAGAATTAGAATGAATGGGAGGAACCAGGGGAAAGAAAAAAAAGAGAGAGCAAATTGTATGCTTTGATTTGCATTCAGATGCCACAGTTCTTTCTCTGGATGTGGATAACATTTTCCATCACAATTCTAGATCTTTGCATTACTGAGAAGAGTGAAGTCTATCAATGTTGGCCATCACACAATGTTACTATTTCTGAGTACAATGTTCTCCTGGTTCTGCTCACTTCACTCAGCATCAGCTCATCAACCAGCATTTGAAGGGCCTACTATGTGCTAGGTGTTAGGGATACGAATGCAAAGAAAGAAACAATTCCCACTCCCCAAAAGTGTACTGTTTCAAGGGTATATTAAAAAGGACACTAAACACAAATAGAAGTGATATAAAGAGAACAAATGCAAATAAATATAAAATAAATACAAAGTAGTTTGAGAGGAAGGACATTAACAATTTAAGTGATCAGGAAAGGTTTCATATAGAAGAAGCATGAGGCTTGAGCTGTATCTTGAAAGACAAGAGAAATTCTGAGGTGAAGGTGAGAAGGGATCACACTCCAGGCACGTGGGATGGCCAAAGAAAAGGAGATGGGTTGTTGTGTGTGGAGAACAGAGGGAAGGCCACTTTGGCCAGAATGCACAGTGTGGAGAGGATGCTATCCAAATGGAATGATAGACTGTGGCTGGTTTGTGAGTTTTTTTTTTTAATTGAAACAGGGAGTTAATAGTTGATCCTAGAAGCAACTGGGAATTCTAGGAAGCCGCTGGAGTTGACTGAGTAAGGGAGTGACATGATCACTCTAGTGACCTCCTGTGGCTCTGAATGGGGAGCTATATGGAAAATGGATGGAACTGGCAGAGACTTGAGGCAAGGAGGCTAGTTAGGAAACTCTTAGGATAAAGTAGAGGAGACAACATGACTAATATGGAAATGTTTTGCATGACTGCACATGTGTAAACTATATCAAATTGCTTGCTCTTTCAGGGAAGTGGAAAGGGAGGAAGGGTTTTAATTTTAAAAAATGAATGTTAAAATTGTTTTTAACATGTAAGTACAAAGAAGTAAACTATTATTAAAAAATAAAATAGGTAAGAAGAGATCAGAACCTGAACTAAGGTGGCAGCTTTGTGAATAGAGAGCAGGGGTTAGATGGAAGAGATTTTATGGAGGCAGAAATAACAAGAATTGGAGACTGATTAAATAAAAGGGAAGAGGCAGAGGAAGGAGTCAAAAATTATACCAAGGCTATGAACCTGAGAGCCTAGAGGTAGGGCTGTTTCTCTGAGGAACTGGTTGGGTTTTTTTTTCATTCTCAGAGAGTATAATCTATTGTGTCTTTAAAAGTTAGTACAAATGGCAATATGTCAGGGACCCAAAGAGGAAGGAGTTGGGAAACAGAAGCTGGGCCCTAGCTTTAGCCTGGCTCCCAATGCCTGGGCCATTGTTCACCAGGCAAGATTAACTGGGCTTCGAAAGTTAGAGGCCTCTCCCTTTTATCACCATCCTTACTAAAGATAAAGAATCCTGTTATTTCTTGCTAATAGTTATAGAAGAGGCTTGCTCCACATGGCTGCCAGCCAATCCTCACAGCTAATCATGGATTAATGTACTTCACCTTCCAGGGTAATTGCAAGTTACCAGGAAATCATCAAAGTCTCACTTAAATAAGAGACCCCTCAGTGGAAGAATTTCACTTAGAATAGGCAGGGGTGGGATGTAAGATTTGGGGGGTGGTGGAAGAAGGATCCATCTAGATTGGTTGAGGGAAAGTATATTTATTGGATCAACAAATCAAAAAATATTTATTAAGCACCTACTATGAGCCAGGCACTTGGGACACAAATACAATGAAGGAATGAATAAATGAAAAAAAAACCCATTCCCTTCTTGAAAGGAGTAAAAGGATTTTACTTTAGGGAAGAAAAAAATAACCTCTGTCTTCCCCTATAATAGGGATGGGGAAGCTGTGGCCACGAGGCCACATGTGGCCCTCTAGGTCCTCAAGTATGGCCCTTTGACTGAATCCAAACTTCACAGAAGAAATCCCCTCAATGAAAGGATTTGTTCTGTAAAACTTCAGTTCAGTCAAAAGGTTCACCCAAGAACCTTGAGGGTCACATGTGGTCTTGAGGTTGCAGGTTCCCCATCCCTGCCCTATAGCTAAGAGTTGGAGGAGAGAGAAGGAAATTTGCTCTGCGTAAGACAACAGGAGGTAGAAGAAAGCTGGGGTTAATTAAGAGTAAGAAAAAAGGGAGGCATAATTTTAGAGTAGGGTCTGTGAAGTCAACAAATGTACAGGTTTGTAGGTTCCCAAGAAGCCAATCCAGGCTGACGTGGGTCATTCGACGGGAAGGATCCACATCAGAAAGCCAGGGTCTTAGAACAGTCAAACTGTTTCAGGCAGGAAGCTGGTATCTAGGGGTCTCAGGGCCTAAGAATGAGCCCAAGCCAAGGTTTTATATGAAGGTTGGATTTAGTTACAGAAGAAGGGCAACTTCAGAGTTGCAGAAGCAACAACAGCATGAAATGCCAAGAAGGAGGGACTAACTGAAATAATCCTGGGCAGACCCCCAAGCATAGCATTTAGACACAGCTTGGGGGGGGGATTCTTGGCTTAGGGCCAACTACATCCTGATACATCTGCACTGCCCCTGCCGTCAGGGATTGATTGCCTCATAGGAATGACCCCAAATGTTCTCACACAGGGAGGGTGGCATTGGGAAGTAAAAAGTGACAGGGTGGCAGATTGCCTGAATGTAGGGATCTACCTTGGGGAACACCTGGAGAGACAACTGTCCTGGGTAAAGGGGCACCTGCAGACCAATGCCATTATTCCAAGGTCTGTCCAACTGAAGTCATACAGTAAGAAGTGTCCTCTTGGGCTGCCTGACTGGTATTTATCACACATTAGGCTTTGTTTTCATTATCTCTGTGCCTCTGCACTAGGTGTCCCACATGCCTAGAATGGGTTCCTCTGTCACCTTTGCCTCAGAATTCCTCTCGATTCAAAATGCAGCTCAAGTCCCTGGGGTGCTCAGTATTCCTGCAGAGCCTTACGCTTCCAGACTCTACTCACATGGTGATGATTTTGACATAAATCAGTTACGTTTGGGAGAAGGGACAATCTGGGGTAGAGGGGAAGATAATGAATTCAGTTTGGGACATATCCAGTTTGAGATGTCTTCAGTCTGAAATGTCTAACAGGAAACTGGTAAAGGGGGATAGTCTGGAGCTTGATATAGAGATCCAAGTTACCTACATAAAGATGAGAGCTAAACCCATGGGAACTGATTAGGTCACCCAGAGAGAAAACAGAGGAGGAAATACAAACTGTTGACTAATTTAATGTTTTACAACCTGTCTCCAACCCACCTTTCCAGCTTTATAATATATTACATCCCTTTCTACACTCCAGAGTCCAATCAAACTGGCTTTATTAATGTCCCTCACACATGATACTTCATTATTTCTGTGACTCTGCACAGACTATTTCCCATGCCTGGAACATTTTTCCCACTCCACCTCTTCCCACCCCCCTCCTCCCACTCCCCTCACTCCTGCCTCTCAGAATCCCTCATTTCCTTCCAAGTTCAGCTTGAGCCACATTCTCCATGAGGCCTTCTCTGATTTCCCCATCTGCTTGTGCCTCTTCCCCTACCCTCCAAAACAACCTTATATTTATTTTGTACATATTTCTGTATGAGAGGCAGCTGTGGCAGAGCAAATAGGGAGACTGCCTCAGTGCCAACAAAATCTAGGTCCAAATCCTGTCTCTGAAATGTAATGACTGTGACCCTGGAGAAGTCACCCTCTCAATGCTGTCTCATTGAGGGTCCCAAACTACATAAGAAGCACTGAAGGGGTCGAGAGTGGGAAAAGTTTAAGAATCCCTGCTTTGCTAACTCACTAACACTTTAACAAAAAAAGAAAGAAAAGTGTTGACCTGCATTTGTAGGTCTCCTAATTCAGAAGTTCCCTTTACTAATGAAATTATAGGTCCAGTCCTTGTGGCACAGTTATGTAACGACTGTCTGCCCCCCAAAAACATAAGCCCCTTAAGAAAAGGGGTTGTTTCATTTTTGTCTCTGTAGTTCAGCAGCTAGCATGCTTTCTGGCACCCAACAATGCTGAATAAATGCTTGTTGACTGACTGGATGCCCAATAGTGAGATCAGTATCCAGATTCAGAAGCAGCATGTTTGCAGATTCCTCCAGACACTCTGAGGGACATGGATATCACTCATGTTCTGGGCTGTCCCTCCCAAAAAGCTGGTGCCCAGTTACACACTTAAAAGACAGAGACAAAAAGAAAAGGTCTAGGAGTCCCAAATTATTTTATTCACGTTGCTACATCAGTCCCCTAAGTCCTACATGGCTCACACTTCTCATTTTTTCCTCCCAAACCTCTCTGCAAACTAGCAATGGCAGATGACCCAATTCATTTCACCAATACTAAAAGCCCAGCTTCTTCTAGCTATTAGGTGAGGAAGAGGCTGATGTAGACCTCAGGGCTGCTGTTTCCTTTCCAGCCCTGGCACTCCCTTCCCTGCTATGTTAACAAAGGCATTCTTCCAGCCAAGTTCCTTGGTTCTATCCTTAGTGTGGGCCTTTCACCATAACCTTCTACATCAGTGGTTCTCAACCTTCCTAATGCCGTGACCCTTTAATATAGTTCTTCATGTTGTGGTGACCCCCAACCATAAAATTATTTTTTTTTGCTACTTCGTAACTGTAATTTTGCTACTGTTATGAATCCTAATGTAAATATCTGATATGCAGGATGTATTTTCATTGTTACAAATTGAACATAACCCACAGGTTGAGAACTGCTGTTCTATAAGAAGGCTTTCCTAAAACCCGCTTTCCCCAACTGTTACATGCCCTCCTTCCCTAAACTACTTTATACTTAATTAATATTTACCCCAAAGATAGTTGTATGTGTATACATTGTTTCACATAAGCTCCCTGAGGACACAAACTGTTCATTTTTGTATCTCTGGTACCTAGCACAGTACCAGTCATACATAATAAGCACCTAATAAATATATATTGATTGATTTGACACTTCACAGCCATCACTATACCACTGTGTTACTCCAGAGTGACTGAGCATCTATTCCTATCCATCAATCCACCCAGATTTCAAACCATGGTATCCAGTAATTGACACATATTTAAAGAAGCATTTAAAGAAGCACCAGACGACTTGGTTTTTTTAAAAAAAAAATTTCATAAGACTGATGCTGGTGACATTATTTTCAATCACCTTCTGGATGATGGATTAGTGATAGGTTAGCATGACAATGTTTACTATGAACTGAACACAAATTGCTGGCAGAAAAAAAAAATGGATGACAGCAATATTCCTTAAGAAAGAAGCATTTAGAATGAATGTTAATTAGTAAATTCCAAACTCCTGCTAGAGAGAGCTGCAACTACCAAACTAAGGAGCTATCAACTACACTTCTTTATTAATGAGTACTTCTATACATCCAAAGTGCAATGGTAACTGATTTTCAGAATGATGGCCCTCAGGCACTGTATCATCTTTAAGTACCTTACAAATCATGATCAGAATAATTTGAGCATTGAATATATTTTATTTTACTCTACCCCCAGGATAGCACCGTATAACGGAAAAGTACACTGAATTTAGAGTCAGAGGACCTGTGTTTACATCCCAGTTCTATCAAAGGTCATGCTCACTTGTGACCTTGGACAAAGCACTTGAGGTAATCAGAGGTCCCAGTTTCTTCATTCATAATATGAAGGGTTTGGACTAAGATGGGCCCTAAGAAAGGCTCTAATTCTATGCAAAAAGAATTAAATTTTATTTTTTCTATTACCAATCACTTATTTTTTCTCAAACCACCAGCCCCAATGAAAAAAGAAAAAGAAAAACGAAATCCCTGTAACAAATATGCATCGTCAAACAAAATGAATTCCTATATCACTCAATTGCAAAAAATAAAAACAGATTTACATAGTCCTTTGAGGATTTATGAAATACTTCCCTCACAATAACCTTATTAAATACACATTACAAATATCCCAGTTCTACAGATGAGGACACTGAGGCTTAGAGAAGTTCCGTGAATTGCAAATTACCACTGTCAGAATTAGGTTATGGTCAGGTTTCTCCTGCCTCCAAGTCCAGTGTTCTTTCCGTTAAACTATGCTGCCTCTCCTATCCCTTTACCCAATGGATAGTGAGGGAAATAACAGTTTAACGGATTACTTTAATCATGTCTAAAATGAAGGTTAAAGAAGTAGCTACCTCAGTTGCAACAAATTAACTTATCAGCAAACAAACAGGCACCCACTGCAACAACAAAAGCCGTTGGCTACAGTAAGGGCCTCAGTTTAACATCAGTCTTTGGGGGACCTAACATTTTATTTACTTTTCAAAGAAGAGTCTGATCCTTTGCAGGTAGAAAAACACATTGTGCTGTGAAAAGTAAAACAAAGTAAAATATAATAAAAACAACCTTCCTCTAACATAAGGGATACAAGATAACACAGTTGATGTCTTGAATCCCTGGGTTTTTCCCAAACAACTCAGTGATTAACATTACCATCCCTTCAAGCTACAATTCTTGATCCAGCTAATACCAAGTAAAGTCTGCAGACCCTTTTACTTTGCCAATCTGTCAAAGTCTCCTTATAACCAAAACTATAATTTTATTTGATGGAACAGAGGAGGGACTCTTACTCCTCCCTCCACTGAACTCCTCCTTGGAAGTGCCACATTATTAGATGGATAGGACCCTACATTCTTGCAGGCCATGCTAGCCAGTGAAAGGCCTAGCAGGTCAAAGCTGGAAAGGCTCTAAGTATGGGCCATCACTAGGTTGTCCTCATAACTAAGGCCTGGAGGAGCCAAGAGTGGGCGATTAATTTTTAATCACAGTGACTCATGAAGACATCTACTAAATTGCAGAGAGGCACAGACTACAGGAGATAACAGATATAAAGTGCTTTGTAAATTTTAAGGCACTTATATGGCAATAAGGCACCACCTAAATGCTTATTATTATTAAAAGTTATTGTGGGAAAAGAAAACCAGACACAATCATGATGACCCCTTAGCTTTCTGAAGAGCAAATTTCAAAGAGCTGGGATAATGGGAGAGGTAGGATCCCATGGGTTAATATTCTACACAGTCCAAGGAGAATGAGAAATCTTCAAGAATGTTCATTTTTGTGCCTGTAGACTTTCAATTTTTCATAAGGCAGAGGAAGAAGAGTTTTATGAAGAGACTGGGGTATAAACACCACTGATTCATTGCCTGATATTCCACCATTAAAAGCCATGCGGGAAAGATGGAAACAAGAAGTAACAGATGAATAGGAAAGTGTGGCATGGTCCTCTAAGAAAAGCATCAGGAGCACAAAGTCTCAGAATGAGATGAGGCTTTTCAGGAAATCTAAGAACAAAAAAAGGATTTTTTGAAAAGGTTAAACGAGAAAGAAAAGGAACAAGTAAAGACTGGAAGAGCTGTTTAGAATGGATAGGATGGTGGTGATGATGATACAGAAGAGAAGAAAAAGAAAAGGTGCTCAACTCTTACTTTAGTTCGATATTTTGGCAGTAAGATGAAGTATGGGTGGAATCCTTCCTAAAATAGTGGTCCTGGGGCAGGAGGTTTCCCAGGGTTGTAATATGGCAGGCAAGGTGAAGGATGTGGGGTTTGGAGAGAACTGAAGCCAAACTGAAGTGAAGCATGGTTGGGGTCCTTAATAAAATGGTAAGAATCTGTGTGATACAGTTTATAAAGTACTAGATTTAGAGTCAAGAAAACAATGATTAAGAACCTACCAATGCGAGATGCCAGTGTTACAGAGACTAAATGAACAACCGTATCTGGCCTCAAGGAGCACATGCTACTGGGGGCCAGAGGGATGTACAACAAAACAACAAAGACATGTAAACTTTATGATTTTAAGAAAAGGGAGCCAGGACTAATAACTAAGAACGGTTTCCCATACAAAATGCTAAGCACTGAAGGGAGCCAGAGATTCTAAATGGCCAATATTAAAAGGGAGTGAATTCCAGGTATAGAAGACAGAAGATGCAAAAGCAAAGAAAAGAGTGTCACGTTCAGGAAACAGCAATCAGGCCAATTTGCCTAGAGCAGGGTAAGGGACCTGGGGCCTTGAGGCCACATGTGGCCCTTTCGCTTCACAGAATAGGATCTGTGAAGTTTGAATTCAGTCAAAGGGCTGCACCTGAGGACCTAGAGGGCCGCTTGTTCACAGGTTCTCAAGCTCACAGGTTCTTCACCTCCAGCCTAGAGAATGGAGAGCATAAGGACTGGAGTAATACATTAATAAGTCAGCCCTAGCCTGGAGTCAGATTCTAAAGAACATTTAAATGCCAAACAGAGGAGGCTAATTTTATCCTGAGGCAACAGAAAAGTTCAAGTCCTAATACTAATATTTATCAGTTGGGTAACTATGCTATTCATTTGACTTTTCTGAGCTTCAGCAAACTCATGGGCAAAATGGGAATATTAAGTCACAGGATTAGAGATTTAGAGCTATAAGGGAACCGAAAAGTCACCTAGTTCAGCTCTCTTAAATACTTGTATTCTATATGATTTTGGGGGGGGGATTTGTGTGGAGAGGGGCTTTCTTTGTATCCTCAGAGCTGAGCACAGTGCCTGTCATACAATAAGTACTTAATAAATGCTCCTTGACCTATTTATACCTTAAAGAAATGTTATAAGAAAAGTGCTTTGCAAATCTTAAAATAATCTACAAATGAAGAGTTGTTATATTATACTACATGGCAAGTTATCTCTCTTTTCAGGAGGTAGGAGGATGGAGCAGATTGGATACCTTGAGTAACAGATTAAATGTTGGCATATGTCCTTATTTTAAACAAAAACAAAAAACTTTCTTTCCCTAGAGTTAACACTCATGGGTGGAACTAGAAGAGGTTAAGGAACCATAATGAGATGCTTCTAGTGTTCTGAAAACATTGTCATGGCGATCTCCTTTTCCTTGGAGTGTGGGCAATAGTCCTGAGCAGGACTACAAGAAAAAAAAAACTAAATTTTCTTATTCTTCTGGCTTTCATCAGTATGGGGCTGACTGGAAAAAAAAATCAACCACACAATAGAGTAGTTTTACCCCTTCTTGTCCTTTCTTGAAGCAGTTAGTGGTACAGGGAATAGAGTGCTGTGCCTGGAGTCAGGCCCATCAGTACAAATCCAGTCTCAGTTACGCACTTAGGGCAAGTCCCTGAACTTGTTTACTTCTGGTTCTTCACTTCTAATATAAGGAAAATAACAGCATCTACCTTCCAAGTATACTGTGAGAATCAAATGAAATAATTTTGCAAAAAAAATGTTTAGCACAGTGTATAGTACATAGCAGGTTCTATATAAATGCTTATTCTCTTTTTCTTCCCTTCCTTCTTTTCTCTTCAGTCCCAGGGGCTTGCAAATAACATACAAGGAAGGATCTTACATACAACTGTTCTTATAGAATTGCTTGGGTGGTGTTCCAGTCATAATCTGGCCTGAAAGACAGTCTATTTTCTAGGGCAGAGAATTTCAAGAATTCAGGGAGCACTGGGGGAATGAGAAATATTAAGGATCATCCTTTAAGCTATATATTCCTCAGAAATGAAATCCAAGTTTTAAGAATCCAACAGCTCTTATCATTTTGAATCCAGAATAGTAGAAGGATTTTCAGGACATGGGTCTGCCAATTAAGAAAGCTGTTTGTGACTTTCTGTTTCAACAACAACTTGGCACTCAAAATGCTTTGGATTCTTAAAACACTGAGCCCACTTCTCCCTCCTCCAAGCTGAGAAAAGAGCCTTGAAGAACCCCCACTCTTAGTAAGTAAGAGGAGGAGGGAGGACCAACAAAGGAGACTAAGGAGGAGGTATCATCACATTAGGAGGAAAACCATGAGTTACTTAAATGGTTATTGGTTGAATGAACCAGGAAGGCAAGGGGAAGGAGGTGGTCAGTAGTCAATGAAGCAAAAACATTATCAGGTTAGAAAAAAAGCCTTAAGATCTGGCAATTAGAAAGCTCACTTATTACCTTAGAAAGTAGCTGTTAGTGTTAAGTTGTACCTATATAAAGTCAAGAGCAAAGGATTATCTATAATGGGGATGAACTAGAAGCCTTTCCAATAAGGTTGAGGCAAAGCAAGAATATCCATTATCACCATTATTATTTAATAATTGTACTAGACATACTAGCTCTAGCAATAAGAAAAGAAAAAGAAATTGAGGGAATACATACAGGAAATAGGAAATAAAACTATCACTTTTTTTTGTCCTGTTCGCAGAGAGCTGGTTGTTAAATATTTACCAGCACATTGATGATGTACATATACACTTTTATTTTTTATTCTTTTGCTTTTTTGGAGGGGGAAGGCAGGGCAGTTGGGGTTAAGTGACTTGCCTAAAGTCACACAGCTAGTAAGTGTTAAGTGTTTGAGGCCATATTTGAATTCAGGTCCTTCTGACTCTAGGGTGTGTGCTCTATTCACTGCACCACCTAGCTCCCCCAATATACATTATTTCCAAGGGAGAAATAATATTGGACATCAGTCATGAAAAAAGTCTCCTGCTGCCTTTTAGTTATACTGAAGAAACTTCCCGATTGGAATAACAAATTGTACTCTAGAAACAAAGAAGCAGAGAAGTATCCAAGGTCAGCATGGAAATAGAAAATTAAATGTACATGGCCTTGAAACATTTCTGTCTCACTCTAGCTCCCCTACTCAAATCAAATGTAACAAATAATCTCCCCCTCCCCCGCAAATCAGAAGTTAAGATTTCCTCGAGTGCTTTTTCTTTCCTTTTCCCTTTGGCATCAGATATCAACCTTCAAATCAAAGGGCTGCTGTCTGGTAATACGAAGGTAGCTCTTTGTCAGCTTGCAAATGTCATCTCCCCCAGCTGGAATTTTGCAAAGATTTTAGCTTTCAGTTAGGAATTATATTCATGTACTTATATATTCATCTTTTAGCTGATATTATTGGGAGCTCCTTTCTCCAGAGTCCTTGGCTTTGAGGCAGTGAATGATAAAGATCTTGTTTGTTCTTTCTGTAGATCTGAATGTTTCTTTAAAAAAATTTTTTTTAACATTTTTATTTAAAGTTTTGAGTTTCAAATTCTATCCCTTTCACCCCTTTTCCTTCCTTAGCAAAAAAGAAATCAGATATAGATTATACATGTGCGATGATATAAAACATTTCCATATTAGTCATTTTGACAAGAAGATTCAAATAAAAGAAAAAATGAAAGTAAAAAATAGCATTCTTCAGTCTATATGCAGTCAATATCAGTTCTTTCTCTGGAGGCAGATAGCATGTTTTATCATTAGTCCTTTGGGACTATCTTAGATCGTTGTAATAATGAGAATAGCTAAGTCACAATTTTATTGTTACTAGGTACAATGTTCTCCTGGTTGTGTTCACTTCACTGTGCTTCAGTTCATATAAATCTTTCCAGGTTTTTCTGAAATCATCCTGCTTGTCATTTCTTATAGCACAATAATATTCCATTACAATCATACACCACAGCTTGTGTAGCCATCCCCCAACTTAAGGGCATGCCTTTGACTTCCAGTTCTTAGCCACCACAAAAAATAAGAGCTGCTATAAATATTTTTGTACAAAGAGGTTCTTTCCTCCTTTTTTTTGGATGTCTTTTGGGATATGGACCTAGCAGTGCCCTTTGGGCATAGTCCAAATTGCTCTCCAGAATGGTTGGATCAGTTTACAACTCCACTAATAGTGCATTAGTGTCCCAGTTTTCCCACATCCCCTCCAACATCCAATATTTTCCTTTTTTTGTCACATTAGTCACTCTGATAGGTGTGAGGTGATACCTCAGAGTTATCTGAATTTGCGTTTCTCTGTTGAATAGTGATTTAGAGCATTTTTTCCTCTGACTACAGAAAGTTTTGTTTTCTTTGAAAACTCTGTGTTCATATCCTTTGCCTATTTATCAATTGGGGAATGAGTTATATTTTCATAAATTTGACTCAGTTCTCTATGTATTTGAGAAATGCGAGCTTTATTAGAGATACTTGTTGCAAAAAAAATTTCTCCCACTTTTCTGCTTTCCTTAATTTTGGTTGCATTGGTTTTGTTTGTACAAAAACTTTTACATTTTATATAATCAAAATGATCTGTTTTACATTTTGTAATGGGCTCTATATTTTCTTTTGTCCTAAATTCTTCCCTTATCCATAATTCTGACAGATTCTACTCTCTCTTAATTTCCTTATGGTAAAACCCTTTATGTGTAAATCATGTACCATTTGGACCTTATCTTGGTGTACCATGTGAAACAGTGGTCTATGACAAGGCTCTGCCATAGTGTTTTCCAGTTTTCCCAGCAGTTTTTGTCAAATAATAAGTATTTGTTCTAAAAGCTTAGATCTTTGGGTTTAACATATACTAGGTTATTATGGTAATTTACTATAATGCAATTTGCACCTAATCTATTTCACTGATCTACCACTCTATTTCTTAGCCAGTACCAGATTATTTTGATAATTACCACTTTATAATACAGTTTGAGATCTGCTATGGCTAGACGAACTTCTTTTGCATTTTTTTCATTGATTCCCTCAATACCCTTGAGTTTTTATTTTTCCAGATGAATTGTTATTTTTTTCTAGTTCTATAAAATAATTTCTTGAGTTTAATTGTTATGGCACTGAATAAATAGATTAATTTAGGCAGAATTGTAGTTTTTATTATGGCTTGGGCTACTCATAAACAATTGATATTTTTCCAATTGTTTAGATCTGACTTTATTTATGCAAAAAGTGTTTTTATAGTTGTGTTCATATAGTTTCTGGGTTTGTCTCGGCAGGTAGGCTGCCAAGTATTTTACACTGTCTACAGTTATTTTAAATGGAATTTCTCTTTCTATTTCTTGCAGCTGGACTTTGTTGATAATATATACAAATGCTGATGATTTATGTGGTTTATTTTGTATACTGCAACTTTATTAAAGTTGTTAATAATTTCAAGTAGTTTTTCAAATTCATTCTCTAGGATAAAACTATTACTCTATGAAGATGATATGATAGCATGCAGAAATTTGTTTTGCATGACTTCATATCTATAATAGATCTGGCCTCCTCAATGAGTGGGGGAGGGAGACAATTTGAAACTGAAAATAAAGTTAAACTGAATAGAACAAAAATGGATCAAAATAACCTACTTTTTGCTTCCCTCACGTTACATCCCACCTCCTTTCTCTATGCTTTTGTATAATAATAATAATAATAATAATAAACATTTATATAACACTTACTATGGGGCAGGCACTGTGCTAAGGGTGTTATAGTTTTCATGTCATCTGATCCTAACGACCCTGGGAGGTAGGTGCTATTATTATTCCCATTTTACAGAGAGGCAAGTAAGAAAAACTGCCCAAGATCACACAGCTAGTAAGTGCCTGAGGTATGATTTTAACTCAGGTCTTCCTGGCTCAAGGCCCAATGCTCTATCTGCTACTTACCTAGATGTATAAACTATCCTCCATTCTTAGCATGATCTTTCCTCATTTCTACCTAGTGGAATGCCCAGGTCCCTTCAGGTTTTAGCTCAAGGGTCACAGCCTATAAGAGGTAGATGTTAGCGACCTGCAGATCTGTTTCCCTATGCTCCCACCACCCAAAGACTTTGTATTTATTGTCCATAAATCTTATCTTTGAACAAGTTATATCCACCCAATAGAATGTAGGCTCCTAGAGGGCAGGAACTATTTCACTTTTGTATTTGTATCTACGGTGTCTAAGGAAGTAGACACTTTTAACTAATGAATATTTGATTGTAATGGCTACAGTGCTAGAGCTATTGTCATAAAGATCTGGATTCAAATTAGGCCTTGGATATGTCCTGTGTGACCCTAAACCAGGGCCTAAACCCCTCAAACTTCAGTTTTCTTACCTGAAGATTATAATGGAGAAGGCAGCTAGGCCGTTCAGTGAAAGAGTGCTGGGTGTGGAGTCTGAAAGACCTGAGTTCAATTCCAGCCTCAGACACTTACTAGCTTGTGTGACCATGGGGACAACACATGTAACTTCTGTTTACCTTAATACACTGGAGAAGGAAATGGCAAACCATTCCGGTATCTCTGCCAAGAACACCCCATGTACAGTACGATCCACAGGATCATGAAGGGTCAGACATGATTGAATGACTCAACAACAATGGCATGGAAACTTGCTGGGTTGTTGAGAGGATAAAATGAGAGAGAGGCAGGATGCTTGGTAAATCTTCAAGCCCATATAAGCATAAGCTATAACTATTACTTGTATTTTCTCTAGCACATAATTCAGAGCACTAGCCATTTCCAGTGCCTAATAAATGCTTATTTAATGAATTGCTCGATTAAATGTTATTCATTCACAGTTGCAATAAGATGAGAGCTGAAAGATTTTTTTTCTTTTTAATAAAAAGGAGAAGCAAAAAGATGATCAGAGTTGAGACCAGGCATTTGTATACTTTAGACAGGCTCTGAAAATTGTGTGAACATGCTATGTAGGGACAGTGAGATTTTCTGTCATTAAAAATACATGCAAATATTAAATAATATTTTTTTAACGTGCCTGCCTTGTCTCTCCTGAGTTCTGATTCTAGGTGAAGACACAGAGAAGAAGATAAGGGATTGATGCAGGAGAAAAATTTAGAAGATTTACATTTTAATAATGGACTAAGAAGAAAATCCTTTGACTTCTTTCCTAACTCTCTTTTATCAGGTAGGGAATAAAAGAAGGTTTGGCAGGTAAGTTCAGGGCATCAACTCAAAGTGCTGAGACACCTAAATGAGCAATCATTCTTAAAAAATGTTAACAGGCACCTGGAATGCCTAAGGCATAACTTAATTTCCTCTTTGGAAAAGTTGCCAAACCTAGGTCTAGCCCACACTTGCCATTGATGCTAAATACCTATTGGTAGTTCAAGGAAACTGGTCTCTATGACTTCTTTCACAGGATTTTAGAACTAAAGCAGGACATCAGAGGCCAAGAGGCAAAAAAAGATTTGTCCAAAGCCACACAAGTTTTAAGGGGCAGAAGCTCTTACTGCCAGGTCTCATTGATTTAAGAATAAGTGAGGTAAGGGATGATTAGGGCAGTACCCATAACAACTCTGTTAGTTGCCCAAATCAGTTTGATGAGATTACATAACATGGATCTTTGTCAAGAATCACCTGAAGGGTACTTCTCATGGATGCAGAAATTCTCATTGGTCTGTTCAGGATCTTCAGGATTTCCTTTTCTCCTCATGCCTTCAATCAATCAACAAATAAGAATGTCTTAATCGCCTACTATAGGCCAGGTGCTATGTTAGGCACTGGCAATATAAAGACAAAGAATGAAATAATTCCTGCTTGTAATTATAAAAAGTTTCCAATGTAATGGGGGAGATGAAAATATTTACATTATAAATACAAATAAATAGAAAATAGTTAAATAAAAAGTAGTTTGGGAAGAAAGACATTAGCAGTAGGGTAGGAGGTTGGTCAGGAAAGACTTTGGGCAGAAGCTTGGGCTGCATCTACAAAGAGGAGCTGGATTTTATGAGGTGAAGTTAATGAGGGGGGCATTCCAGGCATGAAATAGACCAGTACAAAAATGGAGATGGGAGATGGTTGAGTGTCTATGTGAGAGGAACAGAGAGAGAAGTCCAGTTTGGCCAAATCTCAAAGTGCAGGAGGGCAAATAATGTCTTATAAGGCTGCAAAGATAGGCTGTGGCCAGGATATGAAGGATTTAAAAACCTAAACAGAGATTAATATTTGATCCTAGAGGCAATAAGGAACCATTGAGATCGACTGATTAGGGGAGTGACGTAATGAGATTTGTGCTTAAACATAATTGCTTTGGCAGCTAGGTAGAGGATGGATGGAAGTGGGGAGAAATTTGAGTCAGGGAGACCAATTAGCAGGTTGTGGCAATAATCTAGGTGAAGTAATTAGAGACTGATCTAAAATATAGCTGTATGAGTAGAGAGAAAGGATTGGATATGAAAAAAGTTATGAAGGCAGAAATAGTAAGATTTGGTAACAGATTGTACACAGCAGGTGATGAAGAGTGAGGAGAAAAGGATAATGTCAAGGTTATGAACAGAAATAAAGAAGTTTAGAAGAGGAGGAATGGAGGAGGGGTGAGTGCAGTTTTAGACATGTTAAGTTTGAAATGTCTCCCAGACATCTAGTTAGAAATGTCCTAAAGGAAACTGGTGAATGTAGGCCTGGAGCTCAGAAGAGAGACTGGGATTAGATATGCAGATGTGTGAATTACCTGTATAGAAATGATGACGAGCTTGGGAGCTAATGAGGTTGATGAGAGAGTCTATAGAGGGAGAAGAGAACCTAGGACAGAACCTTGGACAATACTCCTATGGGGGTGTGATAATTCAGGCAAAGGACACTGAGGAAGAGAGACCAGAGGTGAAGGAAGAGAACCACGAGAAGAGTAGTGTCAGGAAAACCCAGAGAGGAGAGAACATCCAAAAGGTGAGGGTGGTCCGAAGTGTCAAATGCAGCAGACAGGTGGAGAAGAATAAAGTCTTATGAAAGAAAAGAGCATCAGATTTGACATGTAAAAGATCATTGTTCCGAGAACAACTCTGAGTGACTAAGTCATTTTGACTATCATAAACACCCAATTTAACTAGAAATATTATGAGAAGGTAGATACTGTGTTCAGAAAAGAACTGATCAATAGTAGTATGTATAGAATGATTTTACATACATATACATGTTTTACATATATATGCATATTTTTATCTAATGGTAGTCATCTTTAGGCCCAGAGATGGGGGTAAGGGAAGAAAAAAGTAAAAAATAAATTTATATGATAAACATATTATATATTTAAAAAGAATAGCAAGTTGTGCATTACAGATTTTGTAATCTCATATGCAATTATTTTTTATTATTCTATTGTTAATGTTTATTTCATAAATTAAAAATACAATTTAAGAAATATTATTGGTAAGTTAGGAGACTAGTTTTGGTCAAGTTCTAAGGTCAAGGACTTTGGTTGAGAAAGGGAAGAAGGAGAAATATAGGATGATAGCATGAGAGGATGGCAGGGTCTAGTCAAAAGTGGTGAGGATTTTAAAAATTATTTTTATTTTTTGGAGGGCAATTGGGGTTAAGTGACTTCCACAAGGTCACACAGCTAGTTTTTGGGTTAAGTATCTGAGGTTGGATTTGAACTCAGGTCCTTCTGACTCCAGGGCTGGTGCTCTATTCACTGAGCCACCTAGCCATCCTAGGATTTTTAAAAGAATAGTGGAGAACTGGGCATATCTCAAGGCAGCAGAGAAGAGAACCAGTAGATAGGAGGATGTTGAAAATGCCAGAGAGAGAGAGAGAGAGAGGGAGACAGAGATAGGTCACAATCTGCCCAGAAAGACAGGAGGGGGTAAGATCAATACATGTAGGAGGATAGAAAGGAGAAGGATCACCTTAATGTCAGAGACTGTAGGAAAGGACGAAAGAATAGGGGATGATATCCAGGGGTTTTGAGATGTACAGAATGGGAGAAAGAGGACATTCATGGTCAATGACCTCAGTTTTCTTAATCATGTATGTAAAAGGTTGATTTCTCAGCTTTAAAAAAAAAGAGAGGAGGACTTCTGGGAGGCTTGGAGATGGAAGAGAAATTTTGAAATAGTTTCAGTGGGGAGTAAGACAAAGAACCAATTAGGGAGGAATCCAAGGACTGCCTTGCTGAACTGAGGGTCTGGATCCAGGCAGATGATAGAAGTAGGTCATAGCATTTAAGGAGGCTGAGGAATTGGGGAGTTATGGAACTTGAGGGTGTATACATATTAATGCTGAGATCTCCTAGTATAAGGATTGAGGATGACAGGAAGACAGTGCACCATCATTTGCTTCTATTATTCCTTTGCCCAGGTCTCTGATAACGAGAAAGCCTTTCTCCTTCCCAAGGCCAATGCCGCTTCAGACTTGATCCTTCTTCTCTACTAGAGCGCAGTCTCAAACATTCCCCCACCCTCTTGAATCTTCAAAAACTTCCTAATCTACTGATTCTTTCCCTACTGCCTTTGAACATGCCCAGATTTCTCTCATTCTTCTTCTCTAGTATAGCAAGTGTAGTTTGGAGAGGTGAGGGAGTGAGGAATGGGGTGGGACAGTGAGGAGAGGTATTTCTCATGCCTTCCCCCAAGAGAACAAATGATGACTTGCAGAAAACACACAGTGCTTCAGAGGAGGATTCAAGGACACTTATAGAACCTCAAATTACTATATATCTGGGGGGATGTGGAAGACAGGGAATATTTTGAATTTCTGAGGCAAAATCAGTCTGAAATCTAGCCTTCAAGCTGGTGGAGGGAGATTTCCTGGGAAGCAGGAGCTGTGGGAGTAGTCTGTGGGTGAGTTCAGATACCTAATCTGAGAGGGAGAGAGAGAGAGAAAGAGAGAGAGAGAGAGAGAGAGACAGAGAGAGACAGAGACAGAGACAGAGAGACAGAGAGACACAGAGAGACAGAGAGACAGAGAGAGAGGGAGGGAGACAGAGAGAGAGAGAGAGAGAGAGAGAGAGAGAGAGAGAGAGAGAGAGAGAGAGAGACTATATCCTGATATAGTATATTCCTTGGAGAAAGAAGACAAGCCCCATGGTTCCTGTGTAATGTTCTACTTAGAGAGCAAAACCTACTTGAATTCCTTGGATGGCCCAGGTCCAGGGTAAATAGGGAGCATTTGATCAGCAGCCCCAAAGTTTCTTTACTTAGGAAAATTTAATAGGGGTATTCTAAGTGCTTTATGTTTCTGTATCTGCCTTATACATTTTCTATGATAGAGGATATAAAATCTAATATTCATACTGTGCATTGACTGTCAGTGCAAGAATGGTGGATGCTGTTAACTCCTTTTTTGAAGAAGTAAACACAAACTATTCCTAAGCTTTATTTAGGAGATTTCTTTGGAGTAAAACCATTGGGCAGCAGCAGAAAGCCCATAAGAGAGAAACTGACCAACTCTCTGTGGTTAACCACTAGGATTGAATCTGGTCCATGTGAACCCAGAGTCTGTGAGAAGGCCCCTGAGCCAAAAGGTATATGAAAAATGCAACTAAGCATTTCATGAGTGGCGTTGATATCTTCAAATAAATGTTCTAGTTTTTTTTTAAAAAAGATAATGTGACTAGGCGTATGACTACTGATGTTCTTGAGATCAATCAATCAAACAAGTATTTATGAACTATTTATTACATGGCAGGCACTATGTTAAGAACTGGAGATGCAAAGAACAGTTTGAGAAATTAAGGAAGGTCTCCAGAACATTGGAGGGAATCTGAATGATACTGTGGAAGAATCCACATCCACAAGCATCACACAGAATGTCAGACAGGGATGCTCTGAAAGCTGGTGACCTGGAGGGGATATCTAAATCTGTGAGAGCACAGATCCATTTAAGTTTTGAGTTTCCTGGAATCTAAAACTGCCCTTGTCACCAAAGTATCTGAAGTATAAATGCTAAGAAAGTGAAATGAGCTGATCCCTTCTGGCCCCACCTCCCATTAACACTATGAAGACACAAAAACCAAACCAGCCCTTGAACTTCCATAATGAGTTGCTGCTTGTAGTCATTAAAAGATAAACATCAGTTACATGAAATTTTAACACAATAGATACTGCTGATATTTACCTAACACTCAGCTGTTCCAAAACACTTTCACTGACATTATCTTACTGTATTCTCACAACAACCTTGTATAGTAGGCAGAGCCTTACCCTCCTCAGTGACAGATGAGAAAACTGAGCCCTAGAGATAATCTAATCAAGTAATCTAATCGAAGTAGTTTTCCACTAAGTGGAAGAGATATGCCTAGAATCTAAGTCTTTCTCCCTCCCACTCCAGTGTTCTTCCCCAGAACATATTGCTTCTTAATCATTTGAATTAATATATTTAATTATCAATAATTATTAAATAATGGATTAACAAAAATAATTGAGTTCTATATTACCACATTAATTAAAAATAAATTAATAGATTTAATAAGTAATCTTAATTAACATATAAGCTTGAAAATACTTCTTATTCTTATCCAAGGTCTATTTGCAATTTTTCTTCAGCAGAGTGACACATGAAGTCATTGAACATCTCTAGCTCTCAGTTTTCTTCTATAAAATGTAGGGATTAGACCTCTAAGGTCCATGTCAGCTCTAACATTTTATAATCATAAACATATTTTATGTCTAACTCTGGGAAATGACTTCTGATAAAAATTTTACTAAGCTTAATTTCTAATTCTAGTAACTACTATATTTTCCTTCTCTCACCTTATCAACTTCCCCCTTTAAAAATGTTTTTAATGTCTTAATTTGTTTTTTAATTTTAAAAAATTAAATTTCATACCTAAAATGTTTAATTTAATTAAATTTAAATTTTATTTTTCATTCTGATCTTAACAAATAGCAAACAGAACGAGCATTTCTATGTACAAAGAAGAACAGAAACAGAGAATTATATATATAATTATTTAATTTAAATATATGACGAATTTAATATACTTTCCTAAGAATGAAGCCAAATCTCCAGAAATTTCTGTATATGGGATTGGTAAAGCTGTAATAGACATTACAAAAACATTTAGGCAAAAGTTATTCTGGAACTTTGTAGAGCTTTCTCTGAGCCTACCTTTTTCTCTTTTTTCTTTCTCCAGCTCTGATAGAAACTGTAACATCCTGGTGACTGGGTTAAATTTGTAATCTAATCTTTCCTGGGTCTTCGGCACAGCGGAGTAATCCTTTCCAGTCATCTGATGAACTCACACTCACATGCCCTGCTGCTGAGGCAGCTAGGTGATACAATGCACTGGGCCTGGAGTCAGGAGGACCTGAGTTAAAATCCAGTCTCACCATTTAATATTTGCCTCAGTTCTTCATCTATAAAATGGGGATCATAATAGCACCTACTTCCAGGTTGCTACAGGATTGAATGAAATAATATATGTAAAGTGCTTAGCACAATGCCTAGCATATAATAAATGACTGTTTCCAAACCTCCTCTCTCCTGAACTCTCCAACTTCATTCCAGCCTCACTTCTCTCTCAGCAAAGGATTATACATAATCAAGCCTTCAAAAGAGTAAAGCTGTGGTTCGCTATTAAAAACTGCTTGATGATAGCTAGTATTTAAACAGTGGTATAAGGTTTACAAAGCATTTTTAAAATGTCTCCTTTTATCTTGAGAAAACTTCTTTGTTTCTTATGGACACCCTCATCAGTATGTCCTTGATTCATGCAGAGAAGACATAAAGAAAGATTTTGTATAGGGGAGAGAACAGGATTCAGGGTAGGGAACCTGTGGCCTTGAGATCACATGTGACCTTTTTGACTGAATTCAAATTTAAAGAACATTGTTCTGTAATTGTTCAGTCAACAAATTGCTCAAGGCCGCAGGTTCCCCAACCCTGGAATAGGCAGTAATTTTTGTTGTTTTCTAGGCTTCCTTTTTTGGGGGTATTAATAAAGACCCAAACTTTTTCCATGCTTTGTATCTTAACTTCCTTCAGATAACTTGCATGTCAATGCTTTAGCACTTTCCTCCGGCACATATACACACGTACGTTCAAACATGCCTATAATTCCTGTCTTTTCTGTCCCATTTTTATGCCTCCCTTATATGCACATCTTTGACTGTTATACTGAGTCTAAGTGTGGTGAGGTTCCACTGTCCTTGATGGTAAAACAAAGCAAAACAAAAAACACTCAACTTTTCTATTTTTATTCTTTTTGTTGTCCTCCTTCCATTTTTACCTTTCAGTGACCTTGAGATGACTGTTTGGCTGAATGTCTTGACAAGCTTGTCCTCCATTGCTTCTCTGCTTTGTGAGAAAATACAGCTCACAGTTGTCTATCATTGTTCATAAGATTTTGCTGATAACTTTATATTCTAACCTAGTGTTCCCCTTGGAAAACATCTTTGTTTATTTGGCAAATAAGTCAGATGTTTGTTGACTAAGGTTCTTTTGGGATTATTTTGGTTTCTTTATTATAGCAACAGATTTAGCCCAGTTAATAGTGATCATGTCAATATAATTTCTGATGTACATTTCCCATAGTTGATTACCTGTTTAAGTAGTTTAGGACTGGGCTGTTCCAATGGTACACCATATTTTTTCTCATCATTCTTTCTTCTTGCTGTTTACTAATTCTGATCTTTGCACGATGTACAGACAACTGATTCAGAGACAACTCCCTTGTCATTAACAATTCTCTTCCCGTCAAAATACAAGCTATTTTTCCTTTGCAGTTTTATTTGGGGTTCACCAAATCCCAAATCTAATCATTCTTTTCTCTAAAAAAATGTTTATGATATAAAAACATGAGACTTTTTTTCAGTCCATACATCTTTGGTTTGTCATATCTTTTTCCTTTCCTACTATCTTCAGCTTTCACTACCTTTGCATTGTTGCCAGTTAGGTGCAGAACATGTAGATTCAAGTTAAAGGATCTTACCAACTTCTTAATTGAATTTCTGTACCCCTTCATCCTATGTTGGTGCATAAGTTGAAATTATTTTCCTGGTGGCCATTTTGCAAATATTTGTGATCAGTACTGTAATATGAGATAACTCATTTTCTTTGAGATAATGTTTCTCGTTGCCTTTGGATATACAAAAAAGCCAACTCTATTCTTCACTTCTCTAATGGATAACCATGACCCATCCTATTGAACTGCAATTCTCTTTTTTCTTCTGATTTTTTAAATAGCAAGAATGTATAAGTTAGTATGATTCAACTTCTCCTGAAGTATATCCACAAGGTCACTAGACAAAGGTCTCACATTATGTATTAACAATCAAATTAAAGAGATTCTTAGGATACTCTGCTGCCTTTATTCTGTCAATTTGCCACCACATTGTAGAAGCTGTAGGGGTCAACACAAGAGAGAGGGAAATTTAAAAATTTTCTTTGTTACATAGATTCCCATGGCCCCACAAAAATTTATAAAGCATTTCAAAGTTGGCAATGTCTTTTACAAGTGTTATATCATGTAATTGTCACGATAAAGCCAGGAGGCAGGTGCTACTATCCCCATTTTACAATGAAGAAACTGAGGCAAACACTGAGGGACTTGCACAAGGTCACAAATCTAGTAAGTGTCTGAGATCAAATTTGAACTCAGGTTCCCCTGATTCCAGATCTGGCATTCTATCCACTGCAACATCTACCTGAATGATGATATCCAAGACCAATAAATAAATAAATACTATTCCCATTCCCACCAGCACCATCTACCCTCCTATCAACCTAATAATCTGTGGAAGCTTTTAGGTCTGCTTTTGATCTGTATATATATATATTTCCTCAGCTATTATGTTCACTCTTTAAGGTGAAAACTTAAATAGTAGAGGCTGCATGGCTTAAAACGTCCCCAGATACTGTATATTTGCAGGAAAAGCCAGAAATTAAGACACATCAAGATATGTATGCTGAATTAAGCATATATACAAATATTATCCTAGACAAACTACATTAAAGTTGATTGACTATAGAGATTTGGCTCAACAAATTCAGAAGAAGCTGCTAATATGAACAATCCAATTTTTACCCCCAAAATTTTAATTTAAATGCACTGGAATCTCACTATAAAACAAAATCAATATAAAAAATGTTTGCCTTAGCTCCTATCCAATTCTGTGTAGTTACTAAGGCACCCAAAGGACTTGACCATGAGGTGGTCTCACCTACAAAGTATGGTATGGACCTGAAATTAGAATTAAAGCATGACTTCAGTGAATAGATTTGTGTTTAGATATCTTGCTATTTTAAGTAACTGAAACCAGTATCAAATAACTGTATTTTTGTAAAGACAAAATTTTAGGCAAATGAACTAAATTATTTTCACTGTCAGTTCCTCCTAAGGTTGCCTATCAGCTAATCTTTGACTAACCTGGCTCCTATTCATTTTATCATAGAAGCTGAAGATGTGCTTTTCTTTGTGTTATGACTGGTGGACATTTTTGCCCTTTTAAAAATGTAAATCCCCATTCCTTATTCCTTTCATTTATTGAATACAAGGTGGTATAAATATCTTATCTCTCCTTATTACAACCTGCTCATGCTGTTCTTTCCCCTTCCCTTCACCTCCCATATTTCCCTCCCTGCTCCCAACTCCGAGGGCAGTGGAAAACTTACTACCCCCTCCCCCCCAAGCCCTGTTGCATCCTCTTTCCTTCCCATATTTCCCTTCCTGCTCCCCACTCCGAGGGCAGTGGAAGACTTAATACCCACCACCCTCTTGCTTTCACTTTGCTCCTTCCCAACCCCTGTACTGCCCAGACTCCATTAGGATTGCCAGTCAGAAAGACCAACGTGAGAGTTCACACCACTTGGAGGAGATATGAATGACTCTCAATACTATCTGTCAGAACATGAGCAAATTACTTAGTGCCCTATGTAATGCTACAAGATTATAATTTACAGATGAGTGGTGATCTGCACCAGTGGAAATAATGTCCACCACTGGGAATTCACTACACTGATAAAACCACAGACAATAGTATATGCATATTTTATATTGATAGCAGAGAGATACAAGTGAGGAATAATAAGCACCTGCTAATATAGAGGGACTCCAGAAGTCTTAGTACAGTTTTCATAGCCTAATATTGTACTAAAATTCTTGGGTTATCTTGCATGTAACACATGAAATTATTTTTGGATCTCTCTGGTTTTCTCCTCTCCACTTAAAAATGATGTATTTAGAGACTCCAGTTGTACACAGTGTTAGGTGCTGTATGGGACACAGTCTAGGTTCCTCGCCTTCAGGAGCTTAAAACCTTCTTGGGGAGAGAAGATATATAAGTGCACACAAACAACCAACAACACAAAGCAGTGTATGCTAGAAGTCACTGGTGGAAGACAGATGTTCCTCCTCTCATAGTAGGCAGGGCAGAAGCTGGGTTTCTCAAGGAAAGCTTCATGGAAACAGTGAAGCCTGGGCTGGATCTTCAGATACGCTTTGGTAGGATTCAGAAATGGCAGAGAAGGAAGAGCCCATCAATGAAATAGCCAGCTCTGCGATAAAAGGGGCGAAGATGAGAAGCAACATGGTGTAGGGTAGGGGTGATAAACCTGAGGCCTTGAGGCCACATATGATCCTCTAGGTCCTCCAGTGCAGCCCTTTGACTGAATCCAAACCTCACAGAACAAATCTCCTTCATAAAAGGATTTGTTCTGTAAAACTTGGATTCCGTCAAAAAGCTGCACCCAAGGACCTAGAAAGCCACATGTGGCCTTGAGGTCTCAGGTTCCCCACCCCTGGTGCAGTGGAAAGGATATTGGAAGACCTGAGTTCAAATCCTACTATAGACATGTGTAACCAAGGGCAAGGCATTTAACTTTACTATGCTTTATGATAAATAGAGAGAATACAAGGCAATAGAATCCCTAAGACCTGAGTTAAACTTTGACCTCAGATACTTAATAGCTCAGTGACCCTTGGGCAAACTGCTCCTGCCTCAGTTTTCTCAACTGCAAAATGGGGATCATAATAATATCTATCTCTCAGCACTGTTATGAGCATCAAATGAGATGATACTTATAATGCACTTAGCACAGTGACTGGCTCACAGCAGGTACTTGATAAATATTTGTTCTCTCCCCCTCCCCCATGCCCACTCCATTCTTTAAACAATAGGGTTGTATTCAATGACCTGAGGTCCCTTCTGGCTTTTAAAAAAATCAATAATGAAAAATTAATAATTTAATTTAAATAAAAATTAAATTAATTAATTAAAATTAAATAAAATAATTTACTTTTAATAAAAATTAAAAATTATTTAAATTTTTTTTATCAATAATTTTATGAACATGTAAAGGCACACCTAGGAGGAAAATGAAATGGCCTGATTGGAGCAGATAAAGTTTGTATGAACAAAGAGTGACGAGGCCAGACAAAGAGGACTAGATTATGGAGGAGCTGAAATCCAGACAAAAGAATATGAGATATTATCCAGCAGGCAATGGACAGCTGACTTAAACACAATCTGCCCTGCATCTCACACACATACACAAACGCATGCTCGCACATGATACATAGCACTATGGATACATCCAGGTCCTCCCTTTAGACTATACATTCCTGGTGGGAAGAATCTGTGTCATTTTTTTTCATTCACATATCCTCAGTGCTTTGAATAGTGCAGGATACCTTCTAGGTAATTCATAAATGACTGTTGCTTAATAACTAAACCCAAGCAATATTTGTTGCAATGACTCCAAGGGTCCAAATTATTTCAGTTCAAGGCCAAATTCCAATTACAAAATGTATGCATTATAGCCTTTTGCTTCTCCTTGCAGGTAATAGCTGTGTCTTTTTATTCCCACCACTTAGCACAAGACCTTGTATGCAGAAGGCACTTAATAGATGTTTGTTGAATTGATTTAAAAGAATCTGATGTTTTAGGTTTAAAGTTTAACGTTAAATGTTTTCTCATTTTTTAAAATAAAAAATCTTTCTGATTGCGAATTACATAGCAACAAACATGAATACTTCATTACTAGTATTTTTTAGCTGAATATTAAAAGGAATATGACTTCAATTCAAACATTGTTGATTTGCTACATTAGAAAAGTCTGATTGTTCTATAAATGAAGGAGGGTGGGGCTGGGCTGGGGAGCAAGAAGCACAAGAGGGCTTTCTGTTACTCACCCCACCAGCCCTGTAGTCCCTAGACCATGCTAGCAGTTACGTTTTTGTACATGCTCCCATGACTACACAATGAAGGAAATACAACAGGCATTCACAAATGTCTGCCTAGAAGAGTCTAGAACTCAACACTTCATTGTTCAGCTGTTGCCATCTGAACACACACATTTCCCCAGACCCTTTTTTTGTCCAGTCACCACCAGAGCACAGGACTACATGCACATTCCCTAACGCCCTTATCTGTATTAGGAAATAAATACTGGGGCTGATCTTCACTTAAACCTCACATACCCAGAATAAAAGGTATTTAGAGGTAATGAAAAGCTAGTCACTACTCATTGTCTACTGAAGTGAGGGTTTCATAAATATTCCATCAAAAACAATAATCCTTTCGATTAATATGACTAAGAATAGCATATTCATGGGGAGACAGACACAAATTCACATGAGAGCTGAAACCACAAAACATTAGATTGTCAACAAAGCACAAGGTGACAGACAAAACAATGAGGCAGCATCATCTTTGGTGATGTTTGGTAAATGGAAAAATAACAATAAACTGAAGCATTTCCCAGAATTCTAATTTACAGGAGCATAAATCTTTGTGTCATCAATTTCCTGTCATTTATAGAAGGATTGTAACAATTCCTATAGGTCTCAGCACAGTCTTGAGGGGCTTATAAAACCAGAGATTATGATGGCATAGGATGAGAACTGGACCTGTAATTTCATGTGTTCAGGGAATTCTACCTACTGTAGTAGGTCAGCACCTTCTCTTCAACCACTAGACCAGAGATAGGGAACCTGAGGCCTTGAAGTCACACGTGGTCTTCTAGGTCCTCGGGTGTGGCCTTTTGACCTAGTCCAAGTTTTACAGAAGAAATCCTTTTATTAAGGGCATTTGTTCCATGATGTTTGGATTCAATCAAAGGGTTGCACCTGAGGACCTAGAGGGCCACATGTGGCTTCAAGGTCGCAGGTTTCCCACCCCTGCACTAGACTAACCACATAACTTTCCTGCAGTCAGGAAGACCTAGATTCAAATAGTATTTTAGGCACTACCTATGCAGCCTTGATTGGAATTAAGTTGGAGGGTGGAGGGGTTCAACTGAGTGGCCTCCAAGACCTTTCCAGCTCTAAATGCATGATCTTATGATTCTAGAATTGCCCGCAGCACTAAGAGATTATGTAACTATGCCAGAGTCACAAAGCCTCTATGTGTCAAAGTATGATGGGGGAAAAACTCTTTAAAGAACATATTAAAGGCAAAAAATAACAAGTGAGATTGTTCTGTGCTAATGTGGACAGAAGGAGGACCTCTAGCTTGGATACTGGAATGTGGTCTGGAGTCAGAAAGACTCTTCTTCCTGAGTTCAAATCTGGCCTCAGACACTTACTAGCTGTGTGATCCTGGACAAATCTGCCTCAGTTTCTCATCTGTAAAATTATCTGGAAAAGGAACCAGCAAAGCAGTCAAGTATCTTTGCCAAGAAAACCCCAAATGGGGTCATGAAGGGCCAGACACAACTGAAAAACAACTTAAACAATAGCTTGGATAATGGAGGGCCAGGCATAGTGAGATCATAGGATTTAGACCTGAAAGTGACCTTCAAAATTATCTAATCAAAGATCTAAAAAGAGCATCAGACAGAATAAAAAGAAATAAATAGAAAAGAAAGTACTTTTTTACAGGCCAAGGCTTCACAAAACAAACAAAAAATAAGGAAAAGCCTACATGCAATGGAAGCCCTCCAGGAAGGACCAGGGATGCATAGGTTCCAGAGGCATTTGAAGCAACTCTGGGAGAGAAGAGGAAAATGGGCAGGAAGACCAGTGTGCTCCAATGAAGATGCTCCAGGGAGCCTAGAGACCCTCAATGATCTGACTATACCATGGGATTGGAGCATTCAGAGAAGGATGCACCAGCAGTGTTTGAAGTTTACAAGAATTTGACCTAAAAGGCTTCAAAGGACCCTACAGACTGCAGTGCTCTGAAACTAGAAAGGCCTTCCCAGGGGGAAGTGGTTGAGGAGGGATGGTACACCTTGGGGAATAGAAATCAGAATATCAAGACTGGGACCTGCGGGTCCTTACTACCCTATCCAAGAGTCCAAGATGGGGCAAAGCCTGGCCCAGGCACAAAGTCCCAAAGTAGGAACTGAAAATGGGGATGTAAGAAAACAAAAGATACTTAAAACTATTAAAAACTAAGAGACAAACCCAGAACTGAAGTGAGTCACTTCACAAGTACTACCAGTAGAGCCTCAGAGAGAGGAAAAAATAATGCTTCTCCACAGGTACTACAAAAATTTATAAAAGATGTGAAACAAGAGATAAATAATAAAAATATAATTAAAATAAAAGCTCTGGGGGGAAAGGATTGGAAGAAAAATGGGTAGCTCAGAACAGAAGGTAGAAAACCTTCCCTAAGTTTACAGACTCCCTGAAAATTATGGTGGATCAAAAAGAAAACAATGACCATATGACACGAAAAATACCATTCCCAAAATCCTTAGTAAACTTGTAAATCATTTTTGTAAAAATTACAAATGAGAATTGCACAGATCTATTTTTAAATCAGAAGGAAAAGTGAAAATTGAAGGAATCTACTAATTATTTCCTGAAAGAAACCCTAAAATGAAATTCCTGGGAATATAAGCTAAAATCTATAACTTCCAGGTCAAAGAAAAAAAGTTCTGCAATCAGCCAAAGAATCACATTCAGGGTTACACAAGACTTGGCAGGTTCTATAAAGGAGAGAAAATCTTGGAATACAACATTGCAAAAGGCAAAGTTAACGGTATACAACAAAGAATAACTCAACCTGCATGGTTGAGTATAATCCAACACGGGGGTAGAGGGGGTAGGGATTCAATTTTAATGGAATAGATGTCTTTCCTGAGGAAAAAATAGGATCTGAGTAGAAACTCTGAAATAAGAACACCAGAATCAAGAAAACTGGAAATGTAAATAATAATTAGTAATTAGGTGATTAAGTGATTTTATTCTAATAGGGTAGAGGAAATCAATGTCCTTTCAAGGGTTACAGAGGTAGGGGGTGGGGCTTTTTTCTCTTTTGGTGTTCTTAAGAAAGGGAAAAAGAAAAGGGGAGAGGCAAGAAATATACTAGGGAATAAAGGAGGAATGAAGAGAATGAAATAAATAGCAGACGTTATATGAATCTCACTCTTATATGAATCAACTCTTATCTCAACCAAAGGAGAGTTAAATGCAAACACACGCAAACACACACACACACACACAGTTTTGTGTAGAAGTATACTGAATTCAACAGGAAAACTAGTGTGGAAAGGGACCTTGGAGAAGAGATTTTAAGAGGAAAAAATGGTCTTGTGGAAGGAAGAGTTACAAACAAAACAAACAAGTAAAGGAAAAAAAGAGGAGCTGTGGAGTAAAAGCAGATTACTTATTCTAGATAATTACAGATCCCTAGAGCTTAGCAAATTCTTTTGTCACCAATTCTTTGTAAAGAAGAAGGAGGAAGAGAACAAAGAAAGGAGCAATTATAAAATGGTATAATGAAGGAATTGCTAACTATAACCAAGAACATGAATGGGATGAACTCACTCATAAAATGGAAAAGGATAGCAGAATAGATAAGAAGGTAGAATACAATAATATGCTGTTGCAAAAAACCCACTTGAAAACAGATTTACACATAATTAAAATAATGACCTGGAGCAGAATTTATGATGCTTCAGATGAACTAAAATACTAAGAGGCAGCAATCATGATTTGAGACCAAAAAAAAGTTTAAAAAGGCATGTTTAAAAGAAATAAACAAAGAAATGATATTATGTTTAAAGGTCCTATAGACTGTGAAATAATATAAATATATTAATATAAACACACCACATGTATTTATATACATAAAGGAAGATAAATTTAATAATTTAAGCAAATTATATTATTGCCACAATTTTAATTATATTCATTTAATGTAATTTTATTACATTAAAACTATAATAATTGGAGACTTATGTGATTCTTTTCAATTTATCTAAATTTAATTTAAAATAAAAAAGAAAAGTTCAGGACTTGAGTAAAACTTTAGAAAAAGTAGATATGATCTCTCTCTGGCAATTACTGAATGGAAATAGAAAAGAGTATTTACATACCTACATATATATGTTTATACACAAATATGTATGTGATTATATTGTATTCATGCATATGTATACAGGTCTATACATACATATATATATACACACATGTGTGTATATAACTATCTCTATATTTATCTATGAGAACCTGTGTATGTGTATTTACTGGATGACACTTTTACAACAACTGACAGTGTGTTTGGACATAAAAAACTCATTAGATACAGAAAAGAAGAACTATTAAATATATCCTGTCCTGGCCCCAATGTTATAAAATTGATCATTAATAAAAGATTTTTGGAAGAAAGAATTAAAACTTGAATGGAAACTAAATAATTTAATCTACAAGAATTAGTGAAAGAACAAATCATAGAAATAATAGATAATTTCATCAAAGAAAATGACAAAATAACAAGACAACATACTAAAACTTTTGGGATGCAGCCAAAGCAGTTCTAAGGATAAAAATTTATGTCTTTAAAACCTTTCATCAGCAAAAGAAAAAAATGAACAGGTCAATGAATTTGGCATGCAACTACAAAAAGCTAGAAAAGCAACAAATTAAGAAACTTGTACTACACACCAAAATAAAAATTCTGAAAAAAGAGATGAACAAAATTGCAAGCAAAAGCAAAAGGAAACAAATTAATGAATAAAACTATGAGCTACTTTTTTAAACAGAAAAATTATGAGCCAGCTAGACTAAAAAGAGAAAGGAAAAGCAAACTGCCAGATTAAAAAAAATCAGAAAGAATTCATAATAATGGAAGACAATAGAGGAAACTATTAGAAATTACTTTGTCTAATTATATACAAACCAAATTTTTAACCTAAATAAAGTGAATGGATGTTAATACAATTACAAAATATTCAAATTAACAGAAGAAATAGAGAATTTTAAGTAGCTCATTCTCAAAAAAGGAAACTGAACAATAAATGAACTCCCAAAGGAAGAAAAACGTATGAGACAGATTGATAAATGAATTCTATCAAACATTCAACAACTAATTCAATATTACTTAAATTGTTTGCAAAAACAGGAAGATTAGTGAATGATAATTCCCAAATCCTTCCATGATAAAAATATGATCTTAATAATTAAACATAGGTGAGAGAAAGCAGAGGAAGAAAATTAAAAACCAGTATTTCCTATGGATATTGTTGCAAAAGTCAATAAAATATTAGCAAGGAGGGTACAGTAACATTAAAAAGAGTATATATTATGACGAGATTGGATCTATACTAGGAATATAGGATTGGTTAAATATTAAGGCAACTATAAGTATGATATTCATATACTATGGTGAAACTTACCAAACTTTCCAGTAAGATTAGGAGTAAAATAATAATGCCCATTATCAACACTATTATTTGATATAGTATCAGAAATACCAGCTACAGCTATATGACAATAATAAAGAAATGAAAAAAATAAGTGTAAACAAAACACACATAAAATTATCTATTTTTGAAGATGACATGATAGACTACTTGGTAAATCCTGGAGATTAAACTAAAGTTTAAGTGAAATAAATAATAACTTCAGCAAAGTAGCGGAATAGAAAATAAACCTACATAAAACATATATTACCAACAAAACCCAACAGGAAGAGATAGAAAAGGGAATTCTACTCAAAATAACCAGAGAATGTATCACATATTTAGGAGTCCACTTAACAAGAAACAAACAAACTCTATGAATATACAACATTCTTAACAAATAAATGCAGATGTGAATAATCAAAGAGATACTAATCACTCAAGGCTGGGTCATGCCAACATAAAAAAATGATAATGCTACCTAAGTTAATACATTTATTCAGTACTGTGACAATCAAACTGTCAAAGGACTATTTTAAAAAGCTAAAAAAAACATAACAAAATTCATCTGGAGGTACAGACCAAAAATCTTAAGAGAATTAATGGAAAAAATGTGTGAAGTAAGGTGGTTTAGTAGTACCTGAAATCAAACTATACTATGGAGCAGTAATCATCAAAATTATTTGATATTGATTAAAAACAGGGAGGCTGCATCAGTGGAATACATTAAACAAACTGCAGAAATTAACAAACATAACAGCATAATGTTCAACAAACCCAAAGAACGCAGATCCTGAGACAAGGATTCACTATTTGACAAAAACTAGTGGGAAAACCAGGCAGGTAGGTGGAACAGTGCATAGAGTGTGGTGCCTAGAGGCAGGAAGACTGATCTTCCAGAGTTCAAGTGTCTCAGATCATAGCTGTATGATAATGGACAAATCACTTAACCCTGTTTGCCTCAGTTTCTCATTTGTAAAATGAGCTAGAGAAGGAATCGCAAGCCAGTTTAGTACTTTGTCAAGGAAACCCTAAATGGGGTCATGAAAAGTCGGAGAGGACTAAAATGACTCAACAACAATTGGGAAAACAGGAAAGCAGACTGGCAGAAATTAGGATTAGGTTAAAATTTCATACCAAATACCATAATATGCTCCAAATGGATATGACCTAGATTATAAAAGGCTATATCACTTTTTTTAAAAATTGGAGCAAGAAAGGAGATCTTAATAGCTAGGGATGGGGAAGAGCTCTTGAGCAAACAAAGGCACAGAGAGGATCACAAGAAATAAAACAGACAATTTTAATTACATAAAATTGAAAAGTTTCTGCACAAACAAAATCAATGCAGTTAAAATTGGAAGGGAAAGAGTTATATGGAAAAAAAACTTTGCAGCAAGTTTCTCTCATAAAGGTCTGATATTTAAGATATATAGGGGAATAATTCAAATATATAAGTATAAGTATAAGGCTATTCCCTAATAGATAAATGGTTAAAAGGATAAGAACAAGCAGTTCTCAAAGGATGAAATCCAAGTTATCAACAACCATAGGAACAAATACTGCAAATCACAAATAATTAGAGAAATGACAAATTTTTAAAAACTAGTTCCACCCTACACCCATCAGATTGGCAAAGATAACATGAATGGGAAATGATATTTGTTGGGAAGGAGGAGGGGAATAAGTCAGGAGTTCAAGTACACCAATGAACTACTGTTGGATCTGTGAATTGGTACAACCATTACAAAAAGTAATGTGGAACTATAACCTATAAAACCACTAAACATATTCTTTGACCTAACAATACCAATACTGGGCATGTATCCCAAAGAGATCAAACAACAACAACAATAAAAAGATCAATACATGGGGGCGGCTAGGTGGCACAGCAAATAGAGCACCGGCCCTGGAGTCAGGAGCACCTGAGTTCAAATCCGGACTCAGACACTTAACACAAAAAACTAGCCGTGTGACCTTGGGCAAGTCACTTAACCCCAACTGCCCTCCAAAAAAAAAAATTGATACATGCAAGAATATTAGTACTTCTAGCAAACCCCAGGAAACTAAGGTGGTGTCCATCAATTGGGGAAATGGGTGAACAAATTATGGCATATGAATAAAATGAAATATTATTTAGCTGTAAGAAACACATTCAGAGAAAGCTGGGAAAACTTACACAAACTGATTAAACATGAAGTGAGAAGAACAATTTATGCAATGATTATAAAAATTTTACAGAAAAGTAATTTTGAAAGAGAGGAATTCTAATTGTGATTAGAGAAGACCAATGATTAAACATGTAATCTACTTCCTCAAGGGAATCAACTGGAAATGCAGTCTGTAACACATATCTTTAGACATGGTCAATATGTGGATTTTTTTTTTTGCTTGACTGTGCTCATTTGTTACAAGAGAATTTTTTTTTTTAAGTTTGAGGGACAGGAATTTGGGCCATTTGGGAACTAGGGACAGTCATGACAAAAGAAGAAAAAGAGTCATTGAAGTATTTTTAAAATGTACATAAAATAAGAGAAGGAAGTTCAGAAGGAGTCACAGACAAGTAGGACAACTTTTAAACTAACATATTGAATTAATACTCTTTAAAAAAACAAGTTATACATTAGAGATCCATAGTTTCACAAACAGCCCTCTCTGTTCTTTGCATTATTCATGTTTTTAGATAACTGTCAGGTTCAAAATATAAAATATATATATATTTTCTGTTATCAGAGGTGGCTCTCTAGGAGGGGAGAAAGATAGGATAAAGGTAAAAATCAAGGCAATGTAAAAACAAGATATCAATAAAAATCCATCAAAAATCAATAGGAGTCAGTTTTTAAAAAGGACTAGTCCGGTCCTTCTTATTTGAGAGTGTGAAACAACTGGGGCATAGGGAGGTTTGCTAATTTTCCCCATAACATATAAAGGTAGTAGAGAGCAAAGCCAAGAAACAAAACCATGTGCACCACTCACTGATTCATGATGTTTTCCAAGAAAAGATGTTTTTAAGTGCTATACCAAAGAAAGTGCTCTTGCTTCTCTTGGTTTACCCAACCTCCATGGCCTGGCTTAAGTCCCACTTCCTTTTCATATTCTACTGTAAGTATTTAAAATATGGCATACATTTGAAAACAACCATGCCCTGTCCCATACTGTTAACTATTAGCCTTAAATCCTTAATGAGACTATACGCAACTTAAGACTAGGGACCTCTCTATTTCTTTTCTCTCCATGATTTCCTGTACAAAGGTTGCACATTTAATAACTGCTTGTAGAATTTAGTTTCCTTCTTGCTTTTCTGAAAGATTGGGGGGGGGGGGGGAACTTAAATTGTAGAGCCAAGAGTCCTAGAGTCCAAGTCAGAGAATACTGGTTTAGCGACTTACTACCTGTTTTAATTTTGGTAAGTCACTTAATCACTCTGGGGCCCAGTTTCATTATGTATAAAATAAAACTGAATATGGAGTCAGAAAAACTGAGTTCAAATTTGAGTTTTGTCATATACTTCATCACATATAACATTATATAGTGTCCTTATCTATACAATAAGAGAGCTGGAGACTGGATGTTTAAAGCCTTTTAAGTAGGCTTCTTACCTCACCCAAATACCTAGCACAAGCTTCTGGTGCTTAAGAAAAGTTTGTTGATTTAAAAATAAAATGGGGGTGGGAGCTTAGATCAGACAATCACCCTATAATCCTATAGCAAGATGATCTCTGTGCTCTCTTGTAGTCCTAAATCTTAAGAACTCACCACCTCTCCTTCCCCAACCTACTATCAAAAAATTACTCAGTGTCTACCATCATGTTCATTAGGTTCACCACAAAGTCTAAATCTAAGAACCTGGGTTCAAATCCCACCTTTGACACTTATTGCCTGTGTGACTTTGGACAAGTCACTTTAGTATCCCTGGGCCTCAGTTTCATCATGTGGAAGAAATGGGAGAGTTGGCCTATATATATATATGATTTCTGAGGTCCCTTCCAGCTCTTTATGATCTTACGATCTAATTACAAACTGTGACTGATTTGTGGCAACATTTATTCATCTATTCTAGTCCTCCCCCAATTTCCCTTATCTCTTCAAACCCCTAATGCTTCCTCTACTACCCCCTCCGCGCCCCCAGTTGCTGTTCTGGCCTCCTATTTTACTGAGAAAATGGAGGTCATTTTCCATGAGTGTCTGGTTCTTTTCCCCACTCCATAGGTTACTATTCATCTACACTACCACTACCCATCCATTCCTATTTTACTAGCTAGAAAGAAAAGGAAACCCTTCTCTTTGTCACTGCCAGCCTTTCTACCTTGATCCTATCTCCTCTTGGAGCTTGCTTTCTCATCTCTGAACTCTCTCAATCAAATGAATGGCTCTTGCCTACAAACATGCTCAGATCGATTCCATCCATCAAAAACAAACAAACACAGAAAGACCCTTATCATCTTCTCCAACTATCATGCTATATCCCTCTTCTCTTTTATGGCCAAACTCTTATAAAGCACCACTTACTCTTGCTTTCTCTTCTTTATCATCCATACTACTCAATCCCTTGCAGTCTTGCTTACAATTCTCAAATTCAACTGAAAATGTTCACTATGAAACTAAAAAAACAATCCCTTAACTGCTAAATTGGACATCTCTTTCTCAATCTTCATCCTCCCTGACCTCCCTTGCCAACTTTTGAAACTCCTGATCATCCCCACCCCCTCTTCTGGATGCTTTTTTATCTTAGTTTTTCTATGACACCACTTTGTTCTTGCTTCTCCTCTTACCTATCTGACTTCTGTAAATCATCATGGATCTTGCACTGCTCCTTGGCACAGGTCTCCCCCACAGTTCTTCCCTGAGCCCTCTTCTTTCTTATTCCTAAACAAGCTCTTTGGGAAACATCTTTAGCTTCCATGGATTCAAGTCACCTCTAAATAAATGAATTCACAAATCTAACTAAGTAACCAAACCTGATCTTGCTCCCTAACTCTAGTCATGCTTCTGGACATTTCTTCCTGGATGTGTTGTGACCAACTAAGACTTAACATGATCAAAATGAAACTCATAATTTATGCCACTTAAGCCTGAGCTCTACTATTGAGGGTGTCATCATCACCCTCTCATCCTCCAGGTTGGTAATATTAGAATCATTCTTGACTCTTCTCTCTCTCACACACATTCCATTTCCAAGTAGTTGCCAAATTTTGTTGATGCTACCTACATAACACATTTATCCCCCTTCCTTCACTCATACAGCACCACCCTATTTCAAACCCTCATCACTTGAGGATCATAGATTTAAAACCCAAAGGGACCTGACGTCCAAACCACATCCCTACCCCACCCTCCTTTGTGCAGCTGAGGAAGATGAGACAAAGAGAGGCCAAATGATATACCCAGGGTCACATCACTAGTAAGTATTTATATCACTGAACCCAAGTCTATCCCTTTTGCTATGCATGTCTCACCTGTTCTCCCTGTTTATAATCTCTTTTAATCCATCTTCCAAACAAATGCCAAAATAAATATTCCTAAATTAGCACATAACTAACTCACTCAGAAGTTGGTTCACCAGTGCCTAGAGGCTAGTAAACAAACTCTATAACTTAGTATTTTAGGCCTTCCACGATCTGGTTCCCACTTACCATTCTAGACATCCTTCATACTATTCCCTTCTCAGAAATGCTATGTTCCACTTGATCTTTGCTACTGCCATTCCCTGAACCTCTATTCCAACCTCCTTTCTCTGTACAAAGAAGCCATTCTTTTTTTAATGGAACATACAATACTTTTTATTCTTTTTTATTAATTAATTTACTTTTAGTTTTCAACATTCACTTCCATGAGATTCTGAGTTCCAGATTTTCTCCCCATCTCTCTCCTACCCCTACCCCACAATAGTATACATTCTGATTACCCCTTCTCCTAGGAATCCATTCTTTATGCTTGGAAAACACAGCCCTTGCCAAGAAACCCCCAAATAGGGGCACCAAGACTCAATGACACAGCAACAAGCAAAAGCAGAATCTGAACCCAAGTCTTCTGACTCTAAATCTAAGGTTCCTTCTGCTGTACCCCATCTTCTCCTACAGGGTGAAGAGCTCATGGAAAAACAGACATATACTCTAAAAAACACTTGGTTTAAAAATCACTACCCTTCTTTTATTCTGCTTCTCAGTATTCTTTTTCTACCTTTCAGACTCTCAGGTGCCAACTCTTCTGTGAAGCCTGCCCAGATCAACCCAATAGTTAGTACTTTTTTGCTCTCTTTAATTTTCCAAGTTATTATTGTGTACGTTACATTCTCTACATACATACCCCTCTATTAGAATGTAATGAGCCTAGGGGCTATATCCATTTTTGTCTTTTCTGCCTCAGAGTTTAACAAATTGCCCAACATGCAGTGGGCACATAATTTGTTGAATTAAAGAAGCCCAAGACAATGAAGAGCAGTGAGTGAAGCTGAAAGTTCTTGTTCCACTAGAGTAATCAACAAATAGTGTAGAAGACAGTGCTTTGAGTAGGTCTCTAAAGCAAGTTAGGGATTCTAGCTGGTGGAAGAGAGGAGGGAGTGCATGCAAGGCATGGAGGCAAAGGCATGGCTTAAAGAGATGGCTTAACGAGCTCCAGTGACTCCAGGAAAAAATACAAAATCCCCTTGTCTGGCATTTAAAGCTCCTTACTACCTTTTCAGTCACTTTACTCCCTTATACACATTCTGCAAACCAGCAAAGTTACTCACATACAAAACTTATTTCTAAGCCGTATGCCTTTGTCCTGCAAACCTGGAATGCCACAGCCTCTCACCTCCACCACATAGGTTCCGTGGCTGAATTCCTTCAAGACTCACCTCAAATCCCACCTTGCATAAGAGACCCTTACCATTCCTCCTGGATCCCTTGTGCCTCCCCGTCTGAAATCTACAATAGCATGTATCTATTCTCTCTTTTTCTTTTATCTGTATGTTAACATGCTATTTACTACATTAGGATGTATATTCCTTAACAGTGTCTGGAACATAGTAAGCCCTGAAAAAACCCTTGTTTCTTGACTGGCTTGACTGAGACAGAATGACAAGGTTGAGAAATAGGCCAGTTGGTTGGAGTAGGGAATATCTAAAAGGGTCTTATTGTATGATAGACCTGGAAAGGAAGACTGTGGCAAAATTGTGAAGAACTCAATGCAAAACAGAGGAATCTGTCTTTTATCCTAGACCTAGAGGCAATAGTGAGTCACTGGAGCTTTTTGACTGAGCAAAATTTTTGTATTATTTAAAAATTATATATTTGGGAGAGCTCTGGTGAAATGAAATGACTGGCTTTGTAATTAGAGGACCTGGGTTCAAATCTCAGCTTTGCTGCTTCACTGCCTGTGTAATTTTGGACAAACTGTTCAATCTCTCTGGGTCTCAGTTTCTTCATCTACTCCAGTGGTTCTCAACCTGTGGGTTACATTCAATTTAAAAATATCCTGCATATCAGATATTTACATTATGACTCATAACAGTAGCAAAATTACAGTTATGAAGTAGCAATGAAAATAATTTTATGGTTGGGGGTCACCGCAACACAAGGAACTGTATTAAAGGGTCGCAGCATTAGGAAGGTCGAGAACCACAAACAAAAGGGTTGGTCTAGATAGGTGTTGTCAAACTCAAATAGAAACTGAACCCTTAAACTGTACATAAGGATCCCTGCAAAGGGCACATTGACTTAGAAAACCACATACTAACCTTATTTGTGTTTTATTGTACTCTTATTTATGTTGTTAAGTATTTCCCAATTACATTTTAATCTGGTACCAGCCCCACTTGGGAGCCCAACTGTAGGCTACAAGGGCTAGTTTGACACTCAAAAGTTCCCTTTCCTGCTCAAAAATTGACCCTAATTTTATAAAGAATTCCAATACCAAAAATTATAAACATGATAAATTAGAGAAAGATAGATATAGGTATAGATATAGATATAGATATAGATGTAGATAGATATGGACTGTATTTGTGATTTCATTCCATTTGGCAATTGCCAGATGAGAAAATTCCCTCTACCAGTTTAGATCAGCACCTTCCCTACAATTTATATTCTTAAGAGAGCTGCCTAGAACAAGAAGAGGTTAAGTGACTTGTCCAGAGTCACACAAAAAATATGTGTCAGAGATGGGACTTGAGATTTTACTGTATTTACACATATTTGTATATATGTATATACAAAGAAAGTATAAGAATAATTTTTAATATATACATAACATAGATACATATATATATACACACAAAAAATTATTCCATTAAAAAAAACAGGCTCTAATTTTTAACTTTGTTTCCAGTTTTATATCCCAATTGGCCCACATTCTGACAAGCGGAGCAGCACCTGAGCTGTCCTCATCCAGCTGTCTTTCTCACACTTGAACACACGTTTTCCAAGGCAGCATCCCTGCCCTCACATGGGACTGCAGCAGCAGGCTGGGCCCCACAGGGGGAAATGCTTAACAGAGAAAAGTAAAGTATGGTGGTGCCTGGAAGGGAGAGAGAGAGAGGCAGGAAGGGAGGGCGCAAAGGGAGCCAGACAGTAAAGTACCTAAGCAGGGGAGGGAAGAAAAATTTGATGAAGCAGGCGGGGTGGGGGGAGATAAAAAAAGCTTCAATTTCAACTAGAGAAGGTAAGCGCGAAATCGAGGGCGGGAAAGAGCTTGCAGGCACCATCCCTTCCCTACTCCAAGTCTCAGGCTCCAGCCCCAGATGCTGGGTTGCAGGAACTGCATCGTCCAGCCTTCCATGTTAACTCTGCAGCTTATGCAGCCAGCCCTGGGGAAGCGTCTCCCTCTCCCCGAGGGCCTGGGCCCAGCTTGACACGCACCAGAGTGGGTACATACGGGCCTGTCACACAAGAGGCGAGGAGGAGGAGAAGAAGGAGAAGGAGGGGGAGGGGGAGGAGGAGGAGGAGGAGGAGGAGGAGGAAGAGGAGGAGGAAGAGGAGGGGGAGGAGGACGAGAAGGAAGAAAAGGGCGCAGCTGATTTTTAAACATGGCTTTCCCTCAGTTCTAACCTGGGAGTCAACCCCGTGCCCAGAGCCGGCGGCCGGGGGCGCAGGGAGGCCAGCAAGAGACCGCACATCTGGAGGGACTTAATCCTTCTCTCCCTCCCGCCCCCCACATCTGGGTCTCCCTTTTTTTGTTTTCATTTGTTTCTCCCCTTGCCTTCTCTACCAACACCCCCCCCCCCCTGCATCCATACCAACCACAAGCTGGTAGTTTGCAAAGGAGGGGAGTTGGCAAAAGATCTCCCCATAGGTTTAGGGTTGTCGGGGTGGGAAAAGAATCCAGGAACCTTCCTCCCCATGAAGCCGAGAAAGTGTCGATCCCGCCGAGAAAAAGCTGGGAGGGGAAGAGACAGCGAGGAAAGAGGGAGGAGGGAGCAGAAGGATGGAGATCTGCAACAGGCAGAGGCACAAATGTGGACTCCACAATCCCGGGCTGTTGTAGTCACGCGCGCTGGAGACAGCGCAATGTGTAACCACACAGCCATTTATTTCAGCGCTGGGATTCGGGAGCCCATCGCCAAGCACTAAAAAGAACCTTTGGAAATCATCCCGGGGCTACAAGGCTTACCTTTCTCTTCGGCATGATGTCCCCTGTTTGGGCTGCAAAAAAAGTAAAGCAATGGAGCTGGAGGTGCTGCTGCGGCGGCGGTGGCGGCTGCTGCTGCGGCTGCACAAGCACAGGGCACTCACAGGCGGCTGCAACCAGCAACGGGGACTCTCGGGTGACCCACACAGACCGACAGACCGCAGCTCCCCCCCAACCCCCCAGTCACTAGCACACCCTCATACTCGCAACACCTCCAATAACGCTACAAGCCAGCCAGCCACTCGCTCCCATTGGCTACCGCCGCGTTCTAAATTCCAGGACGGGGAACGCCCACCTCCGTGGAGAGCTCCGAGCTGTTGTACTCTCCAGCCTAGGCGAAGGCTGGGGCGGTCTACTTGCTACCCAACGCCTGCCCTGGCTACAGAGCATGCCTGGTTCAACTTGTGGCCCCGTACCGAGCGAGGAGTTTCACTATGCGGATGCCAGCTTCCCTGGGTTTCAACAGCCTGGAGAGACTGTGGCCATGATGGGGAGGAGTAGAAGAGCAAGTATGGAGACGGAGAATTTAGAATGTAAACATCTATGGGGCAGGCAACAAGTCTCTTCAGCCCCCATCCCCAGTAGGCAATTCGGCGACAATTAATAAGATCCAGCTATTTGCAAGATGTTCGATAATATCTATGATGGAAACCTTGGTTCTTAGTCTTCACTCTGCTATTTACTGGGTCTGTGACCTTGAAGAAGTTTCCTAGGATCAAGATCTGGAAGGGGGCCTGAGAGATAATTTAGAAACCTGTATCAATTTACAAATGAACGAAACAAACAAACGAAAAAATAAGAGCTTTTTATGTGCCGAGCACTGTGCTAAACGCTGGGGATACAAATATAAGCAAAGTCTCTGCTCTCTTAAATTTAATATTCTAACTGGTGAAGACTACACACAAAGGAGAGTGGTGACCAGGAAATGTTAATTTGATTACTGTTTTTAGAGCCAGAATTAGGAGGGGATGGGAGCTGGGAGTGGAAGGAGGGCAGAGAGAAAGGCACAGCCTCATTGTCTTGGCACGGCAGTGCATGAAGATGGCTGGGGAGTAGTGCAGAGCGTCTGGGTTCCACTAGATATAGTGAAGAACTCAGCAATCCCAAAGCCCAGGGCCCTAAAGTGAGAGTCCGAAGTAGCTAAAAAGTGGTTAAGTGAAGTATCTAAGTGTAAAGAGAACTGAGATTTGTTCACTGGTCTTTTACCTCCATATCCACGTCTTTTTACATTGCACCATAGGACCATGCTGTAGCTTTATGATTCTTGTCTATCCCCCTGAAGGGAATGACTAGATAATCTCTCAGGTCCCTTCCAGCTTTAAGATTCTATGTGAGAATAAAAGGGATCCATGCTAGATTAGAGACAGAATAAGGAAGAACAAGTTCGAGAGGAAATGTGCGGCATAAAAGAGTGCTAAGGACCTTAACAATGTTAACTTTTGGAAAAAGTGGAAAATTCCTCAATGTCCCCAACTCTCCAACCTCCATAGTTAGGAACCTCCTTTTAAAAATCAAACTTAGGTATATATGAACTCTTAGTGAATTTTCAATCCACCAATGTGGTGTTACAGAATCTGAGTTGGGAAAATAATCCAAGACCTACTTGAACAGAAATGCCTCTTTCAAAAGACTTAAGATGTCCAACTTTTGCCTGAAGAATTGAAGAAGGAATCCACTACTTCCCAAAGCAGCCCACTGTGCTTTAGAATAGATTTAATTGTTAGGATTTTCCTTAAATTAAACCTAAATTCACCTTTTTTGCAACTTCTAACCATTGTTTCTAGTTCTGCCCCTGGGACCAAACAGAACAAGCCTAATTTCCATATGGCAGCCTTTCAAATACTTGAAAATAGCCCTCTTACCCTCCTCATTTCCAGGATAAACACCTCCAGTTCCTTCATCAGATCCTCATGTGACATTAACCTAAGGCTCAGCCGCTTTAGTTGCCCTCCCTTGCACATTCTCCAGCTGATTAATGTCCTTCCTAAAATGCAGTACATCATGCCTGGCATATAAATGCTTGTTAACTGACTTATTACTACTGGTACCCATAACTAAACACAATACTCCAGATGCCATCTAACCAGAGGGAGCAATATGCACTAAGGCTAAGTCAAGTTTAAATTTCCTCGAGGGCACATTATCAATGCCAGTATAAAAATTTTATTGGGGCAACAAAGGCTTTTAACAACAGTAATTTCGTAGTGGCTAGGTGGCACAGTGAATAAAGTACCAGCCTTGGAGTCAGGAGTACCTGAGTTCAAATCCGGCTTCAGACACTTAACACACACACACACACACACACACACACACACACACACACACACACAAAACTAGCCGTGTGACCTTGGGCAAGTCACTTAACCCCAACTGCCCTCCAAAAAAAAAAGCAAAAAAAAAAACAATGGTTAATTTCAAGTAGTCAAGTCAGCAAACATTAAGTGCCTACTATAAGCATTAAAAATATATGGAAAGCAAAAAACAAATCCTGCTCTTAAGGGGCTTACCGTCTAATGGAGGCAGGCAACAACATATAAACAAAATATATGCAAAATATATTAGAGATAATCAGCAAAGGGAAGACATTAAGATTTGGGACTGAGAAAGACTTCTTTTCAGGAAGTGGGGTTTCAATTTCTTTCCTTTTCAAAAAGTGAAATTTATCACAGGCGTTCTATAATTTAAAGACACAGTAGAAAGAGGAGGAATTCCTGTTAGGGTAGGTCTGAGCACAAATACTAAACTCAGGCATGTGAATAAGACACATTTGCTCAGAGGTGATGCTGGGCTCCTCTCCCATTAAGGGACTCAAGTTCTAGATTGGGTTCTAATGCCTGATTTCTGTTACTCATTGTATTTAGGTTTTTATAGCACGTCCATGCCCATGCATTGTCCCCCTCCCCAAATCCAAACCCAAGTGGATTTAAACAAGGTCTCTGTCAGAAAGGTTTAGGACAGCTGTTTAGTGCAACTACACAAAAGAAATGCTTAAAGCGTTGCATTGACAAAGATGACACACATATGTCATAGTCCTTGGAAAATAGAAAAGTGTTGAATCCTGAAAATATGACATAATTATTTTATATTAGCTATTTTCAAGTTGTCTTTTGTCATTCTTTGTATCCTCAATATTTAGCCCAGTCCCTGTCACATTTTGTTATTCAGTCATTTCAGTCATGTTTGACTCTTCATGACCACATTTGGGGTTTTCTTGGCAAAGATACTGGAGTGATTTGTCATTTCCTTCTACAGCTCATTTTACACATGAGGAAATTGAGGCAGACAGGATTAAACAATAGGATCACACAGCTACTAAGTGTCTGAAGCCAAATTTGAACTCAGGAAGTTGAATCTTCCTGACTCTAGGCCTGGCACTATCCATTGAGCCACCTAGCTGTTCTGTCACATAGAAAGTGATCAATAAATGCAAGTTGATAACCCCAAACTTCTATACTTTCCTGAGAAAGTATATATACTTATATACTTTCATCAAGATATGTACTGAGTGAGGAGAGCAGAACCAGGAGAACTTTTTACACAATTACAGACACAACGTATGTGTGATGACTAACTTTAATAGACTGGGCTCCTCTCAGTGATGCAAGGTTATAAGACAGTTCTAAAAGACTCCTGATGGAAAGGGATATCCACATCCAGATTAAGAACTACAGAGTCTGAATGCAGATTGAAGCAAACTACTTGCTCTCTCTTTTGTGTTCTGTTTTGTTTTGTTCCTTCTTTCTCATTGTTCACTCCATTGGTTATAATTGTTCTTTACAAACTGACTAATATTTAATGTGAAGGTATTTGTAGAACCTATATTGCATTGCATGCCCCCATGGCGGGGCAGGAGGGAGGAGCAGGAGGGAGAGAAAATTTGGACCTCAAGGGATTGTGGAACTGAATGTTGTAAATGAAAAGTAAATAAATACATTTTTAAAAAATATTTTTAAAAAATCAAGATATGAAACATTTTGTGGGATTGCTTGAACAACCATTTAACCTTCACCTTAGTTTTGTACCACTTGAACAGTTCCTTCAAGGTCCTTATCTTCTAGCAATCCAGTGCATGCTTGGACTCATTGCCCTGGCAGTGACCATCTTCTGAGAAGCCTTGTAGTAGAGAACCTCATGTTTCTAGTCACACAGACTTTTCAATGACTCCAGACTTCTCAAGTGAAGGAGCTGCCAAGGTTAGAATAACACATCTCAGAATTTTTGTTTAGTAACCTGTGCTCCAGGAAAGAAAAACAAAGCAGGAGGAGCAGCCGGGACTCTGACAGTCAGTTTCAGGCTCACCTTGCCAACATATATGCTCGATGCCATCGGTAAGCAGTAAACATAGCTATATTGCTGGCATGGGAGGTGGGGGAGATGAGTGGGAAGAAGAAGAAGAAAGCCCATCCACACTCTCCCACATGAAATCCAATTGGGGGGGTGGAAGAGGCTTATAGATTCTCAACATAACTAGAAGATGGGGAGAGAAAAATTTAAAGAGTTGCATCTTTTTTCAGTCTACTGATTGGACTGTTCTTCCTACCTCAGCAAGCTATCTTTGATGTTAGTACTCCTCCCACCGAGGAGGGGAGGAGATACATTAGAACCAACTAAAAGCCTCAGTGCATATCTTTTAATCAGGAAGGAAAAGAAAGTTGAAGTCAATCAGTAAGACCCAAATTCAAATGTGACCTCAGACATTTTCTAGTTGTGTGACCCTGGGCAAATCATTTAAATTCTGTCCACCTCAGTTTTCTCAGCTGTAAGATGGGAATAATAATACCTACTTCCAAGGTTTGAAGTGAAGATAAAAGGAGATGATATTTGTATGAACTTTGCAAACCTCAAAGGGCTATATAAATTCTAACTATAAATTCTATAGAATCCTATATAGAATAATTTTATTTTATATAATTCTATATAGAATAACTATAAATTCTATATATATTCTATATAATATATACTCATGATTATATCTGTTATCTATTATATTTATTATATATTCCATATAAAAATATATATATTCTATATAAATTCTAACCTCTGTGATCAGGGGTCCACTAGAACAGGTCAATCATCAGAAATGTTGAGAAATAGGGAGTTCTCTAGCCAGAGCAGATGGGAAGGAAGGGGGGTTCCTCTGATTACTCCAATTATATATAATTACCTCCAGTACTTCAACTTAGATGGAGCTGATCTTATTTGTTCATTTGTTTATTCATCTTGAAAGAGCTATATGAATGCAGTGCAGGTGGTTCTACCAAGATGGAAAGACTGAGAGTATGAGCCCTTTTATAAACTGCCTTGCCTACTTTCCAAGGGTAGCCAAGCTAAGCTTAGAGAGGCTTAACAGGGTGCTGAATTATTTTTAGTTAGAGAAGTGATCAAAGACTATCTACTTAATTATAAGGGATGGAGGGAAGTGTGAGGTTGTAAAGTATGTTGACGGAGAAAAGTACCTACATCAACAAAATTACAGATCCTTGAATTATGGAAGTATATAATTATATGTAATTATATAATTAATAATTACATGCCATTACTTCATACTATATTATATTATTAACAATATAATACTACCTCATGTTTATATAGTACTTTAAAGTTAAACAAAGTTCCTTGTTCCCAACAACTCTATTAGGCAAGTAATACAAGTATTATGAGATAGGTTAGTTTTTGTGCCACACATAGTCAATAATTAAGACCCAAACTAGAAGCCTTTCTCAGCCATTAGGATGTATCAGAATTTGTAGTCTACTTGGATAGCTTTAGAAAACACAGGGTTTCCTCCACACCATGATAATAAAATAGTATGGGACTTTTATAGAGGACTATGTCCTATGCCTAGCTTGAAACAGAAAGATAATCATCAAATTCAAGGAGCTTCCATTATGCATAAAAATAGATATATAAATAAGCATGGGAGGCATTTCCAAAGTACTAAAAGTGGGGTCAAGGGAGAAATTTTTATTGCAGGGTTACATCTTATCCCTAAACACAGAATAACTAACTTCTATATATGTATTTGTTCAGAAAGGTGAAGACATTTCTAAGGACACAGGCACAGTGGTAATGTACCAGGATGAGGACAAGGCAGCCTCAGAATCATCCATCTTACAAAAATACTTCCTAGAACACTTTTCAAGCCAAATAGTTTTACAAACAAAAAAAATCACTTTACTTTGTGTAAGGGGTGTTATGCCAGTTTTCTAGAGGGAGAAAAGTGAAATGCATTATGTTGCCCATTTTATAGATGGAAAAGACCCAAAGTGGGCTAGAGATTTGCTCAATGTTACACAGTAAATCAGTAGGAGAACTGCGAATTGAAGGACTCTGGTTGGTCTGCCTATTCTTCTTACTCTAGTGGGCCATCCTTTTCCTTAGAAGAGTAGGATAAGCTCTAAGATCTTATGCTTATTTAAATGCTAGCATTGGAAGCAGAGAAGAATAATGTTCATTAAAGCAGCTATAAAGAATATTTGATGGATAGTTGGAAATCCTTACCTCTCCATTCCCAAAGAACCTCAAATTTAGGGGAATTTGCAGTGTGCAGAAACCTATGTCATTTAGCCTGACCAACGTAGAAGTAGAATGGGAGGATTGTTAACAGAGCAGTGAGGGGGAATTGGCAAGTCCAAGAAAGGTGTCCAGTACCAGGGTGGGTCAGAGGACATTGTCAATACATCCTACAATGTCCCCAGAGCACATTTCTCTAAATGCAGAAATATTCACTATGTATTCAAGTATGTGTGCCTCTGTTTGTAAGTAAATGTTTCCTGCTGATACTCATGATTATATATATCCTTAAACAGAGGCCTACTCCTCTAGAGGCCTCCTCTGCTTTGATTAACAGTAACTACTCTTTAACTCGTCAACTTAATCCCTGTCCTATGCCTTCTATTCATTCTACTGATTACTGTGTGGAGTTTCACTTCACACATGCACAGATCACCTAACACGGATGCTACTCCTAACCACATGGTATGTGTCATCTTCTATAAGCAGGTCTCTTGTATCTCTCACATAGGTTCCCCATTTTAGGTGATCTGGGCATATGCAAAACAAAGTCATGTTTATTTGTATTTATATTTATTTATGTGTGTGTGTGTGTGTGTGTGTGTGTGTGTGTGTGTGGCTCAATTAGTCAATAAACATTTGCTAAACAACTTCTCCTATGTGTCAGGTATTATTCTAGAACGTTACATAGGCAAAAGCAAAACTGTCCCTATCTTCAAGAAGCTTATATTCTAACAGAGGGGACAGAATGAATATATACAGGTATATGCAAAATATGTACAGATTTAGATATGTATTTGTTGTACTTAGATATGTATTGTTCTGTATTCAGAACAGATATGTATTTGATCTGTCAATCAGGAAGTCTTTAGTGATACTGTATGAGAGGCTTCTAGCAGTAGAAAAGAAATAGGAAGCCATTTTTGCCTTCAAGGAACATATAATCTAGCTGGGAAGAAAAAATATTCATGAAACAACTAGCTGACAATGCAAAAGAGTATGTATTTAACTATTTCAAGAGAAGAGGGAGACCATTGAGTTCATAGAGAAGATAGGCCTTAAGCTGGGCCTTGAAGAATAGACAAGTTGGGGAGAGTTAGAAAGGAGAGAACTTTACAGGCAAGGGGATGGTGAGCAAAGACATTGAGGTAGGTATGAACATGACGTAACCTTAGGACAGTGAGGAAATTGGCTTGACTGAAGGAAAAGATATAAATGTTTGTCTTTGTTGGACTCTGATACATCACCAATTCTGTACAAAGATGTGAGCTATGAGCTAGGGCTGTAGCAACGGCCTGATCATTTTTCCCCTGGGTTAAATATACTTGTCTAAAACATGGAAGAACAAGAAATACTAAATGTGAACCTTCTTAACACTAACAAATTATCTTTCTCTCAAATCTTTCTTTTAAACATCTATGCAGTTAGAAGGAATCTTTTGGTCCAAATAAGGATAAATTGCTGATGAAAGGGAGAGAAAGGGACATAAACATTGTACCAATTGCTAGGTAATTTGGGGTGCATGATTCATTGTTCTTTAGTAAATAAGCATGAGAGCTACCAAGATCAATAACTATTTTGAGATTGGTAGCCAACCAGAATTCAGATATTTTTGCCTTTCATCCTGTTTGGAGTAAATTTTTTTTGTCTCTTTTTTTCTTTTTGAATTATTTTATTTATTTTCTTGTTTGCATCATTCATTTCCATGAGATTTTGAGTTACAAATTTTCTCCCTGTCTTTCCCCTACCCACAACCCCCAAACAGCGATCCCATTATAAAGCCCCTCCCCCAATCTGCTCCCTCCTATGTCTTCCTCCATTGCCCCTCTAACTTTCTGGTTGGGCAGGATGGGTCTCCCTACCCCAGGGCATGTATATCTTAATTCCCAGTTGCATGTAGCTAATAATAATAATTATTATTATAATATATATATTTAAACATTGGATTATAGAACTTTAGATTCTAGATTCTTTCAGTTTCTTCCTCATCACCCACTCCCACTGGAAGGACAAGCAATTCAAAACAGGCTATACATGTGTAATTATGCAGAATATCTCCACAGCGGACATATTGTGAGAGACTGATTATATGTCCCTCCCTCCCCCCTTGTTCTATTCTCTACCCTGTCCCTTTACAGAAGTGTGTGCTTCCAGCAGCCCTCCCCTCCATCCTGCCCTCCCCTCTGTCATCCCACCTCTCATCCCCATCCCCCCTACTCTCCTGTGTGGCAAGATACCCAGTTTAGAGTTTATGTCATTCCTTCCCTAAGTCAAATTCAATGTGAGTAAAGTTGACCCTTTCCCTTTTGCGTTCCTGTTCTTCCCCTTGGAGTAAAATTCTTGACCAAAAAAAGAGGGAATGCTTTTGGAGGATGTAGGAGTTCTAACCTCTTGTCTATGTAGAGAACTACCAATCTGTAAACTTCATCCATCATTGCTGATCAGTTACTTATTTATAACTTTTAATTTTAGGGATTTGTCTGGGAGCATAGGGAGATTATTAGGTTGTCGTTTTGTTAGTCTTGTCTCTAACTAAAGTGTAAAGACCTTTGAAGGAGATGGGCCACATTTAATTTTTGCTGTGCGCAGAATCACACAATTTTAGAATTGGAAGAGACCTCAGTGGCAGCCTAGTAGAGCCCAAACACAAAAAGAATCCCATGAAAGGATAATCTCCATGATACTAGTGAACACCTTCAGGAGATATATATTTCCAACTTGATAGTAGAAGTTAGTTGATTGAAGATAGCTCCATGACTACATCTGTTACAGAATGTTGTATTGATCTCAGGAAGATGGGAGTCAGCTTAAAGAGGTCCTTTAAGACTGAATTTTGCTCGACTGAGTTAAATACAGTTTTTTGAAATCAAAACAATGCACACTGCAATTTCTCTCTGCCTCTCAGCCAACTGTGACTGTGAAGATGTGGCCTGGTTTAGCAGTTTGTAAGAGTTTGTGAATTTCTTCCTCATAAAGAATATACTTAATATGTTTATAGATTCTTTTTCTTTATATATATATTTAATATATAAAAATATATTATAGGATTATATTATATATAATTATATATCATATAACACGATTATATATAATATAACATAAAATATGATAATATATATATATATGAAATGTATAAAAGGCACATGGGCCATCAGCAACAGTCTTCTTTGTTATCTTATTTCGGTAATATTATCTAGACTCCTATGCATTCTTTTGAATCTTCCCCTCTTAAATATAACTTCAAGATCAATCTATGTAATTTGAAATGATGTGACCGACATTACAGATTTCTATATTTATTCGGTTAGGTCCAGACTCCTTCCAAATTCATCTTCTCAAGTATCATTTCTGCTACTCACTCAATTCAACAGATACTGTGATAGCAGAATCAAGCACAGTGAACTGGTTGCTGATAAAGATAGATCACCAAAGAACTAAAGGGAATTACTGGAAAGTTATTTTACTTTATGCCTTGAAATTAATTAAAATATAAATCGTTACTATATTGAATCATAGATTTAGAGTCCAGAGGGACCTTAGAGATCATCTAGAGTACAATTCCATCATTTTATAGATGAGGAAATATGCTCAGAAAGCTCATGTGTCATTCCCAAGGTTATATTAGTTCTCTGACTCTAAAATCCTGTGATCTTTCCACTGTACTACACTGATGCACAATATAAAATTTTTAATAAAACATTTGATTTTTAAAAAGATGGTCATAGAAACACCAACACATCTGTTCCATTTCAGGTTTATTTGTTCTTTCTCCACAGATTTCATCAACTAATGTTCTTGGGATAATCTGAGTTAACTAGTCTCATGATAAGCTCTTTTTAAACTCAATTGTCCTTCAAGGTATGTTTGTTTATGGTTCAGTGCCTAGATCTTATGAGGATTTGTTTTGCATGATATAGGTAATTGATAGAAGGAAGGGAGAAAGGGAAGAAGGAAGGAAGAAAAAAAGGAAGGAAGGAAGGAAGGAAGGAAGGAAGGAAGGAGGATGTCAAATTTTGTGAAGTTTGCATATACTACAACCTCTTTAGGATTTTTTCCCCTTTGTTTGTTTGTTTGTTTGTTTGTTTTTAGCCAATTGTTGTTACTGCATTACTATCTAGGGACCTGGGAACCTAACTGAGGTCTTGGCCAGGAGTATTGTCCTTGTCTCACTTTGTTCTGTTTCCTTCTCATACTTACATAAACGATATCCTTTATGCAAAACCCTGAATCAGACCTAAACTCTCTTGCAGACACTCCATTTTTTCTTCCCTTCTGCATTTTTTTCCCCACACTCCACTCCTGCTTCTTGTTTTTTCAGTCTCAACTCCTGTGCTGTGCAATGGTTGTCCCTGCTACTGTCTCTGTCTCACCTACAAGGAGGTGATTAATCTGCTCTTTGAAACTCTTCCTTGGCCATTCTCATATGAGTTAGTCCTTCCAGATAAGCCAGCAGCAACCAGACTCTGAACAACCCTAGCCCAGCCAGCCATAGCCACAAGGTCAATGGTTCGTTAATGCCTAGTTTGGGGTAGAATGGAGCTCTAAAGGTGGGGGGAATCCTCAAGGTTCACTTAGAGGACACCCAGGGTAGGTGAGATAATTGAGGAACACAGCGGCAGGATCCAAGGTGCTAAAAGTTGAACCCAGATTTGAGTTTCAGGGCCCCAGAGATCCCCCGACCTGTCATTTCTAGACTCCTTTCTAGACCCCTCTCAAGTAGGATTGCACCCCTGTCCACAGAGTTTGGTAGCCCTGGTCACTCAGGTATCATTTCTACCTCTCCCTGACCACCCCCAACCCCCTTTCACATCAACTGCCTTCCAGCTACCACCTCTGTTTTAACAGTAGGCTCTCCAAGACCGCTAGCAAGCAAAACTCCACCCAGACCATGAAAGCCAGTCCAATCTCCTTCCTTTCCTCCTGCTGCCTGTAAGAGCTTACACAGCTGGCCTGGGCAGGAGGCTCCATTTTCCTTTTCCTCGTGGAGGCTCTCAAATCTAAATTTGGGGGGAGAGGGAATATGAGTCATACAGGAAAGCCTCATTCTGCCCTTGTGGGTTATTAAAAATTTAGTTCTGTTAATAGCAGTCAGTTCTCAGGAAGGCAGGTGAGAGGTAATAGAGGCAATAAAAATAAGTTTCCCTGGGTCAGGCTTGAGTTTTAGCCCAAGGCTCTCTCTCTTTATTTTGCAATGGAAAACTCTCAGTCAACTGGCTGTGATCCCAAAAGCCACATGTAATTTATACACACATCCATCATCCATCATGGGCTTGTGACATCCTTGCGAATTATAAATCATAGCTGCCAAAAGTCCAAATGACATGACAAAAAGGATGTTGGCCAAAAATATACACATGTTTACACAAGTGTATATATGAACATATGTATAAATAAACATACATATATAAACATATATATATATATACATATAATTTTTATTGTTGTTTGTTCAGTTGTATCTGACTTTTCATGACCCCATCTAGGGTTTTCTTGGCAGAGATACTGGAATGATTTGCCATTTCCTTCTCCTGCTTACTTTATGGATGAGGAAACTGAGGCAAACAGGGTAAAGTGACTTGCCCAGGGTCACAAAACTATTAAGTGTCTGTGGCTGGATTTGAACTGGTCTTCCTGACTCTGAGCCCAGAATTCTATCCACTGCACCACTTAACCATGAGCAAATCAGTTTTACTTCTTTAAGCTTCAATGTCCTCTTCTGAAAAGGAAGGTAATAAAACATGTTATACTGGCTTATAGGGTTGTTGTTGTGAGAATAAATGAAATAGCCCATATGCAAAGTGCTTTGCCAAACAAAGTGCAATATATAAATGTGAGTTATTATTATTTTCTCATAGGTATTCCCATGCCTTTTTAAAGTATCTAGAACATAATTTAAGTTTTTTTGGTGGCTCAGGATCATCATTATGAATATGAAATGTTTTGTGGTCTGGAATGGGGAAAAGTGACTAAGCTTTAGTAAATAATGGCAGAGGAGAACAGACAGGTAAGATCAGTAGATTCACTGGATTCAGTCTATTGATATGGATCACAATCCTTCTAGCTGGCACCTTAGCAGGTAGCTTTCTTGAATTGTGATGAGGAAAAAAAATCATCTGGCTGTCGGCCTTCTGGTGATAATTCTCTTCATATTTAGGTAATTAATAATAATAATGATAATAATAATATTTACGTAGATCTTTATTTTGCAAAACCCTTCACAAATATTATGTCATTTTATCCCCATAACAAATATAAGAGGGAAGGAGATCTTCAGACAAAAGACATATATTATATTTGAAGACTTTCCAATTTGGTAGGACCTGTTAGAATAGCCAAAATAGTTCTGACAAAGTCCATGTACTTTTAGCAAAATCCCTTAGACTTTCACTGAAAATCTATTTTTATTTCATACAAATTAGCATCACTGAATAATATAAATCTGGTGTTACAAAAGATTTTTAGAGGGCATTTAATCCTATCCTTTCATTTTATACTTGAAACTGAGGCCCAAGGAAGTTATGCGATTTGTCAACAAGCATTTACTAAGAACCTGCTATGTGTCAGCCATCCCGCTAAGCCCTGGGGATACATTGAAAGATTAAAAAACAAAACAAAACCCCAAACCAATCCCTACCCTCAAGGAGCTCACAGTCTAATGGGAGAGATAACATGCAAACAACTACATACAAACAAGACATAAACAAGATGAATTGGAGATAATCTTAGACAGAAAGCAGTAAGACACTAGTATTAAGGGAGATTAGGAAAGATTTCTGGTAATTCCAGTTAATTGCCAAGTCCTGTTAATTCTACCTCTTTTCCACTCCTATTGCTACCACCCTAGTTCAGATGCTAATTATTCTTCACTTGTAATACCATCTCCTTTAAACTGCTTTCCCTGACTCCAGCTTTTCCCATTTCTCATCTACCCTTATGTTCCATCTAACTGAACCACTTGCTATCACCCCTTGATCTTATTCTGTCCTTATCCAGCCCCACGTATTTGCAAATGTCTTTACAATGCCTAGAACAGACTTTCCTACCATCTGTCTATTGAAATCATTTTTTCCCTTTCAAGATCAAGCTCAAGTAAGAATTCATCCATGAAGCTTTTCCTGTTCCATCCAGCTATACATGATCCCTCACATGTAGGAATAGAAAGAGCACTTTATTCGGAGTCAAGAGCAATCTGGGTTCACTTTTTGACTCTGACACAATCTGGATACATAATCAGTGGGAGAGAAAACATATTTAGCTCAAATAACTTACTTTCTTAAAAAAATTTCAATCAATAGCCATTTATTTTTTTCTCTCTTCTATTAACCCCACTGAAGGTAAGGGGTGGGTCCAAAGAAAGGGAGTGGGGAAAAGAAAAAGAAATCCTCAGAACAAATATACATAATTAAACAAAACAAATGCCTCCATTGGTCATATCCAAAAATGTATGTTTCCTTTTGTGTCTTGTATCCATCATTTCTCTATCAGAGGGTGAGTAACATGCTTTATTGCTGGTATTTTGGAATTATGATTGGTTATTGCACTGATCAGAGTTACAACTCATAAGGGGGGACTTTAAAACTGAAGTTAAAGGTGTGTTTGTTCTTTAGGAACCTGAGTTGGGTTTGAAAATGAAGCTTAAGAAAATAGGCAGCTCCAGATCAATGAAGCTAAGGAAAACTTTGAGAGCAGGTAAAGGACAGAGGTTGCTACAGATTGCCAGGCTTTGTATTCCTAACCAAGTAGCCACTGTGCTAGACTTTCAAGTTCCATGATGCCCCTGGCCCCTAGTATGAGGAACTTGATAATTTCCCTGGAGCTTCATTGAACAAAATAAAGAAATATGAACTCTACTCTCTTATGATACTCTAAACCAGGGGTGGGGAACCTACATCCTGGAGGCCACACATGACCCTCTAGGTCCTTAAGTGTGGTCCTTTGACTGAATTCAAACTTTACAGAACAAATCCCCTTCTGTGAAGTTTGGATTCAGTCATAGGGCTGCACTTGAGAACCTAGAGGGCGATGTGTGGCCTTGAGGATATAGGTTCCCCCCCCCCAACCTACCCCCCAAGCTAAGAATCTGGTTATTTGTATACTTACCTCATTCCCTACTAGATTGTAAACAATGTGAAGACAAGGATCATGTTGCTTTTCATCCCTAGGACCTAGGATAGTATCCTGTGTCTATTAGATATTTAATGAATGTTTTTTGAATAGAGTTAAGTCAAGTTTTCCAACTTGCTGCATCATGTACTCAATCTTCTCTATGATTTGTGAGTTTTTGAGTCATCCTAATTCTCTAAAAGTGAAAAATGCTGTGTTTTTGCCAAGCCACACCTCTCCCTTTTAATGGAAGTTTATAGGCTCACTCAATCCAGAAATATTTCTCTGATGAGCACCAACCATTCTCTAATTCCCCAGCTCAATTCCTGGCAAATGTTTCTTTCTCAATTTTTTGGTCATTATTGGAAAAGTCATTTCACTTCTCTAGGCTGTAGTCTCCTCATTTGTAAAATGATTAAGTTAGACTAGCAGAATTTATTCCAACTCTAAAATGTCACTGTAACCCTATTGTACTTATTTATGTAGACTGACATTGAATGCACATTCACATGTCTTTTTCCTCTTTCTATTTTAAAGTTCTTGAGGGGAGAACCTGTATTACAACTATAAGTTGTAATACATTTTAATTTCAGTGCTACACACACTTTGAACTATCCATTGAAAACTGTTGATTAGTTGAAATAAGTAGTCAAAAAGGAGAGAGCATTTAAAATATCCTCTTATTATCAATTTCAAGAAAGAATAGCATAAGATATTCCAGAAATGATCTCCCTACCTTTGGACAGATTGTTCTATGTCTGGTTTGGGGATTTGTGTCTAAAATTTTAGAGAAATTATAGTTACTAAAGGAGAGAAAAAGAACAATTAGTGGACGGGAAAATGATCTTTTAAGGGAACACTAAGGGAGTAAAGGTTGTTTGATTTTGTAAAGAGAAGTTAAGGCAATAAGAATTTATTAAGCCCCAATGGCAGAGATGTCTTAATGTAATTTAAATGAGGTTGGTGATCCCAAGGTGTAGTACAAGGAAGGGCAGAGAACCATAACACAGAACACAGTGGGAGTTAACAGAAAGTAAAGCAAGTTTTTTTTTTTTGAGAGGAAATACAAAAAGAAGTTAGGGATGATGGAAACTGCTCAGGTCCAGTGGGATCCCAGGTGGAATTGTTTGTCGTTGTCCCTGTTGTTTGTCGTTGTCCCTGTTGTTTGTCCTTTATTCTCAAAGAGGACCAATGACATCAGGAAAGTGATGGTCATGACTGGTAGTGGGAATTGGATTTAAGTGAGGCAGGACTGTGCAAAATCACCAGCCTCACTCTCCCAGGTGAACTAGGGTAACCAAAACAGGTAAAGTCTGGTAGGTGGTTTTTGTTAGTGTTGTTTTTAAATAGGGTTCTTAACTGATTCAAATAAGACCAGCATCAGTGGGGATGGAGCAAGGAACCAGGACCTGGTGCTCAGGTCAAGTTGTGAGGACTAGTGCTGGTTCATGATTAAGGGGAACCCCTGAGGAATTGTAGTTGATATTTTAAATCTGCCTCAGTGGTAAAAATGGCTTTTAGTTATTGCTGTAAACCTTATTTCAAAGGATCTTGGGGCGTCTTCATTTAGCAAAATGAGGAGGTGATGGAAGTTCCTAAAAGAGATTCTTAACCTTTTTGTGTGTCGTGAATTAATTTAGAGGTTTGGTAAAGATTATGGACCCCCTTCTCAGAATATTATTAAACACATAAAATATGTAAGAAAACAAAGGAAACAATTATATTGAAATAAAGATGTATGTTCTTTTCCATCCAAGTTCGTGGACCTCCTGAAATTGATTGACAGACTACTAAGTGAGCTCCATGATAAAGACAGAAGTCCAGCAAGTGACTTAAATGTACCTTCTGAGCCTTCCTTCATATTTGGAGCTGATGTTACAACTGGTGATCGCTACGAGTATAGGTGTACAAAAGTCCTTTGTACTATTTGTGGACAAGTTACTATAAATAAACGTAACCCTAATAGCTAAGATCTTACCACCAAATTCAGAAGACTGGCCAAATTGTTTCAGAAACCCTAGTTTAAAAAACAAATCACCATTCTCACAGCACTTTAAAGTTTATACAGCATTTTGTTCACAAGAGCTCTATGAAGTGAATAATATGTATATTATTTTTTGAATTAGTAAATGAGAAAAATGAAGCTGGGAAGAGTTAATGGATTTACCCTAAGTCACATGGCCAGTTAATGGCATGGGCAGGACTCAAATTAAGTCTAATTCCAATGTTCTTTCTATTATATGAGGCTGTCTCTTATTCTCCTGATCTGGTCACCTCACCCCAATGCTCCCCTCCCCTCCTACAAGGAAGTTGGACCTCCTGAGACTCTCTTTTCTCTGTAATAAATGTAAGCCATCTAGTGCAGTATTTTTTTTTTACAGGAAGATAAAGTAAGTTCACAAATTATTCAGGGGGTATAAGAGAACCATTGTGCTATCTGCCCAGTAATTAATTGGAGAACTCTCAAGAATCCTAAATCTATCTGATTTCCCTGGGCTCTTACATGGCCTCATCATTATTATCAACAACACTATCAACAAGCTTTTATTAAGCATTTAACATATGCCAAACACTGTGCTCAGGGCTGAGGATACAGAAGAAGGCACAAACAGGATCATCACATTGGAATGGGGTGAGAAAATATGCAAATAACCATATACATAAAAAAATTTACAGTGTAAATCAGAGGTCATCTCAGAGGGAAGGTACTGATAATGTGGGCACGTGGGGCATGGGAGGAGGAAGCAGGACAATCTTCCTGAGTAAAGTAGGATTTGGCCTCAATCTTGAAGGAATCCAGGAAAGCCAGAAGGCAAAGATGAGAAGGGAGAGTATTCCAACTATGGGGGACAACCAATGAAAAGAAAAGGAGTTGGGAGATGGAATATCACATGTGAAAAACAGCAAGAATGTCCTGTATGGGTACCTTATTGCCATTGGTTATATTCTAAGCAGGCTATGAACAGGTTATTCATTTGGGATTGCTTCCTTCTGGGTCCTTCACTCTGGATCTGTGTTCTAAGATTCTGTGACTAGACTTGGTTCCACTTAGGTTTGGCTCTCCAGACTGAGTCCACTGTTAGATTTGTAATCAAAACCTGACCCCCAACCAACCGGGAAGTCAACTCAATATCTTTCTGCCCTTGGCACTCCTCTCACACACCTGAAAGATTCCTCAATAATTACATTATCAGTCTCTCCCTCACTGACAGAGCCTCAAGAAGACACACACCTGTCATACCACTTATACACAATAACCCATTCCAATGGTGCAAAAAAGGCCACAAAGCTATACCATTTCTTCACAAGAATTACTAGAGGAAATCAATTTGCTTCAGCCAACTGTAGATGCATAGACAATATCTCCTATTTCTTTTAAGATGACTGACTTTTAAACTATTTTACAACATGTTCTTTCAATAATCCTCATAACATCAAATATTACTCCCCCTCATCACTGTAAATTCTTGCTAAATTGGCTTATTTGCTGTTCCTCTTGTGTGACACATCTTTTCCTATCTCCTTGTCTTTGCACAGGCCATGCACCATCCCTGGAATGCCCTCCTTCCTTATTTCTTCTTTCTGGGACTCTAGATCCCTTCAAGTCCTAGCTCACATGCCACTTCCTACTTGAGAAGCCTTTCATGATTCCCCCAGTTGTAAGTGTTCCCTCTAAAATTATTATGTGTTTATTTTGGTTTTTTTGTATTTTACTTTGTTGTTTTATATTTTATTTTGTTGTTTGACTTCTCTATGTACACACCTTCCTCCTAGAAGAACGTAAGCATCTTGAGGGCAGGGACCATTTCATTTTTACCTTTGTATTCCTAACACCAAGTACAAGTATGTGGCACATAGGAGATGCTTGAATACATGCTTGTTGAGATGAATTGAACAATTATGTGAGGGAGGTACTGAAAGTATTATTAACTCTGTTTTATTGATGGGGAAACGAGAAGCGAGAAGAGCCCAAACCAGGGTGGTAGCTCTGAGTAAAGAAGAATAGTACTGAGATGTTGCAGAGATAGAATTGACAAAGTTCAGCAACTGACTGGATATGTGGAATCAGTGAAAGTGAGGAACTGAACATGAGAATGTGAATCTGGGTGACTAGAAGATTGGTGGTACCTCAACAATAGAAAAGTTTGGAAGAAGTCATTGAACAGTCAATAGTCATTTAGGAAATATTTATTAAGTGTTAATTAGTTATAGGCACCATGAAAAAGTTCTAGGGATACAAAGAAAGGCAAATAAAGATATTGGTTTTGGGGGGGAAAAGAGGAAAAACAATGAGTTCTTTTCAAGAACGTTAAGTTTGGAGTGCCAATGGGACATCCAATTCAGATGACTAAGAGGTAGTAGGTGATTTGGAACTAGAACTCAGGAGAGAAGCAAGGACTGGATATATAGATCTGAGAGTTAACTGAATAGAGATACTAACTGATCCTAAGGAAACTGATGAGGTTACCAAAAAAGAGCATGCTGAGAAAAAAAAGATAATGGCTCAGGATAGAGCCTAGGGATACACCTAAAATTAGTGGATGTGACACAGATTATGAAAATAGCACAGGAAAGAGAAAAAGAATGGTTGGACAGTTGGTTGGTTGTTGTCCTTCATTCCTGATGAGGACCAAAATGGCATCACCATGCTAGAGTCAAGTTTCAGTGTGTCCAACTGTGGCTCATCAGACCAATACGAGTTCAGATGGCTCTCCCACAGATAGGGCACAAATAGTCCATGTGAATATTTGGGGTGGATACTCTAAACTTGTGCATCCTGTGTTTCCTGTGATCTGTTTCAATTCTGCTTCTCTGATGTGTGCACTCCATGCTGAGCGGTCCTATGCAAGTGTCTCCCATGTCACATGATCAGTTGCAAAGTTCTTAAGAGAGACTTTGAGAGTGTCCTTGTATCGCTTCTTCTGACCACCATGTGAACTCTTTTTTTTTTTCACCATGTGAACTCTTGCCCTGTGTGAGTTCTCTGTAAAACAGTCTTTTTGGCAAGTGTACCTTTTGCACTCAAACAATGTGGCTGGTTCATCAGAGTTGCACTTTCTGGACAGATAGAAGAAGAACAGAAAGGGTAGTGCCCTGAAAACCCAGAAGGGAAAGAATATCCAGGAGAAGAGGGTGGTTAATGGGGTCAAATGCTGCAGAAAGGTCAAGAAGCGTGAAGACTGATAAAAACCCACTAGATGTGGCAATTAGGAGATCCTTGTTAAGTCTGGAGAAAGCAATTTCAGTTGAGTGATAAAACTGAAGGCCATATTGCATGGGGTTAAGATGAGAGTGAAAGGAGAGGACATAGAAACTCCGAGTGTAGAGAACTTTTTCAAGGAGTTTTACTGAGAAAGGAAGGAAAGAAATAGGATGATAATGGGGATAATAGGTTCTACTTGAGGGTATTTTGAAGGTGGGGGAGACTTTTACCTGTTCTTGGCACCATGGAAGGAATCAATCAATAGGGAGATAATGAATATTCAAGAAAGGCAGAAGATGATGGTGGGGGCAACCTGGAAAAGATGGGGGAAGTGGAATGAGAACAATGGCTTATGTGAATTGGCTTGGTGAGCAGAAAGGTCAGACACTAGTAAAGATGGGAATGCTGGACTATTTCTGCCTTGCTTCACTTGGTTCTGCAGGTTGGTATTGCATCATTTGGGATTGGAGATCAGTGTGCACCCACAGGATTTCTTCTACTCACTGTCCTTACAGTTTCTCTATTTTCAGCAGTAGGGAGGGGCGCTGCAAATTCCCTTCTGCTACATGAAGCTGAAATGGCATTCAGCAAACATGTAAGAGTTTATTATATGCCAGCAATTATTCTAGACCTTGGCTATAGATACAAAGATGCCCATCCCTGCCCTCAAAGAACTTGGGTTCCACCAGGCTTGCTGTAACAAGTATTGTTTGAATGCTGGGCAACTGGATGGCTTTGGGAGGTGGGTCTTGAATTCTGGCACTTAGCTTTATAGTCTGACCCTTCCTCACTTTTCTGTTCTTCTTGCGCCTTAAACTCATTTCATATTCTTCAGTCCAGGGACACAGGCTTCCTTTCTGTTCCAGGAACAAGACACGCCATCTCCTGGATCTGTACATTTTCACTGATTGTTCCCCATGTGTGGAATGTTCTCCCTCCTCGTCTCTGACCCCTGATTTCCCTGGGTTCCTTCAGGGTCCACTTAAACCAACCTGCTATAAGAAACCTTTCCCAATCCCTCTTTTTTTTTTTTTTTTTTGCTTTTTTGGAGGGCAGTTGGGGTTAAGTGACTTGCCCAAGGTCACACGGCTAGTTTTTTTGTGTTAAGTGTCTGAGGCTGGATTTGAACTCAGGTACTCCTGACTCCAGGGCCAGTGCTCTATTCACTGCTCCACCTAGCCGCCCCTCCCAATCTCTCTTAATTCTAATGCAGGGATGGGTAACCTGTGCCTTTGAGACTACATGTGGCCCTCTAGGTCCTCAAATGTGGCCCTTTGACTTCACAGAACTTCACAGAACAAATCACCTTAATGAAAGGATTTGTTCTGTAAAACTTGGACTCAGTCAAAAGGTCACACCCAAGGACCTAGAAGGCCACATGTAGCCTACAGGCTACAGGATCCCACCCCTGTTCTAGTGGCTTTCCTCTGTTGATTATTATACTTATTATATAATATATTATATTATATTATACTTATCCTGTATATAGCTTTCTTTATATAGATTTGTTTGCATGTGAACTCTTTGAGAGCGGGACCTATATTTCACTTCTCTTTGTATCCTCAGTTCTTTGCACAATGCCTGGAACAGTGTTTGATAAATGCTTATTGACTGATATTGACTGCCTAGGCATCAGGAAGACCTAAGTTTGAATTCTGTCTCAGACATTTATCAGCTGTTTGATCCTGGACAAATCACTTAACTTCTCTCACTGCCTCTTTAAATTTAACTTCCCTTCATTTCTTCATCTATAAAATTATAGCACCTACTTACTATTTTTATAATCAGGATTAGCATAATTATAATTGTATAATTACATTTATCACCTATTAGGTATTGATAGTAGTACCTAACCTAATAGAGTTGGTTTAAGAGGCAGTGACCCGGTAGATAGACCCAGACCTGGAGTCAGAAAGATTCATCTTCTTGAGTTCCAATCTGACCTCAGACATTCACTAGCTGTGTGACCCTGGGCAAGTCATTTAGCACTGTTTGCTTCCGTTTCTTCATGTGTAAAATGAGCTGGAGAAGGAAATGGCAAACCACTTCAGTATTTTTGCCAAGAAAACCCCAAATGGGGTTATGAAGACTGAAAAATTACTACATAGCAACAAATGAGATAATACAGGCAAAACACTTTAAAAACTTTAAAGTGCACTATGAATGCTGGCTATTACATTCTTATATCTAGTACTTATAGAGCTTTTGGTTTCACAAAACACTCGACCTATGTTCTATCATTGTAATTCTCACAACAGTCCTATGAGATAAGTCCTGTTATTATCCCCTTTTTATAGATGAGGAAACCAAGACAGAGAGAAGTTAAATGACTTGTCTAGGGCCACATAGCCAGTAAATAGATGAGGCAGAATTGGAAACTCGAGTTTACCTCACTCTTTGTTTGTTTACTTTTTGGAGGGGGGAAGGCAGGGCAAATGGGGTTAAGTGTCTTGTCCAAGGTCACATGGCTGGGAAGTGTTAAGTGTCTGAGGCTGGATTTGAACTCAGGTCCTCCTGATTCCAGGACCAGTGTTCTATCCACTGTGCCACCTAGCCACCCTAAGTTTACCTCACTGTTAAGTCTAATAACTCTATCCACTGAGCTACCTGATTTCCTCCAATGAAGACAGCAAAAATATAGCAACAGCTATAAAGATTCACCCAAGTACCAGAAATAGTATTAAAAACCTTTAGAATCAAAAGTGACTTTAGAGATCATCTAGTTAGATCTCCTCGTTTTATATATTGGGAAATTAAGGCCAAGAACATTAAGTGAGGAGGTACTCAAAGTCACACAAGGAAGTAACAAAACCAGGGGCTGAATCAAAGCTGTCTGATTCTAGACCCAGTTTTCCTTCTATGATGTCACTTTGCCTCCCAAAACCCACATTAGCAACATTTCTATATTTTTTCCTATCTTTTTCCTTCTGACTCCAATTTTTCAAAAAATGGCATTACGCAATCCTGCTCAAATCTGTTATTTCTGACTCTTTCTACTCCCTCATTTTTTACGTATAATCAGTTACCAAGTCCTATTGGTTTTATCTCCACAGTATCTCTTACATTCATATATTCTTTTTCCCCCAATAAACTGATTTATTTATTTTCTTGTTCACATCAGTTATTTCCATGAGATTTTGAGTTACAAATTTTCTCCTGATCTTTTCCCTACCCACCACCTCAAAACAGCCATCCCACAACATAACCCCTCCCCCAATCTGCTCTCTCCTATGTCCTCCCCCGTCACCCCTCTGACTTTCCAGTAGGGCAGGATGGATCTCCCTACCCCAGTGCCTGTATATCTTAATTCCTAGTTGCATGTAGTTAATAATAATAATATATATTTTTTTAAACATTTGATTATAGAACTTTAAATTCTAGATTCTTTTCCTTCTTCCCTTGTTACCCACCCCCACTGGAAGGACAAGCAATTCAATACAGGCTGTACATGTGTAATTATGCAGAACATCTCCACAGTGGACATATTGTGAGAGACTGATTATATGTCTCTCCTTCCTTTCCCTCTCTCCCCCCTTATTCTATTCTCTACCCTGTCCCTGTCCCTTTACAGAAGTGTGTGCTTCCAGTAGCCCTTCCCTCCATCCTGCCCTCCCCTCCATCATCCCACTTTTCATCCCCATCCCCTTTACTCTCCTGTGTGACAAGATACCCAGTTTAGAGTTTATGTCATTCTTTCCCAAAGCCAAATTCAATGAGAGTAAGGTTGACCCTTTCCCTTTTGCCTTCCTGTTCTTCCCCTCCATTGTAACAATTATCCCTTGCCTCTTTTATAGGAGAAGATTAATCCCATTCTGTCTCCCCTGTCTCCTCTCATTCTAATCCTCTCCCACCTCAGAATTTCACCTTTTAAAGTATCATACCTTCCTATTCAATTGATCTTGTGCTCCCTATGTACTCATATATACACATACTCAGATATATGTTCATATGCAAATGTAAACTCTCCCATATAGACATGTGTGTATGTATATGTATACACACACACATTTGCATTTCCTTCACCTATCCTCATACTGAGATAAGTTTCATAAGTTACAATTATTGTTTTTCCATGTTGGCATGTAAATAGTTCAACTTTGATAAGTTCCTTATGATTTCTTTTCCATGTTTACCTTCTCATGCTTCTTGTATTTGAGTGTCAAATTTTCTTTTCAATTCTGTTTTTTTTTTCAGCAAGCATGCTTGAAAGTCTTCCACCTCATTGAATGACCATATTTTCCCTTGGAACATTATACTCAATTTTGCTGGGTAGGTGATTCTTGGTTTTAATCCTAGCTCCCTTGATCTCTGGAATATCATATTCCAGGCCCTTTGATCCTTTAATGTAGAAGCTGTAGATCCTGGATTATCCTAATTGTGTTTCCACAGTATTCAAATTGTTTCTTTTTGTGAGCTTGTAGTATTTTCTTCTTAATCTGGGAACTCCATTCCTGGCTATAACATTCCTAGGAGTTTTCTTTTTGGGATCTTTTTAAAGAGGTGATCAATAAATTCTTTCAAGTTCTCTTTTGCCCTCTGGTTCTAAAATACCAGGGCAATTTTCCTTGAGAATTTCTTGAAGGATGCTTTCTAAGTTCTTTTTTTGGTCATGGCTTTCAGGTAGTCCAATAATTTTCAAATTGCTTCTCCTGGATCTATTTTCCAGGTCAGTGGTTT